>JAZGLO010000828.1:603750-1207500 GCA_036873155.1 Biomphalaria sudanica | reverse complement strand
ATAGATAGATAGATGGTAGATAGATAGATAGATAGATAGATAGATAGATAGATAGATAGATAGATAGATAGATAGATGGTAAATAGATAGATAGATAGATGGTAGATAGATGGTAGATAGATAGATGGTAGATAGATAGATAGATAGATAGATGGTAGATAGATAGATGGTAGATAGATAGATAGATGGTAGATAGATAGATAGATAGATAGATAGATAGATGGTAGATAGATGGTAGATAGATAGATGGTAGATAGATGGTAGATAGATATATTGGTAGATATATAGATAGATGGTAGATAGATAGATAGATGGTAGATAGATAGATAGATAGAATGTAGATAGATAGATAGATAGATAGATGGTAGATAGATAGATAGATGGTAGATAGATAGATTGTAGATAGATAGATAGATGGTAGATAGATAGATAGATAGATAGATGATAGATAGATAGATAGATAGATAGATAGATAGATAGATAGATAGATAGATTGTAGATAGATAGATAGATAGATAGATAGATGGTAGATAGATAGATAGATGGTAGATAGATAGATAGATAGATAGATAGATAGATAGATAAATAGATAGATAGATAGATAGATAGATAGATAGATAGATAGATAGATAGATAGATAGATAGATAGATAGATAGATAGATAGGTAGATAGATAGATAGATAGATAGATAGATAGATAGATAGATAGATAGATAGATAGATGTTTAGTCTGTTGGACGTTTGGGGCACCACAATAATTTTGTTGACCGTATTTCTCAATATTTTTAATAATTAAAATTGTAATTGACTTATTAACTAGTAAATTATGTTTGTTATCATCATATTTAGGTTGTTTCAGATATTGTTTCGAAGCAGGTGACATTACAAATATTTTGTAAGAGGGAGGAACAGTATAGAAGTATACAGCCATGCGTTATCAACGGCATTAACATATGTGGACCTATAATCAAGAGAGAAGAACAGGATCTCGACACAACACTCTGTTAGACAGTCATGGTAATAAAATATGTGGAACTATAATCAAGAGAGAAGAACAGAGTCTCGACACAACACTTTGTTGGACAGTCAACGGTAATAAAATATGTGGACCTATAATCAAGAGAGAAGAACAGTCTGACAACACTTTGTTGTACAGTCAACGGTAATAAAATGTGTGGACCTATAATCAAGAGAGAAGAGAATCTAAATCTAGTTTAAATTATTGCCAACATTGGAAAAGTCATACATACTACTGGACCTCGACGTTCATATTCTTAGTGTAATTGTTTGCGAATAAAAACAACTATTAGAGGTAAGAAAGATGGTGACAAGATTTGTGTGTAACAATTGCTGGAGCCAAGGCTCGATCCAAATAACCCTAATAGACTTGACTTCATCATTACATTAAAATGTTGTACAAGTGTTTAATTAAATTATAAAACATCAATCTATTTTTTTCTTTTTTTTTCTTTGTGTTATTTTAGAAGCCTTTGTTTTGATAGTTTTTTTCTTCCAATTTATTCTCTATGCCGACCTTATATCAAGTCACTCCGTCCATCTGATTAAAATCCAATGTATGCTATTTCTCCATATTTCTATTTTACGAGAAAGTGGAAAAAATTATTCATGGTTGATGTACAGATGAATCATTAAAACAAAATATAAAAAATACTTTTAAAAAAATATATCTAAGTAAATGAACTCCGCACTTACAACTATATCTCTAAATAATGTATAAGTTACTTCCCCTTTTGTATCAAACAAAATAATTAATTACCAATAATTTATTTACTAATTGGTTAATTTTTTTAATTATAATTAATATTTGTTAGATGTGGGAGAAATAACGTGTTCAATTATGTAAAGGGACGTGACCCTATATATTTAGCTATTTCTATGAATACTGAAGGATTAATTTCCTTGCTGTTATCAAACAAAATAATTCTTTATCAGCAATGAATTTACTAATTGGTTAATTTTTTTGCTGACTACTGTCTTGTCTATGCCAATGAATAATTGTGTAAAGTTTCAAATTATCCCAGAATGGTGTGAGAGAAATATTGTGTACAAACGTTTTACTCGACAGACGGGCAGACAGACATAGTGAGTTGATATAAGCTTTGTAAAAATAAAAAATAAAAATATCGTAGTGAATATAAGGACCTATGAAAATTGTGAATGTGTTTATTATATAAATATTGTATAAATATTTTTTGGGGGAGGGGGGGGGTTATATTATTTGGTTTGTGGAGATTGGTTATTCTAAATAAGGTGCGTCTCTAAATAGAGTCTAGATGTCAAGCTGAGATGTGTGTCTGACAAAATACAAACAAAACATATGTAAAAAGGGGAATAAATTGCAAATGGCGATGTTTCTTCTTTGAATCTTTTCTGCGGGAGGAGCGTAGCTTAAATAATGTATCTTTTAGGACTTCTTTACTTTACGGGCAAGCTAGAGCTATATGCGGGGGGTGGGGGGGGCATTGTTAAATGCTGGTGGTCATAGAATGAAATGTTTCATTAACAAAAGGTTGTGCTTTGTTTAAACAGGGCATCACTAGACTTTCGATTGTGGGAGGAAAAAAACAAATGGGAGGGTGGAATAAATTGTCTTCTTTGGGATGACGACTTTCCAAAAAGATATTATATATAGTTCGTCCATCCTGGTTCAATGAAGGACCAATTTTGTCATCCATGGGGGCTGAGGGCTTTGCACTGGGGTTTGGTGCCTCCTCATGTGGCTAGTGAGACCTATGTGAGCCCGGATTGTTCGTCTGCACACCGGCAAGTTATTCAAGCTGGAGCTAGTGTCATTGGCCTTTTTTTTTCTTCTCTGGCGCTTTTCTTCTGCCAGCGCTGTTCTCTTGTCCTTGGCTATTGGAGCGCCAGTTTTCACAGCGCGACGCCATGACGATCTGTCATGTGCTTCTGTCTCCCAGGTGGCTGGGTTTATGCTGAACGCTTTTAGAGAAGCTTTGAGGGTGTCCCTAAAGCGTTTTCTTTGTCCGCCTTGTGAGCGCTTTTTTTCCCTTAATTGGCCATACAGGAGTCGATTGTTCTTACTAATCCACAGAATAATAATAATATTATCAAAGATTCAGGTTAGACTAAACAAAAACACTTCATGCGATTCTGGAATTCATGGGCCAAAGATGTGTGTATGGTTTATTTGTTTGTGTGTGTAGGCCGTTCTATTAGAAGATACAAGGGCAGAAAGGGCATTGTAGGGAAATAAGAGGGAAGTTTCTTTTGAAAATAGTGTGTGTTGTCTATATTTAGAAAGGGGGGGTCTCTGTAATACAAACAGACGAGAAAGCTACAACTGATGGGCCTAAAAGTATTTGTGCATGCCCTATATTTAAGGACTGTGGGTCGTTTGATTGAAAGATAGAGAGAAAACAATTTGAGAACCAGAAAAGTGTATCGCAAGCATTCTGTTAAAATTTGGATTTAATGTTCGTTATTTTGCTACAAATGGCTACAATAATGACTCTCACTATCAAGGCTCTCTGCAAACTGCACCACATGACACTACTTCTCTAAAAACTTGACAACTCGGAGCTTCAAAGTAAAGTAGAAAAATCGCTCTGTCTTAGAAAAGTAATGATCTTTAGTTTTCAAAGTTTGCAAATAATGCAATACCATTGAGCGGAATTTAAAAAGAATGGGGTATTAATCACAGAACTATATATTCACGCAAATTTATTACGGCTGGGTGGAAAAAAAAACGTAGATATAAATTCAAGGGATAAAAGTCTATATGGGAGAGCGTAACAATGCGTATATCAGAGAAACTATCTAATTTATGTTCGAAGAATAGTTACATATTGTATGTAGGAATTATTTTTTTTGGGAAGGGGGGCTGGGGATATAGAGTTAAACCGATACCAGAATTTTCTGGTTAAAAGTATGTTTGTAAAATGTTGTAGATTTTCCGGAAGTTTCTTCAGAGTTGAAGGTGTACATTCTAGCCCAAACCTCCCACAGGACGACGCCACTGTATAAACCCTGGACCATCGAGACGACTGAACGACACTCTAGCGTGAAGGCCTTTTAATTAGTCCTATTTAATGATATCAGTTCTTCGAAAAATTATTTAGTTTCAAGTAATGTACTGATTGCTTTAACACAATCAGTTGTATTTATGGTCTAGATCTATGGCCTACAAAATCATGTCCTTTCTCAACCATGGTTCACATATGTATCTTGGGAACAAAATACTTCATACACAGATGTTTTCAATACATTTCTAATGAGTGAACGAGAACGTTTGGGCCACTAAAAATAAACTTAATGAAAACAAGATTACAAAAACAGTTTGTGTGGAAACACAGAATCAAAATCGTCCACCGAGTCTTCACCAGGATTTCCGGCTCCTAGTGCTTTACCCCTCAGCCACAGCATCTCCATATATTCATATAGCGTACACTTATATTTTTTAAAATAATAATTATTAACCTTATCCATGCATTCAAAATTAATAACATGTTAAATGTAATAAAGAGAAACTAAAAAAGATTTATTCTTCTGACAAAATTAGATAAATTGGCAACACGAAATAAAAAATTTGATCTACTTTAGGCTTTAGGCTTAGATGGTGAGCTACCTTAGAAATGACTTGGACAAGACTTTCCCCTCTTAAATAAAAATTAATATCTCCATTGCCATTTGTCATCAAGCTAGATTTAGACCTGAAATAAATCTTAGTCTAGATCCAGAAACAGATCTAAGTCCAGATCTAGAACAAGACCTAGATTAGATCTAGAACTAGACCTAGATCTAGAATCTTGATATAGAATCTAAATCTAGACTAGAATTCGTATGACTTTACACGTTTAATCTAAAAATTACCAGACCTTGGCCAATGTTATGGTCAGGAAGTGTAGGCCTTTTGGTACCGGTAATGGTTTATACTGTTTGTATTCGATTCAGTATAGCCATAGTAGGCCTAAACCATTACCCGGTACCAAAAGGCCTACGATTCCTGAACATTGATTTGTGATTAATATTCCATAAAAAATGGTTTGAATTTTTTTTATTACTGGGGGGGGGGGGGGGGGGAGGGTAAATTGTAAACCATTTATCTTAAAATTTATATTTTCATTTTTTTAAACTTGTAATATCTGAGCAAATGGCATTTCTATTAAAATAATATACTTTTATATATGTCCTAAACTGTTAAAATAAATATTTTATTTTCCTTTTAAGTTTTCTTTTTTGCGTTTTCTCCATTGTGTGAATTTGGCGCAGATGAGTTTGAGAGAAGCAAAACATTCAGAAATGGTCTAACATATTAGGTGTAAATTTTTACCACATCTTTAAAATATATTTATCTACAACATCTACAGACAGTTTGGCTAAAAAGTGAAAGGAAAAAAGATTTGGTAATATAAAAAAATTAATTAAAAAATATATTTTAAAAACCTTAAAAGGAAAAAAACAAAAAAAAAACAAAAATTCTTAATTTATTTACATTTTGATCAATACATGTTGTACTCATTAATATTATGAATAACTGTGGCATGTTTCATTGAATTCTTGCAAGCGGTTTTGGAAATTAATTGTTTCTTTAAATATATACTGGACAATTTGACTACCGTTTTCCTCTTAATGTGATATTACTGTTTACATAATAAATAAACCTGCACCCCTAAGCTGTCAGAAGATAAGTTAATGCCTTAATATTTAAAATTGTGTTTAAACTATTAATACATTTATAATATAATTATAAATATATCTAGATCTGGGCTCTACTTAGTCTTATTTAGACTGTCAACTGTATAATGCGCGCTATAGAAGTACTTCGTTTTTTTAAAACTTCTAATTAAAACGAAGTTCGTATCACACTTTTTCCATTGTGACCTTAGATGCAATTTTTACCAATGTGGGAATCTATGAATGAAGCTTGAGTTAGTAATGAAGAAGTCTATGGCCTTTTTAATTAACTTACCTCCACTGAAGTTTTTCATTTAAAAGTAGTGTATTCTTTTTAAATCTGCTTGCATATCTAATTTCAAAATACAAATTTAAAATTAAATGATTCACTTTCGAAAAAGAAAAAAATAGCCGTTGCACCAGAACTTTGAATGATCTAAAATATCATGATGTACGATTTTCATTTTCTCTTCTAGTTTCTGAGATCTAAACGGACGGACGGACGGACATTCTACACAAAACTAATACCGTCTTTTCTCCTTTCGGGGGCCGCTAAAAATATATTATACAAATTTTGAGCGCATATATTATTTTAATAAGAGGGTATTTTTTATTTGTAATATCTTTATCTTGTGTGTGCATGTATATTTTATTTTTAACCAATTGTAGATTTTCATTCACTTTAACTAGTTTATACACATCAAATTTCCTTGGTGTATCCAGCGTAAGGAATTCAGATGATTTGGTAAGCAATTATTTTTTTATTACATTTTTCGCACTCATCAGCACTGGTAAAAAAAAATCTAAAACTCTTTCGCATGTAGCCCAAAGTAATTTGTATTATTTAGTTGGCAATGGTAACCATCAATATCTCGTCTTTGACATTGTTACTTCTGTTTTTTTTATTTCTAAACTCATCCCACTCTATTTTTTTTTTCAAATTGTCAATTATATCACCACAACATTTCTTCCTATCGTTTTTTTTTTGTGTTCCACTTCTCTCTTATTGTATCTCATCTCACAAAGAATGTAAACAGACTCTTGGAAAAACAAATGTAAACAAAAGAGAAGATTATAAGTATGAAAATATTTAACTTAAAAAAAAATATCGTTAAAACGTTTCAAACAAAATGTTAAAAAATATGTAAACCCCAGATGACAGGGAAGAATTTAGGATTATATAACCAAAATACAAAGCTTTAATTAGGGAAAGAAGATTAAGATTAACTCTCTTTTATTTATAAAATATTAATAATTTCTAGTAATCAACTGACTTTTTTGTGTGTGTTTTTTTAATTTTTTTTTTTTATTCATGTATTGTCTTTGACAATGAATAATTGTGCAAAGTTTCAGCTTTCTCCGAGAATGGGAAGTGGGCGAAAAAACGTGTACAAGATTTGTGCCAGACAGACAAAGTTGATACACTTTGTAATAAATAAAATATAAACAAAAATGAGTATTTTAAAGCTAAATATTTAATAGCATAAATTCACCAGCTTTAAAGTTACATAATTTAAAAACAAGCCTTGACACCAGCGATGGTTACACAGACATCCTGCTCCTCTCTCTTGCCGCTAACTGTTGGGTTTCCGCAGACCTCAGCACCGAGAATGTGAACGCAGAACTCTCTCTTGCCGCTGATGGTTGGGTTTCCACAAACCTCAACACCGAGAATAGTGGCGCAAATGTCTTGGTCCTCTCTTTTGCCGTTGATGTGTGGGTCAGCACAGATGGAAGCAAAGCCAAAAACAGGGACGCAAATCTCCCTCTCGTTCACCTGAACCCCTAGGGGTCTGAGGACGATGGCGGAGGCCGAAGCCACAAAGAGAAGTGAGAGTAGGAACATTTTACCTGTAGATATTCAAATATATTTATTAATTACTCGCCGAATATGACACGCAGCCAGGCAGGGCGGGTTTACCCGAGTTGTCTAAACGTTTCGCTTTTTTTTTAATAGAGATAAATTTAGATATTTTTTGTTTAGGGACCCCCGGTTGTGGTAGGACATCAAAGATTCACTACTTTCTCTGCCATGACCTAAAGAACATGTATGCCAAGTTTTATCAAGATTGGTCAAACGGTTTTGATTTCTATGCGGGACAGGCATACAAACGCCTTACTTTATGCTTTCTATTTTAGATGGTCACTTTTTTAAAATACACATTTAGCACTTAATACTTGATGTACATTTTTGTATTACTTATTATCAATTCCCTGGCGTAGAGGAAAGTAGCTGGCAGAAGTTGGCCTCTGAAAGTTGGAGAGGCTACGGGGAAGAAAAACATTGTCGACTCCAAGAAAAGCCATTCTAGAAGACTGGCGCAGAAGACGGAAAGAAAAGCCATTCTAGAAGACTGGCGCAGAAGACGGAAAGAAAAGCCATTATAGAAGACTGGCGCAGAAGACGTAAAAAAAAGCCTTTATAGAAGACTGATGCAGAAGACGTAAAGAAAACTACTTTAACAGACAGCAAGAGGAAATGCATGAAACTATGCAAATCTTAACTGGGTTTGGGAAGTCATGTGAAATTCTGCACTCATTCTTAATCTACTGAATCAAAGATATTGATTTTTTAAATTTATTTATCGATTCCTAATTTTAGCTCACGATTTCATAAAAATACAACAACTCAAAACCACAAGTTTAAAAAAAAATTGTGAATATGTTTTTTTTAGCTGCTTAGCCAATTAGCGCCGTGCTAATAACGCAATAGTCGTAAGTTTGATCCCGATTCTGGTTACTTTTTCCTCAGTATGTTTCAATGACGAATTGATTATGACTGTTTCGTTTACTAAAGTATTGTTTTATTTTTTTATTTTGAATGTACCTACTACAATATGAAATTTAGTTTCCATTCTTCAGACATTTAAACAAATATTAAGTTACTTTCAGACTTTGTGTTAGTAAATATAAAGCTTCCAGTTTAGATCTTGCGATTGGTGCAGAAAACATAGGAGACAAAGATTCCACGGCCGATTTTTAACTACGTCTACATATTTGTGTTTCCATGTCTCTGTTCTCATTATAGGCGAAAGTATGCACACGTAACTATACCCGTTGTGATTTTAAAATTACAAAAACAAACGCTGAAATGGACTTCTGACATCCCCGCGGGCACACAATGACAGTAGTGATGTGAGAATGAGTGTTGAAAAAGTAATACATATTAAATCTTTACCAAAATTGAGATCAGTAAATTGAAACGCATTTCAATTAGATCTTATCCTTATAATTTGGCCTCCAGTTGAAAAACATAATAGATTAAAGTACAATTTTAAAAGAAACATGAATAGAAAATTGGATTACTAATTTTTTTGAGTTAAATATATAATTGACTTCTACAAGGCCTAATAATGTTGCAATATCTCGGAATAAATTACAATAATATTTGATTACGCTATACTTTACTAATATCTGAAAATCCAAGCAAGCCTAGCTGTCAATATACTTGGAAAAATGAAAGTCTAAGAATAGTTTTTGGTGGCTGTGTCCAACTTACCAAAGTGAGCGATGGTTCTTGAAGAGCGCAAAGTTAGCTATATCTGGCCATTGGTCAAGACTTATATACACAAAGAAATCGTGACATTTACCTGATCAATAAATAAAGTCATCTTAAAATCGTGATAAGAAAAAAAAAATTTCGTCCAAGGTCTCTTTATCTAACCAACCTAGGCGATTTATTTTTATTAATATATGCCTACATTTGACCTTTCCTGAGACCTAGGCCATACCTTTTGCCATTTATATTTTTACACTAAATAGCATAATGTTAGAGCCAGATGTTACTAGAAGTGTCACACATTTGTGTTTCATTGGAGACTCAATTGGAGACATTGGAGACTCCTCCTCAATGGCTGGGAAAACGTTCTGTCTTGTCCTTACAAAACTGGACATTTGGCTGGAACTTGCCATTGATCTGTGTGAATTTGGGTTGCATCACAATATTGCATAAGTTTTGAGTATTTGAGCAGATGCAATATAAATAAAAAAAGATTATCAGAGGCCAGGGAAAATGAGCCAAAGCTTAATAACAACCCCGACAGAGAGCTTATTTCCATTACACTTCCGCAGTAGCAGTTTACGAAGCCAACAAAAAAAAATATCATACATGTTTTATACACTTTGCTCATTGCCTGGGCCTCTGATAATCTTAGAAAGTAAAAGGTGACCGAAGGATTCTGGCATGAATGATTCACTAAATCGATGATGTGGGGGGGGGGTCGAGGTGGCTGAGTGACAAAAACAGATGACCTAAACATCATCTTCCCTATATACCGCATGGTCTGAATCGCTGATGTACATTGAAAATATTTCATGTGATTCACTGGACCAAAGGCACTCGTCAGATTTGTACAGCAGATATTGGTACAAAGCTAGCCGTCAATTAGTTCTCTTTTAAATTGAGGGAGTGTGTGGGAGACATGCATTCACTAGTATAAAAACACTGAATATTTAGAATTAGTCATCACCTCGAATTCATGACCACGTTGTTCTAAAGCAATTCGGCCAACTCGCCCAGTCCTTGTAGATTTGTAGAATATATTTTTTTTCTATGATGACCACAGGGGGCTGAGGGCTGTGCACTGAGGTATTGTGCCTCTTAGTGTGGCTGGTGAGACCTATGTGAGCCCGGAATGTTCGACTGCACACTGGGCAGGTTATCTAGGTGGAGCTAGTGTCATTGACCTTGCTTTTTTTAGACTAAAATTAAGAAAGAAATGTAGTGTGAAGACAATGGACCAATGGCTGAACGTCTAGATTTTCCAACTGTTAAGGTTAGTGGAGACTCACGAAGCATGAGTGAGAACCTCTGCCTGTTTAAGTTTGTAGTTCACTCGCACGTGGGAAACTGAGCAGGTGTTGACGAAAAGAACGTATAAATATCTTCAATATAATGACTTACTTTTAAAAAATACTTTGACTGATTTTAAAGAGAAATAGTTTCTCTATTTTTTTTTCTCTCTCAATTTCTAGCTTCTTTATAAATATCTCGCTCATTTTTCTCTCTACCTGTCTATTTTTTTCCTTTTCCTTTCTGGTCATTTTGTCGTTTTCTTCTTTTATTTCTCTATTTGATCTCTCATTTTAGCCTTTGTCAACTATTCTCTATCTATCTGTCTATCTATCTATCTATTTCCGAACGTAAGGCTTTAGTTCATAGACATATATTATACTGGACTGGAAACCGGAAACAAATTCAAATCCGCGATTGATAGATTCACAGACCTATATATATATAAATTTGTATGTACGTTAACTCTTTTTCAAGCTCTAAGGGAAGTCGCCCCAATCAATCACTTCTGTCTTAGAAAAGTAATGATCTTTAGTTTTCAAAGTTTAGAAATAATGCAAAATCATTTCTCAGATTTTCTTTAGAATGGGCTATTAATCATAGAACTCTATATTTACGCTAATATATGAAACCAAGCCATTTCCTGTTAGTTTCCATTGAGATAATGTTTCAAACATCCTAGATCAAAATAATTATGTTCTTGATTTTAATCATCTTATGTACATTTAAATAGATCGATTACCTAGATCTTTCTAGATTATGTATCTAAAAATTGCAAAATAATAATTATGAGACGATAGTACTTTTTTCTATTTTTGATGTTCAATTACTAGATCTAGATCTAAAAATTAAATGATATGTTACATTGGTTAGGGTGAAAAAAAATTTTTACTTCTTATATCTACTTTACAAAACAACGCTTTGTTTCAACTATAAAAAAAAATTCACATTTTTTGTAGTGTTAAAAAATCTCATTGTCCAGTCTAGATATAGTCTATTTAAGTCTAAATCTTTGATTGATTCAAAAGTTTAAAAAAAATTTATGTTCTTGAAAATTTCGCGCATCGTCTTCTAAGTCTAGAAATCTAGATCTAAAGGTCTATCATTGGAATATTATAAAGTGTAATAGATTATGTAGACATTCGCTTTTACCTGGATTCTTGTGCGCCGAGAATTGAAGAGGGGAAAATGTCCCATTGTTTTTAAATCTAATACTCAAACATTCATTATTTTTTAAGAGAAAAAAAACAAGTTACATAAAGGAAGTATTGTCTTTTGAAAAAGTATTTTTATGTTTTTCTCGTTTAATTATTAATTAATTATGATCGTTTTGTTAACTCTTTCTCTCCGCTATTATTTTCCCACCTTTCGAAGGAATTCTACTTTTTGCTCATTTACTATTGAACTCCCCTGTTATGAGTAAGTTTCAATAGCTTTGTAATTTGTTATCAGAAAATGGTTAATTTGGTATAGAATTAAAGGAAAAAGCATACTCTTGTTATAGTACACAAAGTAAAGTTCAAAAAATTAAACTTTAATGTAATTTAATGAGATCAAATCAACGATGGCATCGTCCATTCGG
This sequence comes from Biomphalaria sudanica, assembly GCA_036873155.1. Classification (NCBI taxonomy): domain Eukaryota; kingdom Metazoa; phylum Mollusca; class Gastropoda; family Planorbidae; genus Biomphalaria; species Biomphalaria sudanica. Next base: position 1,195,471 of record JAZGLO010000828.1, on the reverse strand, counting down.
AGAGAAAGAGTTAATTTGTGTGTTTTTTTTTTCACTTGGACCTTACGCTGTGTACAAATTTTTAAAAACTTTTAAAAATTATTACTCTTTAAGTCAGTGATGTCCAGCCTTACTCGTCCTGCGGGCCATTTTAATTTCCAACACTAGTGTCGAGGGCCACACAACGATAGGATACAATAAAAGAAATCAAATTAACCTGAAAACTACTTGATTAGAAACCCGTGGATCTAGTAGTCTACCGGTAGTTTAACAATCTTTTATTCGCGGCTCAAATCAAGAATCCCACCATCTTTGTTTTGTAATGCCTTTATATTTATTTATTTTCTTTCCTTATAAACCAACATGTTCGCTTATCCTAATGTTCCACAAGTAAAGGTCCGTTCACTTTTCCTCGTAAATTACAATTCAGAAATGTTATGTGGCCAATCCATTCGAGAAAAAGGGGGGCCTAATTTAGGTAAAGATACATTTTTCAACCTTTTTTATTTGGGAAAAAGGAGTGGATTTTGTACACTTTGTGCAGACGTTTTAGTGGCCGGACGGAACCACTTCGCTGGAACCACTTCGTTAACCAAATCTGTGGCCCACGGGCTGAATTTCGGGCATCGTTGCTCATGACCTGTGCAAATTACAATTAGAATGAATCTAAGACTGCTTTTATGATCTTAATTGGAAAAGTATGTAATTACAAGTACTCTTTTCATTTCAAAACAACAACACAACATTCTAAAACAGAGAAACAGTCCAAACACACAATATGCTTGTCTATGTTTATCAAAGGGAAAAAAACGTAATACATGAGGTCAACAAATTAGTCATGCATTGACTATGTGCCCTTAAATTATTATTATTATTTTTACAATTTCTTTCAACGGCTTAGCTATGGTGTGGGGAGGAGGGGGGAGAATTTGAAAATTCCCCGGGCCCCTACTTGTAGAGGCCCCAAATGAGTGTTTTTTACATTAAAAATTAAACATTACGCAAAACGCAGAGCACCCAAAGAGGTCAAGCCCCCCCCCAGGCCCCCAAACGATCGAGAATTCCTAGCTACGGCCCTGATATCTTTATTCATGTCATAAGTTCCTGGAGGACGGAAAATAGCTCGTCGGTCACACGTGGAAAACATAAGTGGGGTAAAGAAAGTTCCTTTTTTTCAATCTAACATTTATTAATTTTAAAAAGAAAAAAATAAGTTGCATGAATGAGGTATTGTCTCTTTTTTTTTAGCGTTATTAGATTTGTGTGGACTGTCTGTCAGTCCGTCCGTCCCGTTTAGATCTCGTAAAATATAATATAAATATAAAATATAAAAAGTATTGAAATTCCGACATCATAATATTTTAAAGTCATTTTAGACCATTCAAAGTTCTGATGCAATGTTTTCTTTTTCTTTTCTGAACGCGTAAAATTTAATTTTTAAAATTTTCGTTGCAAGCAGTCTTTTAATAATAATACACCACTTTTACAACTATTGACTATTAAAAGTAACAGATACAAAAGTCTATTTAGTAAGGAAAACGACTATTTACCATATTTTAACACATTTATGCATACGGTTTTAGAACTTTCGTAAAAAAAAAAAAATTTTACAATTGTATTGCTAGATTAAGTAAGTTCTGTCATACTAACTACTACATTTACAAAAAAATGTTTACTTTTTATTAAAGTGAAAACATCTTTTTAGTATGCATGTAAATGGAACATAATATAAAACAAAAATTAATTAGTAGTAGAATGATAGATAGACTCTTTGTCGCAGTACGGACAGTGGAGTTTCACATTATCCACCATATTACATCAGTTAGGTCATGTTCACATCGAACTCCACCCTCTCTTTCACCTATCCGTTGGTCTGTTAGACCGTTGGGGCACCACATAAGATCTGTCTACTTTTTTTCTCCATTCTTATCTGTCATTGCAGTTAGAATTTCATTCTAATATTCTTTCTGAAAAAATATTGAAACCTGCACTGTTACCTGACTGGGTGGACCACTTCTTGAGCCGATTTTTGAGTTTGTGTTTCCACACAAACTTCTTTGTAACCTTGTTTTTGTTAAGTAGGTAAATATGAAATGACGTAATTCAGGGGGAAATGTCTCCCTTTGATAAATGTTGTGGAGATACAACATAACGAGGCAACACGAGCAATGCGGTCCACATGTGGCCCACCGAAGTTTTTTCTGTTACCCACCGAGCACAGGACAAAAAAAAATACCACCCCACTTTTGTCAAATATTTTGTCAAATTTTTTTTTCAAACGATTAACTAATTTCATGTACATAACAAGGACTATACATCTGTACCCTATAGAAACTAGGATGGCTGCCTCGTCGTGCGGTATGCACGCTAGACTGTCGTTTGGACTTCTAGATCAGCGGTTCTCAACCTTTTAAGCTCGGTGACCTTTTTTTACAATCCCCCACTCTGACGCGACCCCCCCCCCACACACACACCCATACAGCAATAGAAGAGTAGACAATAACAATCCATATTTTCGATGGTCTTAGGCGACCCCTGGCAAATCGTCAATCGACCCCCAAGGGGGTCGCGACCCACAGGTTGAGAACCCCTAGTCTAGATGGTCCCTAACTCATGCCCAGCCGGGCTAGCCTGCTGCCAGCCGCCGTCGATCTCCAGTAGTTTTGAGCTAGGACAGGGGTTCTCAACCTGTGGTTCGCGACCCTTTTGGAGGTCGAATGACGATTTTTCAGGGTCGCCTAAGTCCATCTGAAAAAAAATGATTTTTTGTCTATAAAAAACTTTTCAAGGGTAGCTACATTTTCTTAATTTTTAATTGTCATTTGAGAATAAATGTAAACAACTGAATCAGAATCATTCCAAACTTTTATTCTCGCAGCATAAGTATTTACAACAGTTTAAATGACTGTTTATCAAACGGTGTGTCGAGACACAACGTTACACAACTGCGCATTCATTCCATAGGGAAGATTTACTCACGTAATTGAAAACCACATCTGTTTATAATTAGCACGTTATAGTCTATGCTAGAAAAGGTTTTGTTATGGAACCACCCTTTAAAATGATCGTTAAGAATAGAAAACATAATGATATGGTTTTGCTTCAATAGTTAAAGCAGGAATTGAGAAACCTCAAAGGGTCACGACGTTCTAATATCAAAATCTATGAATGTGAACAATCCGAAAGTCATATTGACTTCAAACATCCGAGCTTTGCCGAAAACGACAAACAGTATTTTAAACATTTTTTTAAAGTATATTTGAAAGTCAAGAAAACCTAAACTCTGCTGCTGGCCAATAAACAAAACATAGCAGTCGTTGAACGATGGAAGCTTCTTATTTTGTGGCCTTCACAATGGCTTGAACTATGAAACCTCACATCATTGCTGATGACTTACTGTTGCCACTGGTCAAATACATTGTTCCAGTACCAGTAATAACTGGAGCTGTATTAACTATATCTATTCAATTAAGTTCATTCTCCGTATATTATGACAGCTTTGAATATTCATATCAGATATTTACATTATGAATACGATTTTATAACATTGGCGAAAATGTGTTTTTACAGTTTGGGGTCGCCTTACAGTGGCCAATTGTAAAAAGGGGTTGCGGAACTAAAAAGGTTGAGAACCGCTGGGCTAGGATGTAGAAGATCGTCAACTCCGAAGGGACATCCAAAATATGTAAACCATTTTACAAACATACTTTTAACCAGAAACACCAACGACACCCCTACCCCATAAAAGAGAACACTTTTACATACAACGTGTAACTATTCTTCGTTTTCTCAACTTAATAATAAATTTTAAAAAGGTAGGCTCTATGATATACGCATTGAAACTATTTGTAACCCTCTCCCATAGAGACTTTTATCCCATGAATTTATTTTTAAGTTGTTGTTTTTTTCGTCTCTCGGAAAAGTTCCAAAGGGACACCACTACACTTAAATTAGTCGACTCTTTTGTATTCCATCAATTATTAAAAATCAAAATATTTTTACAAATCAATTCGATCTATTTTGGAATGTTACTGAATAACTAATTTTTAAATGAAAATTTGATTTAAAAATAACTTTAAGGGGGGTGGGGGTGGAATTTCTTTCATGGAACAACCGTTGACATTGGTAAGAGGTATAAATAACATCTTTGAAAGTTGCGAATTAGTTATGTATTCCAAGCTCAGTACTGATACTTTGATCTCTTGCAGCATGGTCCGTGTATCTGGCAGTGTTTCCCGGGTCGTCCCTATCTCCAGACAAGGCAAGAACCTACATTGCACTAGCTCTATTGTTCTTAAGAACTATCGTACCCATGTAGTGTTAACTGTTCTACACCATAATGCACACTATAGTTAAAAAAAAAAAAAACTAACCTAAAAACAATTGGATCCTTTATATTTTTTATATTTTTAAATTTATCTTTAACCCTCTCAGTGATTTTCTCTCTCTCTCTCTATCTCTCTCTCACTCTATCTCTCTCTCTCACACACACACTATCTATCTATCAATCAATAAATCTATCTATCTATCAATCTATCTATCTATCTATCTATCTATCTTTATATCTCTCTTTTCGATATCTTAAGTCAATTAAAATCAACTAATTACTCTAAAATGTCCAGTGGTTATATTTTTCTATAAAATTGAATATCAAATAATCTGACATTTAGTGTTCAAGTCATTACTTTTTTTTTGAATATAACCGCAATACGTTTGTCAGACTGTACAAAGATAATTAAACCGTTTTTGTCCCCGCAAATCGCAATGTTAACACTGTGAGTCGGTGTTAACCGTTTTTGTAGTGATCACCTAAGTCGTAAAAGGAACGAGTGCAGAAAATTTCATTCGAATCCGTCTGCTAATCTCAGAGATCTTCTGATAGATACATACACAAGTGGTATTTGTTAAATTTATTAGAGATGTGTCTGTGTATAACACTGTAAAGTATGTAAGATACAGTAAAACTTAAGATTTCAAGGAACACTCAACGATCAAATAAAACAGTTAATATTGTGTTATTAGAACAAATCTAAAAGCTAGTTATCATCGTCAATTTTTTTAATGACAACAGAATGGGACTCCATTTATAGGAATACTCAGATTCTGATCTTCTCTCTTAGCAGCTGCTCCCCGAAACGAATCCGTCAATAATGTGAATGATTTTTCCAATATCGGCTAGGTTGAAAGCTTCCTCTCTTTTGCAATGATTAGTCAAGTCAATGGGACATCTGGACATATTGTAAAGCAGCCTATGGTCGTGCAATAGTTTTGTTCCGCTATTTTAGCAGTTGCCCCTGACACGAATCCATCAATAACTTGGACGACCTTCCCAGTGTTGGCAACTATCTCGGCGAGGCTGAGGTTCTCATCTCTCTTGCTAACGTTGGGATCTGCGTAGACTTGAGTGACACCAAAAAGAGGAAGACACAGAGATCTTAGCGGCTTGACCATCTCGTCTTTCTAGATAGAGGTAGAGGAGGAGGCCACTAGGGCCAGGAGGGGAAATAATAGTCTCATCTTTTTACCTGTAGACATTCAAAAAATAAACGCTAATTGAGTAAAAAGATAAGTTAATTTTATTGGTCCAAATAAATTTTAATTCAGTTTGGCAATGATGGTCCATCTCAGCATGATTACTAAAACATTAACAAAAAAATAATACTTTTGAAAAAAGGCGTAGATCAGTACATTTACAATAAGTCATAAGGAAGTACAAGCTTCTCTAAATAGGTATGTTATTGGATTTAGTTGAGTTAGGACTTCAATGTAAAAAAAAATGTTATTTGCTCAATTCAGTATATATCAGTTATATGCCCAACCTGCGACAGCAGCTGTGTATCAAGGATTGACCTCTTTTGTCACACAAGAAGTTGCAAAGGGAAAAGATGGTATCTTGAGACGTAAAATGCCACAGATAGACTAAGAATGCTCATTTTATGTAAATCTCAGGCACATTTGTTTAAAATCGAGTTTTTTTTTACACTGTGATTTGTTCAGTGACGTACTGTTTTCGGCCAGTAATTATAATGAAATTTTCTAAAAGTTAGATAATAAATTCTTTTCATATATATGGACACCCTGCGCCATGCACTATTTCCGGTATTCAAAACAAAATAAAATGCATATTCTGGGGTATCTACAATGCATTATCCTGCTATTTAAAAATTTTAGCTCAGAAACCAAATCTATTCACTGCACTTTATTAATGGAGTCAAGTGAATGATAGAAACATGTAACCCTTCTTAGCTACGCTCATGGAATTTGGTGACTGTAGTTTGCTTTTGATTTTATATCGAAAAAAGAAGTTTTATAGCCAAAACCATCTGTTGTGAGATTTTAAAAAAATATCTGGAGTTTTTGTTTTAAACAAACTCAAAACACCCTTATCTACACTCGTAGAATTTGGTGACTGTAGTTTGCTTTAGAATAACATTGAAGATGGGGTTTTTAACCGCTAAACTCTGCAGTTCTACGTGTGGCTTAATAAATATGTAAGAACCAGTGTTATAATTTGAACGCGAAGACAACTAACAAACGAAGAAAAAGTTAAAAATGCGTCTCTATGTTTAATAGAACAAATCTGGATAATATATAAAACAGTGCAGTTGGAGTCATTAAGTCTTTTAAGGACCACAGAATGGGACGCCATTTATAGGAATACACAGATTCTGCTCTTCTCTCTTGGCAGGTGCTCCTGAAACGAATCCGTCAATAACGTGAATGACTTTTCCAATGTTGGCGACGACATCGGCTAGGTTGAGCTGTTCGTCCCTTTTGCAAATATTATAGAATCTTCCATCATTACATGCTTTGATGCAGCCCGCAGTGGTACACAAGTCTTGTTCCTCTCTTTTGTTAACTGCTTCTCGAACGAATCCGTCAATGAATTTCCCAATGCCAGCGACTATCTCGGCTAACTTAAGTGCTTCATCTCTTTTGCAGTGATTAATAAATGAGTCGTTTTGTGTAGAATAAATAACGCAGCCTATATGTCTGTTCCTGTTCCTCTCTTTTGGCAATTGCAACTCCAACGAATCCATCAATGACGTGGACGACTTTCCCAATTTTGGCAACAATCTCTGCCAGGTTGAGATCTTCCTCTCTCTTGCCAACACTAACGTTGGGATCTGTGCAGACTTGAGCGACTCCAAAAAAAGGAATACACAGAGATCTTAGCGGCTTGACCATCTCGTCTTTCCAGATAAAGGCAGAGGAGGAGGCCACTAGGGCCAGGAGGGGAAATAATAGTTTCATATTTTTACCTGTAGACATTCAAAAAAAGCATTTTGTTAGATTGAACCATAAGTTTTTATCAGATTTTTCGAAAAATCAATTTTGTTTACAATACCTCAATGCAAGTTACAACTACATGGAGGAACCTAGAACCTAGGTGGAACGTGGACACTGATGTTAAAAGGGGTTTTTCTAAAAATTTAACAGCTGAACAAATCATTAAGAAAAGAATTACTAGCTATTGACCACACTGGGAAAACTCTAGCTTTACCGTTTTCAATTTTCAAAGTCAAAAAAATACAGCTAAATTAGGCTAGTGAACTAGATCTAGATCTAGACCAATCATCGGTCTTGAAAAAACTATGGCGGTCAGGAATTCCAAATGTAAGGCATTATTTGTGGTCAGGAAAATTTCGCTCATTGTCTAGAGTCTAGATCTTTAGTGGAAACAAATGTTCCATGTTTTTTTTAATCCAAAATGTATTAGTTATTAACAGAAAAACAATGGCTCTATACGTTTTAGATAGGAGGTATTGTCTTTTTTAAATCTGTATTTTAAACCACCATATAGTTGTATCATTTAACTTATTTTTATCCTAAGTTCATTAAAGTTAAACTAATACCACTACATAGCCATCTGATTATTAGGATTTGTAATCTATTTCTAAACAGTTTGGGAAACAATAATCAGATAGCTACGTTCTTGGGTCAGAAAACGCTTGTCTAAGAATGATTGTAATTTTACTCTTCTGTAGAAAGGAGTGGGTTAAACGTAGAACCAAGACATTGGGTATCTTTACGGTTGAAGTTTATCAGAGTAGTCTTCTCTTTGCTCACACTTTCATTTTCTAGATCCAGTTTACGTTGTTTGTTTGTTTTAAAGCAATGAAATACAGTTAGAGAAAAAAAAAAGAAGAGAAAGCAGTATGAAGAAATATGATGGCGATAAAATTTTCCAATACCAACAATACATTCAACCTAACAATGAAATGTATACTTTTTCTGGTGCTATATAGGTCTACTCTTTGCACCGCTATGAAATTTATAATTTGTTATACAGCTGGTGCTATATAGCCTAGGTCTTCTATTTGATAGACATGACATAAGAATGGAATAGCGAGGCTTGTCCAGACAGGCAAACTTGTGAGTCAACGAAGCATAATAACGCTTTTCTTCTCTGTTAAATGACCACATCTTTCTGTCGACATTCAGTACACATGTGGTCAAAGTATTTAAATAAGAATACTTATATCGCTTAAGTCATCAGCAATCGAAAGCTAGAAAGACCCAAATGGTGGTTCTGTGTATACTCGATGTTAAGTTATGCAACCTGCTACAAGCCGCGATCTATAACATTTTACAATTCTATATGGATTTGTGATAGTAAATGGGGTGTGAGCTAGATGTGACTGTTTTTTTTCTAGTCACAAGATTATTGCAATTTACGAATTTACATAAACACACACATTATTTAAATAATTATGTAAATTATGAAAAGGTCAATACGAGTATTATTAAAATAATTCAGGTGTTTCGTGTTTCAATAATTGCTACATTGCATACATCATACGGAGAAATGAAAATCGTGTAAATTTGTTTGTAAAGACTTAAATAGTGATATTGTATGCATCTAGATCTACTTACCAAACTGAAAATAATACTTAAAAGAAGGAACTAATTGATTGATTCTCTAAAGGACACTTGTCCAGACCTATATATAAAACTATCGTGAACTCACTTTCATAAATTATACAAAGCAAATCTTTATTTTAACTTTCTCAAGGACTCGTTATCTAAGCCGAGTTAACCTTGACATTTTTTTCTAGATCTAGATACACAACATAAACATTTGCTAAAATACAACTTTTGCTATAGATTTTTTTTATGTCTCAAAATACCACGTTGAAAACAATTGACGGCTGCCTGGTCGTGAAGATTGCGATGCGGTCTGGCGTCACCACGGTCCCAAGCTCACTGCCACTCCCACCCCCTGTTCTTTAGCGTTTCTTAGCTCTAATTTGATAGCCATCTGAAGAAATGTCATAGACTTATAAAACAAGCATTCCATTGTGCGGCTTCTCCAATAGTGCGAAAAAAAAATGAGGCTTGAACTGAAATGTATTTAGGTCTTTGTGAATGAACTTATCTTCGCCTTCACCTATACCTTATTAAGTTGGACCAAACAAACCTAAATGGACGACAGTACTTCTTTCTTTCTCTCTGTTCTTCATTGTGTTTCTAAATTCTGTCAATGATTCACTTCCCATCGCGTCCTGTCGGCCTCATCTTCTTTCCCTGGTACTGCAGAAAGTGAGCCCTGCGGATCTTGTGATACGACCATACAGTTTAGGTTTGCGTTTTCATCGTTGGACCCCATCGCCTTTGTGATCCCGTTTCGAGATTCTTCGTTTCTAATGTGGTCTTTGTAGGTGATCCCAAGGATCCTTCTATAGCATCTCGATAGTGGATCCTCTCTTCTGGTTCTGCAGTTAGGAGAAGGAAATATAAACCCTAACCTCTGCTGCCTTGGAAAGTTTACGGGACTCAAACCTGAGTATAAATTCACAGCTTGCTCTGCTTCACCCTAGCATTACCTGCGAAACCTCCGATGACTGATTCTAAATTTTATCAACACATGACGCCTCTGTTTTTCTAAATTGTATCAACACATGACGCCTCTGTTTTTCTTAATTGTATCGACACATAAAGCCTCTGATTTTAAAATGTATCAACACATGACGCCTCTGATTCTAAATTGTATCAACACATGAAGCCTCAGATGCTAAATTTTATCAACACATGACGCCTCTGATTCAAAATTTGATCAACACATGAAGCCTCTGATTCTAAATTGTATCAACACATAAAATCTCTGATTCTAAATTGTATCAACACATAACGCCTCTGGTTCTAAATTTTATCAACACATAAAGCCTCTGATTCTAAATTGTATCAACACATGACGCCTCGGATTCTAAATTGTATCAACACATAAAGCCTCTGACTTTAAATTGTATCTACACATGATGCCTCTGATTCTAAATTGTATCAACACATGACGCCTATGATTTTAAGTTGTGTCAACACATGAAGCCTCTGATTCTAAATTATATCAAGACATGACGCCTCTAATTCTAAATTGTATCAACATATGACGCCTCTGTTTTTCTAAATTGTATCAACACATAACGCCTCTGTTTTTCTAAATTAAATCAACACAAACGTCTATGATTTTAACTTGTATCGACACATGAAGCCTCTGATTTTAATAAGCCTCTTATTTAAAATGTATTAACACATGACGCCTCTGTATCTAACTTGTATCAACACATAAAGCCTCAGATGCTAAATTCTATAAAAATAACGCCTGTGATTCTAAATTGTATTAACACATAAGGCCTCTGATTAAAAATTTAATCAACACATGACGCCTCTTATTCTAAATTGTATCAGCACATGAAGCCTCAGATGCTAAATTCTATCAACACATGACCCCTCTGATTCTACATTGTACCAATAAATGACGCCTCTGTTTTTCTAAATTGTATCAACACATGAAGCCTCTGGTTCAAAATTGTATCAACACATGACGCCTGTTTTTTTTTAAAATTTCAACACATGACGCCTCTGATTCTAAATTGTATCAACACATGAAGCCTTTGATTCTAAATTTTATCAACACATCACGCCTCTGATTCTAAATTTTATCAACACATGACGCATCTGATTCTAAAATGTGTCAACACATGAAACCTCTGATTCCAAATTATATCAACACACGACGCATCTAATTCTAAATTTTATCAACATATGACGCCTCTGTTTTTCTAAATTGTATCAACACATAACGCCTCTGTTTTTCTAAATTAAATCAACACAAACGTCTATGATTTTAACTTGTATCGACACATGAAGCCTCTGATTTTAATAAGCCTCTTATTTAAAATGTATTAACACATGACGCCTCTGTATCTAACTTGTATCAACACATAAAGCCTCAGATGCTAAATTCTATAAACACATAACGCCTCTGATTCTAAATTGTATCAATACATGACGCCTTTGTTTTTCTAAAATGTATCAACACAAGAAGACTCTGATTCTAAATTGTATCAACACATAACCCCTTTGAGTCTATATTTTATCAACACATAAAGCTCTGATTCTAAATTGTATCAACAAATGAAGCCTCTGATTCTAAATTGTATTAACACATAACGCCTCTAATTCTAAATTTTATCATCACATGAAGCCTCTGATTCCAAATTGTATCAAAACATAACGCTTCTGATTCTAAATTGTATCAACACATGACTCCTCTGATTCTAAGTTGTGTCAACACATGAAGCCTCTGATTCTAAATTATATCAACAAATGACGCCTCTAATTCTAAATTGTATCAACATATGACGACTATATTTTCTAAATTGTATCAACACATGTAGCCTCTGTTTTTCTAAATTGAATCAACACAAACGTCTATGATTCTAAATTGTGTCGACACATGAAGCCTCTGATTTAAATAAGCCTCGGATTTAAAAATGTATCAACACTTGACGCCTCTGATTCTAAATTGTATCAGCACATAAAGCCTCAGATGCTAAATTATATCAACACATGACGCCTATGATTTTAAATTGTATCAATTCATGACGCCTCTGATTCTAAATTGTATTAACACATGAAGCCTCTGATTCTAAATTGTATCAACACATAAGGCCTCTGATTTAAAATTTAATCAACACATGACGCCTCTTATTCTAAATTGTATCAGCACATGAAGCCTCAGATGCTAAATTCTATCAACACATGACCCCTCTGATTCTATATTATACCAATAAATGACGCCTCTGTTTTTCAAAATTGTATCAACACATGAAGCCTCTGGTTCAAAGTTGTATCAACACATGACGCCTGTTTTTTTTAAAAATTTCAACACATGACGCCTCTGACTCTAAATTGTATCAACACATGAAGCCTTTGATTCTAAATTTTATCAACACATAACGCCTCTGATTCGAAATTTTATCAACACATGACGCATCTGATTCTAAAATGTGTCAACACATGAAACCTCTGATTCCAAATTATATCAACACACGACGCATCTAATTCTAAATTTTATCAACATATGACGCCTCTTTTTTTCTAAATTGTATCAACACATGACGACTCTGTTTTTCCAAATTGGATCAACACAAAAGTCTATGATTCTAAATTGTATCGACACATAACGAATCTGTTTTTCTAAATTGAATCAACACAAACGTCTATGATTCTAAATTGTATCGACACATGAAGCCTCTGATTTTAAAAAGCCTGATTTTAAAATGTATTAACACAGGACGCCTCTGATTCTAAATTGTATAAACACATGAAGCCTCAGATGCTAAATTCTATCAACACATGACCCCTCTGATTCTATATTACATTAATACATGACGCCTCTGTTTTTCTAAATTTTATCAACACATGAAGCCTCTGGTTCTAAATTGTATCAACACATAACGCCTCTGATATCAAATTGTATCAACACATGACGCCTGTTTTTTAAAATAGTTTCAACACATGACGCCTCTGATTCTAGATTGTATCAACACATGAAGCCTCTGATTCTAAATTTTATCAACACATGACGCCTCTGATTCTAAATTGTATCAACACATGACGCCACTAATTCTAAATTTTATAAACACATGACGCCTCTGATTCTAAAATGTGTCAACATATGAAACCTCTGATTCCAAATTATATCAAAACACGACGCCTCTAATTCTAAATTTTATAATCATATGACGCCTCTGTTTTTCTAAATTGTATCAACACATGACGACTCTGTTTTTTCTAAATTGAATCAACACAAACGTCTATGGTTTTAAATTGTATCGACACATGAAGCCTCAGATTTTTATAAACCTCTGATTTTAAATAGTATTAACACATGACGCCTCTGATTCTCATTTGTATTAACACATAAAGCCTCAGATAATATATTCTATCAACACATGACGCCTCTAATTCTATATTGTATCAATACATGACGCCTCTGTTTTTCCTTATTTATTGTTTTTTTAAATTGTATAAACACATGAAGCCTCTGGTTCTAAATTGTATCAACACATAACGCCTCTGACTCAAAATGTTATCAACACATAAAGCCTCTGTTTTAAAATTGTATCAACACATGACGCCTGTTTTTTTTAAATAGTTTCAACACATGACACCTCTGATTCTAGATTGTATCAACACATGAAGCCTCTGATTCTAAATTGTATCAACACATGACGCCTCTAATTCTAAATTTTATCAACACATGACGCCTCTAATTCTAAAATGTTACAAAACAGGAAGCCTCTGATTCCAAATTATATCAACACACGACGCCTTTCATTCTAAATTTTATCAACAAACGACGCCTCTGTTTTTCTAAATTGTATCAACACATGACGACTCAGTTTTTTCTAAATTGAATCAACACATTAAGTCTCTGATTCTGAATTGTATAAAAACATGAAGCCTCTGATGCTAAATTTTATCAACACATGACTCCTTTTATTCTATATTGTATTAATACATGACAAATCTGTTTTTCTAAATTGTATTAATACATGAAGCCTCTGATTCTAAATTGTATCAACACATAACGCGTCTGATTCAAAATTTTATTAACACATGAAGCATCTGATTCTAAATTGTATCAACACATAACGCCTCTGATTCTAAATTTTATTAACACATGAAGCCTCTGATTCAAAATTTTATTAACACATGAAGCCTCTGATTCTATATTTTATTAACACATGACGCCTCTAATTCTAAAATGTTACAAAACATGAAGCCTCTGATTCTAAATAATATCTACACATGACGCCTTTTTTTTTCTAAATTTATTCAACACAAACTTTTATAATTCTAAATTGTATCGAAATATGAAGCCTCTGATTTTAATAAGCCTCTTATTTTAAAAGGTATTAAAAAAATGATGTCTTTGATTCTTAATTTTATCAACACATAAAGCCTCTGATTCTAAATTGTATTAACACATAAGGCCTCTAATTCTAAATTTTATCAACACATAAAGCCTCTGATTCCAAATTGTATCAAAACATAACGCTTCTGATTCTAAATTGTATCAACACATGACACCTGTTTTTTAAATTGTATCAACACATGAAGCCTCTGATTCTAAATTATATCAACACATGACGCCTCTAATTCTAAATTGTATCAACATATGACGATTATATTTTCTAATTTGTATCAACACATGTAGCCTCTGTTTTTCTAAATTGAATCAACATAAACGTTTATCATTCTAAATTGTATCGACACATGATGCCTCTGATTTAAATAAGCCTCGGATTTAAAAATGTATCAACACATGACGCCTCTGATTCTAAATTGTATCAGCACATAAAGCCTCAGATGCTTAATTCTATAAACACATGACGCCTTTGATTTTAAATTGTATCAATACATGACGCTTCTGATTCTAAATTGTATTAACACATGAAGCCTCTGATTCTAAAATGTATCAACACATGAAGCCTCAGATGCTAAATTCTATCAACACATGACCCCTCTGATTCTATATTGTATTAAAACATGACGCCTCTGTTTTTCTAAATTTTATCAACACATGAAGCCTCTGGTTCTAAATTGTATCAACACATAACGCCTCTGATTTCAAATTGTATCAACACATGACGCCTGTTTTTAAAAATAGTTTCAACACATGACGCCTCTGATTCTAGAATGTATCAACACATAAAGCCTCTGATTCTAAATTTTATCAACACATGACGCCTCTGATTCTAAATTGTATCAACACATGACGCCACTAATTCTAAATTTTATCAACACATGACGCCTCTGATTCTAAAATGTGTCAACATATGAAACCTCTGATTCCAAATTATATCAAAACACGACGCCTCTAATTCTAAATTTTATAATCATATGACGCCTCTTAATTGTATTAACACATGACGACTCTGTTTTTTCTAAATTGAATTAACACTAACGTCTATGGTTCTAAATTGTAACGACACATGAAGCCTCTGATTTTTAGAAGCCTCTGATTTTAAATAGTATTAACACATGACGCCTCTGATTCTCAATTGTATTAACACATAAAGCCTCAGATAATAAATTGTATCAACAAATGACGCCTCTAATTCTATATTGTATCAATACATGACGCCTCTGTTTTTCCTTATTTCTAAATTGTATCAACACATAACGCCTCTGATTCTAAATTTTATAAACACATTAAGTCTCTGATTCTAAATTGTATTAACACATGAAGCCTCTGATGCTAAATTTTATCAACACATGACCCCTCTTTTTCTATATTGTATCAATACATGACGAATCTGTTTTTCTAAATCGCATTAACACATAAAGCCTCTGATTCTAAATTGTATCAACACATAACGCCTATGATTCTAAATTTTATTAACACATAAAGCCTCTGATTCTAAAATGTTACAACACATGAAGCCTCTGATTCTAAATTTTATCTACACATGAACCCTCTAATTATAAATTGTATTAACATATGACGCCTCTGTTTTTTTTAAATTGTATCAACACATGACGCCTCTGTTTTTCTAAATTGAGTCAACACAAACGTCTATGATTCTAAATTGTATCGACACATGAAGCCTCTGATTTTAATAAGCCTCTTATTTTAAAAGGTATTAATACATGACTCCTTTGATTTTAAATTTTATCAACAGATAAAGCCTCTGATTCTAAATAGTATCATCACATAACGCCTCTAATTCTAAATTTTATCAACACACGAAGCCTCTGATTCCAAATTGTATCAAAAAATAACGCCTCTGTTTTTTTAATTGTATCAACACATGACGCCTCTGATTCTAAATTTTATTAACACATGACTCCTCTGATACTAAGTTCTGTCAACACATAAAGCCTCTGATTCTTAAATGTGTCAACATATGAAACCTCTGATTCCAAATTATATCAAAACACGACGCCTCTAATTCTAAATTTTAAAATCTTATGCCGCCTCTGTTTTTTCTAAATTGAATCAACACAAACGTCTATGGTTTTAAATTGTATCGACACATGAAGCCTCTGATTTTTATAAGCCTCTGATTCTTAATTGTATTAACACATATAGCCTAAGATGCTAAATTCTTTCAACACATGACGCCTCTAATTCTATATTGTATCAATACATGATGCCTCTGTTTTTCTTAATTTTTTAAATTGTATCAACACATAACGCCTTTGATTCTAAATATTATCAACACATGAAGCCTCTGATTCTGAATTGTATTAACACATGAAGCCTCTGATTCTAAATTGTATCAACACATGACTTCTCTAATTCTATAGTGTATCAATACATGATGTCTCTGTTTTTCTTAATTTTTTAAATTGTATCAACACATAACGCCTCTGATTCTAAATTTTATCAACACATGAAGCCTCTGATTCTGAATTATATTAACACATGAAGCCTCTGATTCTAAATTGTATCAACAAATGACTCCTTTTATTCTATATTTTATCAATACATGACGAATCTGTTTTTCTAAATCGTTTTAACACATGAAACCTCTGAATCCAAATTGTATCAACACATAACGCCTCTATTTCTAAATTGTATCAACATATGAAGCCTCTGTTATTCTAAATTGTATCAACACATGACGACACTGTTTTTCTAAATTTAATCAAAACAAACGTCTATGATTCTAAATTTTATCGACACATGAAGCCTCTGATTTTAAAATGTATTAACACATGAAGCCTCTGATTCTAAATTGTATCAGCACATGAAACCTCAGATGCAAAATTCTATCAACACAAGACCCCTTTGATTCTATATTGTACCAATACATGACGCCTCTGTTTTTCTAATTTGTATCAACACATGAAGCCTCTGGTTCTAATTTGTATCAACAAATGACGACTGTTTTTTTTAAATAGTTTCAACACCTGACGCCTCTGATTCTAGATTGTATCAACACATGAAGCCTTTGATTCTAAATTTTATCAACACATGACGCATCTGATTCTAAAAAGTATTAACACATGACGCCTCTGATTCTAAATTTTATCAACACATAACGCATCTGATTCCAAAATGTGTCAACACATGAAACCTCTGATTCAAAACTATATCAACACACGACGCCTCTGATTCTAAATTTTATCATTATATTACGCCTCTTTTTTTCTAAATTGTATCAACACATAAAGCCTCTGGTTCTAAATTGTATCAACACATGACGCCTGTTTTTTTTAATAGTTTCAACACCTGACGCCTCTGATTTTAGATTGTATCAACACATGACGCCTCTGATTCTAAATTTTATCAACATATGACGCATCTGATTCTAAAATGTGTCAACACATGAAACCTCTGATTTCAAATTATATCAACACACGACGCCTCTAATTCTAAATTTTATCAACATATGACGCCTCTTTTTTTCTAAATAGTATCAACACATGACGACTCTTTTTTTCTAAATTGAATCAACACAAACGTCCATGGTTCTAAATTGTATCGACACATGAAGCCTCTGATTTTTATAAGCCTCTGATTTTAAATAGTATTAACACATGACGCCACTGTTTCTCAATTGTATTAACACATATAGCCTCAGATGCTAAATTCTATCAACACATGACGCCTCTAATTCTATATTGTATCAATACATGACGCCTCTGTTTTTCTAAATTGTATCAACACATGACGACTCTGTTTTTCTAAATTGAATCAACACAAACGTCTATGATTCTAAATTGTATCTACACAGGAAGCCTCTGATTTTAATAAGCATCGTATTTAAAAATGTATCAACACATGACGCCTCTGATTCTAAATTGTATCAGCACATAAAGCCTCAAATGCTAAATTCTATCAACACTTGACGCCTCTAATTCTAAATTGTATCAACCTATAAAGCCTCAGTTTTTCCAAATTGTATCAACACATGACGACTCTGTTTTTTCTAAATTTATACAACACAAACGTCTATGATTCTAAATTGTATCGTTACATGAAGCCTCTGATTTTAATAAGCCTCTAATTTTAAAATGTATTAACACATGAAGCCTCTGATTCTAAATTGTATGAGCACATGAAGCCTTAGATGCTAAATTCTATTAACACATGACCCCTCTGATTCTATATTGTACCAACACATGACGCCTCTTTTTTTCTAAATTGTATCAACACATGAAGCCTTTGGTTCTAAATTGTATCAACACATGACGCCTGTTTTTTTAAATAGTTTCAACACCTGACGCCTCTGATTCTAGATTGTATTAACACAAGAAGCCTTTGATTCTAAAATTTATCAACACATGACGCCTCTGATTCTAAATTGTATCAACACATGACGCCTGTTATTCTAAATTTTATCAACATATGACGCCTCTTTTTTTCTAAATTGTATCAAAACATGACGACTCTGTTTTTCTAAATTGAATCAACACAAACGTCTTTGGTTCTGAATTGTATCAACACATGACGCCTCTGATTCTAAATTGTATCAACACATGACGCCTCTGATTCTAAATTTTATTAACACATGACGCATCTGATTCTAAAATGTGTCAACACATGAAACCTCTGATTCCAAATTATATTAACACACGACGCCTCTAATTCTAAATTTTATCAACATATGACGCCTATTTTTTTCTAAATTGTATCAAAACATGACGACTCTTTTTTTTTTAAATTGAATCAACACAAACGTCTATGGTTCTGAATTGTATCGACACATGAAGCCTCTGATTTTAAATAGTATTTACACATGACGCCTCTGATTCTCAATTGTATTAACACATAAAGCCTCAGATGCTAAATTATATCAACACATGACGCCTCTAATTCTATATTGTATCAATACATGACGCCTCTGTTTTTCTTAATTTCTAAATTGTATCAACACATAACGACTCTGATTCTAAATTTTATTAACACATTAAGACTCTGATTCTGAATTGTATTAACACATGAAGCCTCTAATGCTAAATTGTATCATCACATGACCCCTCTAATTCTAAATTGTATAAATACATGACTAATCTGTTTTTCTAAATCGTTTTAACACATGAAGCCTCTGATTCTAAATTGTATCAACACATGACGCCTCTGATTCTAAATTTTATTAACACATGACGCATCTGATTCTAAAATGTGTCAACACATGAAACCTCTGATTCCAATTTATATTAACACACGACGCCTCTAATTCTAAATTTTATCAACATATGACGCCTATTTTTTTCTAAATTGTATCAAAACATGACGACTCTTTTTTTTTTTAAATTGAATCAACACAAACGTCTATGGTTCTGAATTGTATCGACACATGAAGCCTCTGATTTTTAATAGTATTTACACATGACGCCTCTGATTCTCAATTGTATTAACACATAAAGCCTCAGATGCTAAATTATATCAACACATGACGCCTCTAATTCTATATTGTATCAATACATGACGCCTCTGTTTTTCTTAATTTCTAAATTGTATCAACACATAACGACTCTGATTCTAAATTTTATTAACACATTAAGACTCTGATTCTGAATTGTATTAACACATGAAGCCTCTAATGCTAAATTGTATCATCACATGACCCCTCTAATTCTAAATTGTATAAATACATGACTAATCTGTTTTTCTAAATCGTTTTAACACATGAAGCCTCTGATTCTAAATTGTATCAACACATGACGCCTCTGATTCTAAATTTTATTAACACATGACGCATCTGATTCTAAAATGTGTCAACACATGAAACCTCTGATTCCAAATTATATCAACACACGACGCCTCTAATTTTAAATTTTATCAACATATGACGCCTCTTTTTTTCTAAATTGTATCAAAACATGACGACTCTTTTTTTCTAAATTGAATCAACACAAACGTCTATGGTTCTGAATTGTATCGACACATGAAGCCTCTGATTTTTATAAGCCTCTGATTTTAAATAGTATTAACACATGACGCCACTGATTCTCAATTGTATTAACACTTATAGCCTCAGATGCTAAATTCTATCAACACATGACGCATCTAATTCTATATTGTATCAATACATGACGCCTCTGTTTTTCTTAATTTCTAAATTGTATCAACACATTACGCCTCTGATTCTAAATTTTATCAACATATGAAGCCTCTGATTCTGAATTGTATTAACACATGAAGCCTCTGATACTAAATATTATCAACACATGACCCCTCTTATTCTATATTGTATCAATACATGACGAATCTGTTATTCTAAATCGTTTTAACACATGAAGCCTCTGATTCTAAATTGTATCATTACATAACGACTCTGTTTTTCTAAATTGAATCAACACAAACGTCTATGATTCTAAATTGTATTGACACACGAAGCCTCTGATTTTAATAAACCTCTGATTTCAAAATGTATTAACACATGACGCCTCTGATTCTAAATTGTATCAACACATGAAGCCTCAGATGCTAAATTCTATCAACACATGACCCCTCTGATTCTATATTGTATTAATACATGACGCCTCTTTTTTTCTAAATTGTATCAACACATGAAGCCTCTTGTTCTAAATTTTATCAACACATAAAGCCTCTGATTTCAAATTGTATCAACATATGACGCCTGTTTTTTTAAATAGTTTCAACACATGACGCCTCTGATTCTAGATTGTATCAACACATGAAGCCTCTGATTCTAAATTTTATCAACATATGAAACCTCTAATTCCAAATTCTATCAACACTTGACGCCTCTAATTCTAAATTTTATCAACATATGACGCCTCTGTTTTTCTAAATTGTATCAACACATAACGACTCTGTTTTTCTAAATTGAATTAACACAAACGTCTATGATTCTAAATTGTATCGACACATGAAGCTTCTGATTTTTATAAGCCTCTGATTTTAAATAGTATTTACACATGACGCCTCTGATTCTCAATTGTATTAACACATAAAGCCTCAGATGCTAAATTATATCAAAACATGACGCCTCTAATTCTATATTGTATCAATACATGACGCCTCTTTTTTTCTTAATTTCTAAATTGTATCAACACATAACGACTCTGATTCTAAATTTTATTAACACATTAAGACTCTGATTCTGAGTTGTATTAACACATGAAGCCTCTGATGCTAAATTGAATCATCACATGACCCCTCTAATTCTATATTGTATCAATACATGACGAATCTGTTTTTCTAAATCGTTTTAACACATGAAGCCTCTGATTCTAAATTGTATCAACACATAACGACTCTGTTTTTCTAAATTGAATCAACACAAACGTCTATAATTCTAAATTGTATCGACACACGAAGCCTCTGATTTTAATAAACCTCTGATTTTAAAATGTATTAACACATGACGCCTCTGATTCTAAATTGTATCAACACATAAAGCCTCAGATGCTAAATTCTATCAACACATGACCCCTCTGATTCTATGTTTTATTAATACTAGGGGTGCACCGGATAGTCCCTCCGGCTCCGGCTTCTGGCGAATATCCGGCATATTTTACTATCCGGTGCTATCCGGCTCCGGTCGGATATCACTACCGGATAGTAAACCGGATAGTAAAAAATACACCTATTTAATATGCATAAAGTGGACCTCGTTCCATTACTGTCTGTTATAGAATGTATTAATGTTTATATGAAAACAAAATAATGTGCTTAAAAATAGAGCCATTATAAATATGCACCAAACATCGTTTATTATAAAGACAAGGCATGTTAATAACTTAATATAAATAGAGAGGAAACTTTACATCATAAATGCGCTTTACAGACAGAGATGCAATGGCTGGCACTTTTTTCAATTTGTCTTGACCTTTGAGTAAGTTAGTTAACATGTTAAAATGTTACATTCCTTGACTACGTCATGCTGACCAGACGTCTGTCTAGCTGTGCGGGTATATCTCCAGAGGTAGAGATGAACAACTCCCACCCCCTTTTATTTGTTTAGTCCATCACATTGAGTTTTGTATAGGCAGGTAACCACAAGTTAAATACGATGGACGTAGGTTTAATGTCAGCGTATAGACACTCTCTAGTGGTCGAGGGAACTGAGTTTATTTACTTAGTAGTTAATCTTTATTAGGGGGGGGGGGCTGGACTACAAGAGCCACACCTCTAAGGTAACCAGGTATATTTTTAGATGAACTACTCCCTCCCCCTTTTATTTGTTTAGCCCATCACATTGAGTTCATTGATTGACAGGTGACCCCAAGTCAGATACGATGGACGTAAGCACTCTCTAGAGGTCACACGAGGGAACTTGGTTTGTTATTTGGGGGGGGGGACTAGACTTTACATTGTAAATTCGTATTACATACGTAGCAGCGATGACTGGCACATTGGCTTGTCTTTGTCCTTTGAGTGGTCTAGTAAACATGTTATATTCCTTAACTACGTCACGCTGATAATCTGTCTAGATGTGCGGGTATATCTCCAGAGGTAGAGATGAGCAACCCCCCACCTCCTTTTGTTTGTTTAGTCCATAACATTGAGTTCACAGATAGGCAGCTGACCACATTAAGCCAGATGTCAACGTGTTGACACTGTCTAGAGGTCACATCTTATGAGGGAACTGAGTTTGTTTACTTGGAGTAGAATTTTTATTAGGGGCGGGACTACAAGCCAAATTTCTATAAGGTTAATTTGGTATGAGTTTGTTTATTATGAGATAGGTTGTCAATTAGGGGTCTGGAAACAAGCCACACCTTTTATACTATTGGCCGGGACAATAAGTTTGTTTAACTTTAAGTCTCAATTAGGAGGCTGGACTACAAGCCAAACAGACACTGACCAGGGGTATCTTTAAAGGGAGGGCTCAACACCCCCAACTTCTTATTTGTTTAATTCATGACAATGTATTGATAGACATTGACCATTCTTAAGCCAGAATGGATTAACGCAGATTGTTGAGAAATATTGACACTGTCTAGAGGTGACTAGATGGTGACACTAAGTTTGTTTACTTATAAAGAAATGTCATTTAGGGCGCTGAACACACGTTCGTTGCACAATAAAATAAATTAAATATGTGCATGTGTGCGTGTATGTATTTTTCCCCTTGTATTAAAACTTTTAGAAAGAAAACCAATTTCATTGTTTAATTCTATTAATATATAAAGGAAAACCTTACAGTTAAATTTAACATCGCATAAAATAAATTGATCTAAAGCACCACAATTAGATCTAGCAAACAAAGAAAAATATGCTGGAATGTTAAGAAACACTTGACCTCGGTAACTAAGGTACAGAGATAATTTATCTATATGCTTGACTGATCATGCCAATGTGTTATCTTTTTTCGCCTGCACACTAAACACTATTGCGTATGCCCAAGGAAAAAAAACACCTGAAGGTCAACACCATCAACTATTCACACTACACTAGGACTACATGTGTAGGCTCACTACGTCTATCTGACCAGGTTGTTGCAATCAGTCGAACACAAAGTCTATTTATGTTTGTTTTTTTTCGTAGGGAGGGTGTGGGTGATTTTGTTTCTTCTATAGTTGGTTTTCCTAATTCTCTTAGATCCTTATAACAGTAGATCTAAACATTGTTATCAATAATAGGCCTACAGACTACAATTAAATCTATGCTTCGCAACATTTAATAAATAAATAAATATCACTTTTGAATTACTTTTCCAACGTGTTAACTTTAAATCTTACTCTTGTGTTATGTGTGTGTCTTGATTGAATCACAATATTCTTAATAAAATTTAATTAAGAGTGTCAAGTAACTCCTCGTTATTACTGGAATTACTTAAGATATTTACTAAGCCACTATCTGTATAAGATATAAACCAGAAGCGGTTTGTGGCCTTTAAAACACGAGCCTAATGACAAGTTGATGGTGTAAAATACATGTTACAAAGATTAGTTTATTTATCATAAGCATAAGCATATCTTTTAAAAAAATGCTGTTGATTTTAATTTATCAATCAGTGATAGAGTTTAAAGTAAGAAAGTAATAACAAATAAAAAATAACAAAATAATATGAATATAGGTATGTTATATAGAAGATTTGCAAAAACTTCAGTAAAACGAGCTGTTTGAGTCAAGTAGGTATTCGGCTCCGGCTCCAGCTCCGGCCGAATATCTTATTTTACTATCCGGTTATATCCGGATCCGGTCGGATATCAAAAAGTACTATCCGGTGCACCCCTAATTAATACATGACGCCTCTGTTTTTCTAAATCGTTTTAACACATGAAGCCTCTGATTCTAAATTGCATCAACACATGACGCTTCAGATTCTAAATTTTATCAACACATGTCGCCTCTGATTCTAAAATGTTACAACACATGAAGCTTCTGATTCTAAATTATATCTACACATGAACCCTATAATTCTAAATTGTATTAACATATGACGCCTCTGTTTTTCTAAATTGTATCAACACATGACGCCTCTGTTTTTCTTAAGTGAATCAACACAAACGTCTATGATTCTAAATTGTATCGACACATGAAGCCTCTGATTTTAATAAGCCTTTTATTTTAAAAGGTATTAACACATGACGCATTTGATTCTTAATTTTATCAACACATAATGCCTCTGATTCTAAATTGTATTAACACATAACGCCTCTAATTCTAAACTTTATCAGCACATGAAGCCTTTGATTCCAAATTGTGTCAACACATGACACCTCTGTTTTTTTAACTGTATCAACATATGACGCCTCGATTCTAAATTTTATCAACACATCACTCCTCTGATTCTAAGTTGTGTCAACACATGAAGCCCTTTGATTCAAAATTATATCAACACATGACGCCTTTAATTCTTAATTGTGTCAACATATGACGACTATATTTTCTAAATTGTATCAAAACATGTAGCCTCTGTTTTTTCTAAATTGAATCAACACAAACGTTTATGATTCTAAATTGTATCGACACATGAAGTCTCTGATTTTAATAAGCCTCGGATTTAAAAATGTATCAACACATGACGCCTCTGATTCTAAATTGTATCAGCACATAAAGCCTCAGATGCTAAATTCTATCAACACATGACGCCTATGATTTTAAATTGTATCAATACATGACGCCATTGATTCTAAATTGTATTAACACATGAAGCCTCTGATTCTAAATTGTATTAACACATAAGGCCTCTGATTATAAATTTTATCAACAAATAAAGACTCTTATTGTAAATTGTATCAACACATGAAGCCTCTGTTTTTCTTAATTGAATCAACACAAACGTCTATGATTCTAAATTAAATCGACACATGATACCTCTGATATTAATAAGCCTCAGATTTAAAAATGTATAAACACATGACGCCTTTGATTAAAAATTGTATCAGCACATAAAGCCTCAGATGCTTAATTCTATCAACACATGACGCCTCTAATTCTAAATTGCATCAACATGTGACGCCTCTGTTTTTCATAATTGTATCAACGCATGAAGACTCTGATTCTAAATTGTATCAACACATAACGCCTCTAATTCTAAATTTTATCAACACTCGAAGCCTCTGATTTTAAATTGTATCAACACATAACGCCTCTAATTCTAAATTTTATTAACACATGAAGCCTCTGATTCTAAATTGTATTAACACATAACGCCTCTGATTCTAAATTGTATCAACACATGACACCTCTGTTTTTTAATTGTATCAACACATGACGCCTCTGATTCTAAATTTTATCAGCACATGACTCCTCTTATTCTAAGTTGTGTCAACACATGAAGCCTCTGATTCTAAATTATATCAACACATGACGCCTCTAATTCTAAATTGTATTAACATATGACGACTATATTTTCTAAATTGTATCAACACATGAAGCCTCTGTTTTTCTTAATTGAATCATCACAAATGTCTATGATTCTAAATTGTAACGACACATGAAGCCTCTGATTTTAATAAGCCTCGGATTTAAAAATGTATCAACACATGACGCTTCTGATTCTAAATTGTATCAGCACATAAAGCCTCAGATGCTAAATTCTATCAATACATGACGCCTCTGATTCTAAGTTGTGTCAACACATGAAGCCTCTGTTTATAAATTATATCAACACATTTTCAAAGCATTAAGAACAAAACTGCAGACTTAGAATTTTTATTAGAATGTGAGAAACCAGACATAATTGCAGGAACAGAAACTTGGCTACATCCTGAAATTTACAATGCAGAAATTTTCAATAGTAATTATGACATTTTTAGAAAAGATAGGGCTGATAATCATGGAGGAGTTCTTTTAGAAATAAAAAACACTCTTATAGCAGAAGAAATTACCTTACCTAACTCAAAAAACATAGAATCTACATTTTGTAAAATTAATACCACCTCAACATCCCTTATAATAGGCAGCATTTACAGACCACCGAATTCTAGTTTAGAATACACGCAGGAACTATGTAATCAGATTACTACACTCAAAGATACAAATAAAAATGCAGTTTCTTGGATTATGGGTGACTTCAACCTACCTGATATAAATTGGAAAACACTAACCATAGATAAACACCAAAACCTTAAGGACATAAATAAGCTTTTCATAGAAACTTTACACAACCTAAGTTTAGATCAAATCATTAAAAAGCCAACTAGATTAAACAACACATTAGATCTCTTCTTAACCAACAGACCTGGATTAGTAGTTGATTATGATATTATCCCTGGTCTATCAGACCATGAGATCATAAAAATACACAGTCAGATAAAAGCAGTAGCCAATACAAAACCCAAAAGAAAAATCTTACTCTGGAATAAATGTAACCTAACACAACTACACCAAGCTGCATTAAACTTTCAACAAACATTCTTATTAGAAAAAGACATTAACCAACCAGTCGATGACCTCTGGAATTTCATTAAAAACCATCTTAAAAGCATTATAGAAAATCATATACCAACTAAATACACATCAAACAAAATAAATAAATGCTGGTTTAATAATAGACTAAAGAAGCTTTGTAAACAGAAGGAAAACCTATATAGAAAATTTAAAGAAACCAAGGCAGAAAGAGTTTACAAAAAGTATATAAAAATTAAACACCTAACCCAAAAAACCTGCAGATCGAATACATAAACAGTGTAATATCTAAAGATAATAAAAAAAACCTATGGTCATACATTAAGTCTAAGAAAATGGAAACAACAGGCATAGCGCCATTAAAAGATGAACATAACATAATACATAATGATAATGAAACTAAAGCAAACATCCTAAACAAATACTTTGCATCAGCATTCTCAGCCCCAGGAGACAAAGACATATTTCTTAATTTGAACCAAGTAGACAACATAGAAGATTTAGTAGTACAAGAAAATGGAATTAAAAAACTATTAGCCAACACCAAACCAAATAAAGCGTCTGGACCTGATGGTATTCCAGCTAGATTACTCAAAGAACTAAGCAATGAGCTAGCCCCAGTGTTCAAAATACTCTTTCAGGCATCGCTTAACCAAGGCAGAGTACCAAAGGACTGGAAAGAAGCTAATGTCACCCCCCTATTTAAAAAAGGAGAAAAATCTGATCCAGGAAACTACAGACCAGTATCACTTACCAGCATCACATGTAAAATACTAGAACACATAATATGTAGCAACATCATAAACCACTTAGACAAACATAATGTCCTCACCCCATACCAACATGGCTTTAGGAAATATAGATCATGTGAAACACAACTAATAGGACTTATTGATGATAGTGATAGATAATAGTGAACAAATAGATGCTATCTTACTAGATTTTTCCAAGGCTTTTGACAAAGTTCACCACCATAGTTTGCTTTAAAAATTAAAATTTTTCGGCATTAATGGTCCACTGCATCAGTGGATTAAAGATTTTCTGATAGGGAGAGAACAAACTGTAATAATAAATGGCTCTAAATCAACACCAATAACAGTAAACTCAGGTGTACCTCAAGGAACAGTCTTGGGTCCACTACTATTTTTAATTTACATAAATGATTTACCAAATTGCATTAGTTCAGGAACAAAAGTCAGATTATTTGCAGACGATTGCATAATATATAGAACAATAAAAACAATACAAGACACAGATATTTTACAAAGAGAATTAGATGAATTACAGAAATGGGAATCAAATTGGAGCATGTCTTTCCACCCAGAAAAATGTCAGTTGTTAAGAGTAACAAAAAAACTAAAACAAATTAATTCCACTTATCCTATTCATGGCAAACCAGTAACACAGACTAAAAACGCAAAATACCTAGGTGTTATAATAAATGAAAAACTGTCATGGAATCCACATACTGATGAAACTATAAAAAAAATCAAACAAAGCATTAGGGTTTATTAAAAGAAATTTCTATAAATCAAATATGAACATAAAACTAAAATGTTATTTAACCTTGGTTAGGCTAATAATAGAATATGCATCCACCGTGTGGGACCCCTCAACTCAAGAAAACATTAAGAAACTGGAACAAACACAAAATAGAGCAGTGAGAATCATAACAAACGAATATTCACATTTGACTAGGTTAACACCATTAGTAAAATCACTAAATTTAGAAAGCCTTCAAGACAGAAGACTCAAAAGTAAAGTAGCAATTATACATAAAACACTGAACCATAATCTTCAAATACAAAAACAAAATTTAATAAAATACTCTGAAAGACACAAAAATAAAGGCACATTCCTCGTCCCATATGCTAGGACAAATTTGTACAAATACTCCTTCTTCCCTAGTGCTACTAGAGCATGGAATGGGTTGCCTGAGCTAGCCAGAAAAACCAGTGACTTGGCAGAATTTAAGTCATTGGTTAATATGCATGACTAAATGCATGACGCGTAGGACGTAATCATCTTCTTTTTTTAAGTAACGTCTGTATTATATAAGATAAGATGACGCCTCTAATTCTAAATTGTATCAACATATGACGCCTCTGTTTTCCTAAATTGTATCAACACAAACGTCTATGATTCTAAATTGTATCGACACATGAAGCCTCTGATTTTAATAAGCCTCTGATTTTAAAATGTATTAACACATGACGCCTCTGATTCTAAATTGTATCAACACATGAAGCCTCAGATGCTAAATTCTATCAACACATGACCCCTATGATTCTATATTGTATCAATACATGACGCCTCTGTTTTTCTAAATTGTATCAACACATGAAGCCTCTGGTTCTAAATTGTATCAACACATAAAGCCTCTGATTTTAATTTGTATCAACACATGACGCCTGTTTTTTTTAAATAGTTTCAACACATGACGCCTCTGATTCTAAATTCTATCAACACATGACGCCTCTAATTCTAAATTTTATCAACACATGACGCATCTGATTCTAAAATGTGTCACATATGAAACCTCTGATTCCAAATTATATCAACACACGACGCCTCAAATTCTAAATTTTATCAACACATGACGCCTCTGATTCTAAATTCTATCAACACCTGAC
Organism: Biomphalaria sudanica; assembly: GCA_036873155.1. Lineage (NCBI taxonomy): Eukaryota > Metazoa > Mollusca > Gastropoda > Planorbidae > Biomphalaria > Biomphalaria sudanica. The sequence goes on along the minus strand of JAZGLO010000828.1, from coordinate 1,165,783 downwards.
GCCTCTAATTCTAAATTTTATCAACACATGACGCATCTGATTCTAAAATGTGTCAACATATGAAACCTCTGATTCCAAATTATATCAACACACGACGCCTCAAATTCTAAATTTTATAATCATATGACGCCTCTGTTTTTCTAAATTGTATCAACACATGACGACTCTGTTTTTCTAAATTGAATCAACACAAACGTCTATGGTTCTAAATTGTATCGACACATGAAGTCTCTGATTTTTATAAGCCTCTGATTTTAAATAGTATAAACACATGACGCCTCTAATTCTCAATTGTATTAACACATATAGCCTCAGATGCTAAATTCTATCAACACATGACGCCTCTGATTTTAAATTGTATCAATACATGACGCCTCTGAATCTAAATTGTATCAACACATGACGCCTTTTATGCTAAATTTTATCAACACATGACGCCTCTGATTCTAAATTGTATCAACACATGACCCCTCTGATTTTAAATTGTATCAACACATGAAACCTCTGAAGCTAAATTGTATCGACTTCAACACTTTTGATGGGTCAAAAAAAGTTAGCTACGTGGGGACCACTGTCTAAGCAGCCTCGTTCCGACCATAGCCAAGTTTTAACGATTTAAAGTGTACATTTCATGCTGTAGAAAATGTCTCTATACACAAGTGTCTTCATTTACTGTGTTCTGATTTGTTCTCTTAAGAAACGAGTTATTAATCAGAAACGTCTCGTTTGATTGGCTAGGCTATCAAACTAGAAGAAGGAAGTTGAAATCTGAGGGGGGGGGGAAATCGGATTTTATTTCTAAATCTACAATATATGTATCAACACAACAGTTTCTCAGACTGCGAGCAGATATATACTATTCTTCTGTTTTTAGTTTTTTATCGAAATATTTTATAGTCTCTATGAAGTCTATGCTTCTATTTGTCGGGGCTAGTCCTACAAATCGTAACGCTTGCATAATATTTTATCCAATATCCCCATCCCAAACCACCTTCCCCGTTGTTGTTGTTGTATATTTCATTTTTATTAAAACGCTTCCACTTTCAAACATCTGAAATCTTGTATTTGTTACGATGAATCAGATCACTTCACTGAACCATAATCTTCAAATACAAAAGATAAAATGTCATAAAATACTCAGAAAAACACATAAAGGCACATTCCTCGTTCCATGTGCTAGGACAAATTTGTACAAATACTCCTTCTTCCCTAGCGCTAGTAGAGCATGGAATGGTTTGCCTGAGCTAGCCAGGAACACCAGTGACTTGGCAGAATATAAGTCATTGGTTTATATGCATGACTAAATGCATGACGCGTAGGACGAATTCATCTTCTTTTTTTAAGTAACGTCTGTGTTATATAAGATAAGATAAGAAAACGCGCTCCCAAACACTGGACCTCCTTGCCTTTAAATTCTAGTAGCCATTCTTTCTCTTTACCCCCCCCCCTTCCGGTCTATATTCAAATCTTCGCCACTAAATCAGAAACTCTTCACTTGCATTCTTTGTTTTTTTCGGAAATTACTACATAGTTGTCCATAACCGGCATCTGAGCAGATCTGCTGCCAACTTTTTCACGGATCCATTTGGTGCTTAATATTTTATTAACATGGCCGCCGGAAACTATGGCGTCTTCCTTTTCTCTGGTGATGATATAAACCACGTAGATTGTATCTAGATCTGTAGACAATATTGATCTATCTAGTAAAGTCTAAGTCTAATAAAATACTTTTTAAAAAAGGCTAGTAGTTGATCCTAGCTAGAGCTAGACCTTTGTCGTCTATCATTACTAACTTTAGGACTAGATCTATTTAAACTAGTTATATCTAGATGAGATGAAACTTAAAGATGTAGAACCAAATTGGCAATTCGGCCATTAGACTGTGCCCTATAGCTTTGGTCACGGCAGCCAGTCTAGGAAAAACTCCGATATAACACCTACGGCTATCTGTTGTTCACAGCCGTCTCAGACTTCTGTGCTGCTGTGAACTGCATTTAGTTTAAAGAGTGGTATTGGTATTCACGAGCCAATTATCACTTTAAAAATACTCTGCGCAGGCTAGAGGCAATGCAGTAATTAGCCTACAAATGGATAGTCCCAAACGAGTCGTTAAAAGGATACCTCTCAAAGTCGCCTACTGAGGTGTCCGCACACTGCAGGACAGCAGCAAAAGTGAATGCCCTCAACGAAGTCTGCACTGGTGACATTAGAATTGGCTCGGCTAGATGTAGACATAGCTGCCCTTAGTGAGGTACGCTTGGCGAGCCAGGGGTAGCTGACTAAAAGAGGGGCTGGCTACATACTGGTCCGGAAGAGGCCCTGGTGAGCACAGGCAATCAGGAGTGGCCTTTATGGTAAAACAATTTCTTGCCAAGAAACTACTAGATATCTGTGTTGGTCACCTTAGACCTAGGAATAGAGAGATGTGTAACCTTTCGTGTAATGTCTAATGAAAGAATGAAGCCTATGTCAGGAATTCTAAATTCGCAGATATAAGGAACAAATTATGTAAAAATGTTTTTGAAACACAAATTTGAAGCTTTATTTTATTAAATAATGAAATCGATAGACTATATTTTATATTTTCATGTGTCAAGGTAAAAAAATATATGTGCAAAGTGCAAAATTCTTAAAATTAGATCTAGATTTAAATCCTTTCGATCTTCTCATGTCAACATGGTAAACATAACCAAGATTCATAAAATAGCTTACTTTCATAGAGTTGTACAACTTTTTTTTGAGGGTTTTAAGTTTGTTTTAGGAGTACAGTACATACACTACGGTCTAAGTTAGTACCCAAGGAACATGTATGCCAAGTTTTATCTAGATTGGTCAAGCGGTTTTGATTTCTATTCGACACATACACACGCCTTACATTCTACTTTATAGTATAGATGTTTCAAATGTATGGATAAGGTTAATAATTATTATTTTAAACATATAAGTGTACTCTAAATGAATATATGGAGATGCTGTGGCTGATGGGTAAAGCACTTTGAACCAGAAGTCCCGTGTTCAAATCCTAGTGAAGACTTTTGGTGGACCACTTGGGGGGGACTTTTTTGAGTTTGTGTTATCACACAAACTGTCTTTGTAATCTTGTTTAAGATAAAAACAACAACTTATTGGGTCGATATTGCAAGTTGAAAATCGTTTTGGGTACATTTAACTTCTGCATTTTCGATAATGAAAGTGATTTAGTTTATTTATCAACGAAGAAAAAAGATGTTAATTTGTATTAACATACCGACATGCCTATAGTGTGCCATAGCCGCACGCAGACCATGGTTGATATACATTGCTTCCACAAGGGTAATAACCTAGAGGCATCTTTGGAATGGCACCCATTAAGCGCAAGAAGGTCAATATCACTGTAATTCTTCTTAATCGTTGAAAGTGCTTGAATATGTTACAGGTGCTCTTGTTAAAGAAAGTGCTGCGATGTGCTAAAGTTGTAAATGGACTCGAATTGTCAGTTATTACAAGAAGATACTGTGACGTGCCGGGGATTCTGTAGATGTATATCTCTAGATCTAAATACTATCTTAGAGGTTAAATAAACGAAGATACTTTTAAATGAAATACAGAACTTTAATTCAGAACTTGGAATCACAATATATGTATAAATAAGTACAGAAATAAAACTGTACCAGATAAATGTCTTCTTTCGAAGCTCAATAATAAAATATATTCAAATTTACTTCTAGATCTAATAAAATCCAAGACTTTTCACTGCAAGTTATAACTGAAAACTAAAATAGGTCAAAACTACAACAAAAATAAATCTGTGCGATCAATAATATTTCTAGCTATTTTTTTTTTGTTTAGCGCTAATTGAGCAGTCGAAGACGGGAGTAACTTTGAAGTCACTTGAGACAGTACACGTATTTTTAATAGTTGTTTTCTGTACTTAGAGCTGGATACATAATATTGAAGATTATTGTTGCACACTGTGATGCAAATGTATTTTAGAAGTGAAGTTGTATCTTGAGAACTTGTATATTTGGTACCGCTGTTATGCGGATGTAGTTGTATTTCAGATTGGATATTCTGTGTAACTACTAGAAGTGTCATAGTTGTCTGCTGAAGATCAAGTCTTTGTATACTATTTGTTTCTGTTACGTGTTAAGTGGACACACGAACCCAGCATTCTTCAATGTTACACACATTGTCCACAAACATCAACGTGTAATATTAAGACCACGTCAAAGAGCCTTTACAACCATACAACATACACTAATAGAGTAGAGTGAAATAAACTTTATTATAAATGTTACGTGTTTCTTAAATTATAGTCAGAATATCTCAGGCCAAAATGTCATTTGCGCCAAAAGGTCTCGCGCCAAAACGGCTGCGCCAAAACGTTACGTATTTTGAAATTGTATATATATATCTGTGTGTATTTGTGTGAGTTATGTATGTGGATAGATAATTTGTTGGATATTTATGTATGTATATTGTAGTATATTACAGTAGTGATTTTCTAATTGCAAAAGTAGCGGATTTTATGGATCTATTTATATAAAGTAAGTGATGTGCTTGTATAAGGATACATTTATATGTGTCTATTATGTGTATATCTGTTTATGACGTCAATGCTTGCTTGAGTATGTCATCACGCTTAAGGCTCTTGAAGCTGACAAGAAACCCAAATAGATTGTGATTTGATTTCAGCTGTTCAAATCTCGGCTGCAAGGATTGAATTTGCAGTGTTAACATTTCTGTTGAGGTAATTTATCCTGTAGTCGTCTTCAGCATTTCCAGGAGTGAAGTTTTCCACAGATATATCACATTGCCTTTTCTTTTGACATTTGGCTGGAAAGATTGCAACAACTTCCATGTTTTTAACCAATTTCTTGCTGTTAAAAGAATCTGAACAAACCCATCAACTCTCAGTTTCTGAAGCCAAGTCATCAAGGTGTACATAAATCCATGGCAGCGCTCAAATCTACTGTTTCATCTTTCAGTTCTTTACTTACAAAGTTAACACACAAGACGGCTTCAGTGTTTCACACAGTGTTTCTGCTTCATTTGTAATTAACACATCATTAGTCTCTTTAACTTATTCATCTTATCTGTCTACACTTAGATCTATCTAAAATAGATCTAGCTTTTTCATTCTAATTCTAAATTAGATCGCTAGATCTAAAAATTGCTTTAGATTTTTTTTAAGAGATCGAGATTGATTTAGATCTATATTTATATGTCAAATAAAATAAAGTATTGAAACTTCTGGTTTTGGTTACAATTCGCCATATTTTTATTAAATGAAACCTGCCAATGCCCTTTTTATCACGCGTAGGCTCGACGTTTTCCATATTGAATGACACCACAAAATGACAATTCTGTTTATTTTTCAGGAGATTTTAATAATTTCAGGAGGTTTTCAGGACTTTATCGTATATTTTGCAATTACAGGAGAGTTTCAAGAACTCCTGGAAAATCGGGATGCTGCGGGAACACTGTTATAAGTTATAATGGTTTATTTTAATAATTTACACCTAAATTTATCGCGGAGCCTATGAAAGTGCGGGCCCACTGCGGCTGCATAGGTTGCAGTGAGCGAATACCGGCTCTGAGTATTGTTCTGTATTTAGTGTTTGGGAAAAGTAAAGGCGGTTGGTCGTTGTGCTGGCCACATGACACCCTCGTTAACCGTAGGCCACAAAAACAGATCAACTTTACATCCTCTGCCCTATAGACCACAAGGTCTGAAAGGGGAACTTTACTTCTTTACTTTACCTTTTACTTTTCTTCCTTGTTAGTTACCTATTAGCTGTTGATATCTCTATCATATTTCTAACTCCGAATAATCATTGACATCTGATGGTTTCAGTAACTTATTTACTACATTTTAGCTTTTAAATCTTAATTTTTATAATAATTATTATTATTATTTTGTCAAATAAGAAATTTGATCACATGGAGGCGATGCGTGGTAATAATCAAATTTGCTTTTTGTGTGAGATTTATAATCAAAGTCGGAGAGACATGTAGAGCTTTGTTTGTTCTTGGACAATATTTTTGAAACAATGAATAGTCACAGATAATATATTCTATCTTTTCAGTCTGTGGTCACTGCAACAGAACTTCTCGGTGACAACTGGTGGGGATTACTTGTCCCGGGGTTTCATTTGGGGGAAAATTATCGCCAGACCAGACATGCTTGTATTCATAACCTACTTATATCTAGTCCACTAAATTCTTCATGAGCTGACTGCAAAGCTATTTAGCATTAAATTCTTCATGAGCTGACTGCAATGTTATTTAGCCTTAATCTTGGTTTAATCTGAAAACCGGTGCCTGTCTGTAAACTTGTTAAGGTTTCTCTACCAATGTTGTTGAAAAACGGTCCTAAGTTCCTTATACACAATGTGTTAATGACTGAGGAACATTTCTTGCGTTGTTTAGCCCAGTTTTAAGTGTACATTGTTGTACGTAAAAACATTGATATGCTGATCTGTCAGCTGGTTAATGCACCAACATAAACTTTTAGCATTATATTTCTCGGACTTTTTGGGCTTCCATAAAAACTAGAAACAGTTACTTCCAATAGAATCCCAAGTTCAAGGACTTCGTTTGTTCAATAACAAAAGAACAATAGATAACCTAATGATCATCAAGTTTGAATAATTTCTAAACAATGTCAATTAACCGTAGTCGTTGTGAAAACATGGAACTTATTGTTTTGTTTTGTGTGTTTCTGGCAATGTAATCCTCTACTGAATAAAAAAAAAGCAATAGATTAAATGAAATAATTCTTTTAGTGCTTTAACACAACCAAGCTTTGTTTTAAAATACAGAGACCTTCAGCTCAGAAAGTCTTACAGACAGGTATTTATGTTCATAATTTGAATACCTGGCTGCCTGGTCGTGCGGTTTGCGCGCTGAACTGTCGTTCGGATTTATCGACATCCGAAACAAACTATATTACCAAAACAAAAACATGGTCTCTTCACAATGTTTTGTCTTTTAGCAGCTGCTCCGCCTACAAATACGTCAATAACGTGGACGACCTTCCCGATGTCGGCAACAATCTCGGCAATGTTAAGATCTTCTTCTTTTTGGGTGTTAGCGTCTCGAATAGCACATGGATTGATGCCCATGATATGAATACAGCCTAAATCCCTTTCATCGCGGATAACATTAGCGGAGGTCGAGACAGTAAAGCCGACTAGAACAAGTACGAGAAGCTTCATCCTTTTACCTGTAAATATACACAAAACACATTCAGCTCTTTAGAGTAGCTAGGGATCTGGGGCCCGAAGGGGGCTTAGCCTCTTTTGTGGCCACTGTATTTGACATTATTACATGATATATTAAACTCTTATGTATGAATGTACGATTATATATAAGTGCAATGTGTGGAATACATGGTCACTAGTTTGCATAACAACATGAATAGCAAGATAGCACGCCATTAGCGGAGGTCGCAGCAATCTCTGCCAGTTTGAGATTCTCCTCTCTATTAGTGTGTGCAATATCTCATGGATTGATGCTAAATATAGGCGTACACTTTAAGTTTCTTTCCTCGCGAATGACATTGGCAGAGGTCAGGGCAACAAGAGCTACTAGAACTAAGAAGAGCTTCATCATTTTACCTGAAATTATTATTTTTTTAAATATATATAATTTTCAAATAACAATATTTATTTTTAATAAAAGTTGAGTTTGATATTTTGTGTGTGTTATCTTTTTAAATAGTGGTGGATCAGAGGTTAAGCCAATTGGATTCCGAAGGTTTCAAGTGTGTATTCCGATATGGATTGGGCTTTTGAGCTTCGGTATCTTTAGGACCATCGTAAGTCCAAATAGGTTTAATGAATGGCTGACGCAGACTTGGGAGAGGGTTGATCTTGGAGTTGGCCGCATAACATCACATATGTCATTGAAACTGATATAGTTCACTGTGTGTGCACATAGCATCGAAACTTTTTTTATTTTTCTTTTCTTATTGAATTACACGTTTTAAATTAACTAGATGGTTGGATGCTTAAAAAGCATTTTTTTTTAAATTACAATATAGACAATAAGAGTTACTGTTCTGAGAGTAGGTCTCGTACATTTTATTTGATTTCTTTATACATTCATATATTAGCTGCTATTGTATATTTCATATTAGGAACTATAACTCCTAACTTTGTATAAATAAATAGTTATACATTTTCAGAAATAAACTAAGTAAATACATTGCTTTTAATTGGTGAAACTGAGAACTTACCAAAAAGATTAACAGTTATTATAAAGGGCTATTTCAGCTAGTTATATAAGAAAATTGATTGAGACTTGTATACTTAGTTACATCGTGATCACTTTAAAAAAAAAAGGTTAAATCAAGATAAGAAAATTGTTTAAATGATCTTGAACTCAATATTTCGTTTAGTCGTCCTTTAATTAAGATGACCTAGGGTGTATTTTTAATCAGTTTTGTTTTTATTTTATTAAGATTTGAATTTAGATTTTCGACATTGCTCACTGCTTACCGATCAATTATTAAATTACTTCTTAAATATTAATGGAGCAATTTTCCTAATGGGCAAGCGGCTTTATATAAAGGGAAGGCGACGTTCTAACAAAGGGGGGAGGGGATATATAATGAACATTGTAGTTATTAATCAATGTTTAACTATTTAACCAAATAAAATGAAATTATTAGCAAGATTTCGAAAATTTGAATATATCAAGTTAAATATGTTGTTTTTTCTTATAATAAGGATCTTTTAAAATGTACGCTGAAGTCTTTTTCCGCAAGAAATGTTGTCTCAGAGAAAGACATTTCAGAACGTCTTCATCTAAGTATTTTTCTCGAAGTTCTTTTGTCAGGTTGGTCGAAACGTTTCTGAATAAAATAATTAAAAGGTCCTTGGCAAGAGGTCTTACTTAACATGAAGATGTTAAGCATTTATAGCTCGAATTTCCCTCGCAGAAAAATAGCCTAATGTCCAGGGACACCTCCTTCTATATTACACTTTATTTGACTAGTCACTTTTTCCTGTGAGGTCTGATTGCAAGAAAACACATTTCCGCACGTCCCATTTGTTTTACGTTACACTTGGCAAGCACTATTCTTACAACGAGTGAAAAGGCAGTGTAGACGCCAGGATAAAAAGTTTCTAAAGATCAAAATGCAGGAAAACGCTTGGCGCAGGGGCTCCACAGCAACCCTGCAATACTATCTCCAAAAAGAACTTTTACTACAAAACAAAATACTTAAAAATTATCTACGAAACATTTATTTAAAACAAAACACCTTAAAATAAAACAAGGTTACAAAGACAGTTTGTGTGGAAACACAAACTTAAAATCGGCCCCCGAAGTGGTCCGCCCAGGCAGGTAAAAAAGCAGGTTCCGATATTGTCTGAATGAAATTCTATCAAAGACAAAGGACAGAAAATAATGGAGAAAAAAAGGTTAACAAATCTCGTGTGGTGCCCCAGCGGTCCAGCAGACCTAAGGATAGGTGAAAGTGAAGTAGATGTGAATGCAAATACTTACATTTAGGTTGTCATAATATTTTAAATTTTAAATTGTTTTGTATATGGCGTTATTTTTTTTTTCTAATAGCATATGATGAATATTTTTCAAATTTAAGGTTCTTGAAATATATGTAGTGAGAATGTCAACACTAGGTAATTAAATAGAAACAATCAAAAAGTGAAAGTAGAAACTTCAATGATATTAAAACATTTTAAACATCGTAGTCACATTTTTTCCCACTTTGTCTACATTGCTTAGGGTTGTTTCCCTTGTGCTTTGCTACATTACCCCAGGTCTTTATATTCACTTCTATCAAACGTGCATACACAACTACATGTATGTGTGTACACACTTATGAGAACATAGGCATTTAAACATTCATATTGTTTCTTTTGTTGTCTCCCTTCATATGACAATTTTTTATTTCCTCCCTTAAGATTTGGAAAACTACTTGAAGGTGGAAATCCTGTCTGATAGAGTCAGTATCTAGGGAGTTTCTGTTCTGAGACTATTTCTCTGTGGCTTTTTTTTTTTCGCTCACAGGGGCCAATTAGAGTCGTACTGAGAGTTATTTTATATGTATCTATATATGTGTATATATATTCTTTTTTTTTTCTTGAATATTTTCCCCCTTTTTTTTCTCTACCCCTCTTTAATATATTGTTTCTCTGTAGACTGCACAAGCATGAACAATATTGACAATGGAGGTAGATAATTTTGTTTAACATTAGTAAACACTTTGGCATATGTAAAAAAAAAAAAGGATAAAGCGACATACTTATTTAGTAGACAATTTGATGGCGTTGTGATATGAGGTGATGGGCTGATGTGATATGAGGTGATGGGCTGATGTGATATGAGGTGATGGGCTGATGTGATATGAGGTGATGGGCTGATGTGATATGAGGTGATGGGCTGATGTGATATGAGGTGATGGGCTGATGTGATATGAGGTGATGGGCTGATGTGATATGAGGTGATGGGCTGATGTGATATGAGGTGATGGGCTGATGTGATATGAGGTGATGGGCTGATGTGATATGAGGTGATGGGCTGATGTGATATGAGGTGATGGGCTGATGTGATATGAGGTGATGGGCTGATGTGATATGAGGTGATGGGCTGATGTGATATGAGGTGATGGGCTGATGCTCAATATAAGAACAACAGAAGATGAACAATGTCTGTATAGAGATTAAACGTCTGCAAGGAAGAAAGAAATAATATATTTGTATGTAGACTGCACATGTATGCACAATACGGATAGTTGAGGTATTTTTGCAATATTCGTAAAGAAGCCACTATGGATATAATTGTTAAAAGTACAAATTTATACAAAGAATTTTTTGTTTAAATATCATGAGGTCATGCTTGATTCTCAATACAGGAACAGCAGAAGAAAAACAATGCTTACATACACCTCCTCTTTATGCGGGACAGGACAGTGCACGAGATAATATGAAAAAATACTTATTCATTTTTGTTTTAAATTATGTCTGACTTATATGCATACTAAATAGATTTTTTATCTTTAAAAAAAATAATTAAAAAAAATTTTGTGTATAATTATAGTGCTTGGTGTAACAGAACTTACAGAACTTAACAATACAAATATAAAAAAAAAAATATTTGACAAAAAATCTACAACCATTTGCATTAATGCGTTATACATATGTCAATAAGGGCCAGGCCCTAGTAAAAGCCTCAAGTGTTTGTTACTATTAATAGTGAATAGTTGTAAAAGTGGTGTATTTTTATGAAAAAAACTGCTTGCATAAGTAATTTTCAAAAATTAAATTTTTAGCTTTCAGAAAATAAAAAAGTAGCCGTTGCATCAGAACTTTGAATGGACTAAAATATTGTGTGTCGGATTTTCACTATCTTTTCTAGTTTACGAGATCTAAACGGGACTGACAGACAAACAGACAGGCCACACAAAACTAATAGCGTCTTTTCCCCTTTTGGGGGCCGCTAAAAAAAGCAAGAATGATAATTCCTACTCAATTCCTATTTTATGAAGCTGATGACGGATTCGTAAGAGAGAGTATTTTAATAACTAACGAATGTATGATTTATACTGCCAAAATTCTCCCTGCCCATGAAGAAAAATTATCCTGGTTAAGAGTATGTATGATATATAAAAAATAATTCAAATGATAGGCCTGTAGATCTACACTAAAGAGACGGTGCGTAAAATGTTCCTAACGTCTATTAATTTGTTTGTTAACGAATCGGGCCTGCATGCGGGAATACTCAAAGTTCAAGATAAAGATTTTCTAGTCCTCTAGACATATTATAAGTAGTTGTTTATACTTTGAAAGATTATAATAGTCAAACTATAGTTTTCCCAATGTGGCCAAATAGCTAGTAATTCTTTTACCAAAAATATACATCAACTATCAAATTTCTAGAGCCATTTTCAAGAACCACATCTACCCACCCACCTATCAAAACAGCGCCCATGAATTTGCAAGCTGAATAGAGTGATTGTAAATACAAATGGGGAATTGTGGTACAAGTCTATGTCTTTAAGCTTCTTTTATTCTTATTTCATTCCCAAAACCCTACAGGACCCAAACATGTCCCCAGATGGCTAAGGAGAGCACGAAGGTTGTTGTTGTTTTTTATCCAAATTGAGGCACCAATGGAAAACGTTTTAGAACCACTGCATTAATGTCACATTTATTTTAAACAAAATCTATTACTTAAAAGCGAATTGCACATAATTTTTTTTCTCTCTAGATAGAAGGATGGGGCGTGTTCGCTGAGCAGCTTCCGGCCTCCGAGTGGTCTCTGGACTCGGGATAGAATCTCGGTGAAGGTTGGGATTTTGAAATTCGAGAATCTTATGAAGTCCCTCAGTCCACCCAACTCTACCTGAGGGGAAAGTCAAGGAGATTAGTCGTTGTGCTGGTCACATGACATCCTCGTTAACGGTCAGCCATAGAAACAGATGACTTTTACATCATATGACCTAAAGGTTGAAAGGTCTGGAAAGGGTAGTTTACTCTTACGATAAGAAGATAGGATTCAGCAGAAGAGGCTATCCATATTTAAGAAGATGAAAATTAAAACAAGCAGAAGAGGGTAGCCATGTTGAAGACCTAACCTTGCATCATAAGTACAAATGTATGACCATTAATATCAGTGTTTCTAACAAATGTAGAGTTTATGCCAGAAAATATGTCCATAAAAAGATAAGTCCATGCAGGTCCATCACATACAGCAGTTTTATTCTATGAGTGAAAGTCGAAACTGAAAGTATAACTAAAAAGGCATTTACATTGAACCAGAAAGTGTTTTTCACCAACATTTACAGTTTGATTTGCAATGTACGATTTTGCACAATACGTTGACTTTTTTTTGTTACTTCATTCCACATCAGCTGACAAATAATATTTCAAATAAACACACCTATAGAAGAAATAATGTTTAAAAAACGGTTTAAAAATGTTAGAAGGGTAGAAAAACAAGTTTAATTAGTTTCTAAAAACAAAAATCGGCTTTTTGAATGTTCTATTTCCAGCAAAACGTCTCTTTTGTTTGGTAGTCGGTTGAAATTAATATTTCTTGTGAAAGATAAAACCATAGTCAAACTTTTGTGATTGCTTTGTTCTTTGGTACTATTTATGTTTTCACGTTGTAAACGTTTCAGAAAATGAACTTTATCCTAAAAATAGTTTAGCTAATCAATTAGCTAAGATAACATTTTTGTTTGTTGATTTTTCTAATCATAGAGAATAAATGTGTTGTTATTTTAATATTTTGTATAACTACAAATAGTTTGTGTAGGTTTGGCCAAGTGGTTTCAAGATCTGAAAAGTGGGTGCTATGCTCAGTTGGGGTGATATAATTAAAATCAAATAATTAATTAGTATTGATGTCGTTAGATCTAGGGGTTTCTAACGACGCCATACACAAGCCGAAAATCCAGGTTTTGAACCAGAACAAACAGGTAGCTTACATTTAGTTGCATATGAAAATAAGACATTAACTTTGCCATATAACAAGTAGCTTGACATAGCCAAATTTAAATTTAATTCTTTTTTATAATTTTCAAATTATAACGGTTTTCCCAGTGTGACCAACGAGCTGGTAATTCTTTTCTTAACGATATACAAAACTTTCAATTTTTTTAGGAAAATTGTTAAAGCCGTTCTCGAGATCCGTGTCCGGGTTCCATCCAGAAGGTTTTAGTTTCCACGAAGGTACGAGTTGAATAGAAGTATTGTAAAAGTTCTTTTTGAAAACAAAGCTTATCTAAGAGGCACCTAAAAATCAATGCTAAATCTCAATACTGCAATAGTTTATCTCCTTTTTCTATATAAAACAAATTTAATTAATCAACACAACTTGGTTAAATAATTAGTTAATTTTCATGTATTGACATAGCTTTTTTTTATATGTATTTTTGTTGTATAGGTTAGATCTATTTTTATATATTTTATTTTTATAGGTTAGTGTCAGATTTTATAGTTGTACTTCCGCATATTTATATAGGTTAGTGCGGGATAGTATAAAAGTGATGTACTACATGCTGTCTTAAAACAGTTGAATGTACATTTGACCAGTGGTCAGTACCATATCTGTCTGTGTGACAGCTGAAGATCTTTGTGGTCTATCGTCTAATTATTTTATTATTCTGTGCCTGGGACGGCCTGTAAGTTTGTAACTATTTTATATTTTCTTTTACTAGATCTATGGCACACTGTGTGTAAATATGCTAGATATATTTTAATTTAGTTTTATTTTCTAGTTGGCAGTTTATGTTTGGAGCATGTGATTTAAAGATGGCGGCGTCTATCAGTCCTGTTTTGAGTTTTCTAGAACTAATAGAATATATGATTTTATGTATTGCAGGCTATTGTTACTGCTTTTAGCTGCTGAAAGTAACTGCTGATTATAACTGCTATTACTCTGCTGTAACTCTTGCTGTAGATCTAGAATCTAGTATTATTTTGTTTTTGTATTGTAGCCTTAGTGGCTTAGTAAACTTAGTTATAGATCTAGTCTGTTTCTGTTCTAAGTGAATACTAATAATAATAATGTACTAAGACTAAGGTGTTCTTGTTTTAGTGTTAGTTTTGAGTTGTTTATAGTAGTAGAATTTTGTAGATCTAGACTAGTTTATTGTAGTGTGTTTGTGGGGATCGAGGTCTAATGTGGTAGTTGTAGTTCTCTTTAGTTAGATAGTTGTTTTGATCAGTTTGTGTTAGATAGTTGGTTTGGTTAGTTTGTTGGTGTTTGTGGTAGTGTAGGTTTAGTAGCAGGGGGGCTGGTATTGGTTGTTTATAGTGGTTAGTGTATATATTATATTTTATTATTGATTCATTTATTTTTATGTAAATAAAGTTCCGTTTTGTTTATTTATCCTAAACTAAAATTTCGTTATCTTGCTTTCATTTAGTTTAGGTTAGTATAATTAGTATGTCTAGTTACTTAGGTGACTCTAGCCCCTTGGTCGTAGACTGAGGTGTCACAGATTTAGCCCACCCAGTAGCGCTAACATCTGGCTACTGTTGGAAAATTTTAATGTTGAGCAGCAGAGAATAGGTCCTCCCACTCGAGCCTGCCTGACCTGCTCACATGAATAGCTGTTCAAAATTTGAATTTGATCGGACAATGGGATCTAAGAGCAAAAAAAAAGTGTTTAAAAAATCCTCTTAGACGGACAGACGGAGTGAGTTATTATTAGCTTTGAAGAAAAAATTTCTTCAAATCAATACCTACCTCAATCCAAATAATATAGTAAACTTAACACACATATATATATAGGAGGCGCGGTGGCTGAATACTGACTTTTTAAATTTCGGGATCTTTCTGAGTCCACCCAGCTCTAATAGGTACCTGACATTAGTTGTCAAAGGCGATTGGTCATTGTGTTGGCCACATGACACCCTTGTTAACCGTGGGCCACAGAAACAGATGACCTTTATCTCATCTATCCCATAGTTCTCAAGATCTGAAAAAGGAACTTTACTTTAAAAGACTTTCCTTTCGTTCTCCTTCTCCCTTCTTACCCATCCCCCTCCCTACTGGTCCAGACAAGTGATAGGATCTGGGTGTACTGAGAAAGCTAAAAGCATGGCGCTAAACAAAAACAATTTCATAAAAATTTCTAGATCTATTGCAGATTTAATTACATGACTGATATAAACTAATAGTTGTTTTTTGAAAGTATCTTTTATATTTTTCTTGATTAACTTGTGCTTTTTTAACATGCTCCATTTTTTTTCGTCCACGTTACACCTATTATATATATATATATATGTGTGTGTGTGTGTGTGTGTGAGAGCAGGTCAGGGTGGCGCTACTGAGTGAGGCCTTTTTGTTATCTGCTGCTCAACATTTATTCATTTATAACAGGCAGGTGGTAGCTCTACTGGGTGGGCCCAATATGTGCACCTCGGTCTGCGACCAAGGGGCTAGAGTCGCCTAAGCAACAAGACAGCACGAATAAACTAAACTAAACTAGCTAACTAAAAATAAAATAACAAACTGAAATTATAAAAGGAACTGATATATACTTTATTTACATGAAACCAAAACAACAGTAATAAAAATATACACCTACTAAACGATTGATCAACCCTACCGAACTGAACCTAACAAATAAAGCAGCTATTTGGCAAAACTACAACAGTAAGCTACTAGCAGCAGCAATAAATGCTATGGCAGATGTAAAAGCAGTTAGGCAGTAATTTGAGTAATAACTGCGGCAGACAGTTAGGCAGGAATTATAGCCTGCAATTACAAATATAAACAAACATAAGACATAATATAACAAAATAATAATAAACTAGACCTAGTCTAGCACATACACATACCTAAATGCATGAGGTAAATAACCTTCATTTAGCTAATAAAAAGCCATACATTATTATTATTATGATACCTACTTAAAAGCTTACGACACAACATATGTTGGGCAAGACAATAATAAACATAAATCTAGATTTGGCTTAACAAAGCCGCCATCATGGAGCGTTCAGTAGGACGCATCCATCATTTACATTAAAAATTAAAATCAGACACATGCCAACTTGTTAGAGCCGTTATCCTAACAATATTATAATATTAATAAAAAAAATAAAATATTTACAAATAGACAAACAATAGCAAAACAATAAGGGGATAATTAAGAATGGCTAAAAGGGGTGACGCTACTCAAGTCTACGGAACTTCCGGTTCCATCAGCGGTAATCATGGCTAATATTAACTAGCCAGTGATGCCACTACATTAATCAGTCTACATCTTGACTATAACAAGAGATGTAAGAACAATTAATACCGATCTAACTAAAGAAAGTAAAAATAAAAACATTTTCCAACTTACAGGCGGTCCCAACTGAAATTATACAACACACAATTAGCTTTATAGAGGCACCACCGTCAGCACTGACCACTGGTCAAGACAAAAGAGAGCTTAACATGTTTCCGGAGCTAGCTATAACTGGTCAGCGCGAACATATCGAAGAGCATGACTTCACGCTAATAATCTAAAACTAAACTGGACTACCGATTTCCCTAATTTGTACCTAGTCGTACACAACAATAAAATCTAGCAAATTACTAAAGACAAGGACTACAAAACATAATATACCAAATTAAACAGCATTAAAAAGAGAATCTTAAAATTTAAATCCTACAAAAATACAAAAAGGAAGATAAAAAGTTATTTCTATTCTAAACTCATATGGGGGCTCTATACCGTTAACAGACCTGCACATAAACTGATATTAAAAAATAACAACCAATCCAACGCTAATGCCAAAGGCAAAAATAAGCAGAACTAACCAGGGACAAAAAATAGGAAATAACATCCTTATCTTATCTTATATAATACAGACGTTACTTCAAAAAAGAAGATGATTACGTCCTACGCGTCATGCATTTAGTCATTCATATTAACCAATGACTTAAATTCTGCCAAGTCACTGGTTTTTCTGGCTAGCTCAGGCAACCCATTCCATGCTCTAATAGCACTAGGGAAGAAGGAGTATTTGTACAAATTTGTCCTAGCATATGGGACGAGGAATGTTCCTTTATTTTTGTGTCTTTCAGAGTATTTTATTAGATTTTGTTTTTGTATTTGAAGATTATGGTTCAGTGTTTTATGTATAATTGCTACTTTACTTTTGAGTCTTCTGTCCTGAAGGCTTCCTAAATTTAGTGATTTTACTAATGGTGTTACTCTAGTCAAATGTGAATATTCGTTTGTTATGAATCTCACTGCTCTATTTTGTGTTTGTTCCAGTTTCTTAATGTTTTCTTGAGTTGAGGGGTCCCAAACGGTGGATGCATATTCTATTATTGGCCTAACCAAGGTTAAATAACATTTTAGTTTTATGTTCTAAGGCTAGTTAACTATTTTAAAAACTACTTTTCCTCTTCGAGTAAAACACAAATAACAGAAAAAGACTAAAACTAGCAGAAAGTTATAAATAGCGGAAACTACAAAATACTCAGCACTGAAATATAAAAATTAAAAACGACACTAAATTACAAACATCATAGCCCTGGTCTATATAAATTACAAATTAAAATAAAGATAAAATTAGATCTAGGAGCGCCGGCTCACACTTGTAAAACATTTGTGACAAAAAAAAAATCTCAATAGTGTATGAATGTCTTTCACACTGAATCAAACAACAATTTGCATGTTACAATTTATGTTTACATCAGACCAACAGGAGTTGTTCATTGCACTATTTCAAATATAAAGATAAGAAACAATTTTCTTTTTCCAGTTTCTATGTTCTATGCTAACAAAAAATTAGATAGAATAAAATTAGATCTAGGAGCGCCAGCTCACACACACACACACACACATATATATATATATATATATATATATATATATATATATATATATATATATATATATATAATATATATATATATATTTATATATATATATATGTATATATATATATATATATATATATATATATATATATATGTTGATATTTATCGATGTATATCGATACACCTTTTGTAATACAATGTAATACAACTTGAAATAGAATAAAATATAAAAAATAAATAATTCAACAAAATATTCGGTTCAAACAGGCTATCGAACCCATGATTCAGAGGAGTGAAATTATGAAATTACCAATTTCAGCCAGCTGGAATTCATACTTATGTGATTATTTAACGATATGATCATTATATGGACATCTAGATCTGATACTATACCTAGACTTCCGATTTAAAACTCTTAAGATCTAGTCTTGACCTAGATCTCCTTCTAGATCTAGAATCTAGATCTAATCTATATTATATTTACGTAAAAAATATTAGTAGAGCTAGATATTCTTTCAATAAATTTGAAGCAACCTTAAACTTACTCTGTTATCGTATAATTTCGGAACATTATGGTTCACTACGCAATGTTGTTTTTTTTATGTCTAGTCAAGCTAAATTTACATTTATTTATTGTTTAGAGTTTTCCCCTTGTGGCCAACGAGCTAGTTATTCTTTTCTCAGCGACTTACAATAAATGTTAAATATCTCGGAAAATTGTTAGAGCTGTTTTTGAGTTCAGCTGTCCGCCCACCCACCCAGGTTCATCCATGAGGACGTGACTTGAGTTGTAAAAAAATAAAAGAACAAAGCATTGGTAAGTGTCATAATATAACAAATGTACTGGAGATGTCATGTCATTTATATACACACTAATGTGAAACCGATGAAATGACAGCCACCCAAATCCGTTCTCTTCACCCCTGCAGTTGCACTACTAATAAATCCATCAATAACGTGGACGACCTTTCCATTGTCAGCTATAATCTTAGCTAGGTGGAGATCTTCCTCTCTCTTGCCGCTAACGGATGGGTCGGCGCAGACTTCTACTCCAAGGACATGAAAGCATACTGCTCTCTTCTCTTGGATGACATTGGCTGTAAAAGCTTCATCTTCTGACCTATGGGCATAGGAAAAGAAACATTGTTATAACACATTTGTGGTGAGCTTGTGGTAAAAGCGCTTGGCTTCCGAACCGAGTGGTCACAAATTCGAATCCCTGTGATAAAGAGGCTTTCAAACCTCTGGAGATGCTAAATCCATTCAACTGAAATGAACCTGAATTCGAATATCGCAAACTTATATCCACGAATATTACTCATTGCAACTAAAGATATTTTAGAGGAGTACTTACGATGGGGTGAGTAAAAGACTTACGCAAGGCTACAAGAACTAAATGTCAGAAAAGATTTGTCCATGTCTATATACAAAAGCAAATCGTGACCGTTTTGTGGCAATTTTGGTCGAGTCATGTTTTGAAAGATGATAAGAAATCTGACCAAAAAAAAGCATTGCCAGGATATTTTATTATTAACATAATGTTATGTAATGTTTGGCATTTTTAAGGGCCCCCGAAAGGGGACTAGATATTAGTTTTGTGTGGTCTGTCTGTCCGTCCGTCCCGTTTAGATCTCGTAAACTAGAAAAGATAGTGAATATCCGACGTCATAATAATTTAGACCAATTAAAGTTCTGATACAACGGCTATTTTTTTCTTTTTTAAAAGCGAAAAATTTAATTTTTAAAATCCACTATGCAAGCAGGTTTTCATAAAAATACACCGATTTTACAAACATTCACTATTAATAGTAACAAACACGGAAAGCTATTTAGTAAAGGAGACGACTATTTACTATATTTTTTTACACATTTATGCAAACGGTTTTAGATATTTTGTCCAAAAAAAAACAATTTTTTTAATTTGTATTGCTAAGTTTAATAAGTTATGTCATTCTAACTACTATATTTACACACACACAAAATGTTTACGTTTTTTCAAAGACAACTAATCTATTTAATATGCATATAAGGGGAACATAATTTAAAACAACACTTAATAAGTAGTTTTCCCATCATCAACGCGTACACTGCAACTACCAGTGTAACAAATGAAAACCTAACAAAAATTATTTTTTTTCAGAATTTTTTTTCTTGAGGCTTTGAATAAGAGATTGACCCTTTACAAGACAATTAGATCAATTAGAGCGCCTAAAGATGGCACGGAAAAAACTTCTCCAAGATAACCCTCTCCCTCCCCCCCCCCCCCCCCCCACTGGTCTGCAACTGAGATTGGACCAAAGCGCTCTGAGGATGCTATACGCATGAAAGTAGTGCTATAAAAAAAAGGTATAAAAAAGCTATAAATAGATAATCATCATATGACATCAGTTAGGTTAGGTTCTCATCGCACTTCACCTTCACTTTCACCTATCCCTTGGTCTGCTGGACCATTGGTGCGCCACACAAGATCTGTCAACCTTCTTTCTCCATTCTTCTCTGCTATTTGCATTTGATAGATTTTCACTCTGATATTCTTTCTTAAAATATTGAAACCTGCCTTTTTACCTGCTTGGGTGGACCATTTTGAGTTTGCGTTTCCACACAAACTGTCTTTTAACCTTGTTTATTGTTACTTTTATTTTTAATATTACATACAAGTTATTTCTACACATTTTTTTCTGACTTTATAATAAAAACATTTTTCTTTAGTATTAATCAAGCTAGGTTTGCCCTTACAACTCTCTCTTCAAAACAATGTGGCGTTCCAAAGCAGTCTCTACAGAGCAAGATTCGAATCTTTAATGCAAACTTTAAGTCGTACCATAAAGAATCACGAAAATAAATTTGGGAAGACTCAAGACTTTTGACAACAATTGCCTACACCAGCCATTCGGGGTGTATCTTTTTCTGTAGAAGGAGTAGTGCCTCTGACAACTGGGCAGACGGGCTCCTTTAGCTGCCCATTGACCTTGGTCATCATTCAGAGCTCATCTGTCTCTTGAGGCTACAAATAGTTGTCAACCTGCGGCAACGGCCACACCCCGTCAAACCGTCTCGACGCTATTGGTCTAAACTACCCACAGATTGTGATGTTGCAGGTCAGTGTTAATGCATTCTATAGTGAATGGTCTCAGCTAAACCTGGTGATGGTTAGCCAGAGCCGGTATCTCCTCCTCCTGGCATGTGAAATCTAGTTGAAGCTGCATGGCGCTCAAGTCATAAATAGGACAACCCATGTAATCAGGCTTCACCTTGCAAACGCTGTGGAACGTTCAGAGCACTGTTTGACATGTAGAGCACACTGGTAATCCACCGCACGCCATTCCAGCTCAAGTTGTCTTGACCCTGTTCTACCACTGGATTTAGCTGGCAAGGGGCGAGAGAGTGAGGCTGGGGCAGCACAAATCTTCCTCACTTTAATAAATTTTCATCACGCAAGCATTCACGTTCACATTCTCACCCCCACGCTGGATATAGGGAATCAGGTTGTCCAAAAAGACCCTTCCTGTCAACTTGTGGGAGAAAACCAGCACCTCAAACAGCCCAAGAGAGTTGACAACACTAATAGTGATATTACACCAAAGGATGACAAAATTAAACATCAATATCACATTACAGTGGAACCCTGGACACATTGGCGTCATGGGAAATGAAAGGGCAGATAAGTTTTCAAAGGCAGGATCATCTATGGAACAACCAGATAGACCTGTTAACTACCTCACCCTAAGGTCAATGTTAATCAACAACCACAAAGAGAAGTGGCTCAACCAATGGGAAACAGTAAACACAGGCAGAGCCATGTAGCCATATACATGCCTAACAAACTGGACAGTATAAACTACTTCCTACTCTGCAAAGAGCAATGTACAATCTTCATCTTCCAACTAAGGACAGGACACACACCTCTGTTAAATTACCATCTCAATAAAATAAATCCTACACAACAACACTCTTTGTAGTCCCTTATAAAACCGTAGACCATATCCTTTTTGAATGCCCCTCCCTAACCCACCTTAGGCTGACCCTACTACCACTCCAGCCCAACATAACCAACACCCTGTACGGCAGTGCTGAACAACTGAAGAAAACAGCAAACTATTTTTCCTTGGCACAGCCTGTAAAAGAGCTGTCAGCTCAGTAGCAAAAAAGCTGGCTAGAAGAAGAAGAAGTGCACTAAAAGAATATCACGATAATGTTTGCGTACATTATATTCTGTACATTCTGGGTTGTATCTTTGAGTTGGAAACCAACAAAACGTTTATCATGTGTCTAACAATGCAATTCATTAGTATAAAATAATCTTTTCTTATGTATTTCCTGAGCATTAATGTAGTTTTGTTTTATGTTAGTTAGAAATTATTTCTTAGTCGACTTAAAAACTATGCTCAAAATCGCAGTGTAGAAAAGGTTTTTTATATTAGTGCGTCTTATCATAAGGGATATTTTTTCAAAAATACCTTTATTCCACTCGTACCTTCATTAAAACTAAAACCTTAAACCTTAGCTCAAAACTCAAAGACCTGGGTGGACACAAATCTTGAAAGTGGCTCTAACGATTTTCATAGAAATTTGACTGTTGATGTTTATTGAAAAAAGAATTACTAGCTCGTTGGCCAGACAGGAAAAACTCTAGTTTGACCAATATAATTATTTAAAGTATGAAAAGAAATAAATTTAAATTTGGATGGAGAACTATAAAATGTTTGCGTACATCATATCCTGTACATATTAGCATGAATGGACTATGTATTTCCTCACGTAGACATTATATTGTTGAAGAGTTTAATAAATTAATGTGCATCTCATTTTAAGTCTAGATGTAAATGTTTATTATTAGAATATTATAAAGTGTAAACAGGATTCTTTCTTGTGAGTGGTTATGGGACGGGGTAAAAATGTTTAATTAAAAAAAATTCTAACTTACATTTGTTATTAAGAGCAAAATAATAGTTAAATAAGATGTTTACAGGAGGTATTGTCTTATTATAAAGTATCTTTTACTGCTTTCCTTGTTTAAAAAATTATATATATATACACACATACATACATATCTAATATACACAATTAAAAATAAGGCATATGTATACATGTATGTATGTGTGTGTGTGTATGTATGTCCCGGCTAGAAATCTAAACCAATAATGAAAAAGGCTTCAGGAGTCAACCCTTCGCGACTGAAGAAAGCTTTATTTTATATATATAAGTACCCCTCCCCCATTTTACACCTTGCGACCTATTTGGCAAATGATGTAAAGTTGATATGCTTCTGTTGCCCACGGTTTAACGATGATGTCACGTGGTTAGAACAACGACCAGCTATCTCGTCCATTTCTTTGTGAATTGATTAGTATAAACCGTACCTTTAAAATAACAAAGGTAATAACATTGTTGCCAAGACAATGTTTATAAAGGCAGTGTAGAAAACAGTTTAAGAATTACAAAACATATTCAAAAATTATCATTTTAATTTAATGCATAAAACACAGAAGAACACATTTTTTTTTAATGTATTGAACAATACGTCATGACATGTGTCAAGACGTCATTTACAGACATACAGTGACACCACCGATTTTAACACAGAGGTCTTGTTCCTCTCTCTTTGTCACTGTGGCTGCACCATTAACAAACCCGTCAATTACATTGATGACCTTTCCTATGTTGGCAACAATCTCTGCCAGGTTGGGGTTTTCCTCTCTTTTGCTATTGATGAAATAAAGACATGAATGGAAGTCGTTGGACGGTGCACACATATCCATGTCCTCGCGAATTACATTAGCAGAGGTGACAACAACAAAGGCTACTACAACCATAGGGAAAAGCTTCATCATTCTACCTGTAAGTATAGAAAAATAAGAATATGTCTTTTTAAGCAAAACTGGCAGACTTCAGTTACAATGAAATGAAAGCCCCTTCTCCTCTTTTACCTTCTGATCTGTTGACATTACAGAAACATTATTCCATTAAAAAATTGTAGCGCCCCCGATTGGGAAAAAGCCGCTATTTTTTTTTTCTTGATCTCATAAACTAGAAAAGATATTGAAAATCTGTTACTAAATTTTAAAGCTTTTTATTATAGCTTTTATATAGTGCTTTGGTCCAATCTCATTTGTGGACCAGTGGGGGGAGAGGGTATCTAGGAGTTGGTTTTCCGTGCTGCCTTTAGGCGCTCAGTAAACGCAACTCTGCGTCTAGGTAGCCAAGCCAAGTTCTAGTGCACTTAGCCTCTCCACCACGCTTGTTAGGTTTTGGTGCAACATTAACCTTCAACCTACTGAAAGTGAACCATTTTTCCCCCACAAAAAAATTGAACCGTTTTCAAAACTATTTTACTAGTAAAAAAAAAACGAAAAAAAACAAAACCTAGAGACTCTATTATTTCCCAAAGGTATTTATGCCAACTTTTTGTTTTATTTGAAGCTCTCGGACATATATTCAGTGGAGTGTTCAATAAGGGAGTAACATTTTGCGCACACCGTCTTAAGTGTAAATCAATATTACTATGTCTAGATCTGTATTAATAAAATAGAATTTTATATACCATAAAAATATTTATACATTGGCTTAACCAGGTTGTTGTTTTTTCCGGGTGGGGGGATTTGTTGAGGAGATTAAAAACTTATTTTAATCACTCATACATTAGTTATTAACAGTGACATAATCATTTTTACAAAACGTCATTATTTACAATATTTACCATTCAAGGGGAGTAGGTAGTGCTGTTCGTATTGTAATATATGTAAATATCTACTACTTACAATCTTGGGAGGTGGGAATGGTTCGCGGGTCTTCTTAACCAAGGTGTCTGGTATCCGTGATACGCTACTTAACCTGAACCATCAATTAAGACTTCTCTCACTTAAGGCTATGTGGGACACTAAATTTAGGTAAAAAGGTCAAAATTTTCGATTTTTAGTTTTAACCTAATTTAAATAGCCCAACCATTTCTGGACATAACAAATAATTTTCGTGATTGGCAAATCATTACTTATTTTTTAATTATTTTTTTTTGTAAGGTATATACAGCTGTCTCTTTTCCAATTTTGTTTAGTTTTTTTTTTCGATTTTCTTAAAATACTATTTTTATTCATATTTTTTACTACTCGTTCACTAATTCTGCATAGAATTCAATCAAACTTGTCCAGCTTATTATTTATACCATGTACAACAACTTCTTGCTTACATTTTTTTAAGTCTGAATTAATATTTTGTCTTTATTGTAATAAAATACTTGAAAAATGAAAAAAAAAAGGTTTTTCTATAGCAAGGTTAGAAAAAAAAATATTTAAAAAATGTTTTGCTATATTTAGAAACTAAATGCTAGAAAATGTTCTGGAATGATTGATTTACACATTGTATATTTTTGTTTGGCAATAGCTTCAATAGGTTTAAAGCCTTAGCGATTTAAAAACGATAAACAAAAATCCAATATGGCGGCCGTTGCCATGACAACCATTATAAGAAAACAATTTTAACCACATTTTTAGCGGCCCCCGAAAGGGGAAAAGACGCTATTAGTTTTGAGCGAAATGTCTATCCGTCCGTCCCGTTTAGATCTCATAAACTAGAAAAGATAGTGAAAATCCGAAATCACAATATTTTAGATCATTCAAAGTTCTGATGCAACGGTTGCTTTATTTTTCCTGAAAGCGAAAAATCTCATTTTTAAAATCAGTTATGCAAGCTGTTTTTTAAAGAGAAAAAAGCTAACTAGTATGCATTATAAGTTAGACTTAATTTAAAACGAATAGTAATCTTATAAACTTCATTTTCATATCACATATTTTTGAGTGACAAATTTCGGGATTAAAAAAAGAGTCTTTTCAAAACAATTACATTACTTATAAGACTTCAGTTAGACCAGGAGAGGCTCGGTAAAGCGCTTAGCTTCCGAACCGAGGGTCCCGGCTTCGAATTCTGGTGAAGACTAGGATTTTCATCTTCGGAATCCTTGGGTGCCTGAGTCTACCCAGCTCTAATGGGTACCTAACATTAGTTGGGAGAAAAGTAAAGGCGGTTGGTAGTTGTGCTGGCTACATGACACCCTCGTTAACCGTAGGCCACAAAAACAGATAAACATTACATCATCTGCCCTATAGACCACAAGGCCTGAAAAGGGGAACTAGTTAGGCCAGGTTCACATCTAACTTTGCATTCACTTGCACCTATCCATTGATCCGCTGTACCGTTGGGGCACTACACAAGATCTGTCAACCTTCTTTCTCCATTCTTATCTCTCATTTGTCTTTGATATAATTTCATTTTTATGTTCTTTCTGAAAATATTGAAGCCTGCCTGGGAGGACCACTTCGGGGGCCGATTTTAAGTTTGTGTTTCCACACAAACTGTCTTTGTAACCTTGTTTTAATAGTTATTCATAGGGATTATACATATAAAGTTTAGAGTAATTTGATCAATAATTTTTTTTTTAAAAAGGTGTCAAGTGTGCCACATAGCCTTAATATTATTGCGCTAGGGAAGTTAACATCTTAAGTATGATAGATGAAGTGTGACTGGAGTATTGAAACAAAAATTCTCTAGCCTAGCACATTTACGGAGAATACTTCAACACCTTCAGCTATGACGATTGGTCTCGGTTGAACCGTTGGGGCATCACACAAGATTTGTCGACCGTTATTTTCTATACCCCTCTGTCATTTAGCCTGGCAGACTTTATTTCCCCCATATGAAGCCTCATTATGAAGGTAAAGGCTATCCACACCAGGTGTTTGAGTATAATAATAACAAATTCTCTGTTTTGTATTTAATTATTTCAAATCTTGTGAAGAGCTGTATGAGCTGAATGTCTAAAGAGACTGGTCATTGTTTTTATACATACGTGAATCGTGTCCTTTTTTGTAAAGTCGTGTTTCAAATAATGATAAGAATTTTTAACTAACCAGAAATATTTTCTCGATTTGTTTACATAATGTGAAACATGTGATGTTTGTATATTGCGTTGAGAGAATGTCCATTTTAGACGTAGATCATAGTTAAGGCTAAATGGTAATTTTCTTTTTTGAAGGAAACATTTTAACTACTTAAACTTAATATTTCCAGCAATAAATATAAATTTAGATTATAAATCCGTTAAAAGGGGAAAAGCCTTTTTTAGTTTTTATCGTCTGTCTGTCCCTCCGTCTGTCACGTTTAGTTCCAAAAACTAGAAAAGATATTAAAAATCCGATATCAAGATATTTTTAAAAGTTTTTGAAAGTTTTTGGTGCAGCGGCTACATTTTATCTTCAGAAAGTGAAAAGTTTTGTTTGAAAATAATTATTCAAACAGTTGTTAGTTTGTTTTTTCGTAAAATACCACTTTATTCATAAAAGACTTCAAGGGAGGTGTTAATATCATTGGAACAAAAATTTACATCTAAGGTCACAATCGAAAAAAGTAGTAAAGGAGTATTTTCGATAATTTGTTTCATGTATTAATTAAAGTTTTAGTCATTCAAATGTTGTGTGTGTGTGTGTCTTTTAAAGATTTTTTATTCCGATACTTATTAGTCAATAAAAGATTTTTTTTAAGCTCAGTCCTAACTGTCGATATGAAACTCTATTATATCGAAATGAAATCTAGATCTAGATCTAATTTAAGAATTGGAAAACAACTTTTGGTTTATTAAACACAATTTAGAGATATGCTATGGTGTAATTATTTGTCATCATATCAAGATCTAAAATTTGATAGATCTATTCGGTCGTGTTCTTTCATTTTCTGAGGTGAATCCGGGTTATAATCAAAAATGGAATATTTTCTGTACATCTAGATCTAGAAATCTTTGATGAAAAAAAATAGATAAGTAACGTAACATTTGCAGGTTCGAAGATGTCTCTTTCGAAACGCTGTAATTATCAGTGATGAATACAGTAGCATTGAGCTTATTATCTTAAAACTCAAATCAACATAATAATCAATCTAGCGATAAAAAAAATTCACTTAAAATCAGTGTTGGATTTACATTCGATTATTTAAACTATAGCTAAGTGCCCTCACTTCTATGAGGCCCCCAAATATTGTTTTGAAGAAAAAACAAAAGGTAATTTACATTTTGTTTTTTACAAGGGACATCATATCTCAAATAGCTTAGGGCCTTATGAGGCTATAACCGGCCCTACATAAAACACAAGTCACTTGAAAAATTCTATGATTAGTACAATAACTTGACTGACAAATACTGTTGAAAAAAAAAAGCACAATAAAATACTGACAACTAGTGACCAACGACTTCTGACCAATGAACCCCGAAGAATAGCTTTCCTTTCCTGTTAGAGTTTCCCAATAAGACGTTTCTGGATTTTTACATAATTCTTGACCCTTGGTTACCACTTTCTTTCATTCAATGTCCCGCATAATTGTTTACATAAATATCTTTTCAACGCCTTCCAGAAGGATTCGGTCATCTATCCACCCAATAATCTTGACCCACATTATCGACTGTTCTCTTTCTAGCCGACTTGAGCGTTATAGCGTGACAACATACATAGTAAGTATTGGTATTGATATTTCTAATCTAATAAAACATCTTTCTGTGGCTTTTTGTTTCAAAACTGTATATTATCATATCAATAATATAAAAATGTATATAAATATATAATCATTGTATGTATATTTTTTGTAACCATGTCTTGCCGGAGCTTTTACGTGCGCACTATAGGACATGGACAGGAAGACGCTGGGAAAGAAGGAAGAACAGTGTTTACATCCGCATCAAGAGAGTAGGAAAATTTCCAAATCTAATCCAAAGTTTCAAAATTTCGCTTTTCACAAATCTAAAATTAAGGACATATACATTTCCAAATTTGTCTTTTCACACATTTTAAATTAATGACACATTAATTTCCAAATCAAATCCCTTTTTTCATATAATTTGGCTTTTCAGAAATCTTAAATTAAAAACACATTTGTCTCCAAATCCGATCAATTTTTTTTTAAAGCATGGCTTTCTACAATTCTTAATTTAGAACCAAATACAAGACTGCATTCTTATTGATTAGGAAAACACTATGGCATTTTCAAGAAGCAATGTTGGGTAGTGAATATTCCTAATATATTAGAAATGTATTTAGTTCGCAAATAATGTTTACATTCTATCGTCCTTTGTAAAAAAAAATGTTTTTCAAATCTTACATTAATTCATTCCGTCTGTCTGTCTGTTTGTCTGTCAGGATTCCTTAACGCATTTTTTTTCTCCCACTTTCTATTCTCACATCAAGTTTCATGAAGCTTTGGACGATTAGACATTGTCGAAGACTACACATAAATAAATAAAATTAAAATTAACCAATCTGAATTCCTATCCCGAGATATTTTTTATTTTTTTTTGGTGCTTTATTTATTTGAAGCCAAGTTATATTTTATGAGGAATTTATCATTACAACCGGGATACGCAATCAAAGTAAAGAATGTAAAACACGGAGACCTTGTGGGAAGGTGAGCACGTGTAGAAAATAACTCGTTTCATTCATTACAACATGATCGCTGTGTCTTATCTAGTTGGCGAATTCGCATAAAATTCAACTGATCCAAAAATAAATATCATTCTATGAATAGAATGCTTGGAGTTAATGTTTCATTACAATACCTTTATTTAATTCGTAGCTTCGTGGGAAAAAAAAACTTCTTGGAAACCGGAAGCGATTTTGGAAAACGGATGAAACAATTTTCTTAGAAATTTGACAGTTGCTGTATATCGCTGAGTAGAGAATTACTAGCTCGTTGGCCATGCTGGAAAAACTGTAGTTTGACCGTTATAATTTTTTAAGCAAAAACCAGAAAAACAAAAAAATACTTGTAAAAACAAAAACAAAGCTTATAGGAAGTGTATGAAATAGTTTGGTTCAGTCTTGTCATTAAATGTGTACTAGATCTAGACCCAGTCGTTTTCAAACTTTTTTGTCTTCTCCCTACAACTTTTTTTTGTTTTTGTTTTTTGACTAAAGAGGCTCATCCTTGATCAACGGCTGGATCACAGGTTGTACCCCATCAGGCGCTGTTGTAAGTTCATTCTTTTTTCTACTACAGTTGTGTATGGCATCTTGTCACATACTAGTTTTGAGAATCACTGTGACATGGACTGACTTTGTAATCATTTGACTACCTCGTGCCTTTTTCACGAAGAAATTATTGGTCTGTAACTGACCACGAGGTGAAAACCTCAGTCAACTTGTAGCCCCAGCAGAGTAAGGATGTAGGTCATTTTCTCTGCCTTATTTGATACTGTGATTTCATATTAATTGTATAATTAAGAATATTTCACTGGATTTATGTGAGGCATAATGTGTAATTTGTGATGGCTGGAATTGCCAACAAGCTGTTATCCTATTTTCTTATGCAATAAATATATATCGTCTGCGGAGACAGTGTTTGTTTCTAAAAATATTTGTGTTGTGGTCAAATCACTAAGTATACCTGGTAGCCTTGCGCAACCACAAAATTGGTGAGGACAAACATATTTAGTATCTACACAAAGAGCATTCTAACGAGGCCAGAAGAGGCCCCAATACTATATAAGTAAATATTTGCGTTACCTACCAACATAAACCATTTACACATCTTCAATTTAGACCCTTCCTTTATGCTCGCTCGTCATGTGGCTCTGTCCACTGCCACCTTTTCTAAACTGCTAGTGTCGATTTTGAAGAGCTTCATGTCGCGTTTGCGTCTACTATGATACATTAGAAGTGGACGACCAGCGGCTCTCCTGCCGAACCTAAGCCAGATTATACTCAAAAACAAAGAAAATTATTGTATATATTTTGTTTTAGAAATATTCATAAAAACTATTTGACTATTGTCAAAACAATGCAAAGCGTTCACTCGCATTCTTACTAACACGCGTACTCCTGAAGTCTACAGTTTATGATCCATCCTATTGAAAAAGGGCATTGCCAAATGAAGTGAAATAAGGTAAGGAAGATAAAGGAAGAGGTATGAGACTGAAGTGTTAGTGACAATCAAGGCCCGTAAATATACGCCTTTAATTGACATATTCATCGTAAGATTATCTTCATGCTAAGCGAAACCTCTTGTTTATAAAATTTAAAGAATTTCAGTCATTTCACGTCACTATGTTTTTTTTTAATACAAAAAAAAAAGATGAAATAAAATAACCTATTTTCGATAATGCGATTTTTAGACGCCTTTGCAAGAAAATCAAATGTAGCTAAATATGTCAAATATGCTATTTCCAACACTTGCGTGGAATCAATTTATTAAAAACAAAAAACTATTTTCGATAGTACAACTTTTAAAATGTTATGGCAAAAATATCAGATTTAGATATGTAATTATCTTCTTTTTTTAAGCAATTGTCGTAGTATATAAGATAAGATAAAATGTCAAATAAAGGATTTCTAACAATCATTTCAAAGTTCTTAATCTACACGATTACAATTTTATTACTCGGCAACAAATACACATCATAACATGTTTATACGAATGTAGTGTCATTAAGTCAGATCACATTCATACAGGGCCGCCGCGAGGGTTGTGGCCGTCTGCTTGCGAAATAAAAAATGCTTATGCTCCTGTATTTGCAACGAGTATAATTAATGAGCTGCGGCGGGTAGATCACAATGAACAGCTTAAATAATCACGACCTATATACAATATCTCGATAACTTTGCTCAACAGTGTTACATGGTCTGGACGTGGGTATGTTCACTTGTTTGTTATAGTACGTTAATGCATGTTACATGGTCTGGACGTGGATATGTTCACTTGTTTGTTATAGTACGTTAAAGCATGTTACATGGTCTGGACGTGGATATGTTTACTTGTTTGTTATACTACGTTAAAGCATGTTACATGGTCTGGACGTGGGTATGTTATCTTGTTTGTTATAGTACGTTAAAGCATGTTACATGGTCTGGACGTGGATATGTTCACTTGTTTGTTATAGTACGTTAATGCATGTTACATGGTCTGGACGTGGATATGTTCACTTGTTTGTTATAGTACGTTAAAGCATGTTACATGGTCTGGACGTGGGTATGTTATCTTGTTTGTTATAGTACGTTAAAGCATGTTACATGGTCTGGACGTGGGTATGTTCACTTGTTTGTTATAGTACGTTAAAGCATGTTACATGGTCTGGACGTGGATATGTTCACTTGTTTGTTATACTACGTTAAAGCACAATCCACACAAAAAATCTCGAAATACAAAAACCATTGACATTGGAACTTTTTCAACGTTCCGTAAACTTTCATAATAGTTATCACGATTGTATTTTGTAGAGATGTGTATTGTATCCACAATCATATATGACATACATGGATTCAGAGTTGTCTACAAATTTATTTAACAAAGAAGCAACTCAGTGCTGAATATTTTTCTTGAGTTTAAAACAAAGTAAATAATCTAAATTACAAGTCAACAATGACTTGAAATAAAACATATTAATGCAGTGTTTCTCACATTCCTGGGTGGCGCCTCCCTAGATAACAACATTTTCGTTCGAGCCCCTTTTAAAGGCTGGAGCCCAGAGGAACAATGTAAGCTTACACAGTGAGGTCCGTGAGTTGTTTTTTTTTATCTTTTTAGAATGTAATAAAAAAAAGAAAAGAAACTTGATCACAATTTTTAGGTTTTATTTGAAACCTACATTAATTGAACACTGCTGTGTATAGAATCCAAATTGACGTCATGAAAGTTCACTATAAGTTTTTTGCGTTGTCAAAAGTTCTTCCTGGGGGTAGAATTGAAGATACAGCAGATTTCCGCTCACATCGGCAAGTGGTCTGAACATTTTTTTTCGCCGCCCCACTCCTGTTGTTGGTTGGTTGTTGGCTTGTGGCCTAAGACAGCTAGTACAACTGAACCGATGTAGGCGTTTTAAATTTTGTGATAAATAAACTTTGAATAACTTCAACTAACTTTTTTGTGAACAAAAACTCAATTTATAACTGTTATTATTCACGATTTAACTTAAGATGAGATATAGATCTAATAGTAATGAGATAAACTGATATTGAAACAAAATCTAGCTCACAACAAAAAAGTCTTTACTCTTTCATGTCTACAGATCGTCTCACATTTGTACTAGGTACGTTAATTTCATCATTGTCACTGCATAACCAACCAACCAATCGCTTCACCTCTTCTCACCAACGCTTGGGAAACACACACACTCCATAACACACTCCATAACACCCCTTTTGTCAGGACGTTGCGCCCTCCCCCCTCCACGTGAAAGGAACTAGCGCCCCCCCCCCCCAGTGAAAATATTTTTCACACTGATCTTTTAATTACCTGTAATAGATCTACTTACAGTGCTGGCTATGCGACTTAAAACAAATATTACAACCCACGAAAATTCAAGGCCAGAAATGAGTAGGCGCCTATGGAAAAAAAAAGGTGGTAATCCCTAGTACGCTGCTCTATTTTTTTGTTGCTAGTTTCCGAATGAATTTCTTATGTACGAATATCGTTTATATTTTCAAAAAATGGTAATGGAATAATTAGAATTTACATACATATTTAAGTATTTTTTTTTTTTAAAGTAACCTTGGAATAATGATTTGGCAGCCCCCTAAAGTCGGCCACCTGCGTGCAATGCACACATTGCACAATAGGTAGCGGCGGCCCTGCATTCATATTACGGTAGTAATCTAGATTTCAAAGGGAGGGGAAGTTTTTTAACACAATAAATGTTTCAATGTGTTTTGAAAAAAATAATTATTTAGCTATTTCCCTTTGTGAATAAATTAAGTACAAAACATTTGTGTGTTAGTTCACATTATGAAAATGAGTCAAACAAGAAAAAAAATATTTAAAAAAACGATAATACCTCCAGTATTAAACTGCAAATATAAACAAAATAAATATTTTTTTAAAATAATTAAACAAATATTTGGTTAAATCGAGTATTGAACTCTTCACACCGTCATCTGCTAGAAAATTTGCATTTTAAGATTCAACAGCGAGAAAGGTATACTTGTGCGATTAATGGTTGGTATGTTCATTTAACTTCATTATATGGACATTGATCTAACACTAGAAATAAAGTTCTGATTCAGTTCTCTAATGTCGATCTAATTCTAGATGTAGGATCAAATCTTTATTAGATGTATGTACAAATATTAGCAACGCTTGTAAACTTTAATAACTTTGAAGCAACTTTACATTTAATGTTATTGCGTAATTACGGTAATGCGGTTGTCCACGCCGATATACATCAACTGTTATATTTCTTTCAAATTCTTTAGAGCCGTTTTAGAGATCAGCTGTTTGCTCTGGTTCTATGCAGGAGTGACTTGAAGAGGTATTGTAAAAACAATTACTTTTAGTTAATAAAAGTCTTCTGGTTTTCGAAGTGTAAGATATGTCCTTGTTTCGCTGCGTTGTAGTCCCTTTATTTGTTGGTCTCCTTTGATGAAGCTGTCAATCAAGTTTTGAATTATTCCCATTTAAGTGAGGTCATAGAAATAGTGTTGTCGCAGTTGTTGATTGTTCAAAATTACGACAGATTAGTTCTAAAGGATGACGTAGTTTTTCATTGTTTTCTTATATGGTCTGAATTTTCATTTGTGGTGCTAATTGGTTTAATTGTCTGGCTGAGTCGTGAAAGTGTTATTTTTAATAGTCGTGGCCTGCAAGTCAACACCATTTCCAAGTGTAGTCACTGGATGTGCATAACAACCCGGAAGAGACATTACCGTATTGTTCATAGTAATTCACAACCGTATTTTTCATCTGAATAGCCATGGCATTGTTTTGTTGTTATTTCGTTTTCTTTTTTAGCGGCCCCCGTAAGGGGAAAAACCCCTTATTAGGTTTGTGCAAAATGTCCATCTGTCCGTCTGTCACACTCAGATCTCAAATAACTAGAAAGATATGAAAAATATTATTTCACCATTAAATGCGCCTTGAAAAGTTTAGGTGCAACGGCTACTTTTGGTTTTCTAAAAGCAAACCGTTTAATTTATAAAATTAATTATGCAAGCGATTTTTTCATAAAAATACACCAATTCTAAATCAATTACGTAAATCTAAGGGAGGCAATTTTACAATATGCTAACAAAGATGGACAACGTTTGTGTATTTTCAGTATCACTAAATCAAATATGTTTATAAAATGTACAAGAAATGTTTACAAAAAATAATAATAATATTTAAAGGTGTTTTTTCTGGTCAACCTAACCTAATCCTAACCCTAACATTTCTGTTTGTTTATAAAAGCTAATAATGCACTTTGTATGTAAATGTCACGCACATTTTTTAAAATAGAGTTTTTATGCAGCGACTTTCGTGCAGTAGCAAAACGCCGCAACATGCTATATTGCAAAACCAATTCCTTAAACTTTTTTTAAAAAATCAGATTTTATTTATTTTTTGTTTAGCTTGATTTTTTAAATCTAGATTTAGATTTAAGTTCTAATTAAAATCATTGTAGAATCTAGATCTAGAATTTCTTGGTCTAGTTTAGAATGTTTGTTGTTTTACATTTTTCGGATGTTCCTTCAGAGTTGTAGTCCAAACTTCCCTCAGTACGACGGGGGATGAGAGCGAGTAGGGTTTGAAACTGGGACCATCGATGAATCCAAACGACAGTCCAGCGCGCAAACCGCACTACCCGACAGCCATGATTTAGACTAAAAAATTTTTTTTACAACGTCAAATGAATCTTTGATGCATTATTACTTTTAACAATCAAAACAAATTCACGTCTTGGATATTCTTTGCGAATATGCGGATCCGACAGGGATCCGTCTACCACGGGGGTCGCCTCTGAGTTTGTGTTGACACACAAACTCTCTTTGTAATCTTGTTATTTCTTAAATTAGGTCACGTCATGAATTTTACATTTCGCTTAATTCTGTACATCCTGGAAGTGGACATTTGTCGCTCATTCATTACTCTCTAATATGCACATATTTATTTATGTTCTATTTTTAAAACCTTTTTTTTTTTGGTTCAAAGTTGGATAGGCAAATAGTACATATATTACGATTGTTTCTCATTATTATTATTGCAATTAGTAGATTAAGATATTAGACTTTTTATTTTTAGAAGGACATTGATTTATTTACAAGCCAAGGACAAAATTATTATTGAACCAGGATAAGCAATGAGCAACGATAAGGTAAAGGTCATAACAATCTTCATGTTGACTACAAAGTCATACAAACCAATAGAATGAAAGATGACTACAAAGTCATACAAACCAATAGTATGAAAGATGACTACAAAGTCATACAAACCAATAGAATGAAAGATGACTACAAAGTCATACAAGCCAATAGAATGAAAGATGACTACAAAGTAATACAAACCAATAGAATGAAAGATGACTACAAAGTAATACAAACCAATAGAATGAAAGATGACTACAAAGTCATACAAACCAATAGAATGAAAGATGACTACAAAGTCATACAAGCCAATAGAATGAAAGATGACTACAAAGTAATACAAACCAATAGAATGAAAGATGACTACAAAGTCATACAAACCAATAGAATGAAAGATGACTACAAAGTCATACAAACCAATAGAATGAAAGATGACTAGAAAGTCATACAAACCAATAGAATGAAAGATGACTACAAAGTAATACAAACCAATAGAATGAAAGATGACTACAAAGTAATACAAACCAATACAATGAAAGATGACTACAGTGTTAGCATAAAATGATGTTCACAAACAAGAAAAAAAATTCAAATGAAAACCTGATTGAAAGACAGTACTTCCTTTAGACAACTTCATTTTTTTTTTATTAATTAAAAATATTTTTTTTTGCTGTAGCCAGGTATCGAACTTAAACTACCAACGACTGTAACCATTCTTCTTTCAGACCTTGTGATCTATGGGGCTGATGATATAAAGATCATCTGTTTCTGTGCCCACGGTTAACGAGGGTGTTACAGTAGAACGTCGTTTATCCGACTCAATTGGGACCGGACACCGTTCGGATACGCGATTGTTCGGATAACCGAAAACCGAAGCGATCCATGCAGTATATGCAACCGGACACTATACGAATATTGACGCCTATAACGGGATATCCCTCACCTTGGGTTTTTCCGTCACTTTTCGCCTCGCGCGAAACAACTGTTGAGCATTGCCTGTTCGAAAACGTATTCATACAGTATATGTGCATTACAGTACATGTGGTTGATAAAAAAATAAAAAATAAAAAACTGGTCCGGATATTTGACGCTGCGGATAATAAACGTTCGGATAAACGACGTTCTACTGTATGTGGCAAGCACAACGACCAACCGCCTTTACTTTACCCCAACTATCCCAGACACCGGGCCTCCTTTGTATTCGTACTTTCATGATATATACATCTAGAAGTAGATCTAGAATCTAGACTCCTGGTTTAGAACTAGATGATTCTAGATCTACTTCTAAATCTAGAATATTGATGCAATATTTATTAGATTGACGTAAAAATAGAAGCCACTTGACATTGAATAACTCAGTTATCCTTACCCTAGGCTGACTACGTTATGTCTTATTATAGCCAAATTTAAATTTCTTTCTTATTTTTTTAAACTTTGAAAAACCGTAAAGGTCAAACTAGATTTTTTCCCGTTTGGTCAACGAGCTAGTAATACTTTTCTCAGCAATATATATTTACTGTTCAATTTCCAAAAAAAATCGTTTTTGAGATCCGTGTCTAGGTTTTTAGTATTGGTTCATGCCTTGTATATGCCAATGAATAATTGTCCGAAGTTTCAACTTGATCCGAGAATGGGTGTGGGTGTAATAACATGTACACACTTTTTACCAGACAGACAGACAGAGTGAGTTGATATAAGCTTTATAATAAAATATAAATTAGTTGAAATGATAAATCCAGAGCGATAGTATTGAAATGAAGCACAATAAATTTTGTACCTGGAGTTTTGACCCTTCTATGCACTGACATCTCAGAATAGATTTTAGAATAATCTGGATGCTGGTTAGGTCTTAGTTTATTGCGAGCGACAGACAGACATATCGTCGCATGAGGTTTGCGGGACATGTTCTACGACAAAATGAACTACGTATACCAAGAGTTGCGATGACATGGAGGCCAATACGAGGAAAGCGCAAACAGGGACGTCCTCGTATTACTTGGCGCCACACCTTCATAGAGGACCTCAGAACTGTGGACACCAGGTGGGAAGAGGCTTCAGACATTGCCAACGACAGATCTTTTTGGAGACAGCTTGCTGCCAATGCGCCGAACGGCTAGGGAGTACCTAAGTCTAAGTAAGTAAGTCTATTAAATCTTAGTTTCTTTCTCCTGGACTTTTATAACTAGTTTTAACCCTTCCATTATCTTTCTGTAGTTTCTAGAAAGAAATGCTTATCAAAACAATTCCCTTTTGTTGGCGACCTTGACACACTTTATTATGTTATATCCTAACCAATGAAACATCAAAACCAAGAATTCATCCAGAAGACTTAGCACAAACAAATCAGGAACCACTCTGTGAATAAAAGTAAACCTACAAACTATTGCGGATAAAAGTAAATAAGGAAAAGGAAAACGTTTTCTATCGGGAAATTACCTGGAAAAATACCAAAGAATTAACTTCTCAGTTGATTAATGATTTTTACCAGGCTATTTATTTTCTCTGGGTTTTTTTTTCATGTCACTAAAAGTTGTTTTTGTTTATTTTTATAAGGGCTATATCTGCTCGCTCTGTCTGTCTTTCTGTCTGTCTGGTACACATTTTCAACACGTTATTTCTCCCACTTTCAATTGTCGGATCAAGTTTAAACTTTGCACAATTATTCATTGTGCCTAGCAGAAAATGAACCAAATTTAAATATAAAGTTAATTAGTTATATATTGGTAATTAATTTTTGTTTGTCTCGTGGAGAAGTGGACATAAATCTTACAGTATTGACATATATGGCTGTAAATGTGAAGCTCATTCTCTTAGATACGCT
This sequence comes from Biomphalaria sudanica, assembly GCA_036873155.1. NCBI lineage: Eukaryota > Metazoa > Mollusca > Gastropoda > Planorbidae > Biomphalaria > Biomphalaria sudanica. The sequence goes on along the minus strand of JAZGLO010000828.1, from coordinate 1,126,597 downwards.
TTGTTTTACTGTGGGTTATTAATTTATTTTTTCTTATTTTTTTCAACATTTTGTTTGTTCATTTATTATCATTCCACTTCTTTAAGAAGGTGAGAAGCAGCAGAAGCATGAGGTCGGTGAAAAAAATGTCAGCACGGAAAACCTTCTTCCACTGGTCCACAAATGAGATTGGACCATAGCGCTCTGAGCATGCTATAAGCATGAAAGTAGAGCTATATAAAAGCTATAATTATTATTTTGATTATTATTATTATTATTATTTTTATTATAAATCTTTCACGGCTCTCAATACTATAAGCTTTTACTCCCCTTTTCTAAATAAAAAATGATTAATTACCGATAATTGGTTAATTAGTTGATTAATGTTTTCATTGATTCATTTGTGGACATCGACTATGAGCAATTCTGCGAAGTTTCAAATTCATCCGAAAATTGGAGAAAAAAGTGAATTTATAAAAGTTTTTGGAAGAAAAGTAGAACTATTGAGATTTGATTCTAAATGACAGTTGAAAATTTTTATAAAATAAAAATAGAATAAATTGGAGCCATTACCCCTTGAGAATTAACAAAATGTATAATAACTTTGTGGTCACCTCGAAAAGGAATAGAATACACTCTTCTCTTATACATTAGAGACGCTAATTCATAAGAGATTGTCTCTTTCAGATTAGTTAAAAATAATGTTTCTTTCTCACTCTCAATGCCTAGATCTATAAGATAGAAATAAAATGGTATTGTCTATGAAAAGCTTTGGCAATATTGACACCGAACATTAAGCATAACATCATGATGTAAAGATGAATCTAACATGTTTTATAAGGAGCAACTTTGTTGTAAGCCTTAAGAGTAAATAATGATATTCAAGCCATCGCCCAGTTCATCGGAAGTTGGAGATTTATGGCGTTTGTAAATAGATTATTACAAAATAAAACGTCCGGTATTAATGTCACTTTTTGTCAAGGTAAAACATACGGTTCATTTATTTGCAAATCATTTACTATATTTAACAATATCCTGTGTATGTATGTATCAGTATGTATGGTATTTACTATGGTATGTATGGTATGTATGGTATGTATGTGTGTATGTATGTGTGTATCTATCTATCTATCTATCCAAAATTTACGATAAACCCACTCTTCAATACAAAAAAGAAAATTACAAACTCAAAATTCTATGAGCGTAGCCAAATGGGTTTTTAGTTTAAACCCCCCTTCAGCGGGGTTTGAAGCTAAAAAATATCTCTTCAATATAATAAAAAGCAAATTACGCACTCAAAATGCTATGAGCGTTTAAACCCTTCTTCAGAGGGGTCTGATGCTAAAACAAACCTATTCAAAATTTTTAAAAAAGTAAATTACACACTAAAATTCTTTGAGCATAGCCAAGACAATGGGGGATTGTGAGTTTAAACCCCCCTCCTCCAGATGGGTATTTTTTAAGTTTAAAACCCCTCTAGATGGTTTTGAGTTTAAATTGCCCATACAGAGAGTTTGAAAACCTCACTCTTCAATAAAGCAAACTACAGTCACCAAATTCTATGACAGTAGCTGAATGGGGTTTTAAATTTAAAGAGATTTTTCAGTTTAAAAGCCGCCAACCGATGACTTTGACGATAAACCTTCCCTTTTCGATCTAAAATCTAAAGCAAACTACAGTCACCTAATTCCAAGAGCGTAGTCAAGACAAGTTACACATTTCTACCAGTGGCTGGGCTCCATTAATAAAGTGCAGTGAATATTCATCTGCCGAAATTGAAAAACACTAAATGTGGCTCAACAGAGATGGCTAAGACAGATTTTAGGAGTCAGTTACAGAGATCGGGTCTAAATCAAGGAAATTCTATGCCGAACTGGGAGTCGACCTCTTATTAAGGTTGTGACAGAGCGTCGCATGGGGTTAGCGGGACATGTTCTCCGACAAAATGAATTACTCATAATAAGAGTTGCGATGACATGACACCATTACGAGGAAAGCGCAATCAGGGACATTCTATAGACCTAGTACAACTTCACGCCACACTTTCATGGAGGGGGGGGGTTAAACTTAAAAAACCAGGTGAAAGGGGGTTTAAACTTAAAACCCCTTTGGTTACGCTCAAAGATTTTTTAGTGTGTCATTTGCTTTTTTTTTATAATGAAGAGGTATTTTTTAGCTTCATACCCCACTGAAAGGGGATTTGAACTCATAGAACTTTAAAAGTGTAATTTGCTTTTTTTATATTGAAGAGGAGGTTTTATCTTATATTTCGGAGGGGGTTTTAAAACCAAACTCTTCCTTAGCTATGCTCTTGGAATTTGGGGATTTTCGTTTGCATTATTTTTTTTATTTTTTTTTTGGGGGGGGGGGGGGATTTCATTTCGGGGCTACACCCATGGCATTTATAAATTTGACAACGTCAGCCGTGAAGGTCTTTTGCGAATTATGTCGAAATTTGGCTGTCTAAATCAATTCACAACCATTTTTGCGCCAATTTCATGACGACATAAAAGCAAGAGTCCCAGACATCGGAAATAGTTCAAAATAGTCTAATCGTGTGAAGTATGGTTGTGTGCTGACTCCAGCACCTTTAAATATAATGTTTACTGCCATTCTAAAAGAAGCATTTTGCAAAGAAAGCGTTGGAGTAGACGATATCGCAATGACGCATGACGCGTAGGACGTAATCATCTTCTTTTTTGAAGTAACGTCTGTATTATATAAGATAAGATAAGATAAGAAGACGCAGGTCTATTCAACGCTCAAAGAATCAAGGCGAAGACTAAGTCAAATATAACAGCATCAGAGATCTGCTATTCGAGGTGACTCAAATAAAGAGAACTTTCAAAAGAGATAGTCCTTCTTCGCCAACGCTTGCAAATATTTTGAACTCAGCAAACATGCCAAAAAAAGACATACGTGCTCCTCCAAATAAAACAAATAGTCACAGAACCAGACATTTTCATAGATAGACAAAAGCTAGCAAATATAAAGAAAAGTTTTGCCAATGTAAATGAGGAGTTAAGACTTCTGCGTCGCACGTACCAGTGCTGCCTTATTGGACAAGTATGGTCAGTAAAAGGAGTCAGCATATCTTGAAAACAGTGCTGCAGTTCGTCCCTGCCTTAGAGGATTGTTTCCCAAACTGTGTTCCTCGGAACCCTAGTGTTCCACATGGCCTGAATATGTGTTCCTCGAAGTACTGCAATAATTAACTATTCACCAAGTGTTTCGCTAAATACTCAGAATTGTGCGAAGTGTTTCGCTAAATACTCATAATTGTGCGAAGTGTTTCGCTAAATACTCATAATTGTGCGAAGTGTTTCGCTAAATACTCAGAATTGTGCGAAGTGTTCCGCTAAATACTTAGAATTGTGCGAAGTGTTCCGCTAAATACTTAGAATTGTGCGAAGTGTTCCGCTAAATACTTAGAATGTGCGAAGTGTTCCGCTAAATACTCAGAATGTGCGAAGTGTTCCGCTAAATACTTAGAATGTGCGAAGTGTTCCGCTAAATACTTAGAATGTGCGAAGTGTTCCGCTAAATACTCAGAATGTGCGAAGTGTTCCGCTAAATACTCAGAATGTGCGAAGTGTTCCGCTAAATACTTAGAATGTGCGAAGTGTTCCGCTAAATACTTAGAATGTGCGAAGTGTTCCGCTAAATACTAAGAATGTGCGAAGTGTTCCGCTAAATACTTAGAATGTGCGAAGTGTTCCGTTATAGAAAGAGTTTGGGAAACACTGCTTTAGAGTCCTAGCCCATATATTCTTGCCACATCAAAAAGTTATAACTTCTTCCAACTAAACTGTATAAGAAAATTTCATCTGATGAATTGTCTTGAATACCATTCCCAACTGATGATTGGTAAAGAACAATTTTCTCATTAAATGCCGATGGTAGGCCTTTTGGTTAAGTGTCTAAAGGGGCTTTCACCAGCCAATATGTCACTGCAGTAGTAATAATTAGCATTGAGCCTTTAATAATATCCGTTATTACACACTCATAATGAACTATATATTTATAACAATCAGCCCATTTCATACGTATGAATATTTACAATGTAATAAAATAATAACAGTAATAACAGTATTATTATGTCTCTGTGCCCCGTGGTATCATGTCGTCAGCTGGCCTAACAATGCAATCCTATCGGCAACACCTACTGCAAGCACACGTCTGCTTTGTGTGACCGAAGTGGGGCTGCTGTTGCTAATAATTTGTCGTTCATAGCTTCTGATATTCGTGTTGAAAATATTAAAACCTGCCTTCTTTACCTTCATTGCTTACCAAACAGAAGATCCATGGTAGGACCTTCCGAGCAGAGGCGGTCTTAGCCCCTGCACCCGAGAAAGGCCCGGTGTTAGATTTCTTTGTCACCGTCAGCTTCGGAAACCAGATGAGTTCTCGTAAACGAGGGCTTACTTAATATTTTGGAATCCTATCCCGGCATCTGATACAGATTACCATGAAAGTTCTTGATATACGATTTTCGGTTTTGAAATACACTATTGCTAGTTTCTACGTAAGGTAAATATGTTTTCTAAAATACTAAGGCATACAGTTCTAAAGGAGAACGAGCCTGTCCGTTAGATATGATACCGTATAAATAGTCTACACTTACGGTTCCCGGGCCCACGGATGATACTCGCCCGGGGAACAGTTTACAGCTAAGGCCCCTTCTTTTCATATAGCAGTATCTGATCAGCCCTCAGAGTAAGGCTGGTTAAAGGGTCCCTTGTAAAACACTTCCATTTATTGTGATTAAATGACTGATTGGGTGTGATGAAGTGGTTGAATGATTGAATAGTTGTATATATATATATGTATGGCTCCTTCTGTCTCGGAAGACAATGGATGCGCCCAGATGAGTTACTGGTTTTGGTTACGTCTTGAGATAAGGCAGAATCTGGAGTGACTGATCAGGCCAATTCTGGAGCGGAAGTGTTTGCCACAGTTCGTGCATGTATGTGCATCTGTCCTAGGGCTAGCTGACAGGGCAGCTTTCTTTTTCTTTCTCTTGGCTTTGTTTCTTTTGCACTCGGCGAAGTTCAAACCAGCACGTACAGTCTGTCTCCATGCAGTCCGGTCTTGGGCTATTTTCTCCCACATACTTTGGTCAATGCCCGTGGCTCTCATGTCTCGCTTGCAGACATCTCTGAAGGTTAGTCTTGGGAGGCCCTTGGGTCTGACTCCCTCAGCAAGCTCAGCGTATAGGATGTCTTTAGGGATTCTTCCATCTGGCATGCGAGTGACAAATGAGAGCCAGCGTAGTCTTCTCTATTGAAGGAGAGCATAGATGCTGATCATATTGGCCTGTATCAAACCTTCCTGGTTTGTGACATGATCCCTCCAGGCAGCGTAGGTGGAAGCTATTTATTCTGTGTTCTTGACGCTTGTAAGTTGCCCAGCTCTCACTGCCATAAGTGTCCTCAGAACGCAGGCATTATAGACTAGAATGGAATAGTTGAGTGATTTTTTAAAATTAAGTGAATGGGGTGGTTGAGTGATTGAGTACTTGGGAAGCAGCTAGGTGGCTGAGCGAGAGAAAAACTGGATGATATTTTTATTAAATTACAAATCTCCAACGATTCCCTCGGAGCTCCCTCCTTGAGACCCGCTTTTTCCTCCACCAAATCCACTAACACCTTATCATATAATGGCGCCCTAGCGTTCTCCCCCTCTCCTCCACTCGCCCCTGTCCCTAGTGACAACGCCACACTTGATGTATTTGTTTAATTAGTGTACACCTCATCCGTCACCTTCAGCTACATAACAACTTTGAGGGACATGAAAAAAGGGGAGACAAGAAAACACAGAGAGGGGGAGCAGACGTGAAAAAAAATGGTGGGAGAGAGGGTTGCAAGAGAAGTCTTTCGCTTGTCGGCGATGTCTTCGTCTAGCACGTGATCTATACTATATTTAATTCTCTCTCTCTCTCTCTCTCTCTCTCTCTCTCTCACTATCTTTTTTTCTCTCTCTCTTTCTCTTTTTAACCTTTTCGTTTTTTTTTCTTCCATTCAAGGATATATAAATATGAATAAGCTGATGTCGTCTGCTTTTATTTGATAGCACAAAGTGTCCTGGATGTTATCATTTCCGGTAGTTAAAAAAAATGTTTAGGGATGAAATCTGAAGTGTCCGTTTCCCTAAACTTTTGGATAAATGTTATGACACTAGCCTACAAGTAAGTTTCAAAATACTTTTTCTTTTTTAAATAGTAATTATTTCTGATGGCTATTATTTCATTACTTCAAGAGTTTATCTAGGTTACTCGCACTACTTTTTGCTTTTACTAAATATATTTGTAGCTTTTTTTTAAAGGTTCTAGCGTTGTGTTTGATGACCTTCGTTGCTTGTCATTCTTTGTTTGCTTTTGTTTTTTCAAAGCTTATATCAACTCACTCTGTCTTGTCTGTCTGGTAAAAAGTGTGTAGGTCTACACGTTATTTCTCCCACACCCATTCTCAGATCAAGCTGAAACTTCAAACAATTATTCATTGACGTAGACAAGGCGTGAAACAATTTTAAAAAGTAACCAATTAGAAAATTAATTACTGTTAATTCATTTGTTTGTTTAATTGCAACAAGGGAAACTAATACTTCAGTATTCACAGGAAATTGCTAAATTTGTTGGGTTTACTCCCTCTAAATAATTGTTAACGCTATTTCTCCCTCACGCCTTCTCCGATCATGTTGATACTTTCAATAATTATTTATTGGACTTGACAAAACAGGAATCAATAAACAAAAAATACTAAATTAGTCAATTAATTATTGTTTGATATTGAATAAGGGAATTAATGTGTACATCATTGGTAGATATATAGTTGTATCACTTGTATGGTCGGAGGTCTTCCACTATTTTTAAGCTTTTTTTTAAAGATTTTTTATATTTTGCTTGTGTTAAAATGGATCCAGCTACGTCACTCTACCTAGATTCTGGACCTAGAATACTATAAGTAATTTTAAGGGCTTAGTTAACAAGATATGCGTTTATCATATTTAGTTGAATGTTGTTATGTTGTAATGCTGAATGTTAATTGTTATGTTGTATGTTAAATACCATGTTGATTGATATGTTTATTGCTATGCTGAATGTTATGTTGATAATTATTTTAGAATGGTATGTTGAATTTTTTATTGCATGTTATGTTATAGGTCTAGTTATGTAGATTGTTATATACTGTTATGCTGAATGTTATGTTGCATGTTATGTTGTATTTTATATTGATTGTGATGTTGATTATTATGTTTATTGTTACAAAGATGGTTATGGTGAATGTAATATTCCTTTGTTATGGTGAATATTATATTCCTCCTTATGTAGAATGTTATGTTGTATGTTATGTGGAATGTTATTTTTTATGCTAAGCGTTATGTTGACTGTAGATTGTAATGTTGATAGTTATGTAAAAACAATGTTAATGGTCTTGCTCAACGTATAAACAAACGCAGTTGGTCGGTTGGTCCGTCAATCGTGTGAATGCCATCACCAGAGATGGTCTGACGCTCTGCGTGAAAACAAATCAGGGAAGTAAGGCGCTAGAAAGACAAATCACAAAATTAGCACAAGTGACAGCGCGGCACTCTTAGGAAAGGGGAAATAATCAAGAGTGCATGTAGCATGGTTGGTACCCACGTTTCATCTCTCAGAACCCCCCCCCCACCCCACAAGTCATGACTTCATTTCAACTATACACCTCTCAGCCTTTAAAAAAATTTTGAATGACTTCACTATAAAATGTCAATGACACACATCTGACCTTGACCTATGTAAAATAGTAACGTATTTGATATGCAGATAAAGATTAGTCTTGAGAAGGGGAGACAAAATAAAATAGATAAAAAAAAGAATATAAAAACAAATAAAAAAACAAACAACAACAAAGCTTTACATAAAAACATTTAATTTAAAAAAAACTAAGCTTACTTAAGGGTAAGTACTCTACATATTAAGCCATATATCAAAATACTGTAAGATTTATTTCCCTTCTCGGCAGTTTGGATTGACCACTTCAAAATACAATTCAATCAAATAACTAGTTGTTTTTTTTATTGTTTCACGTTTCGTTAGGAGCATTTTGAATAATTGTGTGCAGAGTTTCAACTTCATTTGAGAATGTGAAGTGGGAGAGATAGCGCCCATTCTTGGATCAAGTTGAAACATTGCACACAATGATTTATTGGCGAAGACAAGACATGAATTGTTTTTAACTAATCATACACTGGTAACTAACTATTTTGTTTCATACCAACAAGGGAAATTAATCTTTCAGTATTTAAATATATCGTTAGCTCGATAGGGTTTTGTTCCCTTACATAATTGTACATATCATTTCACTCATCTCTTTTTCGGATCAAGTCGAAACATGAAACAATTATTTATTGTACCTAAGAAAACATGAATCAATAAAAAAATTAAACAACTATTAGATTAATTATTGGTATTTAATTATTTGTTTGAAATCAAAAAGGGGAAATACATTCTACATTATTGAAAAATATAATTGTAAATCAGGAGTTCTTCCTCTTAGATAAGCTTCGTTTTTTATAAAGGATTTTTTTTTTATTTCGCTTGTTTTGTAGCTCCCACCGGTGCAGATTTGTCGACTTGCAAACTGAACAGAAACTTGTATTAGCTTGCAGCGCCTTGCAAGTATCTGTAATCTCATTAGAGAAATAGATCTCATGAGTTCAAACACTTTCATTTTAAGCACACACTTGAAGCTACGATAGAAAACATGTTTGTTTACCTTGCAATGCTATGTGGGGTCACATATGATGACACATTTGTCAGTCGCTATGACAGTTTGGGAACCGTCATAACAATGAGGATACTTTCACACGGTACAGAACGTTATTAAACTAGAAACATTTAAACCGTTTGTCCGTTAGAATAAGCTTGCGGTACTTCCGAGCTCTTTGATGATCAGCGGGGGATCCAATCTTTCATTTCTAAGCTTATGAAAAAAAAGTAAAAATTATAAAACATTATGTTCAATATTGAGCAATTAGAAAAAAGTTAATAAAACGATCATAACGAGCCTTAAGGGCAGGGCCGGCGTTAGTCATAAGCAAACTAGGGTCTCCAATTTGGTGGGGCCCTCGCACAGGACTATTAGAGAAAAAAAAAGTCAAACTTGGATCTGATCTCAAACATAGTAGAGAACTGAAATAATGCTTGAAGTATTTAAGATCAATACCTTTTTTTTATTTTTGACTATTGTTTAATTTATGACCTTGAAATTTTAAAAGAATATCTCATAAATATCTCATAAATATCTCATCTCATAAATGGAAATTCCTGGACATATTCAGTTAAATGCTTTAAAGAAGAGCTAACCTTTGATAATTCGACGTTTTCGTAATCTGACACCATTCCGCCTGAGTTACTATCGAACTATCAAGGGTCAGATGTATATAGCATTTCAATAGACTGAATAGCTGCCTGATTGTGTGCTATGCACACTGGACTGTCGTTTGGTCTTCTCGTTTATCCCGGCTACATACCCTACCCCATCGTCCTGCGCAGGGGCTGACTGTATGTGCAAATTGACCTGGGCATTTTTTATACAATCCGGCCCACAAATTAATGACCATATGATGTGAATTAAATTATTGATTATGCCTTTCCTCAAAAGTATTATGTACAGTATCGAAAAACTGCGTTTACGTCACATAATTTGTACAAAAAGGTTCATTTCGTAATGATTTCAAATATTTGGTATTACTAAAAGCGTGAAATGATGATATAAAAAAATTTGAAAGAACTTTCTTGGCGTGAACCAAATGCTACCATATGCGAGCCTCCTTCAGTCGGAAAGCGATTATGGATCATCTCATGGAAATGAGATGAATGCCTGGGCATTAGTTGTGGTCGGAACGATGTCGCCCATATATCAGTTCCCCCCTCTCTACGCAGCTGATGTATCCAAAGGAACGGCAGTGCTGATACAGTTTGGGGTCAGCGGCGTCGAAGGTTCTGCCAGGGTGTAGCACTTGGTGCTGCAAACTGCCTTAAGGTCGCCAGCTCCTGATTTTTCCGCAGGGTTGACTCCCAAAGCCTTTCCCATGATTGTGTATAGCTGCAAGGCAGCAGAGATTTGAACTCAGAGTTTTCCTTCTCTTAGGTGGGTAGCCAACCATGGCTGAATAGTCCCTCCTGCCCGAAGTTTAAACCAGTAAGCTACTATATAGTGCCCAAAGTTTAATCCAGTAAGCTACTATATAGGCCTACATTAACACATATATCTACATGACATTCACGTACAAAGCTTGTTAGGACCACCAGCTCCTTGTGTACAAGACAGAATAATTACAAGATAAGCTCCAGTCGATCAATTTCACATCCTTAAAATTCTGTATCTATAACAAGCATTATCGCATCATTTAAATTTTCTCTGTAGAGTCTGTAAAAGATCTTTATTTGAAATCACTGCGCTCAGATAGTCCATTTTATAAAGAGATTATTATATAATCATTAACAATTTAATACGATCCTTGGTGGCATCAATGCAGCCCTTTAGATAGTCCTACAAGCCCAATTAGCTACCGGCCCACTGGGCATTTGCCCTGTTGCCCATAGAGCCAGTCCGCCCCTGGTCCTGAGGGAAGCTTGGACTAGGATGCAGATTATCTTTCATGTCAACCATTTTACAATTTACACCCTCGTTCTCACAAACAGAACCCTATAGTACTCTGACTAAAAGTTTGACCAAATTTAGACTGTACTAGATGACACCTGTGTCCCACTGCATTTCAACGCCCTTCTCCCTTGTTAGACTGCCCACTTGATGACCTTTCATCAGTTAACCCCAGGCGCTTATAACTTCTCTCTATATATATATATATATCATTGAGTCGTTTAAGTGGCCAACAATAGTGGCAACATTGTATGTGACATGCGTAGCACAAGTTGAATCTATCAATGACGAACTTGTTAAAGGAGCCAATTTGTTGTGTGCCCTAAACATAGCATCCGGTTTGTCCACAGTTTCCGAAAAATACATTTAGACATTCAAACCTGATTTGTCTATTCTGAAACTGAATTGGAATCTAAATACACTTTTTTTTCAAGAAAATTGGAGAGGATTTTCATGGGAAACTTTTTATGGAAGTTATGAGTCGAAATTGTTGAAAAAGTTTATGTAAGTTTTTTTTTTACACTTTATTTTGGGTTTATCTTTGCATATGTAGATATGTATGTTTGTGTGTGTGTAATATATATGTAAGTATGAATATGGATTTAATGTATTTGTATATATCTATGTATTTATTTATGAATATATTTGTATTTATATATATGTGTATGCATGTATGCATGTATGTATGTATGTATGTGTGTGTATGTATGTATTTATGTACAATTTTTAAATGTATATATTTTTGTATATATGTAACTAAGTAATGTAAGTATGTATGCATGTATGTATGTATGATAAAGACAACATTGTTAATAATACCATTTAAAAAAACAATATTTCCACTAATCAGATATAAAAAATGTCTTAACACAAAATCATCTTCTCTTTAGTGCATAATGAAATAAGTCACCGTATCAACACCTCATTTCTTGTGTTTACTGGAGACACCAAATAGCCAGCTGTTTATAGTTTGTATGCCCTAAATGTAAATCTCTTTTTGAACACACTACAGTGACATTAACATGTATATTATAATAGAATTGGACTATTCTGCATTACAATTGTTAAAAGTAAAATCATAATTCATGCCAGTATTGTTGGTTACTTATATGTAATCTAATGCATAATCAAGAAAACAAGGGATACATTATGTAATAAGATGTTTGTCTTAGTAAAGAATACGATTATCATGTATAATTTAATAATTATAAGTTAACGTCTGTTAATTTGTATGCACTGAAGCTCATATCACCTGTCTGATTATAAAGATAGGCCTCGCGAATAGATACACTTAGCATTATGTTCTGTTGTTGTTATTTGTCCGGTGTGGACATTATAGATGCACTAATTACCATTCGAAAGCTGCGCTGGGTATGACACTTATTCCGCATGGGAGACAAACGGATACCGAAGGCGATCTTCTTTGGAGAGCTTAGAGGATGACGGCGTCAGCGCTATAAAGATCAACTCAGGCGCCATTTGGTCACTCTGGCATAGAGGAAAGTAGCTGGCAGCAGATGTCCTCTGAAAGTTGGAGAGCTCTCACTTAGGTTGCAGGATAAACATTTGAGACTCAAAGAAAAGGCGCAGAAGACGGAAAGAAAACTTAAAAAGACAGCTAGCGGACAACGGCTTTGTCTGCACGAAATGAGAGAAAACATGCAGGTCGTAACTGGGTTGAGTAGTCATTTGAAACACTGCTCTCATCCTAGATCTTTGAAATCGAAGACGCTGCCATTATGTTCATCTGTTAAATGTAAGATTACATTGTCATATCCGTATATTGTATCCCTTTTAGTTTTCCTTGTCCCTGAAGCGTATCTGGACATGTATTGAGAGTTTCCGGTGATATTTTGTGAGTAGCTCATTATGTTTTTTTGAGTATTTGGTTATGTTTTTTTGGGGTATCTGGTTATGTTTCTTTTGAGTATTTGGTTATGTTGTTGTTGTTTTTTTTTTGAGTTTCTGTTTATATTTCATGAATATCTGGTAATGGTTTTTGAGTATCTAGTTATGTTTTATGCAAAAAACAAAAGGCAAGCACCCTAAATGCAGACCACAAGTTCGGTGGCTTGATGATGTCGAGGCAGATCTACAACAGCTCCAGGCATGGAGACGTACAGGATAGATCAGAATGGAGAGATGTGCTAAAGCAGGCCAGGGCCCTCCATGGGCTGTAGCGCCACTGGGATGGATGGATGGTTATGTTTTATGAGTATCTAGTTATGTTTCGTGAGTAGTTTTGTATGTATTATGTGTATCTGGTTATATTTTGTATCGTAATAAGCTTCGTGACAACCTAGGTTGTTGTTGTTTTTTTTGAGTATCTGGTTTTCTTTTTTGTGTATCTGGTTATGTTTCGTGAGTATCTGGCTATGTTATTTGAGTATATCGCTATGCTTTGTGAATATCTTGTGATATTTTGTGAGTATCTGGTTATGTTTTGTGAGTATCTGGTGAACTAGTATGAGTGTTTGGTGATGTAATGTGAATATCTACTAAGTATCACATGATTTAATGTATCAGATGGTGAAATTAATGTTAGTATCTATTGAATTAGTGTGAATTTCTGGGGGTGTATTATATATGTGGTTCATTGTTAAGCTAAAGAGAAAACTAAAATCATTCCACTTGCGCTGCTTCCGAAGGATCTTCCAAATCACATGAAACGAAAGATCGTGCAATACTGAGATCCTTGTTCGAACAGGTGTACCCAGCATCTTTACAGTCCTCAGACTGGCTTAGACACGTTGGCCGGATGGAGGACAATCGCATCCCGAAATTCATTCTCTTCAGGCAACTCGCATATTGCTCAAGAAAAACTGGTCACCCCCACCTCCATTACGTGGATATAATAAAACGGGACCTCAAAACAGTGAACATTGATACTGACCATTGGTAAAACATAGCCCTAGACCGCACTATAGATGGAGAGAGACGGTGACCAAGAAAGCTATGGACAGTGAAAAAAAGCATGGGCCTCAGCTCTGGAAGAAAAGGTTGCCATACGAAAAATGGCCAGCTCCACTACCACCAAAGCAAAGTCACCTTAACCTGCGATATATGTGGACGGGCGTGTCTCTCTAAAGTATGGCTCCACAGCAACGTGAAAAAGTGTTCGAAATGAACCATAGTAGCTCTACGACTGAAGGAGGCCAACAACAGTTGTGATAATGTATTATTTATAGACCACAAGGTCTGAAAGTGGAACTTTACTTTACTTTATTTGTTTTAGTCGCACTTAAGTTTCTTGATTTTCTACTGTTAGTGCTAAATCGTTTATCACCTTGCACCTTGAACATGCACCTTGCACCTAGTTTGTTTAATCTGGGATTTATTTCATTTTTGTTTTGGCACTTCTCATGCACCTCATGTTTGCAAAAGCTTAGTTTGTATTTGTAGTTCACCGGATGGAGGAAAAGCGCATCCCGAAAGTCATCCTCTATGGTCAACTCGCGACTGGCTCAAGAAAAACTGGTCGCCCCCACCTCCGTTACATAGATGTAATAAAACGTGACCTCAAATCAGTGAACATCAATACTGACCATTGGGAACACATAGCTCTATGCCGCAACAGATGGAGAGAGACAGTGATCAAGAAAGCTATGGACAGTGAAAGTACATGGGTCTCAGCTCTGGAAGAAAAGCTTGCCATACGAAAAATGGCCAGCTCCTCTACCACCGAAGCAAAAGCCACCTTAACCTGCGATATTTGTGGACGGGAGTGTCTCTCCAAAATGGGGCTCCACAGCCACATGAGGAAGTGTGCTCTGAGATGAACTATTGTCGTTCTACGACTGAAGGAGGCCAATGATGGAGTTTGTATTTTACGAACAGATCGGGTCTGTCCATAGTATGTGGGTGTTGGACTGAAGTTTGAGACCACAAGCTTGTCCATTTGTTTCAGTGTCTATTCTAGAAGGTCTTGTTAATAAAGCATATCTAGAGTATCATCCCGTATGTTCTTAAAATCAATACCGTTACTGTCGTTTAAATAGTTTCAAAAATATAGTGGCAATAAATTGATATTTAATCAAATGTGACGGGAAATTTCATAACAGAATTCCCAATAACCTTCTATTTGTCTAGATTGTAATTTTAAAGAGCCGTGTTATTTTGAGAAGTTATCTCTTGAAGGACTAATATGCATTATTAAAAATGAAAAAGAAGAGAACGCTATATGGAGAAATAGTGGAGAGATACAATGGAATCCCGAGAAAAAAGTTGTTGTTTTTTAAAAGAGAGAAGAATGGAAGAGATATGGAAATAAACAGACAAAATAACTAATGTCAACAGCCCCTTTTTTTTTTAAAGATCAATGTTGCCAACTAAAAAATAACATTTTGTGCTACAAGAGGAAAAAAAATGAAAATATGAAGAAACAATTGGTAAACATATCCATTATATGTATTTTTATAAACGCTTCTGTAACTCACTCTGTAGCTTTCTTGTATGCTTGGATTGGTTTCAATCAAAATTTTCGACAAGTTGGATATGGATTTCACTTTAACTCACTAAACACACACAACGTATATATTTTTCACTACCCAAATTTTTGTGATAAATGTGCTTTATAGCGCTTAAATAAACTTATTTTTTTAAATTATATATTCATAATGGCTAGCTTATCAAAACTACTGTATCATGTATACGACTACACCAAAGTACTCTCTAGAAATAAGTTCGCTATGTAAATGGAATGGAAAGACATGCGCGTGTGCTTCTATTAAAATTGACAGTAGTATTCACGAGTTCTACATCTTAAAATTCTGACAGGAGATATTTTGTGACTTTTTATATTTTTTATACTTTTAACAACACGAGAAAAGCGCAACTTTATGTACAGACTTTGGGTTCCCTCAGTTTTATGATGTGTGTGTGTGTTTCCAAAGTGATGATGAGGAAAGGGAGAATTAATTGTTAGATGATGAAGAAAGGGAGCATTAAATGTTGGTTCTGTAGAATGATGCAAGATAGGCAGCCCTATCGTAATCTGTGTTCAGTGCCAGAGTTTAAAGGACGTGTTTTTATAAAAGTTCTTCTCTCTTTCATGTCCTTTCAAGTCATGTTGACTTTCCCTTTATTGTAATAAAACTTGTATTTCGTTTGGTTCACAAAGAAGTTATTCAAATGAGTTCAAGTTTTATAAGTTAAGATAGAATACGCCAACAACGGTTTAGTTGTCTACCAGCAGTTTGGTGCTACAGGTCAACGACCATCAACAGCACTTGGTCAATTATACATTCTAATATTATGAAAATGTATTCGTTTCGGTCATTCTTAAATTTTCAATTTTACAGACTGTCATGAGTACAATGAAGATACAATTATTATTTGGAGCTATCCTTCTTGTTGCTTGCCAACACATCGCGTCTCAAGCATCTCCTTGGTTGAATAAAAAGTCATCCATTGTTCTCTATGGTAAGTTCTTGATATTAAAGAAATATAAGTTATACTGTTGTATTATTATTTCTGTTGTGTTTTATACAGTTTCTCAAAAATATTTTACCCGAAGACCGCTTGATATAGTCGAAATTTGCCCAAGAACAAATAAGTACAAAATCTACATAAATGCATAGTGTATAAGACTATAAGTATAAATGTAAAAAAGCAACAACGTTCGTTTTGTTGAAGAAATATTTATTGATATTAGAACTTATGTTTTACATATAATTTTTAGAAATGTAATGCCTTGGGTGAGATTAATGAGATTTTACAAGGCAGATTGTACTTTACTTATGAGAGATTTGCATTAGTAACTAGTTAAATATTGTTACGATCTCTCCTACTATCCAGACTCTCTTCAAACTGCACCACACGACACAACGAACTTAAAGAACCTCACAACTCATCAGGGCTCCAAAGTATCAGGAACAGTTTAATTGCAAATACATTGCAATTGGCAACAACATTAACACTGTCTTTACAAAAACCTAGTCTTGCTCCGCCTGACTTCACACACCGTGCTGGTTCTCGCCTCGTACTGGTCACATTGCGAGGTAACGTGAAGTGAGGTGATTCGGACACACTCGCTCTTATATAGTGTCTCTACTGGCCTACTCGAACCTTCTTGACCACTCCAGTTTATCACTTTTGCCGTGACATGCGTGCGTAATATTTACGACACTGACGAACTGGCGTGTACTGTCACTGGTCTCGGTCCTGCGCTGGACTGTGGGGATTTGGGTAGGCTGAAAAAACACGCAGCACTACCCCCATCTGTGTCACCAACAGGTTTACAACAATATATACTAACATTATTTACATTGACCTTTCTAAAGACATCCTTTACAGTTGGTGGCATCGTACATACACACAGACACACTCATTTTTAGAAATACTGTTAAATCAATCAATAATCAATCAATAAATCAATCAGTAACAGAGTTTAAAACAATAAGGTATATAAAAGGGAAAAAAATAAAACCAACCAATATAGGTATGTTATTAACAGTTTCGTAAAATGTTCAGCAACACAAGCTATTAACAAGACATTTAGGTATCCGGCTCCGGCCGAATATCAAATTTTACTATCCGGTCATATCCGGCCCCGGCCGGATACCAAAAAGTACTTTCCGGTGCACCCCTAGTATTTACGCCCAGATCAACGAGGACAAAATTTCTTGTCAGTTTCTAGTAGTTGTGATGATGTTCAATGCGACACTAAATCCATTTCATACCAAATAAACAGACGAAAAGCAGTCAACAATTTCTTTATGATGACCCATAATGCTGATTATAAAATTAGAATATGTTTTGTATTCAGACTTTGTAGTTGCCTTGTTCGATAATTGGTTTACTGTTCGTTTGTTTGTTTGTTTGATATTTCAATAAGCTACTCCTGTATTAATATGGATTCTATCTGTGATTGGGATCTGAGTTGGTCCTCGCGCAAAAGATTTCAACACCCAGTCGGGAATATCCAAGTGGAGAATGTCTTCAACTCTTTTGGTTTAAGTCGTCTTAGAATAGTACGTGACAGACATGTGAAACTATTGAGGAGCGAGTTGATTATTATTTCAATTATTAGATCGAATCAACTGGTTTTTACCTAAGAAGTTATTTTAATTGTATACAATTTTCATCTTTCTGGGAACCACTTATGGTCGTCTCTTGGACCCCGGTGGGTCCGCGGGCCCCATTTCGAGAACCACTGTTTTAGGGTACAAGTTTATTTATAATGTGTGCATGTGCGGGACTGTATTTGGGGTAGAAGCGAATAAACTAGTACTATTCAACCATTTTTGTTTTCCAAACTTCAGATTCGGTAGAAGTTCGATTAGTTGGCGAGACAAACCAACACGCGCGTGTAAAAAGAACACTGCAGGAAAAACACTTGCAGACTGGAGTCGAGCCAATGCCGGACCATCTGCACGTCAGGCTACAACTGGGAGCACGCCAGGTCGATCTTCAGATGGGCAAGAGCCGGAAAGGTTTGTCGGGCTTTCCTGTGTTTGTCATTGAGGATGGTCAGATTAAGCGGAAGGAACTGAAGCAAGATAATGTAAGTAGAAAATAATGTTCCTTTTGTTTTTTTTAATTAATCTCACATCTATTCGTTATTGAAAGCAAAATAATCGCTCTATAAAAAGTTTAAAAGAGGTACTGTCTTAAGAAAAAAAAATTTTTTTATATTTTGCTTGCTTAACAGCTTACACTTCAAAGAAATATATCAAGTTTGTAGCATTAATGTTTTTTTAAGGTGAAGGTCTACGCCAGAGATAAGAATATTCTCTAGTGTATCATATTACAGTGTGCATATCCATCGTTAGTAACCCCAGTTGAAAGATTTAATGGTCCCCTAAAATCTGAAGTTATTAGTTCGATGACACTGAATGACTAGATTGACCTAGGAACACATAATTCTTTTTTTTTTTTTTTGAAGTAACGTTTATATTTCATAAGATAAGATAATCACTTTGAAAAATTACTCTCGGCCTTTATCTCCTTATCTTATAAATATACAGACGTTTCTTTAAAGGAGACGTAATTATGTCCAGCGCGTATCCATATGTTTATCTAATCGTGACTGTTAATTAGAGAATTGAAACTCTACAAAGTCATTGGTTTTCTTGGCTGATTCAGGCAACCCGTTCTGTGCTCTAGTGGCACTAGGTAAGAAGTTTTTTCAATGTAATTACAATGATGTTTAAATTTAAAAAAGTTTATTTTACATTAGACTAATTTTAGATTTAATAATATTATTATTATGTTAGAAACGAACGAGTATTCATTCTCTGGCACTGGCATGGTTGAGTTTCGTTAAAGAGAAACAAAATGCATCGTAGTCCCTTTAACAGTGTCCACTGAGGAATTTTCTGTTGATTTGGCAGGTCTGCATTTTTATCATTATTATTATGGAAAAGGATTAATTTTTATTCTCTGGCACTGCCAGGGGTCGAGCTTCGTTAAATGGAAACCAAATTCATTGACAGTCTCCAATGAGTAATTTTCTTGCGATGTGGCAGATCTGCAGCAGTAGTGCACTTTGACAGGTAAAAAGGATCCTCTTAGAAATGCTTAGGGTTTCGAAAGTATCTGTGGGTCCAGTACTGCCTAGAGCTATTCGTTTGTTATTATCCCTACGGTTATTATAACAACAGGGTGTATTGTTAATAGAGAAAGCTGTCATAGTAGTTTAATATTTACGGTTAGATTTTCTGGTTTCATCGATTTTCAATTTGAAGTTTCTTTGCTGTTGTGCCATAGTGGTACGACGATATCTATCATAATTCATTTGTTATGTTGTTGTTTCTTTAAGGCGAATAAAAATTAACGTACTTAAAACACATTTTTGAGTACGCCAAGGAACACAACTCTGAATCTATAGCACTCTACATTTTTTATTGGACGATACAGAGTTGTGTGTCCTTGGCAGGTCCAACGAATGACAAGTTGAACGAAAACATCGCTCGGTGACATTAAATGTGACAAGAAGTGACAAGTGACTCTCTTTTCATGTGCAGCCTCTCTCTATATCTCTCAAACACACACACACACACATACACACGCACTCACACACAACTTTTTATGCGTAGTCCATTGCTAGTGTCAACACACACAAACACACCTCCGATACACACCTCCGACACACACTCTGTGACTCTTTTACAATGCGTTTTCTAAGAACTGTTATGTTTTTTAACCAGATCACTTTTCTACATTTACTACTCTGCTTTTCTTAAGGAGTTGTCGCGGGGAGATATATCAGACGATATGTTGCGAGCTGTGAATGCAGTGATTTTTTTCTAATCTTTGCTATGCAGTGCAACACATTTTAATTTTATTTTTGTTTAACATAACAGTTCAGAGGTCGTTATATCTTATGAAAGAAAAAAAAACATGGCATGTGGATATATGACATTTTTGATATACAGTAACAGTAGAAAACAATAATGTTGAGAAAATAAGATGACAAATATATGGTAATGCAAGATACGCTCCGATGAATGGAACCACTCATTGCAGGATTTAACTATACACAACACAGGATACACTCAGGGCCCTCAAGAAATATTTAGCTCTGACATAATAAAGGGCCTTTTGAAGTACAAATACGGCAATGGAACCACGGACCTCTTGAACATAACTCGGTGACATTGAATATGACAGATTAGCAGTGAAATGTTGATAGGAAAGACCAAGAAAAAAAAAGACTTTTCAAATCAATAGATTTATGTGGAGGAAGCCTCGGGCCCCAATAGGTGTTGACCCTATATATACGATGTTTGTGAAAGCGAGTGTGAAAACAAACAAAATATAAAAATCCTTTACAAAAAAGGTTATCTAAAGGGGAAGAACTCCGTCCTGATAACTATATCAATAATGTACAAGCTATTTCCCTTATTCGATATCATACAAAATAATTAATTACCAATAATTAATCGACTAATTTTTAAAAATTGATTCATGTTTTGTTAGGTACAATAAATAAAAACAATAAAAAGTATCAAGTTGGTAGGAGAATGCGCGAGGGAGAAATAGCGTTAACAATTATTTAAGGGGGTTAAACCCAACAAAGTTAGCCATATAGGTGAATATTGAATAATTAGTTTCCCTTGTTGGTATCAAACACAAAATTTATTACCAATAATTAATTGAATAATTAGTTACTTTTTAAAAATTTATTCATGTTTTATCAATGCCAATAAATAATAGTGCGAAGTTTAGGGTTATCCGAGAATGGGTGTGGGAAAAATAACGTGTACACACTTTTTACCAGACAAACAGACAGACGGAGTGAGTTGATATAAGCTTTTTTAAAAAAATGAATAAACATTGTTATATAATGACCTAAATCGATGATGTCCAACTCTTTCCGACCTGAGGGTCATCTTAAATTTAGGCATTCTACTGACCATCACATCAAGAAAAAAAGGACGCTTACTCAAACGTATTGACTTATTTTAGAAGACATGAATGAGAGATTAACCATTCACCAACACTCCTCCCATCGCACGCCCATAGGTTGACCATCGGTTAGATGATCATTCAATCATCCGTTAGACCGAGACCAATCGTCATAGAAAGCCTGAACATTGACTTGCAACGTCGCAACCTGTGGGCAACCTGTGGGCAGTCTAGACCAATAGGGTGTTGCCACGTCACATGCCTGTACGACGTGACAATGAGCTATTGGTCTCCACAACCCACAGGTTGTGACCTCGCAGGTCAGTGGTGAGGCTTTCTAAAACGAATGGTCTTGGTTAGACCAGGCTTACACTGAACCTATATCAACTTAACAGTGGGCTCATTGAATGCTTATGTCGTAAAATCATTAAAATGACAACATCAGCCGAACAAACAATACAGTCTATCGCCCCCCACAAGTAGGGTGTGATTGTTGATAGTTCATAGCTTGTTTTATTCATTCCTATAATATTGAAACCTGCTCTTTTTACCTCCAATGTTTACCTAACACTTGTCTCCGAATGGACCTTTTCGGGACGCATCTGAGTTTGTTTGAAAACACAAGCTCTCTTTGTAATCTTTTTTTTAATTATCGTTCTCTTTAAATCTTGATTAACTAGACAGAAGCAAAGGAAAGGGCTAGAGGGAGGGGTGGGGCTCCATTTAGCCAAAGGAGTTTTGTATAATGAGAAAAAGACAACTTTTTTTTTACTTCTAACAATGGTGTATGATGTATTATGACAAGTAGATTTTTTTTTGGGGGGTGGGGGAGGGGGGGAGGGGTTTACCTTTGAAGTGTAAATGTAGAGTGGACTGACAACATCATGAGGTGTCTGAGAAAGTCAGCAGTGAGTCACCACTTCCAACCTAACCTCACAACAAATAGATGTGCACTTAACAAGTTTTTCAGGTTTACATGCTGTTTCAGGGGGGCGGGGTGATTGAGTGGTAAGCGCTTTGCTTCTGAATCTGGGGTCCTGGGTTCCAATCTCAATTCTTGGTGAAGACTGGGATTTTAAACTTCTGGATTTTTAGGGCGCCCCTGAGTCCACCCAAGTCTAATAGGTACCTGACTTTAGTTGGGGTAAGTAAAGGCGGTTGATCGTAGTGCTGGTCACATGACACCCTGCTCGTGCAACGTTTTCAAAGAAACAGATAACCTTAACATCATCTGCCCTATAGATTGCAAGGTCTGAAAAGGGAACTACTACAAGTTGTTTCAACTGCCTTATCCCCCAGGCCATTACATTAATAAATGTACTATTCCAGCCGACGTTTAGATATCATGTTTAGCTAAATAATTTGTAGGTCAGTGATCACCTTTTCTTAAAAGTCATATGTTCAGTTGCTCCGTGGTTGCTTACATGTACTTCTTTCCTTTTGTCCACATCTCAGGACCTACTGATAAACAACTTCAATGGCGGCCATGACATAAAGTATATGTGGGGAAAGTATATACAAGGAGGTGTGGTGGCTAAGTGAGAAGCACTAGTTGATCCAATGGTGGGCGCGGTAGAGGCGATCGCCATCCCCCCCCCAATCGGCCGACCAGCCCTCCCGCAGGGGGGGGGGGACGAATTGTAGTAGAGAAATCTCACAATTTATATACGAATCCTTTACTTATGTTTATAGTATATACTAATTATTTATGTTTTAACCACTTTTTTGGATTATATCACTCCCACTATAGAATGCTGGCCGATTTTTTTACGAACTGGAGGTCCTGGATTCGAATCCTGGTAAAGACTGGGATCTTTAAGGCGCCTCTGTCTAATGGGTACCTTACTTTAGTTGGGGAAAAGTAAAGGCGGTAAGTCGTTGTGCTGGCCACATGACACCAAAACAGATTACTTTACATCATCTGCCCCATTAATCGCACGGTCTGAAAAGGAACCTCTAGTGGCCTAAAAATGGATATAAAATTGTATAATTTTTGTTAATAAAATAACAATACAAAATAAAATATAGACATTTCCCACTTTTAAGGTTATAGAATTCCTTTATAAAAATATGGTAATTTTTTGTAAGGCATGACTTACTGTCTAAAGTCATCCTTCAAGGTACAGTGGAGGGAGCACAATTGGCCCAAACCTCTGCAGTTTCAATATGCAACGTTGAAGGAGATGTCGAACACTGGGAGAGCACAGCGTAACTGGGCGGATATGCCTAGTGAGTCTTAGATTGGGAATCACCTGCTTTCATTCAACTTTCGGGGTGCCAGTCTAGTGCCTGCCTAACTACATTGTTAGCCTGCTTGACAAGGGTGTGGTGAATATATCGAACTCAATCTTCAGTAGTTAAGGTGATCAGTAAACGCAGCTCTGCTTTCAAGGGAGATCTATTTCAAATCTTTATTTCAGAAGAGTTAGAAGAGTTTTGTTATTGATGACACCTTGTCCTGTTTGCTTTTAAGTGAAAAATAACGCGAAATAATTTTTTTTTTGAATTTTTTTTTTTACCATCAACGATCAAAACAACAACATGGCTTGAATATTCCTTGTCAATGAGCGAATTCGACGCGGGCTGGCTCTGAGTTTATGTGATAACACAAACTTTCTTTGTAGTCTTTTTTTGTGGATGTTTTTAGGGTCCCTTTCGGCTGCTGCCTTCATCTGGGCCAACCTATATAATCTTGTCAAAACACAGAAGTTCTTCTGAAAAATTACATAATTACGTCCTACTAGAATCGTTGTGTGAATCCTTTTGTTAATCTAGTCGTGCTTGTTAATTAGAGACAAATTCTTCTGGATGATTCAGGCAACCCATTTCACACTCAAATGGTAATGGGGAAGAAGGAGAACTTGTATGAATTTGTACCAGCATATGGAATAGTTGGCCTCCTTCAGTCGTAGAACGACTATGGTTCATCTCACACATTTTCTCATGTGGATGTGGAGCCCTATTTTGGAGAGACACTCCCGTCCACAAATAACGTATCTTAAGGTGGCTTTTGCTTTGGTGGTAGAGGAGCTGGTCGTTTTTCGTATTGTACGTTTTTCTTCCTGAGCTGAGACCCATGTTCTTTCACTGTCCATAGCTTTCTTAGTCACTGTCTCTCTCCATCTGGTGCGGTCTAGAGCTATGTCTTCCCAATGGTCAGTATTGATGTTCACTTATTTGAAGTCCCGTTTTATTACATCTATATAGCGGAGGTGGGGGCGACCAGTTTTTCTTGAGCCAGTCGCGAGTTGTCCGTACAGGATGACTTTCGGGATGCGATTGTCCTCCATCCGGCAAACATGTCCGAGCCAGCGCAAGCGGCGTTGTCTTAGTGCTGTAAAGATGCTGGGAATATATGGAATAATGGTAATGAAACCAACTTCTTTCAAAAGTATCTATGCGTCGATCTACTTCCTTTCTACTTCCTATTCTCGGAGAGCTCAACTAGTGCCTGTTTTACCACACTTATAAAGAGTCTGACATATCCAAACCCCATAACGTTATTGTTAAGTTAAAAAAAACAATTCGTCTCAACAGTTAACATTATTCAGTACAATGAAAATATGGGTATTAATTGTCTGTTATATGTGTCAACGGAAATGGGAATGCCTTTTGTCCTACAGCCATTTCACCTCGTTTCCTGTGTTACAGATAGAAATAACCTGTTCCCTTTATTGTGACATAATAAGTGATTTATGGCTATACTGTTTAATACAGTAGATTGAAGCTGTGATTTATAGACTGGGGGCGTGCTCTGATTACAGAGATGCATGGATGTTAGGATGGAAAGAAGAGATAAGATAAGATAATTTTTATTGGTCAATTATGGAAATTCAGTTTGACTACAATTGCCCACCTCGGTGTAGTTACTGTAACAATAACAATATAGATGTAAATATAAACAACTTTCACATGCAACACATGGTTGCACTCATTTCAACACTTTAAGAATTAGACTTATATGTACTTGTCGATGACGACAGATGACCTTGTAGCATAAAAGTGTTAGAGATATACCATGTTAAATGTCATTGTTATAGCTTCCCCTGTTTTTACTATTCATAGTGAATAATTGTAAAAATGATGTATTTTATGAAAAAAAAACAAGGTTAAAAAGACAGTTTGTGTGGAAATATCGATCCCGAAGTTGTCCACCCAGGCAGGTAAAAAGGCAGGTATCAATATTTTCAAAAAGAATATAAGAATGAAATTCTATCAACGGTCCAGCAGACCAAGGGATAGGTGAAAGTAGACGTGGAGTTGGATGTGAACCTGGCCTAACTGATGTCAGATAATAATTATCTAATTGATCTAATTGTTTTGTAAAGAGTCAATCTCTTATTCAAAGCCTCAAGGAAAAAATATTTCCGTAAAAAAAAAATTAAACAAGATTACAAAGACAGTTTGTGTGGAAACACAAACTCAAAATCGGCCCCCGAAGTGGTCCACCCAGCCATGCTTCAATATTTTCAGAAAGAACATCCAAATGAAATTATATCAAAGACAAATGAGAGATAAGAATGGAGAAAGAAGGTTGACAGATCTTGTGTAGTGCCCCAACGGTACAGCAGATCAAAGGATAGGTGCAAGTGAATGCAAAGTTAGATGTGAACCTGGCCTAACTAGTTCCCATTTCAGACCTTGTGGTCTATAGGGCAGATGATGTTAAGTTCATCTGTTTTTGTGGCCTACGGTTAACGAGGGTGTCATGTAGCCAGCACAACGACCAACCGCCTTTACTTTTCAGCAACTAATATCAGGTACCGATTGGAGCTGGGTGGACTCAGGGGCGCCTAAGGACTCCGAAATTGAAAATCCCAGTCTTCACCAGGATTCGAATCCGGTTCGAAAGCCAAGCGCTATACCGCTCAGCTGCCGCGCCTCTCCTGGCCTAACTGAATTCTTGTAATTGGTGAAATTGTTTTGAAAAGGCTCAATCCCTTTTTTTTGTTCAAGAAATTACAATTCATTTAATATCTTTCTAATTTGTAGTCATCCTTGATAAGTAGACTCAGTATTATTGCTTTAACAGTATCAATCTTCAACATAAATGAGTTCATTAACAAAGTTGCACAGCTACATTAACAATCTTCCAGGAAATTGACTTTGAAGCAATGCTATGTTCCCAGGTAATAGCAAGTAATTAGGCAAGGCAAGCTAATATAGGGTTTTATACAGCTTCCCTTTATGCCTTATGTATTTAAAAAAAGACTGATCAGGTTAATCCCTCTCACGACAATTTTTTAAAGGTCTCCTTGAGATGTAAGAGGGCTACTCTGGCATCATCAAGGTAGCCCTTGAGTCTGTTAGAGTCATTTTGGGATAGTTAACCAAGCAAAGGTACTGCTGTATCACAATTGATCAGGGTTCTGTTAGGGTCATGTGTAAACTATTTCAGGATAAGGGTGTCGATTAAAGATTGTTTTTTCTCTCATTACGAGGGGTTTAAAAAAATAAAAATAATAATTAATAAATAAATAAAAAATAGTTAATTTGTCTTAAATTATTACTTTATTCATAACAGATTCTTGACTTTTAATTGTCTGCCCTTGTCTATATTCTTTAGGATTATTGGTTTTGGTTAGTTTTGTTTCTAGTCTCTTCGCAGGCTCGGTCTCTATTGATCTCGGTACGACAAAAAGACCAAGCTGCCCTAGACGTAAGTGGGTGTACGCTAAGGCGGACTGGCAACTTTTCAAGAGTTCATCGGATGAACTCCTGGAAAAACTTGATATTGATTTTGAAAACATTGATGCAATGTAGGGCCATTCCGCGAACCAGTGGTAAGCGCAATGTATTATATTTTTGAGGAGGTTTGCGATTGTTTTTAAATAGAGCGAGTCATTTACGAGGTCGTTGTTAAGTTTCCAGATCGGTGTTTTTTGTTTTTTCTTTTCTAGTTTTGGGTTCAGCAGTTCCACTAAGACTCCTTTGTGGTCCGTATATTGTAACGTCTCTACGAGATGTGTTACACTTTTTGTTTCGCACGCCCTCGGCACATACACTCTATCTATCAGTGTTTCTATTTGGTGTGCTTTGTCCCTGAACGTGGTGACCCGGCCCGTGACCTCTACTTCTCTATAGGCATCTACTAACCGGAATGCCTTGATGACTCCCCCCAAATAGTCATGCGTTTTAATTGTTACATGAGGAGCAGGACCCTCTGTGTTTGTGTTTTGCTTGTCTAATTGGGAATCAATGTAATTTAAAGCCCCCCCTGCTATTAAATTTTCTCCTGCGTACTGAGTGTGTAAATAGTCACTAAGCATTCAAAAAAAACTCGTGTTTCTCTTTTTTTTGAGCGGGTGCATAAATGTTGACTAACGTGTATGTGTGTTTTTGTGAGCTTGTCCTAATTATTACTATCCTCCCGCTATTGTCTTGATATGAGTGTGTGATTGAAAACCTATTGGATGTTTGTAAAATGGCTGTCCCTCGTGGCTTTCTACCTAAACTAAAATAACCCTCCCGGAGGCCTATAAGAGAGACTGCTTTTTTGGCCTTGTACTCTAACTGTGTGTTGGTCTCTTGCAGAAAGATAAAATCTGGCTTGTATTTCCTTGTGAGGTGTGCTATGTATGTGTGTTTATTGTTAAGCCCTCTGATGTTGAGTGTCAAAATTTTGATGTCTGCCACGAGTGTGTGAGATTGGTTTGCGTGTTTGTTATTCTATTAAGTGTGTATGCATTTTATCTTTAAGAGTTGCTTTGTTGTTTATGTGTTTAAATGTGTGTTAGGGTCCTCGCCCTCATCTATGACTAGCACTGACGGGGAGTCTGGAAAGTTCAGCTCGAGCTTGAACTGTTCTTCCTCTCTTTTCTCATTCTCTACCCGGGGATCCTCGTTTAGATCCTCTGATGAGGAAGAGAGAGAGAGGGCCCTATTTTTTGTTATTTTGGTTGGGGTGGTGGGTGCTGAACTTGCCCCTCCGGATGTTTTAATTTTTTTACTTTGCTTAGATTTGTTTTCAGGGCTGTTAGGTGAGGGGAGACCACTTGGAGTAGCTCCCATAGCTTCTATTTGTTTTTCCCCCTCCTTTGCTGCTTTCAACCATTGTGAAGCCATCTTTTTTTAGCTGTTGATCAATCTCGGATTGATTTTTCTCTCCCTCACCTTTAAGGGCCATGACATAGGAGATTTTCCCTCCTACCTCCTTTGCACCTTCTGTGGGGTTTTGGTCCCGTCTGGGGTTCGCCCTATTTGGACACTGGTTTGACCAGTGCTGATCCTGTCCGCAATGCCAGCACTGTTACTACGTCCCGGGATGGTCACGAGGACCTTGTAGGTCCTCGGATCGTCCTCGTATCGTAACAGAATATAATGGGGGAGTTCAGTCTGTTTGCGGATTTTTATCCAAGCCGCCCACTTATCTGAGTTGCCTAGCTTGATTGGCTCTATCTTGGAGCCTTCTTCTGCAAAGGCTCCAAAGATTTCTCCAATCTTTGATTTGTTTATGGTTGGTGCTACCCAGTGAAGGGTAACCCTGATTTTGTCGTCTTCTAAGGTACAGACATCTACCTTGAAGTCCTTATCATTCCCGAATGATTTCCCTAGTATACGGGTTCTCACTCGGGCGGATGTTGGGACCAGGAACCAGACAAAGGGGTTCTCGAAGCGATAGAGAGAACTCACTTCGTCCGGTGTTAGTTTCAGGCACATTATTAGACTCGCCATAGTGGCCTTAACAGCCCCTTGGCCTGACAGCTTTAGAAGCAAGGTACCTGGAGCGTGGACAAGTCCACAATCCAGGTCCTTTTTTTCAATAAAAAATGTCTTAAATGACATTTTTACAAGGGTTTATCACAAGTACAGAGACAGAAAAGAGACGATAACTACACTACAAACTACACAACCCTCGCGCCGTCCACTCTAAACAGTAACACACAAAAATCCACAGAATCACAAAAAAAACCACAGATACACACACAAGTAATCCACAGAATCAATCTCTTATTCGAATGCTCAAAAAAAAAAAAACATATTCGCAATTTTAAGAAATGTCAGGAAAATGAAGTTTACAAGATTACTATTCGTTTTAATTTAGGTCTATTTTATAATGCATATTAATTAGCTTTTTCTCTTTAAAAAACTGCTTGCATAACTGATTTTAAAAATGAGATTTTTCGCTTT
Organism: Biomphalaria sudanica; assembly: GCA_036873155.1. NCBI lineage: Eukaryota > Metazoa > Mollusca > Gastropoda > Planorbidae > Biomphalaria > Biomphalaria sudanica. Next base: position 1,097,492 of record JAZGLO010000828.1, on the reverse strand, counting down.
CAGAAAAAAAAGTAGCTGTTGCATCAGAACTTTAATTGTTTTAGAATATTGTGATGTTCGATTTTCAAGCTAGTTTACGAGATCTAAACGGGACGGACGGACAGACGGACAGACATTTCGCACAAAACTAATAGCGTCTTTTCCCCTTTAAGGGCCCGCAAAAAATTACTCTAGTTAAGTGTTCTATGTGTATATATATATATATATATAAATATACATATATGCACGCGATAATATGAAAAACTACTAATTAATTGTTGTTATGTTCCACTCATATGCATGTTAAATAAAAAAAATTTAACAATTTTTTGTGTGTAAATGTTAGTAGTTAGTATGACAGAACTTACTTAACTTGACATAACATTTGTACATTTTTTTTTAACAAAAATCTAAAAAAGTTTGCATAAATGTGTTAAAAATATGGTAAATAATCATCTCCTTTACTAAATAGCCTCCAGTGTTTGTTACTATTAACAGTGAATAGTTGTAAAATGATGTATTTTTATGAAAAAAACTGCTTGCATAGTTGATTTTAATAAATAAATTAATATTTTTTCTAGTTTACGAGATCTAAAAGGGACGGACGGACAGACCACACAAAACTAACAGCGTCTATTCCCCTTTCGGGGGCCGCTAAAAATTGCTTGCGTAGTAAATCATAAAAATATAAACTTTGAGAAAAGATAAAAGTAGCCGTCCAACAGAACTTTGGAAGATCTATAATATCAATTTCAATTTCTTTTCTAGTTTTTTGAGATCTAAACGGGACGGACAATAATAGAATATGCATCCTCCGTTTGGGACTCCTCAACTCAAGATAACATTAAGAAACTGGAACAGACATAAAATAGTGTAGTGAGATTCATAACAAACGAATATTCACACTTAACCAGAGTAACACCTTTAGTAAAATCACTAAATTTAGAAAGCCTTCAGGACAGAAGACTCAAAAGTAAAGTAGCAACTAAACATAAAACGCTGAACCATAATCTTCAAATACAGAAACAAAATTTAATAAAATACTCTAAAAGACACAAAGATAAAGGCACATTCCTCGTCCCATATGCTAGGACAAATTTGTGCAAAAACTCCTTCTTCCCTAGTGCTATTAGAGCATGGAATGGGTTGCCTGAGCTAGCCAGGAAAACCAGTGACATGGCAGAATTTAAGTCATTGGTTAATATGGATGACTAAATGCATGACGCGTAGGACGTAATCATCTTCTTTTTTGAAGTAACGTCTGTATTATATAAGATAAGATAAGACATACACACCGCATATGTCATATTACTAATAGAGGCTATTTCTCATCGCGTCTGCTAAAAATAAAAGAAAAAAAAAGGGGGGGGGGGTTCATAAGTTATTGAATTTTTAAATAGAGATGAACCTTTAGGACTCCTGTGTGAGTATGTAAATTGTGATCATTTTAAAGCTTTTGTTGACTTCATCTGTTTCTTTTTAACATTTTTTTTTTTTTTTTAAATCAGACAGTTGAACTTTATGCCAACCACTCAACCGGAAGTTCATTTGTGGTGAGAAAATCAGGCAACAGAGCTAAATTTATTTTGGTAAGTTCATGTTGCTACACGCATGCGCATAAACGTTTTAAAAGTGAGTTCCGGTTCTTTTACAAGACACACATAATACTTTAGAAACTGATATAAATGGTCAATATTGATCAAGGTTTGTCAGAAGCACTGTTTCATAGCCCTCGTCCATTGTCATCTGTTTGGTGCAATAAACGCGTTGAGGTTTTGCAGTCTAGCTGAGTGATCACAGATATTCAAAATCACTTCGCTAAGATGCATAACTCTAATTAATCCACTGGCGGTAATTGAGTTTGAGTTGCTTTCCATGAATGTTGTTTGATGAATGTTGATACAATGATCTAATTAATAGTACTAGTGGTTACTGTAAAAAAAATTGAGAAGTGGCCTTGCAAGCATCCGTTAAATTAGGCCCTGTAGTTTGTAAGGCCGGCCCTGTAGTTTGTAAGGCCGGCCCTGAATCCAGCACTGCGGGCGACACGCCCCACAAATTGGACAACTTAGGTTTGTGATTCGTTTATCCAATATGTGAGAGGATAAGGTGTTTCTACTTTATATACATATATACAAGTGTAACTTTTAAAAGGGATCAAGTTGTACACAAAACAAACAAGTAAACCCTTGCGATTTTAAATGAATCATTTTACTACTGCGAGATTCATAAAGAGAGTACCTCATACCTCACTCTTCGTTCTTGAGGACCACTGACCTTATAATCCTGCACTAAACCATAAAAGTCTGACTTTCCGTGTATTGTGTATGCTGAAACATTAGGAGGGATCTTCCAACACCTTTTACTGTGCGCTGAGAGGGTAGAAGGGGATCAAAAGGGGAGGGGGGAGGCCTATTTACGTTGTGACCTGTTTAAATGAAGATGATAGTAAAAATGAAGTGTATAATTTAATTTATGTTTTTTCTCTTTCTAAACCAAACAAGAAATGCTTGCCAGATTTCTATTTCAAACGGTTGCCAATTTGAACACGCTTATAACCGGTGCAATGACGTCTTTGAGAGCGAATATCAATTACATTATGTCCGTTAGTCGTGTGACTTTTCTAGTATGAATAGACAGTACGGACACTTACCTCGGAATATTCTTTTACTTTTTTAGAGACAGGCTGTGAGTCTAGAGAAAGGGCCGGCCCTTGCAGAGTTTGGGTTTAGGGTGTATAGGTTGGTCATCGGATTTGTACGCTGGGGATGCAAAAAAAAGACCCATTGACCAAACGTCGGCGCACAAAGTCCAACTAAGTTAAAGTGCGAAGCCTTGTCGACATTACTTCATGTATAGCCCGGCTATAATGGGGTCACATTTGACATCTGACAAAGAGGTCTCTGAAACTGTGATAAACATAATCATCACTTCTGACGCCCTGCAGAACATTACCAAAGCTTGATAATACGTTACAGGATCAAATGACTTTAACGCTTCCATTTAAGTAGCCAACGTTAAAATAGTAAATTTCACATTGCAGTCTCTTGAACAGGATTGTGGTTGATACTTTATTGAAAACAAAACAGTTTGTTTATGCATCAAACTTGGCAAAACATCCTCTCTCTTGCAATATTCACCCTACTGAAGTTTGTTTCATATGCAGGCTTTATTCTTAAAGCTAAGTTGTAGTTTAACCTTCCCGAGATAGACTGATTTACGCCAATGTCGCGACAACACAACAAGATGTCGAGGTGGGGAAACGTAGGGTTATCATTGCCGTGACATCTCCTGTCACATAAAAGGTACTGTCAGTGCCAGTCGTCACAATGACCCCGGCATCCTCGCGTCACCCCTCTCCGCTTCCATTGCACACAGCAACAAATATATTTAAACGCACAACACGCGCGCTCACATTTACCAAGCAGAAAGGCGTCAATAAATAATAAACTCCTTTGGCCCACGACTTATAAACAAAGAAGTTTTTAGAGGGGAAATAGAGGCATGGGGGGAGAGATAAGGTATGTTATCCGCTAATGTACCGCCACCTTCCCTCGGTATATTTCGGCAAAGAGTAGATCATATTTATGGCCTCGGGCTGTGTATGTTTGGATGTATCTACAACTGACGTTTGTGGTGATGACGTAGTAGGCACATCAACGGTTGTCATGGTGATCCGGGGCTGTTTTTTTTTGTTTAGAACCTAAAGGAGACTTGGTGTGCTTAAATTTGGTTGTGTAGATAGATAGATAGATAGATCTTTAGGAAAAATTAACTAACTAAAAGGCCATGCAGAAAAAAAAGTATGGCTTAATTAATATATTTTTAAAAATATAATCTCGAAATTAAATTTGGCTGACGTCTTTGTAATATGAACATAGGTTTAAAGGACATTACCGCACTCGACTCAAAAAGTTATTTTGACAAAGTTTATATTAACTTATTCTGTCTGGTAAAAAGTTGTTTTAATGTTATTTCTCCCACACTCAATCTCTGTTCAGGCTGGAATTTTAGCTAGTCACATCCATGGAATTTTAAACTTTTATCTCTACAGATTTTAAAGGGAACTAATTGAAATTATACTACCTTATCAGTCATGTACAATTTCCTTTTCCTTTTTCGATACCAAACAAAATAATTAATTAAGTAATTGGTTGCGTTTTGTTTTTATTTTTTTAAATTAATTCTTGTTTTCTCAGATACAAAAAAAAATTGTGCAAAGTTTCAACTTGATTCGACATTGGGTGTGGGAGACATAACTGGTTAAAACTTGTTTCCAGACAGACAGAGTTGATACAAGATTTGTAAAATAGAATTAAATATACAGAATATAAACCTCTACATAAGGAACGAATTGATGTTTTTCAAACTTTTTTTATACTTACTTTTTTGCTAAAATAGTACTGAAAAAAAAGAGAAAAAGTGAAAATATATAATAAAATAACACAAGTATTCGAAAAAAACATGAAATGAAAGCAGATTGAACCAAATCGTTTCTACTTCCAGGAAGGTTTTTTCTATGACGGACTTGAACGTCTCTACCTGACCCATAATCCCTCAGGAGGTCTGCATCTCATCCACAAACAGGCCAGGGAGGTGGACCTAAGGGACGACTACATCAACACTGTCAGATCAGAGGGTGAGAGGGAAACATGTCCTCCTGTTAGATATCTTAGCTGTGTGTGTGTCTACGCCCTTGTCTTGTCATTCAGAAGTAGGAGGATGTAAAATAAAACGATTGAGATTGTTGTTCGGTAACGTTTCTGGTCAAACGTGTGTATTGCTCCCACACCCAATCTCGGATCAAGTTGAAATGTTGCTCAATCATATCATGTACATGACAAAACAAGAATCAATAAAAAAAATGTTGTTTGTAAAATGTTTTACATGTTTCGGATGTTCCTTTATAGTTGAAGATAATTACTTCCTAGTCCAAACCTCCCGCCGGGCGACGGGGGATGGGAGCGGGCAGGGTTTGAACCCGGGATCATTGATAAATCTGAACGACAGTCCAACGCGTAAACCGCAAGAACAGGCAGCCATCCAAAGAATTTTTTAATAAACTATTTTGTAGGTCGCCGCTTTAAAGTTTGAATCTAAAAAAAAAAGCTATAGAACCTTCTAACTTCATAAGTGATTTGCTGCACAGCGGTTAGTGTGTTGGATTGAGAAGGCTAGAGTCCTCAAGTTCGAATTCAGGTTATTCAACTTTAATTTTTTACTAATGCATTTTAAAAGCGATCACGTTACCATTTACGCAGATAACCCTTTCTCCCCCCCCCCCCCCAGTTCTCAACTGGTCCAGATACGTTATAGGATCATAGTGTATTGAGAAAACTAAAAGCCAGAAGTTGCGCTTTTAAAAAAAAAAATTGGTAAAAATATTTCTAATCGCACATATTTATTATTGTTAGTAAAGATCTATTACAAATTTAATTCCATGACTGATTCAAACTAATTGATACATCTACGCTTCATGTAAGAGTTTTTTGTTTTAGTATTTTTTAGAAACTATTGTAGAAACAATCTTATGTTTGTTTGTTTGTTGTTGTTGTTTTTTTGTCCAGGGTTGCCCGAGCAGAGCACAAGAGAACCAATCATTTACAAGAGTAGCACGAGGTTCCGGCGTGAAAGCGAGGCTCTAAGGGAACACGAGATCCGTTTGTTTATGGTGACAGACTACCAAGAATACTTAAAGTAAGCAAAGTGCTGCCAACTTACTCAATGATATTTAATTTCAGAAAAACTAACAGAGCTGCCACTTTCTCGGTTTTCTTTATTGAAAACCCCAAACTATTGCTCTAAAGGCGCTCTAGGGAAAATAAAAAATAAATAAGGTTCCCCTTTAAGACCTTGCGGTTCTCGATGGAGACAATTCACAGCTCGACTATTCCTGTGACCTTTTCTTAACGAGGATGTTATGTAGCCAGCACAACTAATGCCTGTTTCATATTAGGGTTAGGGGTGTTCTATGAGTCCGGATGCTCAATTACCCAGTTTTCATCGGGATTCGAACTTAACCATTCGACATGAAAGTATTCCATACGGTTGTGAAGTATACTACAGATAAAGTTCGAGTGTTTTAGAAAGTATAAAAACATACATAATAAATACCAGGTGAATATGACATGAATAAAAGAAGTATTGCAATGAATGATATTTCTGTGATTTCATTCTTTAGTTGGTGGAGGTACTATCAAAGAAACGCAACTCTAACAGAAATAGAAATGAATCATTATTACTCGTTTGTTGCAAACTCGGTAAGTAAATAGAGTGACGGCTCTTTTCTTTGATTCTTTTTGTTTTTATTCTGTCTAAGCCAGATATTCTTTTTGCGCGCTCTCTCTCTCTCTCTCTCTCTCTCTCTCTCTCTCTCTCTATATATATATATATATATATATATATATATATATATATATATATATATATATATATATATATATGTGTGTGTGTGTGTTTTTCTTGACTGACTGTCAGTCTCTCTCTCCAAAAAAAACGTTTTTTAGCTCTGTCCGTCATAAATATATGAGGTTGGAGGGTGTCTAACATGTCATTAAGTTTGCTTTCGACCTGCAGAGGGGTGATCCCCTCGACACTGTTATACAACAATGCAATGACAAAAAAATCTACACGTTTGCAGATCGAAAACAAACTTATATACACGTCAGGCACCCTCCAACCTCACGTGATCAACAGCCAGCACACTTTTATTTCAAATGTGATGGGGAACCATCACTACATTTTTCACATTCATCTTTACATGACATCACCCCCCCCCCCTTACCTTACACACAGCGGTAGCTCATTTCTTTTTCTGCCTGGATAAAAAACATCAGAAAGAGGGGGGGGGGGGAGAGCTTATACCTTTGTCTATAAACTTGTTCATGATTTTTGTTCATTAACAGTAATTAGTGTGACCACGTTAAGTGTTGTTGTTTTGTTTCACTCTTCACTTCTAGATCAATATTCGTTACAGCAGTATCAACGACGTAGACCCGACCTTCAAAGTTGAGATTGTTGTCACTGGATTGTTAATCGTGAATGTGAGTTCGTCTGCTTGTGTAGTTTAGACATCAATATGTTAAGTTAGTCTGATGGCAAATTGTATTTCTGTAGATATTTCTGTGTTAAGTCATCCAATAGCTTTATGTTAATGTTTCTTTGTTAAGTTATCCTATAGCTTTTTGTTAATGTTTCCTTGTTAAGATATCCAATAGCTTTATGTTAATGTTTTCTTGTTAAGTTATCCAATAGCTTTATGTTAATGTTTCCTTGTTACGTTATCCAATAGCTTTATGTTAATGTTTCTTTGTTAAGTTATCCAATAGCTTTGTGTTAATGTTTCCTTGTTAAGTTATCCAATAGCTTTATGTTAATGTTTCCTTGTTAAGTTATCCAATAGATTTATGTTAATGTTTCTTTATTAAGTTATCCAATAGCTTTATGTTAATGTTTCCTTGTTAAGTTATCCAATAGCTTTATGTTAATGTTTCCTTGTTAAGATATCCAATAGCTTTATGTTAATGTTTTCTTGTTAAGTTATCCTATAGCTTTATGCTAATGTTTCCTTGTTAAGATATCCAATAGCTTTATTTTCATGTTTCCTTGTTAAGTTATCCAATAGCTTTATGTTAATGTTTCCTTGTTAAGTTATCCAATAGCTTTATGTTAATGTTTCCTTGTTAAGTTATCCAATAGCTTTATGTTAATGTTTCCTTGTTAAGTCATCCAATAGATTTGTGTTAATGTTTCCTTGTTAAGTTATCCAATAGCTTTTTGCTCATGTTTCCATATTTTCCATGTTGTCAATAGTTTTTCATTAGACACTGGTGAAATTTAATCGAATTCTTTCCACAGTCACCGTCGGTCAGCTCTTGGACAGAGAGCTACGCCCTCAAGCCAGGATCGAATTACGTAGATGCTTACAGGGCGTTGGACGCCTTCGGGGTGTGGGTGCGAAGAATGCACACAGATCTTCCGCTGAGTGACCATTGGATGCTTTTTACTGGGTATGTTAGGAGGTCTCCTCCCGTTGGTTTTATTCTTTACCGAGTGAGTTGAAAGGTTTACCCCTAAGAATGTTCACAAATAAACGTATTGGCTTAGAAGCACAATGAATCGTGAGCCAATAGTTCAAATGTTGTTCTATAAATATTAAGATTATCATGTCTGTATGCTAACGTAAACTTGAACTCAACTAAGCCATTGTTGTTGGTGGTGTTTTTTCGGCTGATTTCAGGCCATGCACGGTACTTGCAATGATAATTTTTTAATGAGTTGTATGTGTCAAGGGGCGATCTGAATGGAGTGATATGTTGAGGCAAGCCAGAGCCCTCCAGGGGCTATAGCGCCACTTAGATGGGTGAATAGATTTGTCAAGGGAGGCTCGGTGGCTGAGTGGTAAAGCACTTTGCTTCATAACCGGGGGTCCCGGTATCGAAATTCTGGTGAAGCCTGGGATATTTAATTTTGGGATCTTTAGTACCTGACATTAGTTTCTGTTTGTATTTGCTAACAACTTTATTGACATATTCTTTGAAATATAATCTTTTTTTTTCTTTCATAACTCTAAGTTCTTCTATTGATTACTGAGCTGGAAGATAGTTTGTGTAAGCTCCTGATGTACTTTTGTCCATTTGGATCGGGACCTATAGAGACAGGCTTGAACTTTTCACGTTTTTTTTTTTTTCAGTTTTTAACTGTCTTTGAAAGAAAAATAGACCGATATTACTATCCGTCTGTCCGCCAGTCTGTCGCGTTTATATCTTATAGTTCAAAAAAGATTACGTCCTACATCTCAGAAACCAAAAAGCTTTAGTCAAAAATGAAAATATGTTTTCATCATCGCATGCACCGTTTTAAAATAATGTTTCATGTTGGGTATTTTTCTTCCACAGCTTTAACATCTACACAGAGAGGAATCCTATAGTCGCAGGTCAGTTTGTGTAGATCAAAGGCGTAGCTAGGGTGGCGGGAGTGAGGGTGAGAATTTGAACATTCTGATGGGCCCGCACTTGAGGGGGCCCCATTTGAGTGTTTTTTACATTAAATATTAAGCGAAACGCAGCCCCAACCCCAAAGAGGTCATTCCCCCGAGTCCAAAATGATGACGAATTTCTAGATACGCCACTGGTGTAGATCTAGCATTTGGTGAAGAGTTTCAGCGTAGTAGAATAAGAGATACTATAACTATGTTTCCAACAAGCTTCACATTCACCTATCCCATAGTCTGTTGAACCGTTGGGGCACCACACAAGATCTGTTGACCATCTTTCTCCATTCTTCTCTGAACCGCAAACCGTGATTCTTTGAGTTTCAATTTTCTTTACGCACTAAGAGATTAACAAACAACATAAGGCCTTTACCTTTACATCAAATTCACCTATATGTCTGTTGAATCGTTGAGGGCACTACGCAAGATCTTTCTCCATTCCTCTCTGTCTTTTGCCTTTTATATAATGATATAATAATAAAAATGATATGCTTTCATGTTGTCTTTCCATCGCTTTCTTTCTCTGCTTCTTCTTCTTTTTCCTGGTACTGCTCCCTGAAGGAAAGTTTTTTTCGAGCCCTGAGGACCTTGCGGTATGGCCTTATGTTATAACAAGAAAAACAACAGAAGTTCATTCTAGAGCCTCGTTTTCAAACTAAAAGCAAAACAGAAAACTGGTGTATGTATAACTTTTAAAATGTCTGTAAAATTCGATCCTGCAGCATAAGGCGCTCAAATAGTTTGTGGGGAAAGGGAAGAAGACTTGGTGGGTGGAGAAAAGCGTACAGAGGGGTTGGCGGAGAAGCTACTTCCTTAAGCTTGATACCTAGTAGCTATACAATTATTGTATTTTATATGGTAAATATACTAACTAAGCTAACGGGAGATAAGCTTTGCAATAATGAAATATATATTTCTCTTCCCCCAAAGCGCGAAGGTGATTCTCGTCAACACGCACGCAGCAGACGCACAATTATTTCTTCTACCTGACAACACAAGATCATTTTTAAAAAATAACCAATAATTAACTATTGGTAATAAATTATTTTGTTTGGTATCTCAAACAAGGGAAAGAAATTGTACTTGACCGAAGTGGTGGTATAAGCTGAAAAATAGAAACTATAGATAACTATACAATCCTCCATGTTCATAGAGCTAGCAGAGTGGTTACCGTGTTGTCTTAGGAAGCTTGAGAAAGCTTTAGCCCACAAGTTCGTATTCAGGTCGTTCACTTAAAAAAATACATTTATTATAAATTTAACTTGTATTATCTTTATTATAATTGTTTAAAATATGCTACCGACAAAGACTCCCACCACTAATATAGATGTATGGCAACCTTCTGTTCTTGTTCAGGTCTTGCCCGTCTCAGCAGTATGTGCTCACTGACATCTATCTCCATCATCGAGCAGGACAACACCGGAAGTGTTGGTGCTACAGCCGCCCATGAACTTGGACACAGGTTTGTCAAGGTCATTTAGCAATGTGAACGTCAATAAATGACATATACTTGTTACAATCACCGACGTCTCCAGAGCTTTTAAGTTTGGGGAAGGGGAGGATGCCATTAAACTTAACCCGAAGTGTGAAACATTCAGAAAACAATTTTTAAAAGGGGTCTATATTAGAATTTAGAACAGTGTTTCTTAACCTCTAGTCAAAAAAAAAAAAAAAAAGCATTGCGCCATTCCTCTGCAGTGGCTGAGCGGTTAAGCGCTTGGCTTCCAAACCTGGGATCCAGGGTTCGAACCTCGGACTGGGATTTTGAATTTGGGGATTTACTTTTTGTGCGCCCTTAAGTCCATCCTCCAACTCTAATGGGTACCTCACTTAAGTTGAAAGGTCTGAAAGGGGAACTACATTCCTTCACACACACTCATAGCTACTGAGACTGGGGGGAGCCCCAATCATTTTCCTCTACTCTAAGCTGCACAAATACATTTGCCTGACGTCTACAGCTCTCCATCCATCCTATATTTTTTTTAATAAAAGGGTCAAATAAATTAAAATAAAGTAGATAAGTAATATGGAATTAAAACTGTGTTATCAACATGCAACACCAGTGTCACATGCAGGCCACATTATCAACATGTTCTATTCAACCTTTTTTTTCTTTCAGTCTTGGGTCACTTCATGATGGCGAGGAGCTGGACTGTTTTGACGATGACAATTACGTGATGTCGAAAAAGTTGAGAACCCCTGACAATGACATCCGTGCTTCCAGGCCTTGGCAGTTTTCCATGTGCTCCATCAGGGCTTTTAAAAGATTTCTATCTAAGTTAGTCTTCTTTATAATGTTTGCTTTTATTCAGAAACTAACAAAATTCTCTTTTTTTCTACCCTGAAATGTTCGTCAGAAAGTATTTGTTTGTTCTGGGTTTTTTTTTATAAGAAGTTCTAGAATGATCAATACCAAAACTAAAACGTATAAACCACAGTTTAGTTTCACATGGATGTTTGGACGTCACCTTCATCACCAATTATAGATTATTGCCATTTGTCATTAGCTGTATACAGGTAGACAGATTAGAAGATAATTATATATCATAATAATGATGAGTGCAGTATTTCACGTGGCCACGCAGATCCATTTCCGACCTATGTATTTTGATTCATCTCACGCAGACCAAACCTTTCTCCACCGAGGGTTCATTTTCTTTTTTCTGGGCCACTTTCAACAAGGGCTTTTTTTCTGGGGTCTCAAAAGTATTAAAGTTACGGTTTTAAGAGTTCTTCAGCTGTCTCTATCAGAATTCATTTGCTGCCAGATATTTTCTCTATGTTATTGAAAGCAAACGGACGTAGGAGTTGGTCAGTTTATAATCACTACCAGGGTTGGATGGGGGGGGGGGGAGGAACACCCCTGTTACGCTGTCCTTCATAAAGAACGCCTTTAACATGCGGTCATCCCCCATTACGGTATAGGTGCCCTACTCAGTATAGATGTTTCAATAAGTAGTACCCCTACACAGTCCACGGAACAACAGCCACACGTAGTGGAGAAGCATGGAAAAAGTATTCAGCAAACACAAATCCACTTTTAACAGGATTAAAAAGAAAGTTTGTGTTATCGCAGAAACTCAGTGGTGGCCCACATCGGATTCGCCCATGGACCAGGTCTTGTTTTGATCAATTAAAGTAATAAAAGTCAAAAAATTAGTTTGGCGATATTTGTCATTTGGAAGCCAACTGAACAACCTATTATATGACTTTAGACTTTTTGGCAAGAATATTATAATTCATAATTAATTTCAAAGGATAATTTAGGCGTGTGTGTTTTTTTTTGTTTGTTTGTTGTTTCTTTTTAATGAAAATGATTTCTGATTAATATTACTTTGATTTCTAGTTGTTTTTTCAATCTACAATGGCAGACAAAACTAACAATCGTTTCAAATCTTAAACTACTATCTTTTATGGTAACAAAGTTATAAAGTTTTGAAGACTCACGAATTCATTTTTCAATCCCAATTTTTAGCACATTTCTTATATTTGATATTTGATATTTTGGATTATTTTTGTAACCTTTTTTTACTGTTTTGGTGACAATTTCGAGCCCTAAAAAGAATAGTTACTTTGAAGCGTGGTCGGGAGGCCAAGTGCGCTTGAAGGGGGCTCGAGGTTCGACACCCGACTCGGGCAGAGTTGTGTTTACTAAGCGCCTAAAGGCAGCACGGAAAACCAACTCCTAGATACCCCCTCGCCCCCCCCCCCCCCCACTGGTCCACAAATGAGATTGGACCAAAAGCGCTCTGAGCATGCTATAAGCATGAAAGTAGCGATATATAAAAGCTATAATAATAATAATTACTTTGTACACAACAATATTTATCGTTCAAATTAAATGATTATAATATGAACTTTTCACAACTAAATTAATGTTATTGAAAATTTTGAAGAAAAAAAAAAGACATTATCAGTTCCTTTAACGGGCCTATTTAAAAATAAAACCAGTTTATTTGTTGAAAAGAAGTGTCGAATGCTTACGCAAGTGGAGAGCTGTCTGCAGGGTGTCAGGCGTTAAAGAAATACAATGTTCTCATAGTAACTTTTTTTTTGTTTTCATTTGTTACTCCTAAGGGTCCAGTGTACTAACAAGTCTTCACGTGCTCAGTCCATACTGTCCTCTCCACTAAGTCCTGGTCAAGTCTTTTCTGCTGACCAACAATGTCAGTTGGCTTTTGGAAACGGATCCTACCTTGGGCGAGTAAGGAGATTTTTTTTAATTTATTATTATATATATATTTATTTATTTTCTAAATTAACTATGACATATTGACTTCCCTGAGAACTAGCAGTTGTCTTGGAGAGTTTTATCATGAATGTTAAACAGAGTTATCTGTTCTTTGTTTACATTTTCGCTTTGAAAATACTGTTTACACTCTTATGGAAGGCCGTGGCTAAGTGATATAGCGCTTGGCTTTCGAACCGAGAGTCCCGAGTTTGAATCCTGGTATTTTTAATTTTGCAATAGTTAGTGCGCCTCTGATACCATGCAGCTCTAATGGGCTTCTAGCATTTATTGATGAATAGTAAAAGTGGTGGTCGTTGTGCTGGCCACATGACACCCTCGTTAAGCGTTGAAAACAGAAGCAGATGACTTTTACATCATCTATCCTATAGAACACAAGGTCTGAAAAGATCACTATACTTAATTTTTTTTTAAATTACATTCTTTAAGCAACAGCAATAAAGAAAAAGAAGAAAAGGGGATTGGAGAAATGTGGAGGGGTGATAAAAATGACACTAAAGTAAAAAAAAAAATGAAACGAAGAAGATTGGGAGAGAGTTTGAAATAAATAAATAATATAAGCAATGTCAAGGACGCTAAAATGAAAGAACACTATTGCCAACTAGACTATATATTTCAAAAGTTGATCTTTTCATCAAATCCTGTTTATTATCATTATCTATAAAACTGTTTATTTTTAAATACATATTTAATTGTTCAACATAATGTGAAGTTTTATTCATAACAATTTTTAACACTTTGTATATTTTATGCATCAAATACACCAAAAAATAATTAATTAATTACTTAATTATGCGTCATATATGGAAATATCAACAAGTTTTCTTTTAGACTTTGCGATCTATTGGGCAGATAACAGTTAACGAGCAGGGTGTCATGTTGACAGCACAACGACCAGCCGCCTAAAGTCAGGTGCACTAAAAATCCCGAAATTCAAATCCCAGTCTTCACCGAGAATTAAACCCAGGACCACATGTTTGAAAACCATGCGCTTAACCACTCAGCCACCGTGCCCTCTAAATATCATCATTAAACACATAAAATGATTGTCTTGAGTTCGTTATCCCATATCGATACCCAGGGCTTTAGGCCACTGCAACCTATCCGGTCGCAGTGGGCCCCGCACTTTCATAGGCCTTGAAATAATTCTAGATGTAAATTATTAAATTAAACAATTATAACCTATAACAGCGGACTCCGAGCTCATGGAAATCTCTTGAAATTATTAAAATCTCCTGGAATCTCATAAAAATATCCTGAAAAATAGACAAAATGTCATTTTGGGATATCATTCTATATGGAAAATTGCTATCCTACGCGCGAAAAGAAAAACGGCATTGTCAGCTTCTAATGAATAAAAATGTAATAATAATATGTATGTAAAACATCTCTGCAAAACAAGTTGGCAATGTAGATAGTGTTAAAGTATTTGCTACTGAATTGTGAGCGTCATCCTAGTAATAAACAGAATTTAAATGATATGCTGTATGACTTCGCTACACGCAAGGCTCATACTGTAAACTTTATTTGATCGTGACTTTGTTCTTTGTAAAGAATGAAAATATGCAAAGACGAAATGATTTTCTGATACAAAACCTTGATTTTCACTTATTATCCTTATCGCTACCCAGACTGGGCCCTGCGCAATCTGATAGGGCCGGCCCTGTCGATACCATCCTCTTTCCAAACATCCTACTTGGTACAAACACGTCGAAAGAAGAAATGTTTCGTTTACGGGATCAAATTACACGGTGGTCCGGGAATTGAAAAAGGTTGTGTCCATTTTTACAATACCTCTATTCAAGTCACTTTTTCATGGAGGGTGGGCGACGCTGATCTCAAAAATGGCTCTATCGACTTTCTTAGAAATTTAACAGTGGATGTATATCACTGAGAAAAGAATTACTAGCTCGTTGGCCACATCGGGAAAACTTTAGTTGGACTGTTTTTCAAAGTAAAAATAAATAAATGTAAATTTGGCTAGAAACTAAATCTAGGTCTAGATCTTGTATCGGTTTTGAAAAGACTATCGCGTCAGGGAATTTCCGAATGTAAGTTATTATTTTGTTTAGACGATTCAAGTGTTCAATAAATTAATGTTCATGCAAATTTTTCGAGTTGTTTTCTAAGTCTAGATCTAAATGCTTATCATTGGAATATTAAAAAGTGTACTAGATCAATACATTCGCTTAACTAAGATTCTTTCTCACTGAAACAGGGAAGGGGCGGGGCAGAACATGTTTTTAAATCTAAATTGTATTAATTTTTAAGAGAAAAACAATCTTGTTAGTCCTTTGTTACTTCCTCACTTTTTATTCTGTGTATTTTCTAGCAACTACAATATATGGAAGGCTACAGCACCATATGCAGGCGAATGTATTGCTCTGTACCCAACGTCCCGGGACTGTACCAGGCCATCTTCCCGTTTGAGAAGACCTCGTGTGGCGATCGCAAGGTAAAGATCAGTGTTTCTAATTGATTATGTAACGACCTCGATCATTGATTCTAATTGATAATATGATGACCTACATCAAAGGTTCTAATTCCTACAATGATGAGTGTGTTTACAAGGTTTTCTTAATACCCAGTATCAGAATAGTCACTGGAACGCGCGTTCCTAAACTTACTCAGAAGAGAACGGGCTATATCAGAGGTTGTCAAAAATTTTTTAACCGGGACCCCCTTTATATATTCAATACTTGATCACAGACACCTAAGTGAAAAAGCTGCATAAATAAATATTATATATGTAACAAATGTAAAAACAAAGATTTTCTTGACGGAAGTGTTTATTTGAGTGTATGTGTGCCTGGCTCAACGCACACACATTTCGAATCGGCTTCTTTTACTTGTGATGAACTTCGACCTCATGACGGTAATGAATCCACGGTGTACTAATAAGAAGACGGAAAAGTTGTCCGCAATGACCCCCATAATGTTGGAGATAAATATGGAATACGATTTTGGTATCAGAATTTGCTTGTAAGTTTAAGTTCCTCGTATATATAAAATTCAATAAGCTACTCCTGTATTGGTATGGATTTATCAGTGATTAGAATCTGAGTTTGTCCACGCTTAAAACATTCAATACTAAGTTGTGAATATACAAGTGAAGAATGGTTTCAAATCTTTGCTTTAGGTAGTCATTGAATAGTACGTAATAGACATATTTACCAGCAGCGAGGGACGAGTTATGATCCAAATTATCCGATCGGTTAAAATGGTTTTCAGCGAAAAAATTAACTGTATACAATGTTCACCTTTCTGTTGACCCCCCCCCCTTCAATCGTCTTGCGTACTATTGTAGGTCCGGAGACCACAGTTTTAGAAACACTGGATTAGATAAGACTTAAGCTAATGAGTCCAACACATCCGGCGAAGGCCGCGATAGTCAGCCCAGCTTTGCCCGTTTGGTGAGAAGCGAAAATGAACGCTCAGGTTGGTGTTTATTGGAACCCGTTTCTTACATACCTATTGCTCCCCAGGGATTCCACCTGGGGTGTCTGGACATGATCGTATTTTTACACTCGCTACGGTTGTTAAAGCAACCAGTAATCTTGGCTAAAAAGAGCAGTGGTACTCACGCAGCAACCACAATGAGGTGGAAATTAGAAAACCACGGCAAAAGAACCAGACAAATCATAGGACAGCGCGCATGAGTCGCACCGACAGCTATATTACATATAATTACATAATACAAATAATATTTAGATATAGTGTATGCCCTTCTAACCGACATCCAGGCATAATAATTTAAATAAAACTTTTATTTAAGCGTTTTAGAATTTAACTTTTGACTTATGACCTCACAACGGCAATGTTTGTCTTAGTATGTCATCACTACAACGGCAATGTTTGTCTTTGTATGTCATCACTACAACGGCAATGTTTGTCTTAGTATGTCATCACTACAACGGCAATGTTTGTCTTAGTATGTCATCACTACAACGGCAATGTTTGTCTTAGTATGTCATCACTACAACGGCAATGTTTGTCTTTGTATGTCATCACTACAACGGCAATGTTTGTCTTAGTATGTCATCACTACAACGGCAATGTTTGTCTTAGTATGTCATCACTACAACGGCAATGTTTGTCTTAGTATGTCATCACTACAACGGCAATGTTTGTCTTAGTATGTCATCACTACAACGGCAATGTTTGTCTTAGTATGTCATCACTACAACGGCAATGTTTGTCTTAGTATGTCATCACTACAACGGCAATGTTTGTCTTAGTATGTCATCACTACAACGGCAATGTTTGTCTTAGTATGTCATCACTACAACGGCAATGTTTGTCTTTGTATGTCATCACTACAACGGCAATGTTTGTCTTTGTATGTCATCACTACAACGGCAATGTTTGTCTTTGTATGTCATCACTACAACGGCAATGTTTGTCTTTGTATGTCATCACTACAACGGCAATGTTTGTCTTTGTATGTCATCACTACAACGGCAATGTTTGTCTTTGTATGTCATCACTACAACGGCAATGTTTGTCTTTGTATGTCATCACTGCAACGGCTTTACATCTACATCTTAGTTGTTTTATTTTTAAGATGAAACTTTTTTTTTCAATGATCCCAGTGGTGCCAAAGAGGAAGATGTGAGAACCACAGAGATGCACCAACCATGGAAGGTAAGAGAATCGCTGCATGCATCAACAACCAGTATGTGGTGTAACCATCTTCTACCGTATTTTAAACTAGAAAACAAAATGTAATGTCTATCTGATGATAAAAGTAATTGAGCATAAATCAATAACACGTTTTGATTCAGAAACATACACATACAGTCGATATTAATCTGTTCTTTAGTCTGCTGAGTCATTAAGGCACCACACATGATCCGACGTTTTTTCTCCATTCTCCACAGTCTCTTGCCATAAGCAGGCCGGTCCTTGATGTCCTTCCATCGCATCCTCTGTTTCATTTGTATGTCACTTCTTTTTATACTGATACTTTTCCCTGAAGAAACGTCATTAAGAGTTCTTAGGATCTTGTTATATGGCCGTACAATCTTAACTTGCGTTTTAAACAGTGCTCAGAAGGCCATCCCATGGGTCCAATGGCATTTGTAAGTCTGTTTTGTATTTCCACGTTTATAATGCGGTCTTTTCATGTGATAATCCTCTAAGAATTCTAGGGATTCTTATCATAATTATGAGGTCCCAATTAATACATGGAGAAAGCATCAGATTACACTAGATTATTTATCAAAAAGAACCCATTTCGACCATCGGCGGACATGTCTGCTCTGGATGAGGCAAAATATGTTGGTCACAGCTGGGACTGCGTAGCCACGGGAAATACTGCAGTCCTCATTAGCCTACGGACTCGAAGACAAGACTTATTAAAATTATTTCTCAAAATTATTTTTGAAAATTTCACACATAATTAATCTATTACGAAATTGAAACCGCTAAAAAAAAAAATTAGCAGACGATACACTACTTAGTAAGATCCCCCCGCGTTCTCCCGCGTCGTTTGGCACACTGGGTAGCCAGCTGTCTCTATAGAATTCTGTCTCCAGCAATATTAGCAGCCTTTTTCCAGCTGGTCATTGGGATCTTCTGTTAAAGTGCGGCGCCAGGTTATACGAAGATGTCCCTGTTTGCGTTTTTCTCGGATTGCTTTTTCATGCAACTCTCGATCATAAGCGCACTAAGTGACCAAGTGCTCCTGTTTCTATACATGACTCCTAAAACTCAAAAATGAATTGATGGGCCTGACATCAAAGCGATATCTGCAATATCTGGCATGTAGGTTGTGAGGCATAAACCGTTTTGCTACCTGTCAGCGGAAGGGGCTAGGGTTCGAATCTCAATGTAGACTAGGAAGTTTTTATACAAGATTTAACTAAATCTGAGTTGTGCTGGCTGAATGCCTAAAGGCAGCACGGAAACCTTCTCTCATACCCACCTTTCTGTTGGGGTTACGTCCTAGAATAGCACAACGGTTTTTGAAATGTTTTTTAAGCTATAGTTATTTTTATTTTGCACGTTTTTCAGCTAATGAGATAATAAAAATTACCTCCCCTTTTCCAAAGCTTATATTAACTCTCTCCGTCCGTCTGTCTGGCAGAAATCTTTTACACGCTTTCTTCTCCCACTTTCCGTTTTCTGATCAAGTTTTAACTCTTTGCATTATTATTCATTATCGATGACAGCATATGAATCAATACAAATAACCAATTATTTAATTGATGGGTGGTAAGTATTTAATTTTGTTTTATAGAGAAAAAAGGAAATACATATTTCATAGTGAAACTACAGTAACTGAGCGGTTGTTCCCCTAACATATGATTTTTTATTTTGCTTGTTTTAAAGTACTTTCTTGGCTTCTTGATATTGCACATACGGAAATTCCCGAGTTATCAATGCTTCTAGCGCCATCTTTTCGGAATCTCTAATGTAAATAATTTGAAAAGAGTTTAATTGCGACATTCATTTAGTCTATATCTTGTATAAGGAAAAAAAATCGTTTGTGTTTTTCAAAATATTTATCATTTCAATCAGACCACTGTCCACAGGGGGACGACCCGACCGCCCCGTGTGTCCAAGAGGATTGCCCCTACTACACGCCACGGACCAAGATCGTATACTGCTGCCATACTTGCAGGTCCCAGCAGCAACAGAGGCGCCCCGCTGTGAGCGACATCTTTCGTATCAATGCCGTGCAGAGGGTAGGTATAGTATGCGCATGCACAGTGGCTTGTATAAGATCATAGAAAACTATTTGTTGTTTTTTTAATTCCAGTATATGTGAAAGTTATCTCACATGCTGCATGTATAACCTCGACGGGCAAAACATCTACCCCCCCCCCCCCCAAAAAAAAAAAAAGTTACTTATTTGAATCTGACTAAATAGAAACTTTTTTTTCAGAATCAATCTCCTAACTCCGGTTTGGTAAATGCTGACCAGACGACAGCTTCAACTCCCCCGCTAGTATCTACCGAATCTACGACGCATGAGAGTCAGGACAGGACTTCTGTGGCAACTGAAGCTTTTAATGACCAAGATTTGACCACAGCAGCATCACAGTTTGTTGATACTAAGGATACCAGCAATGTAACCAACAATGCAAAGTCTCAAAATAACAAAGCCAAGCCTATGGCAAACGAAGCCAAGCCCCAAGCAAACGAGACCAATCCCCAAGCAAACGAAGCTAATTCCGGACATTCCACACCAAAAGTTTTCTCTGATATTACAGAGAGTTCTTTGGGATTTCCTGACGAGTCAACGAGGGCAACGACAGATTCCACGTCAGTTTCATATGTTTTAACCTCAGAGACGTCACGAGGAGGAACAAAAAGCCCACTGCTGGAGCCAAATACCTCCAAAGATTTACAAGACCCCACCACCAGGTCGCCTTCAGAACAAACCCCGCAAGTGCGCGTGGTTCTTCTTGGTCGAGGCGACGGACTAAAAGTGGATAATATCCCAAGGCCGAATAAAACCCGTGTACATCAAAATATCTCCGGGGACAACATTCAAGAATTGACAGGCTAGTAATCTTTCAATTTATAATTTATCTTTTAAATGGTTGCATTTTTTTTTCTGAAGATTTGAACCTGACTTTCCAGTTTTTGTTCTTTTGAAAGTGGGTTGTCATTTATCGAGCGAAGATGTAGAAACTCTTATAAACCGCCTTGGGTGGTTGTGAAGGTCGTTGCCTAGAGGGTGGATCGCTGGCGAACAACTCCGAGCTCTAGTTCAGTCTTAGGTGGCACTCTCTAAGGACACTCAACTCATTCACATAGTTAATAAACAAATTAAACTATAGAACATATTTACCTATTGAATTCGTGTGGATCGTCAGGTGAATCCAAGACAAAAATAGTTAATTACACCGCCTAACTCAGACTTTCCTACTGATATCACGGACTTCAACAACTCTGTCCAAGCCCTATCTCCAACTCCTTCTGTTGCTCTCTATCTCAATTAACTTGATCTCACACATCTCATTTACACCTCATATACCCCTAGATATATGGAGGACAAGCGCATCCCGAAAGTCATCCTCTATGGTCAACTCGCGACTGGCACAAGAAAAACTGGTCGCCCCCACCTCTGTTACATAGATGTAATAAAACGTGACCTCAAATCAGTGAACATCAATAATGACAATTAGGAAGACATAGCTCTAGACCGCAACAGGTGGAGAGAGACAGTGACCAAGAAAGCTATGGACAGTGAAAGTACATCCAAAAAACGGCCAGCTCCTCTACCACCGAAGCAAAAGCCACCTTAACTTGCGCTATCTGTGGACGGGAGTGTCTCTCCAAAATAGGGCTCCACAGCCTCATGAGGAAGTGTGCTCTGAGATGAACCATAGTCGTTCTACGGCTGAAGGAGGCCAATAAAAATACCCCTAGATCCATTCATGTGGCCCTGTTGGACAGGATCTCACCCCCCCCCCTCGCTGTGATAGCCATGGTTGATTTTTTTACATTTTTTCAAAACCTAAGTTAGAATAAGACTCTAAATTTGGCCCTTACATAGAACCAAACATGGTTTCTCCCAGACGAAGTGATGGGACAAAGAAAACAGTTTGTGTAAGTCTTAGATTCTGATTTGTATACATAATACGTTTTCATTTTCTGTTCAATTAAACATGGGTATATGTATTTATATTATCGTGGGAACTACGGTTCCCTTACTTAGGAATAGGACACACTGAAATAAAGGAATTATTGTTTTTCCTTGAGGCTTTGAATAAGACATAGACCATGTACAAAACAATTAGAGGAATTAGATATTCATTATAAGACATCAGTTAGTCCAGGTTCACATCTAACTTCACATTCACTTTCACCTATCCTTTGGTCTGCTTAACCGTTGATGCATCACACAAGATCTGTCTACTTTCTTTCTCCATTCTTCTGTCATTTGCCTTTGATAGAATTTCATTCTGATATTCTTTATGAAAACATTGAAACCTGCCTTTTTACCTGCCTGGGTGGACCACTTCGGGGGCCGTTTTTGAGTTTCCACACAAACTGTCTTTGTAACCTTGTTGTTAGTATCCAGCATCCCATTTAGCTCTGGCAGAAGATCGGACTATCATTTAAGGATTTATTGGCATGACATGGCCTAGGGTTGTTTTCCATGTTTCAGGTGTTCCTTCTTTAAATAAAAGACAATATGTAGCAATATTAAATTTCAATTAATCGTCCTTGGCATTGTTTCGTTTATCGTGAAAATCTCAGTTCAGCCAGTTAATCTATTATGAATGGTCTCCCTTACAGGTCACTAAGGTCAGACAGTATACACCGAGACCAATCGTTATGGTAGGCCTCAACGCTGACCTGCGACGACGAAACCTGTAGGCGATGGAGACCTATAACTCGACGCCAAGTCGTTAAGACCTGTGACGTAGCAATGAGCTATTGGTCTCCACTGCCCAAAGGTTGCGACGTTGCAGGTTAGTGTTCAGGCCTTCAATGACGTTGGTCTTGAGTAAAATCGTGTTGATTTTTTTTTACAAAGCTTATATCAACTCTGTCTGTCTTTCTGTCTGTCTGGTAAAAAGTGTGTACACGTTATTTCTCCCACACCCACTCTCGGATCAAGTTGAAACTTCACACAATTATTCAAGACATGAATCAATGTTAAAAAGTAACAAATTAGTCTATTAATTACTGGTAATTAATTATTATATTTGAAACCAACAAGGGAAACTAATCCTTCAGTATTCACATATAAGGCTACATTTGTTGGGTTTAGTCCCCTCAAATAATTGTTAACGCTAATTTTCCCTCACGCATTCTCCGATCAATTATTTATTGTAGGTAACAAAACATGAATCAATAGGTAATTAATTATTTGTTTGATATCAAATAAGGGAAATAACTTGTACATTATTGATGATATAGTTTTAAGGGCCTGTACTCCCCCCCCCCCATTTTTTTTAAAGGATTTTTTTATATTTTGCTTGTTTTAACTAATGAATCTCCCTATGTTATTCTACTTACAGGAGAACCTTTGAGTTTGGCTGGTGTCACCAAAACAAATAACAGCGGAATTCAAATGCAGCCAGCCAATCAAGAAACATCCTACAGCCCTTCCAGAGGGAATCTAGCTTTGCATTTGGGACTTTCACCATTCAACGCTAACAGCGACCTCATTTCCAACAGTGTTCATGGCGTAAACCCGGAATCGGACATCATATTAAACATGATCCATAAGGGAGTCTCAATTCTCGCCCTTGCAGGCGACGACACCCGTGCAGACGGGGTTAAGCTGAATATTGTGTCCAGTGTTAAAGAACCAGCGATAGAAGATGGCACTGTCTCTAAATCTAATACTTCTCTAACCGGAAATAACGCCATAGTCACAGAAAATCTTCCACCTGACCCAAGATCTGATATGACGCGCACGGTGGTCTCATCTGAAAGCAATCATATTTCTCTGGCGCCCTCCGCTCATATTCCACGGCTTATGGCGACAAGCTTTTGGCCCCCAGCAACTACCCCCGATCCAAACTATGAAAACTCTCAAAAAGGCAGCGGAATATTGGATGAAACAGGGTATCTTGTGAATTCCATGTCTTTATCTCGTCTCGCTTCGACAGATTCGTCACTCGACAAGGTTCTGGCAACTTCTATTTCACTGGACCCTAAACTAAAACTGGAAGAAAAGTCTCCAGCCAACGGGAATGTATATTCAGATGTATCAAGCAGTGTACAAAAACCCGTCATGATGCCTTCAGAATTCTTGAGCGGCTCCAATCCTATTCGATATGCTCTTGACAAGGTTTCTACTTTGGAAACGCCTCCAGCAACAGCTTCCAGTGTAGAGGGCGTCAATGCCGGACCACTTCTTCCATTCTGGGAAATGCCTTCGCAGAGTTTGCCCGAGTCTGTGCACACAAACAATATGCCGGACTTGGCCAACTTAAATTACCGTGCAAGATGGTGGAATGGGGTACTAGCTCAACGCAGCCATCAAGCTCTAGAAGTGTCGGACTATGCGGTGAACTGGCCCAATGACCCAACACAGACCGATGCGCGGATGAGGACGCGCGTGTCTAGCAGATTGCCCCCCAGCGGACCAGCATCTTCATCTCCAGCTGACTCGTACATTCCCAGGGGACACAAGGTGGAAATCATATCGTTCCAGCCTCACCTGAAACGATTTCTAGAAGAGATGGCCTCTGTGGACTCGGCGTTTTCTCGTTTTGAGCCTACTCACCTTACAACTACCGATAAGCCAAATGTTTTGCTTAATTGTAGGTTTCAGTGCGTATTTTTCCGCGAGCTGGTTAGCCCAGCAGTGGACAGGTCTGACGAGTTTGTGAACTACTTAATCAGAAGACTATCTGTTTCCAATCGAATACCCGCTCCAAGTGTGAACATGAACCGTGTCTCGGACATTGGTCTCAGAGCTTCTTTACAAAGGATGGTGGCGAGATAGTTGTTCACATCAAATACCTCTTGAGATTGAATTAAGAAGTGCGGGTGTTCAAATCTTTTAATTTATTTGTGAATCGGGTTAATGCACACTTCTACTATAGATGAAAACGAGGCTGCTGGTTCGCCTGTTAATTTCACTGGTCAAAACAAATGGATGTTTTTACTTTCTAACCACAAAAAGTGGATCAAAAAGCCGCTTTGTGCTCTATGCAGGGATTTATTTTGTGATACAATGTGAATTGTTATTTTTTGTGACCAAGAATTAACTGAAGTAAATGATGAAGCGACTATAAGCCTACAACTTGGTAGAGCAGAGTGTACGACAGCCATAGACATTTTATTTACATAGTTGTCTTTTTGTTTTGTTTTATTTGTGTTTGTGTACAACTAAACCGATGCAATCTAAAACAGCTGGTACAACTAAACCGATGCAATCTAAAACAGCTGGTACAACTAAACCGATGCAATCTAAAACAGCTGGTACAACTAAACCGATGTAATCTAAAACAGATGGTACAGCTAAACAGATGTAATCTAAAACAGCTGGTACAACTAAACAGATGTAATCTAAAACAGCTGGTACAACTAAACAGATGTAATCTAAAACAGCTGGTACAACTAAACCGATGCAATCTAAAACAGCTGGTACAACTAAACCGATGCAATCTAAAACAGCTGGTACAGCTAAACCGATGTAATCTAAAACAGCTGGTACAGCTAAACCGATGTAATCTAAAACAGCTGGTACAGCTAAACCGATGTAATCTAAAACAGCTGGTACAACTAAACCGATGTAATCTGAAACAGCTGGTACAACTAAACCGATGTAATCTAAAACAGCTGGTACAACTAAACAGATGTAATCTAAAACAGCTGGTACAACTAAACCGATGCAATCTAAAACAGCTGGTACAACTAAACCGATGTAATCTAAAACAGCTGGTACAACTAAACCGATGCAATCTAAAACAGCTGGTACAACTAAACCGATGTAATCTAAAACAGCTGGTACAACTAAACCGATGTAATCTAAAACAGCTGGTACAACTAAACAGATGTAATCTAAAACAGCTGGTACAACTAAACCGATGCAATCTAAAACAGCTGGTACAACTAAACCGATGTAATCTAAAACAGCTGGTACAGCTAAACCGATGTAATCTAAAACAGCTGGTACAGCTAAACCGATGTAATCTAAAACAGCTGGTACAACTAAACCGATGTAATCTAAAACAGCTGGTACAGCTAAACCGATGTAATCTAAAACAGCTGGTGCAACTAAATCGATGTAATCTAAAACAGCTGGTACAACTAAACAGATGTAATCTAAAACAGCTGGTACAACTAAACAGATGTAATCTAAAACAGCTGATACAACTAAACCGATGTAATCTAAAACAGCTGGTACAACTAAACCGATGTAATCTAAAACAGCTGGTACAATTAAACCGATGCAATCTAAAACAGCTGGTACAATTAAACCGATGTAATCTAAAACAGCTGGTACAACTAAACCGATGTAATCTAAAACAGCTGGTACAACTAAACCGATGTAATCTAAAACAGCTGGTACAATTAAACCGATGTAATCTAAAACAGCTGGTACAATCAAACCGATGTAATCTAAAACAGCCGGTACAACTAAACAGATGTAGGCTTATTAAATTCTTAATGTAAAACTTGAAACAATACACGAGATTAAGAATTATTACTTATAACTTTTATTATTGAATGTACACAGACTCCTCTTGAATGTAGATCTAGGTAGAAACATGCATAAAATATGAGTTAAAACAAGAGATAACTCACTACAAATACACGTCTTTTTATTCTCATGTCTCTTTCTTATCTCCCCTTTCAACTTTCACCCAGTCCTTTTTACAAAGCTTTTATCATCTCTGTCTGTCTGGTAAAAAAGGTTTTATGTACACTTTATTTCTCCCACACACAATCATGGATGTAGTTGAAATTTTGCAACAAAATTTTTTTTTTTAATTTATGTTTTTGTTCGCTCGTCCATCGCCAATACAACCAAAACATCCGCTCTTCTGTCGTCATGGTTACATCGTCAACACATACACACATACACTCCAAAACATCCGCTCTTCTTCCTTCATGGTTACATCGTAAACACATACACACAGACACTCCAATACAATTTTTAAATGTTATTTTTTCATTGTTTGTTGTTTTTGTGTGTGTATGTGTTGTGATTTGTGTTTTTTTTTTATTTCACCAAGGTGCCTGCAGTGACTGCAGGCCTAATACCTATAATCAAGGGCACGTATTTGCTACAAACTGAGTGTGTCTCTCGCAACTGTGTTAAATTTGTGATATTATTAAGATAACTTGAAATGTCTCCTTTGAATTATAGCCGTTCTACATAATAAACAAGTCTAGACACGAGTATATGTTATCATAATGTATATTAAACAGATTTATTGAGATATTTTGCTTTGAAATTTTATTTTTTAAGAGATTTCTCTTTGCCTTTGGAAAGGGGAAAGTGGAAAGAACAGTAACCAATAACCTTGTTAGCTAAGCTAGGATTGTAGCAAACACGTAATACAAACACACGTCATGGAGGGGGAATAATGTATATTTTCAATATATTCACTTTAAATTTGTATGGTTATCTCCCTTTTTTTCAGTTACTCTATGCATATTCAAGACTAACATTTTCGAAACTCAGATCTTTCTTTCATGATAATCTTTTGAATTGACAAAAATAGATGTAGAGAAATAATGCATTTGATTATTCTTTTTTATGGAGAAACTGTTATATCATATTTGTTGCAATTTAACTTTTTCGCATTTTTAGTGTACCTTGTCAGGTTTAGTAAATCTGAATCGATTGAAAGTTTAACATGTAGGCCTAAGACTATTTATAAAAGACAAAATTGATATACGTATAACTTCGGTATAACTAACTATGACTTCCTTGAGTCGCAAAGTGGGCATGTGTTATCTTGTTCATGGAAGTAGCCGTGGGGGAGTTCAGTTTAAACCTTTCGGCCCGAAATAAAATCACATAAGACATTCATTATTTCTAACATAAGACAGGCTGTATGTTTACTATAAGACAGATACTATTGCTCACATAAGACATTCATTATTTCTAACATAAGACAGGCTGTATGTTTAATATAAGACAGATACTATTGCTCACATAAGATATTCATTATTTCTAACATAAGACAGGCTGTATGTTTAATATAAGACAGATACTATTGCTCACATAAGACATTCATTATTTCTAACATAAGACAGGCTGTATGTTTAATATAAGACAGATACTATTGCTCACATAAGACATTCATTATTTCTAACATAAGACAGGCTGTATGTTTAATATAAGACAGATACTATTGCTCACATAAGACATTCATTATTTCTAACATAAGACAGGCTGTATGTTTAATATAAGACAGATACTATTGCTCACATAAGACATTCATTATTTCTACCATAAGACAGGCTGTATGTTTAATATAAGACAGATACTATTGCTCACATAAGACATTCATTATTTCTACCATAAGACAGGCTATATGTTTAATATAAGACAGATACTATTGCTCACATAAGACATTCATTATTTCTAACATAAGACAGGCTGTATGTTTAATATAAGACAGATACTATTGCTCACATAAGACATTCATTATTTCTACCATAAGACAGGCTGTATGTTTAATATAAGACAGATACTATTGCTCACATAAGACATTCATTATTTCTAACATAAGACAGGCATTATTTCTACCATAAGACAAGCACTATATCTAACACAAGACAGGCACTATTGCTCTCATAAGACAGGCATTATTTCTAACATGAGACAGGCTGTATGTTTAATATAAGACAGATACTATTGCTCACATAAGACATTCATTATTTCTAACATAAGACAGGTATTATTTCTACCATAAGACAAGCACTATATCTAACACAAAGCAGGCACTATTGCTCTCATAAGACAGGCATTATTTCTAACATGAGACAGGCACTATTTCTAACACAACACAGGCACTATTACTCTCATAAGAAAGGGATTATTTCTTACATAAGACGGGTAATATTGCTCACATAAGTAAGGCCCTATTGCCCACAAGACATAATACATTTGGTAACAGAAGACAGGCACTATTGCTTGCATAAGACACTACATTTTGCGCCCATACGATAAGATACAATTGCCAACTAAGACAAAACATTTAGCCTACATAAGATAGACACTATTTCCCACATAAAACAAGACATTATTGTCTCATTAGCCAAGTCTAGAACAACACCCTCAATGGCGGCCTGAAGTAGATTAGATGCAAGTTATCTACACACTCCAAGTGCACTGAACCAGCCAGGTCTAGAACAACACCCTCAATGGAGGCCTGAAGTAGATTAGATACAAGTTATCTACACACTCCAAGTGCACTGAACCAGCCAGGTCTAGAACAACACCCTCAATGGAGGCCTGAAGTAGATTAGATACAAGTTATCTACACACTCCAAGTGCACTGAACCAGCCAGGTCTAGAACAACACCCTCAATGGCGGACTGAAGTAGATTAGATACAAGTTATCTACACACTCCAAGTGCACTGAACCAGCCAAGTCTAGAACAACACCCTCAATGGCGGCCTGAAGTAGATTAGATACAAGTTATCTACACACTCCAAGTGCACTGAACCAGCCAAGTCTAGAACAACACCCTCAATGGCGGCCTGAAGTAGATTAGATACAAGTTATCTACACACTCCAAATGCACTGAACCAGCCAAGTCTAGAACAACACCCTCAATGGCGGCCTGAAGTAGATTAGATACAAGTTATCTACACACTCCAAGTGCACTGAACCAGCCATGTCTAGAACAACACCCTCAATGGCGGCCTGAAGTTGATTAGATACAAGTTATCTACACACTCCAAGTGCACTGAACCAGCCAAGTCTAGAACAACACCCTCAATGGCGACCTGAAGTAGATTAGATACAAGTTATCTACACACTCCAAGTGCACTGAACCAGCCAGGTCTAGAACAACACCCTCAATGGCGGCCTGAAGTAGATTAGATACAAGTTATCTACGCTCCAAGTGCACTGAACCAGCCAAGTCTAGAACAACACCCTCAATGGCGGCCTGAAGTAGATTAGATACAAGTTATCTACACACTCCAAGTGCACTGAACCAGCCAGGTCTAGAACAACACCCTCAATGGAGGCCTGAAGTAGATTAGATACAAGTTATCTACACACTCCAAGTGCACTGAACGAGCCAGGTCTAGAACAACACCCTCAATGGCGGCCTGAAGTAGATTAGATACAAGTTATCTACACTCCAAGTGCACTGAACCAGCCAGGTCTAGAACAACACCCTCAATGGCGGCCTGAAGTAGATTAGATACAAGTTATCTACACACTCCAAGTGCACTGAACCAGCCAGGTCTAGAACAACACCATCAATGGCGGCCTGAAGTAGATTAGATACAAGTTATCTACACACTCTAAGTGCACTGAACCAGCCAGGTCTAGAACAACACCCTCAATGGCGGCCTGAAGTAGATTAGATACAAGTTATCTACACACTCTAAGTGCACTGAACGAGCCAGGTCTAGAACAACACCCTCAATGGCGGCCTGAAGTAGATTAGATACAAGTTATCTACACTTCAAGTGCACTGAACGAGCCAGGTCTAGAACAACACCCTCAATGGCGGCCAGAAGTAGATTAGATACAAGTTATCTACACTCCAAGTGCACTGAACCAGCCAAGTCTAGAACAACACCCTCAATGGCGGCCTGAAGTAGATTAGATACAAGTTATCTACACACTCCAATTGCACTGAACCAGCCAGGTCTAGAACAACACCCTAAATGGCGGCCTGAAGTAGATTAGATACAAGTTATCTACACTTCAAGTGCACTGAACCAGCCAGGTCTAGAACAACACCCTCAATGGCGGCCTGAAGTAGATTAGATACAAGTTATCTACACACTCCAAGTGCACTGAACCAGCCAGGTCTAGAACAACACCCTCAATGGCGGCCTGAAGTAGATTAGATACACGTTATCTACACACTCTAAGTGCACTGAACCAGCCAGGTCTAGAACAACACCCTCAATGGCGGCCTGAAGTACATTAGATAAAAGTTATCTACACACTCCAAGTGCACTGAACCAGCCAGGTCTAGAACAACACCCTCAATGGCGGCCTGAAGTAGATTAGATACAAGTTATCTACACACTCCAAGTGCACTGAACCAGCCAGGTCTGGGATAAACGACCAAAAGTGGATGTAAAAAATATTTTTTCAAATTAGAGTAAAAAAAAAAACCCACAAAAATGTTTAAATGTTTTCCAGCTTGGACCTTTCCCCCCCCCCCAAAATCATAGGCGACAGTAGGGTAGTCCAGATAAAAGCAAATATAAAAAGTACTTTAAAAAACAACAATGCATATATGAGGGAAAGAACTGCAAATTTATAGCCTTATAATCAACAACTGTAAGATTATTTCCCTTTCGATTTCAAAAAAAGTAATTAATTACCACTAATTAATTAATTGCTTGGTTATTTTTTTGTTCGGTTAGGGCAGTGGTTCTCAAACGATGGTTGGCGAGTCCACAGAAAGAGGATAATTTGGATACTTCTTCACTATAAGCAAGTTTTATCCCATCGAATAATATTCAATAATTAACTAGTCCCTCACTACTGTTTAATATAACGAACAATTATTTGACTATTATCTTATATAATACAGACGTAACTTCAAAAAAGAAGATGATTACGTCCTACGCGTCATGCATTTAGTCATGCATATTAACCAATGGCTTAAATTCTGCCAAGTCACTGGTTTTTCTGGCTAGCTCAGGCAACCCATTCCATGCTCTAATAGCACTAAGGAAGAAGGAGTATTTGTACAAATTTGTCCTAGCATATGGGACGAGGAATGTTCCTTTATTTTTTTGTCTTTCAGAGTATTTTATTAGATTTTGTTTTTGTATTTGAAGATTATGGTTCAGTGTTTTATGTATAATTGCTACTTTACTTTTGAGTCTTCTGTCCTGAAGGCTTGCTAAATTTAGTGATTTTACTAATGGTGTTACTCTAGTCAAATGTGAATATTCGTTTGTTATGAATCTCACAGCTCTATTTTGTGTTTGTTCCAGTTTCTTAATGTTTTCTTGAGTTGAGGGGTCCCAAACGGTGGATGCATATTCTATTACTGGCCTAACCAAGGTTAAATAACATTTTAGTTTATGTTCTTATTTGATTTATAGAAATTTCTTTTAATAAACCCTAATGCTTTGTTTGATTTTTTTATAGTTTCATCAATATGTGGATTCCATGGTATTTTGCGTTTTTAGTCTGTGTTACTGGTTTGCCATGAATAAGATAAGTGGAATTAATTTGTTTTAGTTTTTTTGTTACTCTTAACAACTGACATTTTTCTGGGTGGAAAGACATGCTCCAATTTGATTCCCATTTCTGTAATTCATCTAACTCTATTTGTAAAATATCTGTGTCTTGTATTGTTTTTATTGTTCTATATATTATGCAATCGTCTGCAAATAATCTGACTTTTGTTCCTGAACTAATGCAATTTGGTAAATCATTTATGTAAATTAAAAATAGTAGTGGACCCAAGACTGTTCCTTGAGGTACACCTGAGTTTACTGTTATTGGTGTTGATTTAGAGCCATTTATTATTACAGTTTGTTCTCTCCCTA
The DNA here is from genome assembly GCA_036873155.1 of Biomphalaria sudanica. Lineage (NCBI taxonomy): Eukaryota > Metazoa > Mollusca > Gastropoda > Planorbidae > Biomphalaria > Biomphalaria sudanica. The sequence goes on along the minus strand of JAZGLO010000828.1, from coordinate 1,065,128 downwards.
TCAGAAAATCTTTAATCCACTGATGTAGTGGACCATTAATGCCGAAATATTTTAATTTTTTAAGCAAACTATGGTGGTGAACTTTGTCAAAAGCCTTGGAAAAATCTTATAAGATAGCATCTATTTGTTCACTATTATCTAAACCTTTTGAAAAATCATCAATTAGTCCTATTAGTTGTGTTTCACATGATCTATATTTCCTAAAGCCATGTTGGTATGGGGTGAGGACATTATGTTTGTCTAAGTGGTTTATGATGTTGCTACATATTATGTGTTCTAGGATTTTACATGTGATGCTGGTAAGTGATACTGGTCTGTAGTTTCCTGGATCAGATTTTTCTCCTTTTTTAAATAGGATTGTGACATTAGCTTCTTTCCAGTCCTTTGGTACTCTGCCCTGGTTAAGCGATGCCTGAAAGAGTATTTTGAACACTGGGGCTAGCTCATTGCTTAGTTCTTTGAGTAATCTAGCTGGAATACCATCAGGTCCAGACGCTTTATTTGGTTTGGTGTTGGATAATAGTTTTTGAATTTCATTTTCTTGTACTACTAAATCTTCTATGTTGTCTACTTGGTTCAAATTAAGAATTATGTCTTTGTCTCCTGGGGCTGAGAATGCTGATGCAAAGTATTTGTTTAGGATGTTTGCTTTAGTTTCATTATCATTATGTATTATGTTATGTTCATCTTTTAATGGCGCTATGCCTGTTGTTTCCATTTTCTTAGACTTAATGTATGACCATAGGTTTTTGTTGTTACCTTTAGATATTACATTGTTTATGTATTCACTCTGCAGCTGTCTGCTTACTTTTTGGGTTAGGTGTTTAATTTTTATATACTTTTTGTAAACTCTTTCTGCCTTGGTTTCTTTAAATTTTCTATATAGGTTTTCCTTCTGTTTACAAAGCTTCTCTAGTCTATTATTAAACCAGCATTTATTTACTTTGTTTGATGAGTATTTAGTTGGTATATGATTTTCTATAATGCTTTTAAGATGGTTTTTAAAGAAATTCCAGAGGTCATCGACTGGTTGGTTAATTTCTTTTTCTAATAAGAATGTTTGTTGAAAGTTTAATGCAGCTTGGTGTAGTTGTGTTAGGTTACATTTATTCCAGAGTAAGATTTTTCTTTTGGGTTTTGTATTGGCTACTGCTTTTATCTGACTGTGTATTTCTATGATCTCATGGTCTGATAGACCAGGGATAATATCATAATCAACTACTAATCCAGGTCTGTTGGTTAAGAAGAGATCTAATGTGTTGTTTAATCTAGTTGGCTTTTTAATGATTTGATCTAAACTTAGGTTGTGTAAAGTTTCTATGAAAAGCTCATTTATGTCCTTAAGGTTTTAGTGTTTATCTATGGTTAGTGTTTTCCAATTTATATCAGGTAGGTTGAAATCACCCATAATCCAAAAAACTGCATTTTTATTTCTCTTTAAGTGTAGTAATCTGATTACATAGTTCCTGCATGTATTCTAAACTAGAATTTGGTGGTCTGTAAATGCTGCCTATTATTAGGGATGTTGAGGTTGTATTAATTTTACAAAATGTAGATTCTATATTTTTTGAGTTAGGTAAGGTAATTTCTTCTGCTATAAGAGTGTTTTTTATTGCTAAAAGAACTCCTCCATGATTATCAGCCCTATCTTTTCTAAAAATTTCATAATCACTATTGAAAATTTCTGCATTATAAATTTCAGGATGTAGCCAAGTTTCTGTTCCTGCAATTATGTCTGGTTTCTCACATTCTAATAAAATTTCTAAGTCTGCTGTTTTGTTCCTAATGCTTTGAAAATTTATTACTAAGGTTTTAAGGTATTTTGGTATTACTTCTTTAGCAGGTCTGTCTAGTGAGGCTGCTGTATTAATTTTAGTAGATTTAGGTTTAACAGGAGTGGATCTGGCTAGTGGTTGGTGAGTTTGTTTTGTGATGGTGTTTAGGATGTTGTATGGGTTAGAAGTGTCCGCATCAAAGGAATCAAACAGTCCTGATGTAAACTGAGGTAACCCACATGGTACACAGTGCCATGATGCATCTTTGTTGCCTAAGGCATAATATACAGGTGTATTCATATGGAGACATGATGCATGGTACCATTCATCACAGGTGTCACATTGAATGGCTTTCTGTTTCATGGTGCATACTTTTTTGCAGATGTTGCATCTATCTTTAGATCTAGGCCCTGGATTTGACTCTACATCTCCTGCTATTAATATTAAAAGTGATGGGTAATCTTCTTTAATGTTATGGATGTGTATGTTAGGTTATTTTTGAAGTTGCATTGATCTAAAGTGTGTTGATCGATTATGACTGTTTTTTCCTTTTTAAGTTTAGTGTTGACTGAGGTAGATCTAGTTCTGTGTTCAGCTAGTGTGTATTTAGTAATTATTAGGATAAATAGCCAGAGCAATTTCATGATGACTGTTGTTGATTTTAGTTTTTAAAGGTCTAGTCTAATTCTACTTTTAAGGTTAAAAATGCCTAAGATGGCCTAAGTTAAGTCTAAGTCTAAAGTGAAAGCTAATTTACAATGACAATCAAATGGTTTATTCAAAATATAGACCTAGACTAGATCTAATTCCAGATCTAGATCTAATTCTAGATCAATATATTTATGTGTTTAACTAACTATATAGAATATTACTATTAGTTATTATTAGTAGTATTAGTAGATGATTAGTAGAACTAAGTAGATCTAAGGCCTTAATTTAAGTCTAAGTCTAAGACTGACTAGATCTAAAATCTAAGGATTGGTGTCATGTGGTCAGCACAACGACTAACCGCCTTTTATTTTCCACAACTAATGCCAGGGCTGGGTGGAATAAGGGGTGATCTAAAAAAAATAATTAATCTCTGTCTTTACAAGGATTCGAACCAGAGGTTCTCGGTTTGGCAGCCAAACGCTTTACCGCTCTGTAGCTTTACTAACTACATCTAGTCTAGATCGATCTATTACCGTGTAACGGGCTTTTTTTTTCATCTTTAGCCCTGTTTATTGTCTGGAGGAATTCACCTTGGTCTACTTAGTTATAATCCTATTCACTCTGTCTGTCTGTCTGGTAAAAAGTGTGTACACGCTATTCCTCCCACACCCATTCTCGGATCAAGTTAAAACTTCGCACAATTGTTCATTGACATTGACAAGACATGAACCAATAAGAAAAAACGAACCAATTAGACAATTATGTTTTTAATTCATTATTTTGTTAAATAGAAACAAGGGAAACTAATACTTCAGTATTCACATATATGGCTAAATTTGTTGGGGTTTAGTCCCTTCAATAATTGTTCCCGCTATTTCTTCCTCATGCACTCTCCGATTCAGTTCATACTTTAAACCATTTTTTATTGTACTTAACAAAACATGTATTAATAAACAAAAATACTCCACTAGTCAATTGATTACTGCTAATTACTTATTTAGTTTGATATTGAATAAGGGAAATAACTTTTACATTATTGGTAGATATAGTTTTAAGGATGCAGTTCTTCCCCTTTAGATATATTTTGCTTGTTTATATCTATCCTAGACATAAGAGTGTGCCCCTGTTTTGTCGTACTGACGATCACGTCTAGACCTTAACGAACTCCATTTGAGATTATGTTCATATTTCTCTCTTACTCAATCCTTCATTTTAACAAGGCCTAAGACAGCTTCCTCGGCCATTTAGAGGGGTTACAAGAAACAGCAAAGTGGCGAGAGGGTGCCAGGTGGAACTGAGGCGTTTTTATACGCCCGATAAGGTGAAGATAATGATGATGTCAGAGAAAGACCCCGCCATGATTTGGCAGGGCTTTAACGGTCAGAAATAGGATCGTGTCTTCTGCGCTACTGAGCGCCTGTCAAGATTAGCGAGTGGAATCTTTCGTGACACACGATGCAACTCGAAGGTAACGCTTCATAATAGGGGGAGAGGGAGGGTGTGAAACAAAGTACGGTGCACCGCTTGCGTCAAGTATACATTTTTAACAAATGTGGCGACATTTCTCTTAAATAGTTTTAAGCTTCAAAGATTTAAATTAGTATAGAGCTCCTTTTGTCAAATATGAAAATAATCTATATATATATATAATTCTCTTCATGGCTCAAGAGTTTGGACACCAGGAAATGGAAAGATCACTCTTTTATTTCTGCAAGTCGGACGGACTACAGTTACCCCCGTAATTTTAGAGGCGTAAAAAAATAGGGGGGGGGGGAGAACAAGTAGTAGCAGGGCCGGACTTCACCATTGTGACCAAGAAGTCATGGACAGAGAACATAAAAACGACCAAAAATGGAGTTATTTTCAAAAAGTTGATCTATCATCATTTGAAATGTCAATATTTAAAACATTTCAAGTAAATTGTTTGTATTTCCTGATGTAATCCGCGCAACTATCTTCTTCAAGCTGCCCTCATATTATATTTACATCATTCAAAAATACAAAATAAATTTTGACATAATTTTCATTAGCTCTTCCTTATAAGTCTTAAATATTTGTATTAATGCTAAAAAACAAACAAACACAAATGTTAAATTGAAACTAGACAATAAATGTTTTTAGAATATGTTAGTAGCCTATTTTTGTTAGTAGCAGTTTCATTTCTTTTAAAGTAACAAATTCCGAGCAGCTATCTTCATTACAAAGCTTCTATCAACTCATTCTGTCTGTCTGGTATAAAGTGTGTCCACGTTATTGCTCCCACACCAAATCTCGGATCAAGCTGAAACTTTGCACAATTATTTCTTTTACTTGCCAAAACAAGAATCAATAAAAAACAAATTAACCGATTAGTTCATAAACTATTGGCAATTGATTATTTTGTTTGGTACCTCCAACAAGGGAAAGAAATTTTACTTTACTGATAAGGTGGTATAAGTAGAATTAGTCCCCTTTTTTGTTTGTAGAAAAAAAAGTTTATAAATAACTATAAATAACTATAAAACTATTTTCATAAGCATCTTCCTGGCACAGTAGTTACTGTCATGGGCGTTGCCAGGATTTTTTTTTTTGGGGTGGGGGGGTTGGGGGGGATTTTTTTTTACCCCCACCCCCGCGAAATTTTTTTTTATATGTATTTATGTGTGTGTGTGTGTGTGTACATAATCTTTATTGCATTCTGACCCTTCATTCTTTCGGAAGACGTTTATTGTGCCCTAGAATAGGTTCTTCCATGAGTTAGTGGAAAAATTGTAGATTCCCCGTCAACACTAGCAATGGGGTCTGGGGGAGCGCTAGGAGCTCCCTTAGCGCAAGGCGAGGCCCCGCTGCCAAGCACTATTTCTGGTATTGAAAGCCAACAAAATTCATATTCTGAGGTATCTACAGTGCATTTTCCTGCTATTAAAAAGTTTTATTTCAAAAACCTAATGTGCTATTCTTACTGACTTAGACCCTACCGCGCCGTTCGGAGCATTTGACGTCAAGCTGTTTCCATAAAAATCTGTCACTGGTAATGTCTGAAGCCTCTTCCCACCTGCCATGAGGACCTCAATGAATAAGTGGCGTCAAGTTGTACTAGGATATCATTGCAACTCTTCTTATGCGTAATTCATTTTGACGGAGAACGTGTCCCGCAAACCTCATGCGTCGCTCTCTTACAATCTTACTAAAGGGTCGACTCCCAGTTCGGCATAGGATTTCCTTGATTTAAACCCGATCTCTATAACTGACTCCTAAAATCTGTCTTCGCCATATTTGTTGAGCCACATTTAGTGTTTTTCAATTTCGGCAGATGACTATTCACTGCAGTTTATTAAGGGAGCCCTGCCACTGGTAAAAATGTGTAACCTCTCTTGAATACGCTCTTGGAATTAAGTGACTGTAGTTTGCTTTAGATTTTATATCGGCAAAATCATCTGTTGGGGGTTTTCCAACTCAAAATGCTCTGTAGGGGGATCTTAAACTCAAAACCATCTGGAGGGGTTTTAAACTTTAAACAAACTCCATCTGTAGAAGAGGGGTTTTAAACTCAAACCCCCGATTGGATTGGCTACACTCAAATAATTTTAGTGTGTAATTTGCTTTTTTTTTTTTAATATTGTAGAGGTATTTTTTAGCATTAAACCCCTCTGAATGGGGGTTTAAACTCAAATTCTTTTGGCAACGCTCATAGCATTTTGATTTCGTAATTTGCTTTTTTCTTACACTGAAGATGTATTTTTACGCCTCAAGCCCCTCTAGCGGAGGGTTTAAACTCAAAACCCCTTTGGCTGCGCTCATAGATTTTAGAGTGAGTAATTTGCTTTTATTTATCTTGAAGAGGTACTTTTTAGCTTCAAACTCCACTGGAGGGGAGTTTAAACTTAAAACCCTTTTGACTACACTCATAACATTTTGAGTGTATAATTTGCTTTGTTTTTATTATTAAAGAGGTATTTTTTACCTTCAAACCCCGCTGAAGTGGGGTTTAAACTCAAAACTATGTCAAAACCCATTTAACTACGCTCATAACATTTTGAGTGCCTAATTAGCTTTTTTTTTATTGAAGAGGGGGTTTATCGTAAATTTTGGAAGGGGTTTTAAAATCAAAATCTCCCTTAACTGTGCTCTTGGAATTATTGGATTTTCGTTTGCATTTTTTTTTTGTTTTGTTTTATAGAAGAGGGGGAGTCAACTGCAAAAACCCCAAGTAAGCGGTTTAAAACTCAAAACCCCTAGTAGGGGGTTTTAAACTAAAAACTCCTGGTAGGGGTTTTTAAACTCGAACCCCCCTGGTAGGGGGTTTTAAACTCAAAACCCCCTGATAGGGGGTTTTAAAATCAAAACCCCATTGGTTGTGCTGGGGCAAGTGATGGTTTAGTATTAAAATCTCACCTAAAATAAACAAAATCAAAGCAAAAAATCCTTCACTAAATTCCGATCCCCCCTCAAGGGGGGATTTCATTTCGGGGGGTTTGAACCCCAAAACCCCCCTGGCTACGCCCTTGGTTACTGTATTGGCTTGAGGAGGCCTTAGCCCTTAGCCCCCGAGTTCGACTTCAGGTCGCCAACTTTTTTAAAAAAGTATATTAAAAAATCGATTATCCAGATACCCCTTTCTTTCGCCCCCTACCCCTTTCCAACTGGTCCATTCAAAGGATCATAGCGTATTGAGAAAGCTAAATGTATGAAATTGTGCTAAACAAAAACAATAGGTAAAGATAGTTCTAATCGCACACATTTATAATTGATGTTCTAGAATAGTCTAGATTTATTACAAATTGAACTACACGACTGATCCAAACAAATTGACAGAAAGCAAAAAAAAAAAAAATCTTATAGTTCTGCCAAGAACAGATGCTGACATGAAAGAGCTTATTTGTTTATGGATGAATGCAATTTTTACAACATTGATACTGCTAAAACGCTCAAATGTGGCTACAGCGGAGCACCGTACATGCCAAAATGCCACTTATGGCAGACGGACGTTTGTTATTTTAACTGAACGATCCGACGACATAGCGTTCCGTAGTCTTGGCCATTCCGCGCGCCTTGCGAACGAGCATGTGGTTTTAGTTTGCAAAACAATTCGCGAACCTAATTGAGAGAACCATAACAAGAGAACTAGAGTAGGAAATAGGAAGACACAGACAAATAGCATTTTAAAATAAAATATGAACGAAAAGAAATAATGGCAAGGGAGATAAACAATAATGTGCTAAAGGCTCTTGTGCGTGACAAGCAATAAGTGCCATTAGTTAGACTAACAAGGTCGTCGACTGCTGGCTGTCCTGATTAGACTATTGTTTAACCAAGCCTACTGGTTTGCTATAACGTTGGCTTAGCGGTATAACTGTTCGCAGTAGGGTAGGCGCGTATTTTATTCTTGTGATAATCGGGTCATATTCTAAGCTAGTCAACACGACTTTTGTGACTGTGTGTGGGAGATTCCCATTATTTCATGAAGCTATAAACATTGACATATTTATTGAGTATGGTGCACCGTGAAGGTCATAATTAGTGTAAATCGTATGTCTAGGGTGCTTTTATTGTTACTGCCTCGGTTTCAATACTGTGTGCTATGTAGATCTAAGTCTAAGAGTTCTAAATGACGGAAAGGATTATTTTTATGGAGATTAATACCAAATTCAAATAGATCTAGATCTATATAGATTAGGTGCTGCTGTCCAGAAGGTAAGACCAAAAAAATAACAACGCTTGAGATTACTATTTAATATCTATATGTATGCTACATATTTATCAAGATATCTTTACTCTAGATATAGATCTAGATTCTAGATCTAGCCTATTCATTTTTTCCTTCATATTTCAAGTAAAACCTAGATCTAAGTCTAATATACAAGATATTTCAAGGCTAGTGAATTTTCTGTACGAGGGTGTTCATAAGCCAGCACAATGACCCCGCAACCACCTTTTTTTCTGATACTAAACAATACCAAATATCCAAACATCACAGTTCTCCAATCTCACAATCTCCAAATACATCATTGCTCATTTTTATTACATGCTATATTCCGGAACACAGTTAGCCCTACCCCCTTCTTTATTTTCTAGATCTAGATCGAGACATAGATTCTATATGTAGAATCTAGATTTATATGATAATTGCTGTAGACTAACATTCACTTAATGCAATGAGCTTTTAACAAGATTTGGTTATAAAGTTGAAATATAAAATCTATTCATCTAGAACTAGACCTGTTTTGTATCGTGCAATCTACATTTGGAAATCTATGTATGCAAGTTATGCAATTATCTAGTGATATTATAAACTACCAACGATCAACGAGAAAAGGAGAGAGAGAGAGGGGAGGGAGGGGGAGGCAGACTCCCTGAAGAGTAAGGCTACAACATCTACGTGTATTTTAAACTCCTTTTCCTCCACGATTTTTATGGCTAATAGCCATTGACCTTGGCTATGTGATCAGTGGCATAGCTAGGGTAGTGTCCACTGTGGAATTGTCTGTTGATGTTCCAGGTCTGACAGGTAATGAGAATCTTCTCAGGGATGTTTAGACCTTGAAAGTGTCTGTAAGGTTATGTCACCACCCTGAAACTCTTTTAACTGGAATGGATGTCCTGAAACTGTTAACACTGGAGTCGATGTTTTTGAAGTTGTTATCACTGGTATGGATGTACCACTAATGGTTGTCACTGTAACAAATGACTCTGAAATGGTTGTCACTGGATTGTCTCTGAAATGGTTGTCACTGAAATGAATGTCAGTGAAGTGGATGCCACTGGAATGGTTGTCACGGAAATGGATGTCATTGAAGTGGATGTCACTGGAATGGTTGTCACGAAACGGATGTCATTAAAGCCAGATCATTTCTCTCACTTCAGTTCAAATCCTCAGAACTTCTACAATTTATACAACACTACGTTGCATGAGAGCTCTGAAAATGGGTGGCCGAGTGGCAAACGACCATATTGCTTTCCTTGTTAAGATAAGATTTGAGCAGACATAAGGGAACAAAAGATAAACTCCATCCTTCAATCTAATTTATCAAAACAATATTATTGTCTTACGGCAATGATCAGTGGAGTACCGGGGAGGGCGGATGGGGCGGTCGCCCCGTTTATCGGAGCATAGGGGTGTGTGTACTAAAATGGGTATTGCATAAATCTCTCGCTACATTCGTTAACTTGGTTTGCATTACGTACAAGTTTTGTGTTGGCTGTTCTTATGCAAATGTAAACGGCGCACCGGTACACTCTTTGGATATGGTGGGAGGAGGGTCGAAGTTGTTGCCCCTGGCGCCTAACATCCTCGGTAAGGCAGTGGCAAGGACTACTATTCACGTACAAATATTGTGAACAATAAAGAGTCCTGCTATTTCTTGTTATATATTATTATATTTAGTTGTTGTTTTTTTTTGTTGTTGTTTTTTTTTTTGGTTTGTAATCTTCTCTCCTCTTTGTTATATACTGTTCCTCACCTGGATTCACCCCATACTTTTTCCCCCCAATCCAGCTATAATTACTGTGTGAATGCGAAACTGGCTGCAAGTCCCCCACCTGTTTTCGATAGGCCTGGCTCCCAGCATTTAGCTCAAATTAATTCTGACAGGGGGAGGTAATTCCCAACGATTTACTGCGTGACTTTCCAAGGCGTTATCTTCCCTTTTCCCCCTTCCCCCCCTCTCCATACGTTGTAGATAAGCCGTAAGAAAATTGGTTGGGTGGATCCTTTGGAGGGGGGGGGGGGGCGTGTGATGGCGGCTGGAGCCAGAATGGGAGAATGGAAAGAAACATTGCAATGAGTAAGGAAGAGATTGAGAGAGAGAGAGAGAGAGAGAGGAGATACATAAATCACTGAACCACAATTTACAGATATACAAAACCTTATGAAATTCCCAGAAAGATACAAAGATATAGATACATTTCTTATTCCATACGATAAATTGAATTTAAATAAGTATTCCTTCTTCGTAGAGCCATTAGAGAATGGAATGGGTTGACTGAATCAGGTAGGAAAACCAACGATTATTAGCAGAGCCTAAGTCGTTGATTAACATGCATGACTAGATAGACGCATGAAATGCGTGGGACGTAATTATTTTATTTTTTGAAGTAACGTCTATAATCTATAAGATAAGAAGAATATAAGAGATGAAAAAAAGAGAAAAAACGAGACACAAGAAAGGAGGGGGAAAACGACAACGAAAAGAATACACACATAAGAGAGAGAGAGAGAAAGAGAGAGAGAGAGAGAGATAGAGAGATAGAGAGAGAGAAAGAGAGAGAGAAGAAGAGAGAGAGAAAGAGAGAGAGAGAGATAGAGATAGAGAGATAGAAAGAGAGAGAGAAAGAGAGAGAGAGAGAAAGAGATAGAGAGAGAGAGAAAGAGAGATAGAAAGAGAGAGAGAGAGAGAAAGAGAGATAGAGAGAGAAAGAGAGGTAGAGAGAGAGAAAGAGAGATAGAAAGAGAGATAGAGAGAGAGAAAGAGAGAGAGAGAAAGAGAGATAGAAAGAGAGAGAGAGATAGAGAAAGAGAGATAGAGAGAAAGAGATAGAAAGAGAGATAGAAAGAGAGAGAGAGAGAGAGAAAGAGAGAGAGAGAGAGAAAGAGAGAAAGAGAGATAGAGAGAGAAAGAGAGATAGAGAGAGATAGAGAGAGAAAGAGAGATAGAGAGAGAGAGAGAGAAAGAGAGATAGCGAGAGAGAAAGAGAGATAGAGAGAGAAAGAGAGATAGAGAGAGAGAGATAGAGAGAGAAAGAGAGATAGAGAGAGAGAGATAGAGAGAGAAAGAAAAAGAGAGAGGAAAAAAAGGGTGAGAGAAGAAGAAAGAAAAGAGACAGAGAGAGAGGAGAAATAAAATAAGAGAAAGAAGTGAGAAAGAAATAGCTTGTGGTGAGAGAGCTGGTAAGATAATAATGTAACAGACTGGAAGGTACATCAGTTTTAAATCAGCGCGAACTCTAATTTGAATTCAGCATTACGACAACAAAAACCTGAGCTGCAGCCACAGTCGAGGGAGATCAACTCAGGGGCGTCTTATTTGTCCTTTCCACTTTGTTCATGGAGGCCCTATAACAATTAAGAGACTACGATAATGGGCTAGATTTCAGTTCAAATAACTTTCAGTATCCAAATTTGCTTAAGAGAGAGAAGTCAATTTTATTGTGCTTTGGAACTAATTCAAACATTTAAAAAAAAAAAGAAAATTGAGTCTTGTAATTCATAAGTCGTCCTGACCTGGTCAATCTTAGGTGAAGGATATCCAAACCCGGACGAGCTGTTATAGCCCGTTGCAGTACTTGCCATTGTTAGTTGATTCCCAGTTATCCTTGACCCATGGAGTTCCCACCTGCCTGCTCGAGACGTCAAATGACTGAAGCTTCTGTTATAATGACATATCTATAACGTAGTGACATATCTATAACGTAGTGACATATCTATAACGTAGTGACATATCTATAACGTAGTGACATATCTCTTATTTAAGTTCCTGTTATAGCGGCATATCTGTTGTGAAAGCAGTAAGTAACTATTATTGTGGCATATCTATTACTTAAGTTTCTGTTATAGTGGCATATCTATTACTTAAGTTTGTGTTATAGTGGCATATCTATTACTGTAGTTTCTGTTATGGTGACATTTCTACTATTAAAGTTCCTGTTATAGTGGCATATCTATAACTTACGTTCCTGTTATAGTGACATATATATATATAATTGTGCCCTGGATGTGGCAAAATATGTAGGTCACAGCTAGGGCTGCGCAGCCACCAGAAATACTGCATTCCTTACTAATCTTCGGACCCGAAGACAAGCCTTATTATTATTATATATAATTGTTCACTGTACTGTCTTCAATATTAAATTTTAATAAAACTGTTCTCTCTGTTAAACGTTTTACCGTACTTACATCCAACAATTGCCTTCAAGTTATTACAAATGTAATGGTACTGACTCTGGCACAACAAATGTAATAGTACTGACTCTGGCACAACAAATGTAATGGTACTGACTCTGACACAACAAATGTAATGGTACTGACTCTGGCACAACAAATGTAATGGTACCGACTCTGGCACAACAAATGTAATGGTACCGACTCTGGCACAACAAATGTAATGGTACCGACTCTGGCACAACAAATGTAATGGTACCGACTCTGGCACAACAAATGTAATGGTACCGACTCTGGCACAACAAATGTAATGGTACCGACTCTGGCACAACAAATGTAATGGTACCGACTCTGGCACAACAAATGTAATGGTACTGACTCTGGCACAACAAATGTAATGGAACTGACTCTGGCACAACAAATGTAATGGTACTGACTCTGGCACAACAAATGTAATGGTACTGACTCTGGCACAACAAATGTAATGGTACTGACTCTGGCACAACAAATGTAATGGTACTGACTCTGGCACAACAAATGTAATGGTACTGACTCTGGCACAACAAATGTAATGGTACTGACTCTGGCACAACAAATGTAATGGTACTGACTCTGGCACAACAAATGTAATGGTACTGACTCTGGCACAACAAATGTAATGGTACTGACTCTGGCACAACAAATGTACTGGTACTGACTCTGGCACAACAAATGTACTGGTACTGACTCTGGCACAACAAATGTAATGGTACTGACTCTGGCACAACAAATGTAATGGTACTGACTCTGGCACAACAAATGTAATGGTACTGACTCTGGCACAACAAATGTAATGGTACTGACTCTGGCACAACAAATGTAATGGTACTGACTCTGGCACAACAAATGTAATGGTACTGACTCTGGCACAACAAATGTAATGGTACTGACTCTGGCACAACAAATGTAATGGTACTGACTCTGGCACAACAAATGTAATGGAACTGACTCTGGCACAACAAATGTAATGGTACTGACTCTGGCACAACAAATGTAATGGTACTGACTCTGGCACAACAAATGTAATGGTACTGACTCTGGCACAACAAATGTAATGGTACTGACTCTGGCACAACAAATGTAATGGTACTGACTCTGGCACAACAAATGTAATGGTACTGACTCTGGCACAACAAATGTAATGGTACTGACTCTGGCACAACAAATGTAATGGTACTGACTCTGGCACAACAAATGTAATGGTACTGACTCTGGCACAACAAATGTAATGGTACTGACTCTGGCACAACAAATGTAATGGTACTGACTCTGGCACAACAAATGTAATGGTACTGACTCTGGCACAACAAATGTAATGGTACTGACTCTGGCACAACAAATGTAATGGTACTGACTCTGGCACAACAAATGTAATGGTACTGACTCTGGCACAACAAATGTAATGGTACTGACTCTGGCACAACAAATGTAATGGTACTGACTCTGGCACAACAAATGTAATGGTACTGACTCTGGCACAACAAATGTAATGGTACTGACTCTGGCACAACAAATGTAATGGTACTGACTCTGGCACAACAAATGTAATGGTACTGACTCTGGCACAACAAATGTAATGGTACTGACTCTGGCACAACAAATGTAATGGTACTGACTCTGGCACAACAAATGTAATGGTACTGACTCTGGCACAACAAATGTAATGGTACTGACTCTGGCACAACAAATGTAATGGTACTGACTCTGGCACAACAAATGTAATGGTACTGACTCTGGCACAACAAATGTAATGGTACTGACTCTGGCACAACAAATGTAATGGTACTGACTCTGGCACAACAAATGTAATGGTACTGACTCTGGCACAACAAATGTAATGGTACTGACTCTGGCACAACAAATGTAATGGTACTGACTCTGGGCAAATGTGTAAATGTAGACAAAATGAGAATGAAGGGGAGGGGGAGGACTAGTCGTTGTACAGGTTTTTAAAATTCTGAAAATGAAATGTGATCCAAAATGTGTTTCTGGACCACAAGTAGCCCGACGAACGCATTTTGTTCACCCTTTTGTTTTATTCCTATTATCTTCTAAATCCTATGTGTATATGAATACTATAACAAGCATGTAGAGCTAAGCTTACAGTGGAGAATCAACTGTGAAGTATGGCTAATATCGGAGGCGCGCTTGTCTTCTTAACCGGGGGGTCCCTGGCTCAAACGGCACCTTCGATATAGGGGTCACGGAGGTCATGGTTCAAATCCTGGTGAAGACTGGGATTTATTTTATTTCGGGATCTTTGGGCGCCTCTGGGGTCCACCCAGCTCTAATGGGTGCCTGACATTAGTTGGGGAAAAGTAAAGGCGAGTGGTCGTTATACTGGCCACACGATACCCTAGTTAACCACAGAAACAGATGACCTTTACATCATCTGCCCTATACATAACAAGGTATGAAAGGGGAACTTTACTATGGCTAATTTTATATCTTAATGCGAATTAATCTTTAGACATTATCGCAAATGACACACTAATATATATATATATATGTTTCGTTTTTCAATTTTTTTTTGTTTGGTTTCTGCGATTTCAATTGGGGAAAGGGGTGTTATACTTAGCACTGCTCTGGCTTAGCATGTCAAGAAAGGAGTTTGGTTGGTGGGCGAAAAGTGTTTACAGTCTTGAAAATGGGAAAACGGAATCAAGATCTTCACGGGCGGGACGAGGATGGAGAGAGATTGAGAGAGAGGGTGGGGGAGGGACGACAGAGAGAAAGAAAGAAGAAGGGGGGGTGAGAGAAAGAACGAGAGAACGGGAGGTAGAGAAGGTAAACATGGACGTGTCAAGCACGTCTCGGGAATAAAACAAACATGTCATATAGCCTCGGCACTGGGAAGAGTTAGTACCAGGCTGACTCCTGCTAGCACACAGTGCTGACTCCTGGAGTCTTGCTAGAAATGTAGTGCTATGTTCGATACCGCATGAATTGTTTTCTTCGCGAAAACGCTCAGTACATGCAAGTGTTGTCGTTGTTATCGAAAACGGAAACGATCGTTCACGAAAATAAAAGCAATTTGTGATGTAACTAAAATAAAAAATTAATTAATAATTTTAATAACACACAGCGCCTATAGAATAAAGTCGATTTATTGAGTAGAAACTAACGCTAATCTACTCTAGACTAGTGTAATCTTATATACATATTCGTGAAATATACCATTGATTCATCTTTCTAGAGATCTCTGGAACCTCCTAACAGATTCGCATGAATTTACGTACACAAGTTCCTTTTACCTCTTAAGTGCTCACTAAGAAACGGTTTTGATAAAATCCCGTTTCAAAAGTTTGTCATGTTAATTTTGTTGTTGTTTCAAAATTAATAATGCCAGATTTTTTTTTTTTTTACAAAATACACAACCTTTAAATAAATACACAAAAGTAAAGGAGTTATTTTAAGAATCTTTTGTTTTCATTTTGAACTTGTGTTGTTTAGCTTTGTGTTTTCTGGTAGCTGGTATATTTTCTGGTATATTAGCTACTTGCTAATAAGAGAATTTTTTTTTTAAATATTAAAAATGCAGATTTTATGTACTTATTCGCAAGTTTTTTTTTTAAACGAGACTTGATAGGCTTTGGTTCGTGTTATTTCTTCGGCCCCTGTATTATAAATCTGGAATCGCACCAAGGGCCCTTGAGATCCTTGACCAATGGGAAGGATTGTTATCAGAGGCCATTATTGAGAGGCCATTTGCCAAACAGACGGACGACGTGTAAGACGTAGAACCTTGTGCATTTGGTTGAAGTGATCGCCGGCAATCAGGTTTTAAAAAACTATTTTGTGTAGTGAGATAGGGCTGTGGTTCATGGCTTCTAATATTCGGGGTGGAAATGTTGAAACCTTTCTGTCTACTGCATTACATATGCGGACCTATGGGGGACGAATCTGAGTTTTGTAATAACTCAAACTCTCTTTGTAATCTTGTTGTATTTTTTTTTATTCTTTAGTTACTTTTCTTCTGCACATCATAATACTAGCTGCATTTCGTTTTTATTTTTACATGTATTTCATTTTATTTTTATTTTCGTTGCTGTTAATGGTTTCACTTTTTTTAAAAATATGTTAGCGATTACTTTCGTTTCCGATTACGACTCCTGCTTTTTTTTTTAGAATCTATTGCGTGCACTTTATTGAAAATAGGTGGTCTTTAAATGCATGTATTTCAAACACAGAACTTCATTGACCTGCCTGTGAAGCAATATCTCACTGAACTGTATGTACGTGTAATATATGAAACATCACCTCACTGACCTGTGTAGACTTGGCGTCTGTAAAGCTACTAAAGCAGTACTTCACTGATCTATGTTGTCTTGAAGTATTTTAAGCAGTGCTGCACTGACCTATGCAGACTTTAAGTTTGTGCAGCAGTGTCTCACTGACCTATGTTGTCTTAACGTCTGTGAATCATCACCGCACTGACCTATGCTATCTTGTAGTCTTTGAAGCAGTGCCGCACTGACCTATGTGGACTTTCAGTCTGTGAAGTAGTGCCTCACTTACCTGTGAAGCAATACTGCTCTGGCTCTTAGAGAATAGTATTTAAGGATGTGCTTAATAGCCGCTTGTTATAGTCCACTTACTCTTAACACTAAGCTCTATTGACTTCTAGAGTCAGTATATAGGCGAGCCCTCCCACAGAATAGAAAAACCTACGTCTTCCTACCTATCTACCACTACGGCTTCTACCTACCTACCACTACGTCTTCCTACCTACCTACCACTACCGCTTCTACCTACCTACCACTACGTCTTCCTACCTACCTACCACTACGGCTTCTACCTACCTACCACTACGTCTTCCTACCTACATACCACTACGGCTTCTACCTACCTACCATTACGACTTCCTACCTACCTACCACTACGTCTTCCTACCTACCTACAACTACGGCTTCTACCTACCTAAAACTATGGCTTCTACCTACCTACCACTACGTCTTCCTACCTACCTACCACTACGTCTTCCTACCTACCTACCTACCACTACGTCTTCCTACCTACTTCCACTACGTCTTTCTACCTACCTACCTACCACTACGTCTTCTACCTACCTACCACTACGTCTTCCTAACTACCTACCTACCATTACGTCTTCTACCTACCTACCACTACGTCTTCTATCTACCACTATGGCTTCTACCTGCCATGTCTTAAATGGGAAGGAATGCAATGGCACAATATTGGCCAAACGTTTTTGGCCATGGGCCATGTAAATTTCGACACTCATGTAATGGACCGATTCAATAATTCTTTAACTATATCGATTTTCTGAAATGTATGCAGAGGCTGTGAGAGGCTGGAATTTACCCGCAGACCGTAAGTTGAGCATCCCTGGATTAAATCATAACATCCTGAATATCAAATATGCTTTTTAATGATGGCAAAAAAAAATGGAGCCAACTCAGATCTAGTTATCACTGGCATACTCTTTTTTCCTTTTTTTTTTAAAGGCTCTTTTACAATGACACTCCTGTCGTCCATAACTCATACTAACGTAAACGACTCCATCCAAGCACGTGCCGAGAATCGAGTACCATCATTTCAGAACAAAGCAAACACCACATGTATCGATGCTGACATGAACCACAAAGGAAACGATACCCACGCCCGTGAACGAGAGAGAAAAAAATGAACGAGAGAGGGCGGAAACGATCCTAGTGAAAAGAGAAAAATAAATCGATACTGGGCAATTTTACATCAAAAGCTAAATCTCCCATCACGATGAGTCCATCCCAAGATGGACTCTGCTCTTGTTATTTCAACTACAATTTTTATTTTCGAGGCGAACAGACCTTTTTTTTTTTTTTAATTATAGATTTTTTTTTTTTTTACTCCAGAACATAGTCTTCAAAGGGAAATCTCAATGAAAGAGGTATCGGGAGAGCTCGTCTATAATATTCGATATTACTGCTGATGGACCTGATCAAAGAGCTGAAATTTCTCTCCTTGGATAGATCTAATTCCTTTCATGTGTCCACTACTGGGAGGGGAGGCTAATGGAATGGTCTGGAATACCGGAATAAACCAGATCGAACTAAAAAAGTTTTATTTTATTTTATTTTGTTAGTTTTTCGTTAATATTGTAGAGTTCAAAGTCATTCCCGCTCTAAATAGAGTCTTTCCGGTTCCATTTTGTAGTTCTTGAGTTCTGTTTTGTATTTCTTGAGTTCTGTTTTGTATTTCTTGAGTTCTGTTTTGTAGTTCTTGAGTTCTGTTTTGTAGTTCTTGAGTTCTGTTTTGTAGTTCTTGAGTTCTGTTTTTTAGTTCTTGAGTTCTGTTTTGTATGTCTTGAGTTCTGTTTTGTAGTTCTTGAGTTCTGTTTTGTAGTTCTTGAGTTCTGTTTTGTAGTTCTTGAGTTCTGTTTTGTAGTTCTTGAGTTCTGTTTTGTAGTTCTTGAGTTCTGTTTTGTAGTTCTTGAGTTCTGTTTTGTAGTTCTTGAGTTCTGTTTTGTATTTCTTGAGTTCTGTTTTGTAGTTCTTGAGTTCTGTTTTGTAGTTCTTGAGTTCTGTTTTGTAGTTCTTGAGTTCCATTTTGTAGTTCTTGAGTTCTGTTTTGTATTTCTTGAGTTCTGTTTTGTAGTTCTTGAGTTCTGTTTTGTATTTCTTGAGTTCTGTTTTGTAGTTCTTGAGTTCTGTTTTGTAGTTCTTGAGTTCTGTTTTGTATTTCTTGAGTTCTGTTTTGTATTTCTTGAGTTCTGTTTTGCCCTTTTCCTTTTCTTGATCGTTTCATGCTCATTTTTCTTGGCTGCTTTTCCCATTGGACATTTTCACCATTCATTGTAAATAACAGTTATCTGCTCATGTTCATAGTTTAAGGATCCGGTCTATATTCTTGAGGAAACAAAATATGGTAACATCGACAAAGAAGAGAAAATGATATGAATAAATGTTTGGTTGCAAGTGACTAGTTTTTAGAATGTACGACTATGGACGGCTTTAGTTTTCCTTCTTGCGTATTTCCTTGCAAGGGTTTCAATCCATGCCATTGGCGATCTGTTTTAATCATTCAATCATGACTCATATTTGTTACTAGTCGACGGCGGCGTAGCATACGCCACTATTTTGCAGGACCGGCCTTAGATCACTGCAACCTATGCGACCGCACTGAGCCCTGCACTTTTATAGGACCCTCACTTTCATAGGACCCGCGCTAATTCTAGGTGTATAAAGTATTAAATCAAACCATTTTATAACTTATAACAAATTTCCCGCTGCCTCCTGTCGATTTACCAGGAGCTCCTGGAAATCTCCTGAAATTGCAAAATATACGAAAAAGTTCTGAAAATATCCGGAAATTATTAAAATCTTTTGAAAACTCATACAAATCTCCTGAAATATATAGACAAAAATTGTCATTTTGGGGTGTCATTCAATATGGAAAACGCCAATCCTACGCGCGATTAAAAAAAAAAGGCATTATGCAATACCCGTGATTGTGGAATCTAGTGAAAGAAGCTTCTCGCGCCTCAAACTAATGAAGAATTACTTAAGATCAACAATTCTCGTACATAGATTGAAACATTTGGTAATTCTTGCATTGAGCGTTATCTATGTAGGAAACAGAGTTCTTATGATATACTGTATGATTTCGCTACACGTGCAGTAATTCTGTGCTTAGTAAAGAATGAATAAAATGCAAAGACGAATATATTTTCTAATACAAACTCTTAATTTTCACTTATTATCCGTATCCCTACCCAAACTGGACCCCGCGAAATCCGTTTCGCATTGGGCCCCACAATGGTTAAATCCGGCCCTGCTATTTAGTGACGGGTAAATACTACTTGTTCTCCCCCCCCCCTTTCTTTTTTTTCGCCTCTAAAATTACGTGGGATAACTCTAGTCCGTCCGACTTGCTGAAATAATAGAAATATCTTTCCATTACTTGGTGTGCTAACTCTTGAGCCATGTATATATATAGAATTGTTTGTCTACAGGTAGGACAATGTGGGACGTTCACAACACGTGCCTGGCAGTAGCCATCATGTCTGTCCTATTATCATGTGCGGTCATCTGGTCATCCTTAACGGCACTGGACAGTCCTCTCACCAGGTGAGTTTTTTTTTTTTTTTTTTTTACAAGTCGTACTGACATCATCGCATAAAGAGCCAAGCGTCGAAAACAAACTTGTGTTTTTTTAGAAGCATTACTTTCTTTTATAACCATAACTTTCTTTTACAACCATTACTTTCTTTTGGATTACTCACTTTTATGACCTTTGACCCGGGAAAGACTTTGATCCCGCGGCCAGGATGAGAGGTTGACCCCTCTGTCTGGAGGCCTCCATTAACTAGATGATCATTTAATCATATCCGTTTTCATGAGACTCTTCTCCTTGAGCCCGAGGCTTAGTTAGATGGGGCAAGGGGGGGGGCACAATGCCCCGGGAGCCACCCTCAGGGGGCTAAAGCAAAATTATTGTAGAAATTTTAGTTGGGTAATACATTCTAAGGTGATTTGTATTTTTATTTTTATTTTATACCTTTTATTTATATGCCTATATTTCTATGTGATGCACATGGAAAATGGGGGGGGGGGGGCCGCTAACAAAGTTTCTTGTTAGGGCGTACGTTTTGCTTACTACGCCTCTGCCTTGAGTTATCGTCAGTAGTTTTGTTTTGCCTCTTTCTCTCCGTAATTATCTTTCTACCTTCTGGGTCATGTAGGTCTACTGACAGGTTCAGATATAACTTCAGTCCCTTCATTTTATTTTTTTTTTAAATCAAACATGGAAGAAACTTGGTAAATGGCTACTAGAATTTACTTGCCAGATAGGCCTATATACATGTTAATAGCCCAATTATTTATATTTAATCCCCAGCCCCCAAGGGTCGGTAAATTGTTGTGTCGGGCCGCCAAACAATACCCAGCAAAACAATAACAGACACGCACGCACGCACGGTCTAAGATTATACTTGCGGCAGTCATTGCTGAGAACAATGGGGATTCATTTTAAATCCTTCAAGCGCGTACAAAGTGGGAGAAAAAACTGCGCCCAATTCCCCCCCCCCCTCCTCTCCCTCTGCTGTCAGCAGACGATTCAAAGCAGACATGATTCTTTTCAAATGGATTTTGACACGTCCGTCTGGTGAGTTGACACTTTTCATAAAGCGCCGCCGAAAAAAATAAAATAAAAACGACGCATGTGACACTGGACTCTCTCTCTCTCTCTCTCTCTCTCTCTCTCTCTCTTTCTCTGTTGCGTAGTTCGATACGGTATAGCAGATGAAGCATAAATAAGCACTAATGTGCTAGGCGTATCTTGTAGAATGTACTCGAGGGGCTTATACACCCACAACGATTGCCATTAATTAAGTGTGGTTATGTACTCGATAAATTCTTCTAGTCTATGTCTAATCTCAGTGGTAAAGTTCTTGGCTTCCGAACCGGGTTCCCGGGTTCGAATCCTGGTGAAGACTGGGATTTTTACTTTCGGTATCGTTAGGGCGCCTCTGAGCTCTAATGGGTAGCTGACGTAAGTTGGGGAAAAGTAAAGGCGGTGCGTCGTTGTGCTGGCCACATGACACCCTTGCTAATCGTGTGCCACAGAAATAGATGACCTTTATATCATCTGGCCCATAGATTAAAAGGACTGAAAGAGGAAATTTACTTTTACACAAGGTCCACAGGACTCGCAAAGACCTTTCTTCATGGAACAGCACCACGAAGAAGAAGCGGAAGACAAAGAAAGCGATGAAAAGACAACATCGAAGAAATGACAATGCAAAGGACAGAAAGGAATGGAGAAAGACGGTTGAAAGCAGAGCTCGAGAGAAGGATCCTAGAAATCGAATTGAATGCTATATTAGGATAATAGCTATCAACTACAAAGACCACATCACAAGGATTCATACGGAGATTCAAAACAGGATCACATTGGTTAATGGGCCCCACGAGGAACTGTCAAAAAACGCAAGCTAAAACTTTATGGCCATATCACAAGGTCCTTCAAGGAACAGTACCAGGAAAAAGAAAGAGACAAAACAGAGAAAACGATGCGAGGAAAACATTAAGGAATGCACATATCTGTCATTGAAAGAGATTCTATTCAAGACAATAGACAAAGAGGATTGGAGAAAGATGATCGACAGTTCATGTGCGATGCCCCAACGATTCATCAGACTAAAGGATCGGTGAAGCTGAAATGGTGATAATATTCTTAAGATAAAGATGCTACACAAAGTAAAAGAGAACTTCTATTTTTAACAGTATTCCTTTGTTATCACTTGGATCCTATTTCAACAATTTTTTTTTTTATTTCAACATTCCCTGACGTGCTTCCTGTCTCCAAGCTCCGCCCCTTTGTTAAAAAATTATTACCTGAAAATAAACATTATAGATCAATTTATTCTTAACACACTGAACAATTCTCTTTTTTTTTGTGTGTGTTTCTAGTTGAGGCCTCAAACTTTCTAAATCCGGCCTTGTTTTTTATTTATCGGTTTGACAAATAATGTTTATTTTACGCCCTTTCGTGGTATATGGGAGGCCACTGTCAAGAACTACTGTCAGCGCCCCCATTTGTCCCTTCTCATGTACCTGGCCTCAGCGTTGACGTTGAAAGCGATTGGGGGAGGGGGAGGGGTGCACTGTCTCATTCCCACCTGCGCCATGCACTCCAATCTCTCCTCCCCCACTGCCTTCATTAGTGCCACCCCACCCTGCACCCTCATCAGTGCCACAAGGACAACTAAACGAGCCCCCTCCCCCGGTGCGTGGTACAAGTGTCAACGCTGAGAGGAAAAAATAGCTGTCAGTTGAAGTGTCGTGTGTCAGCATGACACTGTCGTTGATGGAGGACAAACTAAGATCAGAGGCGTATACAACTCTTCATGTTGTGGCAAAAGACTTAGTCTTAACAGCGGTGTGGCTGGTGAGCTTCTTTTCCCCCCACTGAAATATTGTCGGGAAGACATACATCGTCATTGTGATAACATAATAATATCCAATATTCGGAGGCTGAGCAGTAAAGCGCTTGACTTCCGAACCGGGGGCTCCGGGTTCGAATCCTGGTGAAGACTTGGATTTCAAATTTCGGATCTTCGGGCGCGTCTGACTCAACCCAGCTCTAATAGGTACCTGACATTAGTTGGGGAAAGGAAAGGCGGTTGGTCGTTGTGCCGGCCACATGACACCCTCGCTATCCGTAGGCTACAGAAACATATGACCTTTACGTCATCTGCCTTATAGACCACAAGGTCTGAAAGGGAACTTTACTTTTTTTTAATCCAATATCCAGTCGGGTAGATGGGGCTCGTTAGCCTTAGCTAGCTACCCACTTTGGAGAAGGGAGACTCTTAATTCAAGCCTCTGCTTCTTTGCAGCTATACCCAAACATGGGAAAGGCTTCAGGAGTCAACCCCTGAGAAAAAAAAACAGCAACCGGAGACCCTAAGGCAGCTTGCAGCACATAATTCTACACTCTGGCAGAGCCTTCGGTGCAGCTGATCCCAAACTGTAATAGCACTTGCTGCTTCTTTGAATACATCAGCTGCGTGGAGCAGGGAAACTGTGTGGGCGCCATTTCCATGAGATGATTTATATTCATCTCGAGACTAAAGGAGACCATATACAATATCCAGTAGACCACAGACATTTTAATCGAGTCCTATGAAATGAAGCACCTGCGGCTTCAATTTGCACCGTGGTCAGTTTTAAGGGTCCAACTCCGAACAAAACCGCGACACTGGTTAGAAAAGGCTGTCGGACCGTATTTTGAGAATCACTGATCGAATCATTTTTTGGTCTGAAATAAACAGCACTTTATTGAACAAAAATCTACATGTCAATGCTAATTTTCTGACCTCGCTAATCACCAAATTAGTGCTGTCCCATTTAACCCTTTGAGAGGTACAACAAAGGGGGCGTCATTTAGGGTTGGGAGGGGGTTGAGCCCCTTGCACAACGATCTAACACGTGCGTCCTTTAAATCACAATCACGACATCTCATTGCTGATAG
Organism: Biomphalaria sudanica; assembly: GCA_036873155.1. Taxonomy (NCBI): domain Eukaryota; kingdom Metazoa; phylum Mollusca; class Gastropoda; family Planorbidae; genus Biomphalaria; species Biomphalaria sudanica. The sequence goes on along the minus strand of JAZGLO010000828.1, from coordinate 1,040,831 downwards.
AATTCACCATTTTTCGTCAAAGCCCTGGTGGGCTCCCCGCGACCCCCCCCCCCCCAATATCTACGGTAGATACGCCTATATTGTCAGCGACATTTATTTATTCCATTGTCCGCATGCCAAATAGACTCGCAACAAAAGGTCGTCGCTTGGTTTTAGCGAGGGGCACACAGAACAAATGCATAGGCTTGACGCAATCATTAAAAAAAGAAGTAACTTTTTTTTTCTTTAGAGAAGATCAGGCTGGCATTTATTGACCCCTACACCCAGCGCCCCTTCCGGTGTTGACTTGATTACAGTCTGTATTGTAGGTCTATAAAGTCACTGCTTACAATACAAATACATTTATTTAGTTGTTAGTTGTTTTTGTTTTTCTTCAAGGGTCAGTTTTTAACTTAATCAGGATAAGTTGGCTACGGTTGAGAAACCGGTTCTCTCACAGCTGGGTTTACACAGCTGAGTTTACACAGCCGGGTTTTCCGATACCTTGCGTTTCTTTTCTCGGTATGTTTTGTATCGATTTAGTATTCTAGACATCGTCTCTTAAGTTGTGTGTGTGTGTGTGTGTTTATATATTATGTTTCTAAAACAAGCCTTTCCCTCCCCTCTCTTGTCTATAGTGCCTGAACAAATAGATAATCATAGTCACTGGTTCAAATCTTTTAAAGCTAATGGATGGCTGCCGGGTCGTGTGGCATGTGCTCTGAACTGTCTTCTTGGTGGTCCCGGATTTGTCCTTATACCCAACTGTCCTACGAGAAGTTTGGACTTGGGGCAGGGTGTCCCAAACTTTTTTCTTAACAGAACACTTCGTACATTCTGAGTACTTAGCGGAACACTTCGTACATTCTAAGTACTTAGCGGAACACTTCGTACATTCTGAGTACTTAGCGGAACACTTCGTACATTCTGAGTACTTAGCGGAACACTTCGTACATTCTGAGTACTTAGCGGAACACTTCGTACATTCTGAGTACTTAACGGAACACTTCGTACATTCTGAGTACTTAACGGAACACTTCGTACATTCTGAGTACTTAACGGAACACTTCGTACATTCTGAGTACTTAACGGAACACTTCGTACATTCTGAGTACTTAACGGAACACTTCGTACATTCTGAGTACTTAGCGGAACACTTCGTACATTCTGAGTACTTAGCGGAACACTTCGTACATTCTGAGTACTTAACGGAACACTTCGTACATTCTGAGTACTTAGCGGAACACTTCGTACATTCTGAGTACTTAGCGGAACACTTCGTACATTCTGAGTACTTAACGGAACACTTAGTACATTCTGAGTACTTAACGGAACACTTCGTACATTCTGAGTACTTAACGGAACACTTCGTACATTCTGAGTACTTAACGGAACACTTCGTACATTCTGAGTACTTAACGGAACACTTCGTACATTCTGAGTACTTAGCGGAACACTTCGTACATTCTGAGTACTTAGCGGAACACTTCGTACATTCTGAGTACTTAGCGGAACACTTTATTTTTAGAGAGGTTAGTTCAAAAAAAAAATACAGACCTTCATCAACAGATGCCTGAGAAATATCCTAAAAATACACTGGTATGACAAAGTAGACAACACCAAACTGTGGGAGATGAGAGGACAGAAAAATTTAGAAGTGCAGATCTTAGAGAGGAAGTGGAGATGGATTGGCCACACCCTTAGTAAAGATACCAGCAACAGAGCTAGGCAGGCCTTAGAGTGGAACCCCCAGGGAACAAGACGTAGAGGAAGACCAAAAAAAAAACATGCGGTGTGGTGTACTAGAAGAAGCCGAGAGGACCGGGAAGAGCTGGGAAACCATCAAAAAACTATCAAGAGACCGTGGAGAGTGGCGTGTTTTTGTCGAGGCCATATGTTCCATGAGGAACTCAAAGGAATGATGATGAATTCACGTGGTAACCTACTAGTTAATTAATCTAGCAGTTCGTGGACACCTATTCAGGCCTAGCGGAACACTAGGGTTCCGCGAAGCACAGTTTGAAAAACTTTGGTCCGGGGTGAATCTTTAATTCTGAAAAAACATCCGAAACATGTGAAACAAAAAAAAAAAGACCCACAACAACAACATTTTAACCTATTTTTTTTTCTGATGAAGAAAATCCTCCATGGCGTCTGTGAGATGGCAGTGGAAGTACTTGAACTCTAGATGTCGTCTTGTCAATCCTAAGCGCTAACATCTTGATTGGATAGAAAGGGCTTAAGGGGCGGGGATAAGTGTTGTTTAACTGATAACAGGTGGAAGCTTGTAGGGCAGTTTTTTAGTTTCAGTGGGAAAGAAGGGGGCTCCCATTTCGCACAGGTATGTTCCTTAAGGTTAGGGCATGTTTCGACCCCCCCCCCTCCCATTTCTTCGCTTCAAGATACTTAATACAAACTCGTTTATATTTTCGTAAAATTGAATGGGATCCACCCGAGACCAATCGTTGTAGTACGCCTGAACACTGACCAGCGACATCGCAACCTGTGGGTAGTTTTTAAACAAATAGCTCGTTGCCAAGTCATAGGTCAATACTTTTTGACCTTTCAACCCAAAACCCTCGAGGGACGAGCTAGGGGCTCGAGTTCGAATCCAGACTATTTCCTCCTCATCCTCCACACTCCCCTCCCCAACGTGTCCACAACAAGGATGCACCCCCCCCCTATCCTCACGCTCTACGACACGGGGGCAGTAAACAGTTCACGTGACGGACACAATTAGGGCATTACTGTAAAGGTAATGCTGGTGTACTTAATCACTCCTGACAGAAGTAGCTCTCATTAATTAGCGTGCGACTAATGGCAGAAGTCTATAGTAGCGGAAGGTGCACATCTTACCCAGACTCAGTAGACTAATTTATTTCTTTTTATCTCTGCTTCTATCATTAAGTGGTCGATAATATTATCTGTGACTGTGAAGGATTGCGTTTCATTGTGTACTCAATGAGACCAATACATAAGTATATATGTGCGTATGTTTGTATGGCCTCAGATGTGGAAAAATATGCAGGTCGCAACTGGGCTTACCACTGCACTCATCTTTAAGCTTCGAAATCAGTGACATTGCCATTATTATATAACCTCTTTCAGTCGCGAAACGACTGTGTATATTCTCATGGAATAGAGATGAATGCCTGGACATAAGCTATGAAAAGATGTCACGTAGTCAGCAGTTCTCCCCTCTCCACGCAGTACCAATACAGTTTGGGATCAGCGGCTTCAAAGGCTCTGTTATGGTGTAGCACTGTGTGCTGCAAGCTGCCTAAGGGTCTCCGTCTACAGATTTGACTCCCAAAGCCTTTCCGGCGGAAGTGTTATCACTAACTGGAGAAGGAGCAAAGGCAAGTAACTGGCGCTTATACCAGTAAGTCTTGTGCAGAGGAGGACTGGCTTCCCTCAGTAGACTTAGATTCTCCCGCGCCGTTCGCTCATTGGGCGGCAAGCTGTCTCTAGAGGTCAGTCGCTGGCAACGTCTGAAGCCTCTTCTCACCTGGTGTCTACTATCCTAGGCTACCCAACAAAAAGAAGGAGGAAAACTCTGATCTCAATTCTCTCTTATATTGCAGTTATATCCACAAATATTTGCATAACACGTTTTCAAAGGCGCCATTTCATACAATGGATTATTAAAAAAAAAAAAGATTGCATACTAAACAGTGGTTACCATTTTGTTTTCGACTTGAAGTCCATGTATCATTTCTGACACGCTTGACAACCCCTACCCACCCTTACACACACAGAATCGTCGATTCCTATGGAACCAAGCCTCTGCGGTTTCTTTGTGCAGTTTTAGCAGATAGAGGCCGTATAGCAACGCCTCACACGTCGGATATGGTCCTTGGGCAGTAATTCAAGCCATCACTGCCGTCATACATAAGTAAATGTTCAACTTGCATACATTAGAAAAGCGAAAGAGGGTGCACATTATAATTCGAGCATAGGAGGGCTTGCTGAAATGTAAATGAAAGAGAGAGACGTATGGGAAGTATTTGTGACTTTAGTGAAACCTGGTTCAGATGTCCAAATGGTTCGAGGCAAGCACAGCCCTTTTATGAACCATGTGACCCGAGAAAGGCTTTTACGTCGTGGCCAGGATGAGAAATTGGCTCTTCACTGATCTCTCTGTCAGGAGGCCCCCGTCGACTAGGTGATCATTTATTCACACCCGTCTTGGCATGTTGCACGCTATGCCGAGCCCCTGCATGAATTCCTCCTTTCATGTATGGCTGGAAGCTCAAGTCCCAAGCGGGGGCCATCCTTATGCCTATGCTGTCCCATCGTACCCGCGAGGGAACCATCACCACGCATATAGGCCCGTTTGGGAAACGGGCTGATGGGGGTTTCGGACTGGTTTAGGGTTAGGGAAAGCCTTTTTTCCCATCCCTACCACGTGTAATGTACCCTCGCTAGAGGATACTTGTGGTAGCCCACTGAGAGCTATGTTTGCTACCGTACTTCGCCAATCCACTTTCCCGGGAGGATGTTTCCACCGGAGGGCCAACGCTGAGGCGACGGGAGCATTCCTCCGGCTTTAGTGAAACCAGAATAGTTTTACTATACCTCTATTCAAGTCAGAACTTCATGGAGGATCCTGAGTGGCCTCTATTCAAGTCAGAACTTCATGGAGGATCCTGAGTGGCCTCTATTCAAGTCAGAACTTCATGGAGGATCCTGAGTGGCCTCTATTCAAGTCAGAACTTCATGGAGGATCCTGAGTGGCCTCTATTCAAGTCAGAACTTCATGGAGGATCCTGAGTGGCCTTTATTCAAGTCAGAACTTCATGGAGGATCCTGAGTGGCCTCTATTCAAGTCAGAACTTCATGGAGGATCCTGAGTGGCCTCTATTCAAGTCAGAACTTCATGGAGGATCCTGAGTGGCCTCTATTCAAGTCAGAACTTCATGGAGGATCCTGAGTGGCCTCTATTCAAGTCAGAACTTCATGGAGGATCCTGAGTGGCCTCTATTCAAGTCAGAACTTCATGGAGGATCCTGAGTGGCCTCTATTCAAGTCAGAACTTCATGGAGGATCCTGAGTGGCCTCTATTCAAGTCAGAACTTCATGGAGGATCCTGAGTGGCCTCTATTCAAGTCAGAACTTCATGGAGGATCCTGAGTGGCCTTTATTCAAGTCAGAACTTCATGGAGGATCCTGAGTGGCCTCTATTCAAGTCAGAACTTCATGGAGGATCCTGAGTGGCCTCTATTCAAGTCAGAACTTCATGGAGGATCCTGAGTGGCCTCTATTCAAGTCAGAACTTCATGGAGGATCCTGAGTGGGTAGAACTTGAACACGGATATCAAATGAGTTTAGTAGTTAAGAACATTCGCTTAACCATGAGTCTTTCTCTGGGGAAAAGGAAGTGAGATGGGGCGGTTTCAAAATGTTCCATTGATTTTTAATCTAAAATTCATTACTTTTGAAGAGAAAAACAATCGCTCCATATGTTCTTTAAAGTCGGTATTGTCTTTTTTTTAAAAGTAGTTTTAATGTTTGTTCTTGTTTTAAAGCTACAAAGTGATTTCGACTGTGGCGATGTCTGGAAAATATCCCCAAGTGGAATCGGCTTTGCGCGTGACTGTTCAGTAAGACAGGTAATTCCTGGCTTAAAGATCCCCGACCACTAACTTGTCTTGAGACCTGAGATTAAGATCGTGCTGACCTGCCTAATGGAAGGGGAATTTAGCGCCAAGCTAACTGGAGAAGTTGTCAAGAGTTCAGTTCTCCTTAAAGATGCTAATTTAATGTGAAATGTACATTTCTAGCTTCTTATCACGGGAATCCCCCCCTCTCTCTCTCTCTCTCACGTTGTCTGCTACGCTCTCCTTCCTCCCCTTTTTTTTTCCTTCTCTCTCTCTCTCTCTCTCTCTCTCTGTTTTTGTCCCCCCCCCCCGCCACCCATCTGACACTAATTGAACTAATTGATAAATACTATGCATGTCAACTACACGACAAAGATGCTGCGTTTTAGAATCCGCTTCACTGACAACAGACAGTTTAAGAATGTTTGACAGACATGACAACAGACAGACATTCAGACTGACGTGCAAGTGATGAACAGATCGTAAAACTGACGAAATAGAATTGCTGTTGATATACGCACACATTTTCGCAAACACTTTTCGGCTCAGCCATTTATAAAATCTTTTGGTTAATTTTTATACATAGCTGAGTAAATTTGTAGTCAGTAGTCCAACTTCTTTCTTTGTTTCTCTGTTTCCACAGTCGTAGTCCTTTTTTTTTTCTCTCTGTTTCCTAATCCGTAGTACAATTTCTTTTTTTCTTTCCTAGTCCGTAGTCCAACTTTTTTTTTTATGTTTACTTATCCTTAGTCCAACTTCTTCCTGTTTCCTAATCCGAAGTCCTTCTTCTCTCTTTTTGTTTCCTAATCCGTAGTCCAACTTCTCTCTTTTTGTTTCCTAATCCGTAGTCCAACTTCTTTCTTTGTTTCCTAGTCCGTAGCCCAATTTCCTTGTTTTTTATTTTGTTTCCTAGTCAGTCGTCCGACATCTTTCTTACTCGTAGGCCTACCATTTATACCAAATGAACGGATGAAAGAATGAAATGAATAATACCACTTCAATGTAAGTTCTACATTTCCTCTTCAAACAAAGTATAGAAAAATTACGACTTTAAATCCCCCCCCCCCCCTTTTTCAAATCATTACAACGCTGCTAATTGTGGTAGGGAGAAAATGAAAACAGAAGACAAGTCTTTGTTCTCGGCATTCCAATGCACAAGAAAAACAACAGAAGTTCATTCTAGAGCCTCGTTTTCAAACTAAAAGCAAAACAAAAAACTGGTGTATGTTTAACTTGTAAAGTTTCTGTAAAATTCGATCCTGCAGCATAAGGAGCTCAAATAGTTTGTGAGGAAAGGGAAGAAGACTTGGTGGGTGGAGAAAGGTGCATTGAGGGGTTAGCGTAGAAGCTACTTTTTTAAAGCTTGATATCTATCCAGGCTAACCTGCCAACTTTTATTTCAGAAATATCCAAGAAATCATCGGAATATTGTTCTTTTGTTTTAAATTCATCTTATTCAGCGTTTAGTTGAACTTTATTTTTTACATCCGGGGCTTAAATTTCTAAATTCACTATGCGAACTTTATTTTAAAACGAAGCACCAAGTTGAAATGCGAGCAAATCAAGTGGGGGGGGGGGAGGGGCTTACAGGACGTTGTACAAAGTGAAGTGCCCCTTTCATGCCTAGGATTTATGAGTAAGATAATGTACAGGTCATCTGTTTCTGTGACCAACGGTTAACGAGGATGACATGTGGCCAGCACAACAATCATCCACCTTTACTTTTCAAAGATATATTTCAAATTTGTAATAACTGGAAAGTTTTCAAAGATGTGGGCAAGTAGTTTTTTGTTTTTTTAATGCGAGTTCCGAGATTTGAAATAAGTGCTCACTTGACATAACGCCAATGCCATCTCGCATACCTTTAAAAGACAACATTTACAAAAGCCTAAATTGTTGTTGTTTTTATTTAGTTCAAGCCACTGTACAACCGGCATTGTATTTTTTTTTTTGGAGCAGAGGATTTTATGGCACACTATATTTTATGGCCGTGACGTCATTCCTGGGTGGGTTGAATAGGAATTGATTTGTGACATGGAATAAAATTGTTGAGTGGTACACGCTAGAGATTGGAAGACTAGAACGAGTTGATAATACAATAACACATTCAAAGTGAGAATATCACGATATTATCTCCAAGGGTGACCAGATGACCAGTAGAAGGAGGTCATGTGTTCATTTTTGTTAGTCGTCTCCTTCATCTGGAAGAGGCGCAGTGGAGAAGTCGGTTATGCCCTTGGCCTCCTAATCAAAAGGTTCCGAATTAAAATTCTGGTGAGATTAGGATTTGTAGTGCGCATCTGAGTCCACCCAGCTATAATGGGTACCCGACATTCGTTTGGGAAAAGTAAAGGCGTTAGGTCGTTATGCTGGCCACATGACACCCTCGTTAACCGTAGAACACGAAAACAGATGATCTTTACATCATCTGCCCTATAGACCGCATGGGGTGAAAAGGGAAACTTTACTTTTTTTTTTTTTTATACTTTTACACCCGATTCTTGTATAGCAAACTTCTTTAACAAAAAAAGATCTTTCAAAACATTTTCCTTTGTTGTGTTAAGTTGGCCTAGCACACTTAATAACATAACACTAGTCGACCCGCGGCGTAGCATACGCCGCTATTTAGTGACGGATGAATACAGAGAAGATTACTTATTCTCCCTTCCCCCCCTCTTTTATTTCTGAGCCTCGCTCTCTGTCGCCGCGAAAGTTACGTGGGGTAACTCTAGTCCGACTTACAGGAATGAAAGAGTTATCATTCCATGACTTTTTCATGTAGGGTTAGAGAGTCGGCGTGCTTGCTTAATGTCACGCGTGATTGGGCCAGGATAAGAATTATATATAGAGAAGAAGCTGAGATTGGTCCAAAGGTTGGCTTTGTTGTCCAGTGCTTACCTGTACATAATAATAGCAATAATAACTAGTCGACCGGCGGCGTAGCATACGCCGCTATTTTGCAGGGCTGGCCTTAGGCGCCTGCAACCTATGCGACCGCAGTGGGCCCCGCACTTTCATAGGGCCCGCTCTAATTCAAGGTGTAGAAATTATTAAATTAAACCATTTTATAACTTAAAAGAGATTTCTCGCGCCCTCCTGTCAATTTACCAGCAGCACTTTCATAGGACCCGCACTTTCATAAGACCCGCGCTTTCATAAGACCCGCATTTTCATTGGACCCGCGCTAATTCAAAGTGCATAAATTAATTAATTAAACCATTTTTTAACTTAAAACAGATTTCCCGCGCCCTCCTGGCGATTTTACCAGGAGCTCCTGAAAATCTCCCGAAATCGCAAAATATACAAAAAGTTCTTAAAATATACGAAAATATATACACGAAAATTGTCATTTTGGGTGTCATTCAATATGGAAAACGGCAATCTTAAGCGCGACATTATGCAACAGCCTTAATTGTGTAATCTGTTGAAAGCTTCTCGCGTCTCAAACTAATGAAGAATTACTTGAGGTCAACAATTCTCAAAGATAGATTGAAACATTTGGTAATTCTTGCTATTAAGCGTGATCTATGTAGGAAACATAATTATTATGATATACTGTATGACTTCGCTACACGCAAGGCTCGTAAAGTAATTCTGTACGTAGTAAAGAATGAATAAAATGCATAGACGAATTTATTTTCTAATTCAAACTCTTAAAATTCACTTATTATCCGCTTCCCTACTCAAACTTGGCCCCGCGAAATCCAATTCGCATAGGGCCCCACAATGGGTAAGTCCGGCCCTGCTATTTACAGAAAAATGGAACCTCCCGCAGGACAAAGGGGGATGGGAGCGGGTAGGGTTTGACAGTCAAGCGCGCAGTCAGTCATCCGTAGTGTGAATACTACTCTTGTTTTCTCGTGAACTAACCGCAGAAATAAGAGAGTGATCTTTCCTTTACCTTTTGTTTAAACTGTTGAGGGAAGAATTATATATATAGATAATAATTTTATTTTATTCCAACTTTGTGATTACCTTTATTTTTTGTTATATTTTCCAGACAAGAAAAAGAAGTGATGAGAATGCTATCAGAGCTGAACCAGACAATTACAGGTGTGGACAAAGGTGGCCAATCTAAGGATGTCCTCCGGTTTGTTTCATCTACTTTGCCATGGCTGGCCAAACTGGACGCGCTGGGGAACTACTTTACCGGCGGAAACTTCCTGGGTGCGAATAAATACCACCAGAAGTACGCTCACGGCGTCCTGTCTATTCTTACCCACTTTCAAGACCTCGGCGGAATTTTCGCGGATTGTCTTCAGGATGTTGCCTTCGATCATCGTCAGGCTGTATCCCCGGAAATGACGTATGAAAACCGCTTTCTTTGGGACAGATCACGTGACGGAATATACCGGCACAAGCACAAGTTCAAGCTCCACTACGGTACAGCGGCATTTTTCTCTTGCGACTCCCTTGGAGTAGCCAGTGATAAAAAATGCGGGCACGTGCTTCTCATGCAGGACCCAATTCGGATGGCCATGGCTGAATATGGCTCATGTCATGTGGAGCTTCGAGATTACCCCTGGTGTCGGCTAGCTCGTTCCCCTGGAGTGAGTGTTGAAGAATGGATCATCGCCAGAGGAAATCCAGTCTTTAAAAGTCTAGTCTACAACCCTATTTTATGTTTGCACAGCAAAGCGTCCTGCGAAGAGAACCTCCACACGTTTCTCGCAAACTTGACCTCAACCAACAACACAAACCTAGTGTCTTACATCGTAGGCAATCTAGACTCTTGGTTCTCCATGGTCGGCCTTCACGAGCATCTGGCAGACTCACTGGCAATGCTGCACCATGTTACGAGGCTTCCTCTCCACCAGTGTCATCAGCTTTCTCACCTCGCCTCCTCGGTGCCACGTCAAAAACCTTTGGCCTCAAGCAGGCACTCAAAGCTGCCCTCCTTGCCATCGTTGGTAGAAAACAGCCAATCAGATGTCTCGTTTTTAGTGGAGCTCAGTGTCGCGGAGAATAAGTTGATCTCTAGTTTGCCGGCGCTGAAACTTCGACAGTCCGCTAACAGTGAGTCTGATAGAGATCGGACTTTACCTGATGTAGACGTGGTTGACTTTGACGTCTGGGAAGCCAACCATCAAGAAAATACCAGCATTATTGTTGACAATGACTCAGACGTTGACATGCTTCAAAATGAAGACAATTTTAAAGACTTGAATCTCAATGATACGGGTATAAGTGATGACTATGAAGATTACGATAATGATGAAGATGAATCACAAGAGAAGCTCAGAGAAGTAATGGAGGATCACCAACTGACTTCTGACACCAGAAGATATTTAGAGACCAACAGACAGAGAGAGAACTTGTATATTAAACTTTCCAGAAATCAAAAAGTTCTGAATGCGTTGTCTTTGGACCTTAGCCTCTACGAGGCAGTGAAGAGACTATACAGTATTCAGTCACGTATCTTTTTTAACTCCATCCACCATTGACAAAAACAAAATGTTTTAAGAACAAATGTTTTACTCAAGTCAGAGCTTAACTGAAACTAAGTTTCTGTCACTGTGATATTGACATGATAATGGCGTGGTCTCTCTGCTCTCTTGCTATTCCAGCAAAGATCGTAGAGCTATGAAGGGCAGTTCTCTGGGTTAGCCAATGTTTATGAGGGAATCAAGTTGACGACCCAACGACCAAATAATTCCCAACAGTTGGTGCCAGGAAACTGACTTGAGCAAACCATACAGAAAACCTGAGCAATGGTTCTCCAGTCTGTCACACTAATTACTTTATAATCTATTTGTTTTCCTTATCGATTAAGTTATTTTCATTAAATTGTCATATTTAACTAACCTCTCAGACCTATCTTCAGTCATTTCAACTTTCTCAGAAGGGAATTGATTTCAGATGTTGTATTCAAATGAGGGTAAAAGAAAAGTCTATTTACTTAGGGGTTGGAGGGGGGATTTTGTTTTGTGTTGCTTGTCTGGGGAGATGTGAAAGTGTTATATCCTAACCTAGTCTGAACATTGTTAGGAACAAGAGGATCCCATCCCTGTGTGTACTGGTGTTAAAGTATTTATAATTTGAATTAGCAAGAGTATTATAGTTGCATATAATTTGTTATTATGTTAGCCAACATCTTCATATACATTGTTATAATCTTATCTGTCATTTGCTCATGAGTTGTTACCTATGTGTTGGCATTGTTTTATTTTAAGTTTTTTTGTTACTATAACACTGAAGTGGCAGAATCTGTGCAGTGCAGAAGTGGGGGGAGCAAATGTCAGTAAGGAGGAGGAGAAGAGGGTTCATATCAAATATACTTTACAAAGAAAATGGGGGCAATGTTGGCTGAGTGGTTAAGTATTCAGCTGGGATCCTAGGTTCAAATCTCTGTGAAGATTGGGATTTTAATTTCTGGATAATTAGGGTGCCCCTGAGCCCACTCTAATGGGTAACTGACTTTAGTTGGGGAAAGTAAAGACGGTTGGTCGTTGTGCTGGTTACATGACACCCTGCTCATTAACCGTTGGCCAAAGGAACAGATGATCTTAACATCATCAGACCTATTGATCTCAAGGTCTGAAAAGGGAGCATTATTTGTTTACATTAAAGACTTAAATTTCAGTGAGAATGTAAGCCATTGAGATGGACAAAAGGAACCCTAAGAATATTTAGAAAATTTTTTTTATACTTTCAGAAGGGTGAGAACCTAAAACCTGCCTCTGAATGTGTATAGCGAGTTTGTTATCAAAACTGAGTGCAATCATAACACTTTAAAAAGTGAAAAGAAATAAACACAAGAAAGATTATAAGAAGTTTTTTTTTTTTTAAATTACTTCATGTTTTGTGGAACAAATTATTTATAATTCAACTCGAGAACTTGCTTACATTCACTTATTGAAAAAGACTTATAACTTAAGATGCAAGTGTTCCTTCAGGAAAAAAGACCATTATGTCCTAACACAAACCTGTAGCCTGGCAGAATGTCAGTCAAGATTATGGTTGCATTTATCAGACACACCTCAGGCTGTCTTCCATGCAACTACCATGGCCTAACATATCTGTTGTTTTTTTAAACGATCATTAAATAATTGGCTGCGTGCAACAGCCCACTTAATAAACATATAAATCTATTTTATATTTGTATGGACTGTAAATTTTTTTTTTTTTTAAATAATTTTAGGCTATTTGTATAAAAATTTATTAATTCTTCTGACACCAAAAAGTTATTACCGTATTTTTCGCCGTATAAGACGCACTTTTTCTTCTCCAAAACTGGGGGGGAAAAGTTGGTGCGTCTTATACGGCAAATACACATTTTACATGCATTAAAACTGCCCCCAACTTTGTGTGGCGCTTACTCACAGTCCTTTCCTTATGCAGTGTGTGCTGCGGGCTGGATTTGGGGCACGACATCTAACAGAACCGTAGATAACAAAGGAGCAAAAACCATAACCGTAAAAACCTCAGGGCATGAGAAAACCCACTACAGGGTTGTGCTGTCCTGCTGTGCCGATGGTACCAAACTGCCTCCGATGTTGATTTTTAAAAGGAAAACGTTCCCAAAAGAAACAATCCGACGGGGAGTCGTCGTGCATGTTCACGATAAAGGGTGGATGGACGAAAATGGCATGAGGCTGTGGATTGACAAAGTGTGGTCTAAATGTCCTGGCGGTCTTCTGAGAAATCTTCCTTGTTGGTGCTTGACCAGTTTAGAGCGCACATTACGGAAAATACTAAAAAGAACTTTAAGGAAGTTAAAACCCAAATAGCTGTGATTCCTGGTGGCCTCACTAGCCAGCTGCAACCTCTGGACGTTTCCATTAACAAGCCATTGAAAGTTCTGATGCGTGAGGAGTGGAACACCTGGATGGCAGCTGGGAACCATGATCTGACACCTACTGGGCGGATGAAGAGGCCCACTATCACACAAGTGTGTGAATGGGTTAAAAGGTCATGGGACTCCGTGAAGGAGGACATTGTTGTAAAATCCTTCAAGAAGTGTGGCATTAGTAATGCCTTGGACGGAACAGAAGACGTCTTATTTGACACCAGTGAGGAAGAAAGTGATGACAATGACTGCGAGGATCTGTCCTTCCTCATTTCTGATAGCAGCGAAGACGAGGAATTCTTGGGGTTCGAATAAAAACATTACAGACTGATTTTTGTTACTTTCACTGTTTACTGACTGTTAATGAGAGTAAAGATTGTTCTTAATATGTTACATGGTTGACATAAAATTGTTCTTAAACTGCTGTTTACTTTATACAGTTGATATAAAATATTTTAGTACAGTATTTGGTTCAGAATCTTTTTTTTCTAGATTTTCCTCCTTTAAAATTGGGTGCGTCTTATATGCCGGAGCGTCTTATACGGCGAAAAATACGGTAAGTTAGAATACGAAATACTCCAGGGAACTAATTGAGAAACGTAATTTCCCTTTTTGATTCACCCTCCCCAAAAAATTATCAGAATTGTGATGAATTTAAAAATATTATGAATTGAATAGTCAATTTGTGAAAATGTATTCATTACTTAAAGCTGAACCTACAATCACATTAATTAGTTGTAGATCTAAGACATTCACACACACAAAAAAGTCAGCCCTTTAGATACAGACCAGGTTTTAACTTAACTTTACAGTGTACTCAGATCTAATATTAAATATAAACATAACAAGCAATACTGATCAAAATCTATGTTAGCGAGTGCTTCACTCCCACCTATCCTGTTGAACTGTTGGGGCACCATACAAGGGAGTTCTTAACAGGTTCAAATTCTCTTTCAAAAGCCCTGGACAACCCAGTGGTTGTTTGCAATGTATGCAAGTCATCAGACAGGTCAAGACCTTGTACTTCCCAGACTTGTCAAAACCACAAATCAACATTAGTGCAGTATTCAACTAGTCTTGTCAAAACCAGAAATCAGTATTAGTGCAGTATTCAACAAGACTTGTCAAAACCACAAATCAACATTAGTGCAGTATTCAACAAAACTTGTCAAAACCAGAAATCAGTAAAAGTGCAGTATTCAACAAGACTTGTCAAAACCAGAAATCAACATTAGTGCAGTATTCAACTAGTCTTGTCAAAACCAGAAATCAACATTAGTGCAGTATTCAACTAGTCTTGTCAAAACCAGGAATCAACATTAGTGCAGTATTCAACTAGTCTTGTCAAAACCAGGAATCAACATTAGTGCAGTATTCAACTAGTCTTGTCAAAACCAGAAATCAGTATTAGTGCAGTATTCAACAAGACTTGTCAAAACCAGAAATCAGTATTAGTGCAGTATTCAACAAGACTTGTCAAAACCAGAAATCAACATTAGTGCAGTATTCAACTAGTCTTGTCAAAACCAGAAATCGACATTAGTGCAGTATTCAACTAGTCTTGTCAAAACCAGAAAGCAACATTAGTGCAGTATTCAACTAGTCTTGTCAAAACCAGGAATCAACATTAGTGCAGTATTCAACTAGTCTTGCCAAAACCAGGAATCAACATTAGTGCAGTATTCAACTAGTCTTGTCAAAACCAGAAATCAGTATTAGTGCAGTATTCAACAAGACTTGTCAAAACCAGAAATCAGTATTAGTGCAGTATTCAACAAGACTTGTCAAAACCAGAAATCAACATTAGTGCAGTATTCAACTAGTCTTGTCAAAACCAGAAATCAACATTAGTGCAGTATTCAACTAGTCTTGTCGAAACCAGAAAGCAACATTAGTGCAGTATTCAACTAGTCTTGTCAAAACCAGGAATCAACATTAATGCAGTATTCAACTACTCTTGTCAAAACCAGAAATCAGTATTAGTGCAGTATTCAACAAGACTTGTCAAAACCAGAAATCAGTATTAGTGCAGTATTCAACAAGACTTGTCAAAACCAGAAATCAACATTAGTGCAGTATTCAACAAGACTTGTCAAAACCAGAAATAAACATTAGTGCAGTATTCAACAAGACTTTGATGAACCTCTTGTTTCTATTTGACTATTGTGCAGACCTTGTGCTATTTGAAGTCAGTCTAATGGAAGAACTATGGCCCAAAAAGTCCAAAGAGCTAACCCTTCTATTCTACTTTTATGGCCAGATAGCACTGCCTCATGGCTGGGATTGAATATAGCCCGCAAAACAAAGCTTTGTCATAAGATAAATAAATACAAACGACAGGCCAAGAGCTTAACCATTTAATTAGGGTCTATGTACAGTGTAACAGCAGAATCACAAGAAATCCAGTCTTTCATTCTTTCTCCATTCAAGACAATTATTTCTATTTCATCAGAAACAGAACAAAGCATCCTAACCCACACCCTTATACACACCATGACAAGTTTTACCAGCAGCACACACGCAGACACACCACAGAATAAAAGCAATAAATCAATCTTTGAGCTCCACAATCTGTTTCTTTCGCTCTGGCTGGAACGGAACAGCTCCTGGCTTGCTGTGGAATCTGCGATTGCTCTCTCTGAAGAAAAAAAAACGAATTTAAATAAGATTCTAAAACTAATTACTATAAGATGAAACTAACAGAAATGAATGGATTATTTGATGATTTGTAAAAAAAAATTGATAGTATCACATTATAGCAAGCGCTCCCAGTCATTTCATCTTGCTCCGAGAATTCATCTCATTACTGTTGTGGAAATGCATTTTACAATAAAACTAGAAAAAAATTTAATAAATTAAAAAAGAAAACAGAAACAGGAGATTGTGTTGCCTGTAAAACGGCCAAAAGCCCCCAACAAAATATCAAGTGTTGAATCCATAAATCAAAACCTCATTTTTAGCAACGAAAATGAAGATGCTTTTGTATAGAGAATCTTTCATGCTATTGTACTCAGTGTGCTATGGTCTAATCCCCCATGCGGACATGTGTGGGTGTGTGTGTGTGGGGGGGGGACCTAGGAGAATGTTTCCTTGCAGCCTACAGGCGCTCGGCAAACACAACTCAGATCCAGTCTGGATTCAAATTCGAACCCTTCTTGAAAGGTAGTGAAGCGGTTTTAACAAACAGCGACTTATCTTGCCAAAAATTGAACATAGTTACTAGGACAATAGTTGCATGCTATACTATTTAGCCACTGCATCTCAAACATCAAAAAGAAATATAATGCTTTATTATTATTGAAATGCTGTTTTGTTTACAATGTGTACAACTAATTTACTAGTTACAAACAATAAAAGGGAAATAGAAAACTGACTTTCTCTTTTGAGCCTCTTTGATTTCTCTGAGTTCTTTCCTTTGGCTGAAGATGAGTTTAGGCAAATGCCTGTGTCTAGAAATCCTCTTGATCTCTGGGTGGTCTTTGAATGTTCTCTTCAAGGTTTCAGCTGTATTGAATGCTGTCTTCTCTCTTGGTTTAAGCTAAAGCAATAGAAAAAATTAAATTTGTTAATTAAAAAAATGTGGCCCATGTCTGAATGGGATGATAAAAAAAATATGTCGAGGGGCCGTGTGAAAACCCATACTTCAGTGTACAAAAAAAACAACAAAAAAACAGATGCATTTTTTTTTCATTAGAAAGTCGGAACTGCGAATGTTAATGGACCACTATAGCTCCTATTGTACAATTTGTTCTTAGACCAAAGACTAAAGACAGTATTTGCTTTTCCTAGTTAGTTGTTTGGCACAACAGCTACTGGAAACCAATTAGCATACGAAATGTGCTGCAATTGGAAACATTCAGATAATAAAATTCAGAAGCAGGTAAATCATGTTAAAATGTTAGTAAAATGTTTTAGATGCTTCGGATGTTCCTTCAGAGTTGAAGTCCGAATCTCCCGCTGAACAATGAAGGATGGCAGTGGATAGGGTATGAACCCGGGACCATTGAGATAACTGAACTACAGTCCAGCACGCTTACCCCACAGCCAGGCAGCCATCCATATTTATAAGTATGTGTAAGCATGGGAAAGTCCATTGGTAGCACAATGGATAAATTGATGCTAGAACAAATTAGAAAAGAAAAACTGCATTGGTGCACAGTCTTAGCAAGAACGATAACGATTTTTAGTACCTTGCAAAAAAAATATTAAAAAATAGCGCACTTCATGGGAGAACAGAGAAGCTGTATGCGACAAACAATGGTCAGCTTTTAGACTTGGTAGAGATGCTTGACTCATTTGACCCAAACATGCAAGAGCATCTTCGATGAATTAAGAATGCAGAGGCTCACAACCAGTACCTAGGATATAGGATTCAAAATGAGCACATGGAATATTGTCCCATCATCCTTGACTGCACGCAGAGGTCTTTTACATAGTGATCCAAAAAATAAGGTGAACACTTTAAGTCTATGTAGTTAAAAGGCCAATAGTACAGTACTTACTTAAGGTACTATGTTTTGTAACAAAAATATACGATTTCGTTAGCGTGACGTGGTACGATACAATATGGTCTACTCTTACAGCTAAGGGCTACCCCCTATGAAATTAGAAAAGGGCCCCGCCTCTATATTTAGCCATTATGTTAATTATGAATTGTGGCTGTCGATAGCTAGTTTATTTAACCATGTTCTGCTAGAAAAATATAGTGAAAAATATTGGTTACAAAAGTTCCTTTCAGACCTTGCTATCTATAGGGCAGATGATGTAAAGGTCATGTGTTTCTGCCCACGGTTAATTAGGGTGTCATGTGGCCAGCACAAAGACTAAATGCAATTACTTTTCCCAAACTAATGTCAGGTACCCAATTGAGCTGGGTGACTCACATGTGCCCTAAAGATCCTGAAATAAAAAATCCAGCTTTCATCAGGATTCAAACCTGGGATATCTAGGTTCAGAAGCCAAGTGCTTTACCACTCAGTCACCACGTCTCCATTTGTCAGTTTACATAAAAAACAAGAAATATGTTCTTCTGTCATTTTTGGAATTGCTTATATAAAGTGTATTTTTCATGCATAGCATGCTCAGAGTGCTACGGTCCAATCTGTTTTGAGGACCAGTGGGATCTGGGAGAAGGTTTTCCAAGGTGCTGCCTTTAGGTGTTAAGTAAATACAACTCTGCTCGAGTCGGGTGTCAGGCCTTGAGCCCCCTTGATAGGTATGCCTCACAACTTAACAATAAACAAAACATTTGAATATTAAAATACTTGGAAAGACACGTGGAAAGCTGAAATATTTATTGGTTACTGCCCTTAATTTTTTGTATGCCAAAAATGTTTAAAATAAGTCTATTCTTTGTGAGACATTACAGCCAATAGGACAGGAGAAGCTTAATTCACCAGTTTGTTGCATGCACTTCAGGGAGATAACTCTATAGATAAACTCTAAAGATAAGCACATATAACTCTATAAGGTAAGCACGCCAAAAAGACACTTTTGCTTTTCCAATAATCTGGATCCATTAGAACTTGTTGGACACGAAGGTCTTTAAGGTTTTAAAAAAAAAAACAAAAAAAACACTAGTTCCATTTATTATCCCATGAAGTTTCATTCCACATCTAACAGCTAAACCTTATGATTGCTACATCCCAAGTCATTTTAATTATTACAACAAGAGTGCATACATTTTTAAAAATGCAAACAGATGAATTAAAAAAAAAATCCCTACTCACCACACCCAGTTTCTCCGCAGCTTTAGATTTCCACAACCTGACATTCATCTCATCAGAACCTGACAGGATGTACTTGTTGTCCATGGACCACAAGATGTGGTTGACACGCTGCATACGCTTTGTAGTGTAGACATCTCTGTGTGGAATAGAAACAGTCCATTAGATAAGTTGATACAATTAATTCTTACAAGTTGTTGCATCTGCTAATTCTGAATGTTTTATGTAAAAAAAACATAAATTCAAACTCTATGGCTACATCACAAGGTCGTCAGGGATTGTAAAGACCTGCCTTCAGGGAACAGTATCAGGAAGAAGCAGATAGAAAGAGGAAGTGATGGGACGACAACACCAAAGAATGGACAGGTCCGTCATTGAATGAAATTCTATCCAAGGCAATGACAGAAAGGAATGGAGAAAGATGGTTGAGTGGTGCCCCAACAGTTCCACAGACAAAGGGATAGGTGAAGGTGAAGTTTGAACTATGTTTTGGGCAGTACATCTTGAGCCCCTCTTAATGGCAGGGAAAAGAAACTTCATGTATTTTAGTAATCAACACAATCAAGCAAGTCTCAATAAGTGTTGAAGAAAAAACCCTCAAGATTTGAAAGTCTCACCTGCTATGACCTTCCACTGCATTGAATATCCGCACAGCTCTGTCGTAGCCTGCAGTGGCAAACTCTTTACCCGTAGGGGCATAGTCGACATCCATCACTGCAGAAAGAAAAAGCACAGAAAAGTGGTGAAATATAATAAAAAAGGAAACATCAACAGACACACTTCAAATCAGGTCAAAGTTTGAATGTTTTACTGCTACTTTAAAGTTTGAATGTTTTACTGCTACTTTAAAGTTTGAATGTTTTACTGCTACTTTAAAGTTTGAATGTTTTACTGCTACTTTAAAGTTTGAATGTTTCCCCATTTATACTGTTTGTATGTTTCATCAATATTATTAGGTTTGAATGTTATACTTCTATTATAAAGTTTAACTGTTTCAAAGCTATTTTAAAGTTTGAAGTTTCATCTTTATTATAAAGTTTGAATGTTTTATTGTTTACATGTTTCTCTTTTGAAGCTACAATTAAGGATTTCAAATTATACAATAAATATTATTTCATCTGAATTGAAATTTCAGACAGTCTGTCCATTCCTCTCATTTTCTTTGCCATCATGAAAGTCTGGCAAAAAGTTAGGCCTAGACCTAATCATTATCTGACCACAGGTTATAGTTTGCCTTCTTCTCATGATAAATTACATTATATGGTATCACTTTACAATGTAGTGCTTAAAGCTGTAACCTCTCCTTACAATGTTAAGCTTTTTGTGAATCACCTCACAATGCAGTGCCTATAACTAGGCACACAGTTGTGCAAATGACACTCTCAATGTGCAGGCTTGAAAATGTTTTTGAGGAGCATCTCATTTCCTAGGACACAGACTATTTTCAGCTGTGCTGCTAATGTTTCTGATTCTCATTTAATGAGCATTAACTCTTTCTCTCTGTAATTATTTTCCATGTTCTGATGGAATTGTTCATTTTGCTCATTTGTGTTTCACTTCCCTGTCATGTTTAAACTTGAATAACTTTTTTGAATGAAATCAGGAAATGTTACATTAGGTATATAATTATATAGGATATTTTTATGCATGCTCTTTTTATATAACACAAATTAAAGTTTATAAAACCAAAAATTAATTTAATTGAGACAAGTGAAGAGTTAAAAAACACAACTTCTCACCAGCAGCTATATGGTCCTCATGTTTGTTTGCAGCCATTGCCAGATTCCTGATGTCATATGTATAGAGACTGAAAGCATGAAAACAAAAATAATGTTAAGATCATGTGACTTTCCTCATCACTTAGGATTTTCAAATAAAATGATAATCATTCAAAAACAATAATCAATTCATCATAATTAATCAACATGTTCTTTCAGAGAAAAAATAAAATTTAAAAAATTATTATTTTAAGAATAAAATTTATTTGGTATTTATACAAGGAAATACATTATTTAATAGGATTTAGAGAGAAAAAAAAACTAAAAAAACTATTCATTCAAAATTGGAATGAAGCCTAGTATTCCACCCCCCAAAAAAGATGTAGTAATATTTAATGTAATGCCTCAAGATCATCTGAAATAGTGATTAGATGACAAGTGATCTGAAATAATATCAAAACACTGAAAATACAATATATTATTTCAGTGTCCTAAAACCAACCTGGAAATATCACATCTCTAACAAGATTTAAATAAGAATCATTAGCTCTAATGTCAAGGCAGTTCTACTGTATGGTTCTGAAACATGGAGAACAACTGAAGCAACAACAACAAAAATACAGACCTTCATCAACAAATATCTGAGAAATATCTTAAAAATACATTGGTATGACAAAATAGAAAACACCAAACTGTGGGAGATGGGTGAACAGAGAAATATAGAAGTGCAGATCAGAGAGAAAAAGTGGAGTTTGATTTCACACCCTTAGAAAAGATACCAACAACAGAGCTAGACGGGCCTTAGAGTGGAACGAACCCCTAGGGCACAAGACGCAGAGGAAAACCAAAAAGAATGTGGAGACCCACTGTACTAGATGGAGCCGAAAGGACAGGAAAGAGCTGGGAAGCCATTAAAAACTAGCAAGAGACCATGGAGAGTGGCTTGTTTTCACTGAGGCTCTATGTTCCATTTGAAACGCAAAGGAAAGATGACGATTTTTCTGTGTGTGCAGTTATTTAATCTTGCTTTCTGTTTAAAGAACAAATGCAATCTACATTTAATGTATAGATAATTGAAACTGTATTAAAAAAGTACCTATATATTTTGTTTTCAGTTTTTTTGGCTTATATGGTACATGGATTCCAAGCCTAGTAATGCTTTTTAATTTTCCAATTTCAATATCACGTGAAGACCTAAGGTCCAGGATACATTACAATTGCTACTTACTTGTAGTCATCACAGGCAGCTGTAAATATGTAGGCCTGCATTGGGTTCCAGCTGATAGCATTCGTCTTCATCCTCATGATAAGCTGTAGACAGAAAAAAACACAAAACATACAAAATGACAAAACAATCAAGAAGCTGGTGCTAAGGTAAGGGGGAAAAAGCAAGGAGGGAGGGGGGAGATGCCAATATATTGCACCAGAGGAAGGAATTGTGAAAGTCTTAGCTATTCAAAATATTTAGATAGTTAACCGATAACAACTATTTGCCTCTGATTAAATTAAATGGTCACTGGTTCTATTAAAATGTTACAAGATGTATTAAAAAACCTGGCCATATATTTATTAACTTATAAGGATTTATGTTTGTTACAGATATTTGACATTTAACTTAAATTTAGGGCATTAACTATTGGTTATTGACGCACTCAGTGATAATTTAAACTGGTCCTATTTGGCAGTCAACACAGGCACTGTCGATGCTTTAAAATCTATATTTTCTTCCTGTATATTTTTTTATTGCTTAAAATGTCTACACTAAAAATGTTTTTTTAAAAAAGGATTTTTTTAAAAAAGAGTGGGGGCTTAAATAGTCTCTAGTATCTGAATGGTTGCGATATGGGATAATGAGCTCAAGACAATTCTTTTATGTATTTTTAAATGTTTTATATATATATATATATATATATATATATATATATATATATATTAGGGGTGCACCGGATAGTCCCTCCGGCTCCGGCTTCTGGCGAATATCCGGCATTTTTTACTATCCGGTGCTATCCGGCTCCGGTCGGATATCACTACCGGATAGTAAACCGGATAGTAAAAATACACCTATTTAATATGCATAGAGTGGACCTCGTTCCATTACTGTCTGTTATAGAATGTATTAATGTTTATATGAAAACAAAATAATGTGCTTAAAAATTGAGCCATTATAAATATGCACCAAACATCGTTTATTATAAAGACAAGGCATGTTAATAACTTAATATAAATAGAGATGAAACTTTACATCATAAATGCGCTTTACATACAGAGATGCAATGACTGGCACTTTTTTCAATTTGTCTTGACCTTTGAGTAAGTTAGTTAACATGTTAAAATGTTACATTCCTTGACTACGTCATGCTGACCAGACGTCTGTCTAGCTGTGCGGGTATATCTCCAGAGGTAGAGATGAACAACTCCCACCCCCTTTTATTTGTTTAGTCCATCACATTGAGTTTTTTATAGGCAGGTAACCACAAGTTAAATACGATGGACGTAGGTTTAATGTCAGCGTATAGACACTCTCTAGTGGTCACACCTTTCGAGGGAACTGAGTTTGTTTACTTAGTAGTTAATCTTTATTGGGGGGGGGGGGCTGGACTACAAGAGCCACACCTCTAAGGTAACCAGGTATATTTCTAGATGAACAACTCCCTCCCCCTTTTATTTGTTTAGCCCATCACATTGAGTTCATTGATTGACAGGTGACCCCAAGTCAGATACGATGGACGTAAGCACTCTCAAGAGGTCACACGAGGGAACTAGGTTTGTTATTTGGGGGGGGGACTAGACTTTACATTATAAATTCGTATTACATACGTAGCAGCGATGTCTGGTACACTGGCTTGTCTTGACCTTTGAGTGGTCTAGTAAACATGTCATATTCCTTAACTACGTCACGCTGATAATCTGTCTAGATGTGCGGGTATATCTCCAGAGGTAGAGATGAGCTACCCCCACCTCCTTTTGTTTGTTTAGTCCATAACATTGAGTTCACAAATAGGCAGCTGACCACATTAAGCCAGATGTCAACGTGTCGACACTGTCTAGAGGTCACATCTTATGAGGGAACTGAGTTTGTTTACTTGGATTAGAATTTGTATTAGAGGCGGGACTACAAGCCAAATCTCTATAAGGTTAATTTGGTATGAGTTAGTTTATTATGAGATAGGCTGTCAATCAAGGGTCTGGACCACAAACCACACCTTTTATACTATTGGACGGGTAATAAGTTTGTTTACTTTGAGTTAAGTCTCACGTATGAGTCAGGACTACAAGCCAAACAGACACTGACCAAGGGTATCTTTAAAGGGAGGGCTCAAGAGACTCAACACCCCCAACTTCTTATTTGTTTAATCCATGACAATGTATTGATAGAGAATATAGACATTGACCATTCTTAAGCCAGAATGGATTAACGCAAATTGTTAAGACATATTGAGACTGTCTAGAGGTCACTAGATGGTGACACTAAGTTTGTTTACTTGGAGAGAAATGTCATTTAGGCACACGTTCGTTGCACAATAAAATAAAACAAATAGGTGCATGTGTGCGTGTATGTATTTTTCCCCTTGTATTAAAACCTTTAGAAAGAAAACTAATTTCATTGTTTAATTCTATTGACTTAATATATAAAGGAAAACCTTACAGTTAAATTTAACATCGCAGAAAATAAATTGATCTAAAGCACCACAATTAGATCTAGCAAACAAAGAAAAAATATGCTGGAATGTTAAGAAACACTTGACCTCTGTAACTAAGGTACAGAGATAATTTATCTATATGCTTGACTGATCATGCCAATGTGTTATCTTTTTTTGCCTGCACACTAAACACTTGCGTATGCCCAAGGAAAAAAAACGCGTGAAGGTCAACACAATCATCTATACACACTACACTAGGACTACATGTGTAGGCTCACTACGTCTATCTGACCAGGTTGTTACGATCAATCGAACACAAAGTCTATTTATGTTTTTTTTTTTGGTAGGGAGGGTGTGGGTGATTTTGTTTCTTTTATAGTTGGTTTTCCCAATTCTCTTAGATCTATATAACAGTAGATCTAAACATTGATAACAATAATAGGCCTACAGACTACAATTAAATCTATGCTTCGCAACATTTAAAGCTCAGGCTATGAGTAGGTATAATAGATGTTCCTGCTGTTAATAAAATATCGTTTGCCGCAAATAGATTAATAAATATATGACCTACTACGCTTCAGATTCCAACTATTAACTAACAGCTATCAGTATTAAGCCCTTGAAGCCAGAACCAGAAGCAGTCTTTGGACTTAAAATTACAAGTCTGATGACCAGTTGTTGGTCAGAAATTATTGAACATTAGTAACTAGTTAAATATATACTAACATATTTTACATTGACCCTCCAACACAAAGCCTTTATAGTTGGTGGCCTCGTACATACACACAGACACGCTCATGCTACACAGATTAATTTATGTTTATAAATACTGTTAATCTTTAATAAATCAATCAGCAAAAGAGTTTAAAACAATAAGGTATATAAAAGGAAAAAAATAATACCAACAAATATAGGTATGTTATTTAACAGTTTCGTAAAATGCTCAGCAATACAAGCTATTTACAAAACACTTAGGTATTCGGCTCCGGCTGAATATCAAATTTTACTATCCGGTCATATCCGGCTCCGGCCGGATATCAAAAAGTACTATCCGGTGCACCCCTAATATATATATATATATATATAAAGTTTAGTGACAATATGGATAAATATGATACAAAATTAATATTTTTTTCTTTAATTTGGATAATGAAGTTTTACCTAAATCTAGTTTGTCCAAAGTTGGTAAGTTTTAATTTTCATAAAAAGTAAAGTTCCCCTTTCTTACTTAGTGATCTACTACAGAGCAGATGATATAAAACCAATATTAAAATAATTGTTTGTTGTAAAAACATTTTTTTGTTATATTTAATCGAAGCCTGTCAAAGGAAAAAAAAAATTAATTCTGTCCAAATGTGGAAAATAACTGATGAGAATAAGAGTTATATCTTTCATTAATATACCTTTAAAGTATACTTTTTAATTTCCCATAGATTTTAATTTTTTTTTCTTTTTCACTTCTTATTTGTATACAGGCTAGGCTTTTTTTTTTATCTCTTAAAATGTGCAGGAGCTGTAAAAAGTGAGTTGAATGATCTCACACCACAGAGGATAAAAATAACCTTGGAAGATTGGCCTAGTTAAGCAAGAGAGAGATAACTGTAGCATTGAAAAGAGTTACTAAGGCCAACAAAAGAGCCCAGCCTACCTTTTGTACTCCAGCACCACCTCGTATGTCATACAACATAATACTTCTGTCATCAGCTGCCACAGCTACCAGGTGAGTCTGTCAAACAAAGAGACAATACTGTGAACCAAATCATTAAGTGCTTATCAGAATAAGACAGCAACAACACTTTGGGCAACACATTACCTCAATTCTATTAAATTTGACATAGTGCATACTGTCCAAACCCCAAGTGTAAGACTGGTAGGGTTGTGCTCGGTCTCCTGCCCAAACATCCAGGGACTGGCCACAGGTAACAAATGTATCATCTTTCTCATGATGATCGATACTCTGATAAACATGCTAGATAAAAGAAAAATATAGCAAAAATGAAATTTATGGTTTAAAAAAATTGTATATAATTTGAATTAGTTTACATTTACATTTGTGAGGCAGGGTGGCTGAGCGCTTGGCTTTCGAACTTTAGGTCCCGGGTTTGAATCCTGGTGAAGATTGGGATTTTTAATTTGGCGATCTTTGAACGCCTCTGAGTCCACCCAGCTCTAATGGGTGCCTGATATTTGTTGGGGAAAAGTAAAGGCAGTTGGTCGTTGTGCTGGCCAAATGACACCCTCGTTAACCGTAGGCCACAGAAACATATGACCTTTAATCATCTGCCCTTTAGACCACAAGGTCTGACAGGGGAACTTTTCTTTTTTTAAATTACAAATACATTTGATCTTTAGATTTAACACAATCTTGTATATATTTTCCATACTTTAAAATTAGGCATATAAAACATTTATATTTTCAATACTTTACAATTAGGCACATAATACATTTATACTTTCTATACTTAGAAAATTACTTTAGTATATGTTTATATTGTTTCCTTTACTAGTTGGTACAGAATAAATTTCAATCAATACTTTACAAGAGGGTGCAGAATACATTTAAATTTATACTTAGCAGCAATTACTACTGAAAAATTTATATTTAAATGTTATGGAAAATTGACAAAATTTGTAAACCTTTGCAGATAACTTTGTGATTATTAATTGATACTTAAGTTTTCTAACAAAAATTATTCAAAAGAACATTTCAATCAAGAAAAAAAGTTTACCAAACTAAAATCTAATTAGCTTATATTTATGGCACCATCAAGCTGTCTATGTTGAAAACCTAATAAGCAATCTTTCTTCATTTTAGATAAGGAAAGAAAGATAAAAGATGAGAAATGCACAAGAAGGAGAAAATAAAAATAAAAATAAAAAAAACAGAACAAACTTTTTCAAATAAAATTGTTTAAGTACAAGAAAAAATGAGCATTTCAACGAAAATGAAATGTCTTTAAATAGCAAATATAAAAATTGTCTTCACCTTATTTAGAATTGTTCGGACAGGTTCCTGTGTGACGTGACCTTCTTCTGAACAGGCCCAGAATTTGACATTAGCATCCTGACCACACTGTTACAACCAGCAGACATTATATTAAGTATTAAAAAAAAAAGCATTAACAATAACACAAATTTCAAATTTTCAAAAGAAATCATATTAAGTTTATAAATTAATTTATATGAATAAGATGGGTTTTAAAATAACAATATTTAGAAAATGTCAATGTTTTTACAAAATACTAAAGTAGATAATGTAATTTTCAAAACAAGATCTTACTCATCTTATTCATATACATCACATGTTGCACAAGGAAGGAGCTAGAGAAGGCAACTATCTTATGAGAATCTAAAACTCTAAACACAATCTCAAACTTACAGAGAGAAAGAAATTTCCTGATCTGTGTGCACACATCCCTCTGACCAGGCCATCATGAGCTACAACATTACTGATACATTTTTTGGTTGACAGGTCCCAAAGACGAATCTAAAAATGAAAATTATTTTCACTTCAATTTTTTAGTTTGAGTTAGAGATCTAACAAAAAAAAATGTCTACAAACATAGGAAATAGTTTTAAAAAATGTATTTAACTTTCTATTTATTATTCACGAATTCAGAAATAAAATCAGCTAAGATAATTTCTATGTATCAGTATCTCAAAGTGATAGAAATATGGAATGTGTGGCTGACTAAAAAAAAATAAATCATTTGGCTAACTATAGAGGGTTCTAGGATTAGAATTCTGACTAGAGCTGAATTGTGTAAATCAGTGTTTCCCAAAGTGTGTTCTGTGGAACCCTATTTTTCTGCGAGGCCACAACAAAAAAAATAAGCAAAGTGTTCTTCTAAATACTCAGAATGTGTGAAGTGTTCCGTTAAGGAAACATGGGTGTACATTGCTAACTAGAGGCAGCACAGAGATTTTCTCCCAGATACCCCCTACATGTCCACAAAAGAGATAGAAAAATAGAGAAGGTAACAGCATGGAAGATGTGCTACACAAGGGATAGAAAAAGGGGGCAGGGAGGGTGCTCAATTCTGTGTACAAGTTTAGACTAAAACTATAATCAAAGGGGAATCGATATTACTATAGGATAACACATGTTTATCATATTTACTTTTATTTTGTGGGCCACCATCACATGTATTTCTATGTGTATTCCCAGCATCTTTTGGTGGCTACAAACATAGCTAAAAATATCTATTCATTAATATTAAGATAGCACACATTCTAGAGAATGTAAATT
This sequence comes from Biomphalaria sudanica, assembly GCA_036873155.1. Classification (NCBI taxonomy): domain Eukaryota; kingdom Metazoa; phylum Mollusca; class Gastropoda; family Planorbidae; genus Biomphalaria; species Biomphalaria sudanica. The sequence goes on along the minus strand of JAZGLO010000828.1, from coordinate 1,012,129 downwards.
GCTAAAGTATGCTATTTATAATGATTAATTAAAACAATAAATGGATTATTATCCAACCTCTCCATCGGATGCAGCTGACAGGACATGAGACAAGCGAGTAGGAAATTTAGCAAGGCATTCAATGTTGTCACGATGTCCTTCCAAGCCACACAAAAATGGCTTTGCAAAGACTCTCTCTAACTTGGTAGCATTCAGAGCCCTCTGATACTCTCTTTCAATTGCAAAGGGATGTAAGTAAGATTCTGGATTTTGAGGAGCTGTAGATAAAAGGAAATACATAAGAACTGTGTCTAGCATTAATAAAAAAGCTACTAAATTTAGAGGTCATAGGCTGTGAAAGTGTGACAAGCGTTAAGGACTTTTCTAGTTGAGGTTAGTGTTATGTTATTTAAATGTTTCAAGTTTGTAAGAGTAAGATGTTGATGATGGATCTATCTAAAAATTGGTAGGAATATAGCCTGACATGTGTATTATTAGCAGAACAAAAATCAACACTTTACGACTTACCTGTAATGAGTATCAGTAAAAAAAATTAAAATATTTAAATAATTTTTTTTTTTCAAATAATTGTCAAAGACAGAAATGTTCATCAAAAAAAGTAAAAAACAAAAGTAATCGAATTCACTCCTTTTAGTAAAGCAAGGATATCTTTACATATACCATGATATACTGAGTCTGAGCATAATCGATTTCAAACAAAAACCTATAGTACCTATAGTAGTATAGAGTATAGTCTAGTATAGTATGTAGCATACTACTACTAGCAGTAAGAAAAACTCTGTCTCAAGATTTTACACCATTTTTGGACATGGGAATGTCCGGAATTTCCCCTCTTATGACTACTGACTACTCACTATATAGATAATAGAGGAATCTAGACTCTATATCATTATATGACTACTGACACTACTGTTGTGAGTTGTGTAGTGTCAGTTGACGTGTATGGCTTGCAGACAGAATGTGAATACTTTTGAATAGAAAATGAAATTATTATAATGATTATGATTGATTAATATGACATGATCTCTAGTGAGTCTAGTCAGTGTCACGTCTAGTACTAGTCTAACTGTGACACTCTAAAGACTAAGTCTCTAGACTTCTCTAGAGTCATAAGTCTAGTGACTCTACTCTATGGTAATAGTTTAGATGCCCAGAATCCAGATACCTTTACTGACCACCATGTTGTTTTTAATGTTTCTTCTTTTTTCAACTTTTTAAAAAGAGATTTCTGTTCTTATGCTGTCAGCTTATGCATTTTTAAGTGTATTTACTGAAATGAAGGTCTAAAAAAAATGTTAATAATAAATTGATGAAGTTGTTTCTTCATTTTTTCAATAACTTTTTTAAAGAGAGTTATTTGTTCTTATGCTATCATTTTAAATGAATTTTAATATTAGATCTAATAACTGCTAGAAAGACAAAACAGCAACAGAAAATGTTGGCAAGTAATTCAAGGGAAATAGTCTAGTATTAAGCCTTAAAACCAAAATGGCGTATTTCCAATGACAATATATCATAGATCTATATGGCATATATGGTAATAAGAAAAATTTATATTTTAACAACTATATATCTCAGAGGAAATCAAATTACATAATATTTGTAATCTCAACTTTAACCTGATTTAGCGTTTCTGGCAGAAAACAGATTTTCCATTGAAAATGCATTTTTGGGAATCTGAATTCATTATCCCCTTAAATAGACCATCTGTTGCATGTTTGTTTGTTTTGATAGATAGATCTATGTTTGTGGAAGCTTTGTTAGCAAAATTTTGTTGAAATTTGTTTTTGTAAAATTTTTTATGGTTTTGTGAATTCCATGAAGTATTCAAAATGCGAAGCACAGGACTTACTTTTGGATTTATGCGATCCCGTTTGAAAAGGTAAGAAACATATAATTTTTTATATTCATATACAAAAAAGACATTCTTACCATACAAAAATGGCTGTTATACAAAATCCGGGGGGGGGGGGGGGGGGGGGGGGGGTGAATTGACTGTTTTTTTTGTCTTAGATTTTTAAAAAAAATGACCTTGATGACACTACGCAATTTGTGCAGAGCTAGTCCACGTGCACTATTTTTTATATTTTTTTTACACTTAAATATTGCCTATTTTATTTAAAAGTTTTACATTTTCGATTTGAGAAATAATAATGTTTTATTATCAGTACTAATAAGTATATATATATATATATCTTTATAAAAAATTATTTTTTTTCATCCGATCGGAAGTGCTTCTCCGGAAATAGGTGTCATTAGCTTTTTTGAAATCACGTTTTTTATTCATTCAAGTGGAATCCGTCAGAGAAGGCCCATCTCAGAATGGAGATCTTTATCTGTAAAAGCCACACGCTTAGAATTTTTAAGTTAATATTGACTATTAAGGTAATTATTATACTTTAATATTAGTGTTTCGCAATTGTCAATATTATAGGCGGGGACAAAATGGCGGCGTTGTGATGGCAGAAAATAACACAATATTTAAAAAATTGGATCAAAATCGTCTGAAACAATTATTTTTCAAATGCGCTTTACAATTCATGCGAAGACGATTAATACATAAAATCTATTTGAATATATTCAGAATATTAGGCCTTACATGGCCTCCAGTGGTTTTGGGCTGATGACGAAATTTCCTTATCAAAATTCACAAAAACTGTAAATCCCATAGCCCACAATAATAACCGTATTTTCAAGTTTTTGAGCGATGCGAAGGAGATATCGCGATAAAAATTGGTAGAATTATAGCCAGGCATGATATCTACCGTGAAAAAAAAAAAAATGAATGTTTGATCATTTTCCTGGACCCTGTATTGCTAAAAACAAAAAATGAGTATTTTTTATAATAAATGTAAAAATGACAAATAAATTTTTAAAAAAACACGTAATTAAGCTTTATATAGGCCATTGTCTAAAGTAATCGATAAGACAAGTTTAAAACTTCTCACATTTCATTCAAAAGTGAAATAAAGTGTGGCCTATGTGAAAAAAAGTCAAAAACGCAATCTCAAGTTTATCGGACATTTTTTACTTTCACACTTCCTGGTTTTTTCGCCTAGCTAAATATTGGACATATTTTCTGTGAATTGTGGACTTTTCATTATTAGGGGTAAGTGTGTTTGATCTCATTTTTCTATGTTAATACTTGTCTGATGATAATGAATTTACTTTTTTTCCTCTGTTCTTGGGCATTAAAATTGATCCATATTATGTCAAAACTGATAATGGTTTTGTTATTCAGGATGATGATAAAGTATAATTTGCAATTTTTTTTCTTACGGAAAGGGTAAGGGGGGGGGGGTCTGTGGGGGGCTCAATTAACAGGCATAATTGTCTTAAAACACTTATTTATATATTTTTTTCAAATGTTCTATAAATATATTTTACTTTGTAATACATTTTTCTATTAATAATATTGTGAATTTGTAAAATTCATGGATTATTGGACATATCTTCTGTTAGTGATGGATTTTTCATTATTAGGGGTTAGTGTGTTTGACCTCATTTTTTCAAGTTAAATAATTGTCTGTTGCTTCTGATTTTATTTTTTTTTAATTCTTCTCTTCTTGGGCAATAAATTTGATATATAATATGTCAATAAAAGCCAATTTGACATTGGTCAAAAAAATGGTCCTAAAAGACTAAAAGTAAAAGTAGAATGTTGAGAGCTCAATCTGTTTTCCGCCTTCTAGTCTCGTAAACTAATACCGTCAGATCTAATCTAGATTTCAGATAAGAACTAGATTTTAGCTAGATTCAAATTTTATAACTACTAACCTTTATGAATATCAAGTTTTGTTTCTCTTCTATAATTTTCTGGATTTCTAGATAAAACCTTTAGCGAAAATTCTTTCTTTCGCACGACGGTTGCCATCTTAATGAAGTTTTAAACTGCTGTACACACTGTATATCTAATTAACAACAAAATTAAAAGCTACGATTAAAAAAACACAGAATACAATGTCACTTCATCATGCCAAGATTCAATATCCAGATCTAGATCTATATCTAGTTTATAGGATTTTGATCTTGATCTATATATCGACTTTTCTTTTACATCCAAACGGGATGGGATCTTTCTAGATTATAGTTTAATAAAAAATAATTCTTTGGAACATTTTCGTTTTTTCGGGACAAGATATGTGTATTATTTTTATTTGTTTTTTTTTTAACTGCTAGACACTAGATCTAAATAGTATATTACAATTTAGAAAAGGAAAAAAATAATAAGTTAAAGAATAAACCATGAATAAACCTTGACGATCAATTTGTAGATCTAGTCTACTCTAGATCCAGATCTATTTAGAATTTAGATTCAATTTGCTTTGGATCTTCTCTTGATTTAAATTACAGTTGTTATATTTAACACAGTAAACATCTATATGAAATCTTCTGTCTCTTTTGAAGTAACACTAACGTCTGTAGTGACTGTAGCACAGTAATCACTGTCGCCACAGTTATTTTAGTACTAAGTTAACTCCGTAGTGTTAGTGTTGACTGGTGACTGTTAGTCTAGTCGACTCTAAGACTCTAGTCACTGTAACTGTAGTATTGGTGTAGGTTAACTTAAAATTAAAGTAGCCTTAGACTAGTAAGTCACTAGTATGTAGATGATAGATCTAATAATCTAATAAAATCTAGATCTAATTCAAATTATAGAATAAGAATATATTATTGAATAGATTGATTAGAATTGATCTAGATTCTACTTTCTAGAATACTCTAGATAAACTTATATGTATAATTGTATAATATTTCAAATATGATTCTTATCTATATGTATATCATTAACAACTTAATTATAATATTTTATTAATAATTATTTTATAATTATAATAATAACTAAACTTAAACTTCTTGTCTAAAGACTAAAATACTGTCTAAAAGTTAAGTAAATAAAGTAAAGTCTGTAGTCTTCTAGATCTATAACAGTATGAGTATAACTATATCATAATATAATATATATATATATATATATATATATATATATATATATATATATATATGCAGTATATGATTATATGATATTTATTATAAATAAAGGTCTACCTATCTAGGAGAAGGAAAACTCTGAATTCAAACCTCTGCTGCCTTGCAGCTATACCCAATCATGCCCAGGGGAAAGGCTTCAGGAGTCAACCCTGAGGAAAAATCAGGAGCTGGTGACCCTAAGGCAGTTTGCAGCATCCAGTGCTACACCCTGGCAGAACCTGTGCCTCTGCTGACCCCAAACTGTATCGGCACTGCCAATGCTGCCATTCCTTTGGATACATCATCTGCGTGGAGAGGGGGAACTGATGTGTGGGAGACATTGGTACGACCACAGCTAATGCTCAGGCATTCATCCCATTTCCATGAGATGATCCATAGTCACTTCGTGTCTGAAGGAGGCCATATAATACTAGATATCTATATAGATTTATAGATCTAGATTACAGACAATACATAAATAGTAATATAATTTAAATATAGTACTACCTCTATAGAGTGTATAATAATAGTGATTTAGATCTAGATCAGGGATTCTCAACCTGTGGGTCGCAACCCCCTTGGGGGTCAATTGACGATTTGCCAGGGGTCGCTTAAGACCATCGAAAATATGGATTGTATTGTCTACTCTTCTATTGCTGTATGTGTGTATGGGAGAGGGGTAGCAACAGAATGGGGGTGTAAAAAGGGGTCTCCAAGCATAAAAGGTTGAGAACCGCTGATATAGATGAAGCCATTGTTCATTGGCAGTCCATTTAAATTTTCTTTATGTCTTCTGCACCTGTCTTGAATAAGGGCTTTCCCATGGGTCTCAAATGTGTCTGACAGCCTTTATGAGAACCCTCCAACTGTCTCTTTCAGAGGCCATCTGCTGCCATCTACCTTCCTCTATGCCAGTGAGGATGAAATGGTGCTTGAGTTGACCTTTATAGCGCTTATGGGGGGCACCTCTGATAGGCTGAACTTAGCCTGTCCTTCTTTAAGCATGGCAAAGAAGATCGCCTTTGCTACTGAGATGCTCTATGCAGACTATTGCACCCTTCTAAAGGCTAGATCTATCATCTGAGAAACTAGAACAGACACAAAATAGAGTAGTAAGATTCATAACAAATCAATGTTTACATTTGATTAGAGTAACACCTTTAGTAAAATCATTAAATTTAGAAACCCTTCAGGATAGAAAACTTTAACTAAAAGTAAAGTAGCAATTATACATAAGACACTGAACCATAATCTTTAAATACACAAACAAAACCTAATAAAATTCCCTAGTGCTCTTAGACACGCATCTGTAGCCTTAGTCAGCCAAGAAAACCAGTAGCTTGGCAGAGTTGAAGTCATTGATTAACATATAGGACTAGATTTACCTAAGGATCATCTTTTTTTGAAGAAACGTCTGTAATTTATAAGAAAAGAAGGAAATCTAGCCACTCTAGGAAATGTCAAAACATGTTAAAGTTTCATGAATTTAATTAGCCTCAAAAAATCAATTAAAATGTAATTCAGACTCATCGGCACTCTTGATTAGATCTACTTTAACATGCTAGATGCTTGCTTAGAAACACATACTATATATAAAGCATAAATTCAAGAAAATTCAGAGATTGTATGTCGGGCTAGTTTTTTGGTTGTGGGGAGAGGGAGAAAAGTAATACTAGAATTCACAGCCAAAAAAAGTGTATGGGTTGGAAGGATTATAAAATGGGTCTTTCAATTCAAGTCAAGGGTTTAAAAAAGAGGGGTTCCAGAGAATTGGAGAGTAGAAACAAATAACAAATATAATTCACTGGCTAAAAAGGTATGTTATTGGGATTGTTAAAATGTGGGCTGTTTTATTGGAAGTGCAAAAAAAGGAGTGGGGCCAAAATAAACAATATATAGTCTGGCAACCAATCATACAGCGTGTAATGCTAGTTAAGACATATATATGCATTAAAGGAATCAAAATTACTCATTTGATGGAGCACAATTATTATTTATAAAAGACATTTAGACGCCTTAATCTGGATCTGTTTTCAACAATATCAAAGTGCCTAGACCCATTAGTTGGCCCTTTTTTTTTCTAACATTCACTTGACAGCATTGTCTGGTCTGTCTATTTGCTCCATGGATTACCCTTCCTTTTCATTTCCGTGTCACCGGGGGTCTATTGTAGTGTGCTTGTTTTACATGCAAACGCACGCATGGACACACACATGGGCACACACACCCACACACAAAAATAAGTAATACGAAATTCTAAAAAATTTTTGTTATTCTTTCTTTAGAATATCAACTACAAAGTCTTCATGGACACTTCATGAGACTCACTTCTTTGTGTTCAAAATGCCATGAGACATGTGCGGCTGATTCCATGTATCAGCAGTTAACGCCCCTGGCTTGTTAAGATGCCAACACCCAAAAATCTGCCCAAAACTTTACCTGTCACACCAGAACAAGAGGGCCAGTTATGGGAGAATAAGCAATTGAGTCTTGAGTCTTCCGCTGGGCTCATACATGCTGTTATTTTCTACCTGATCAAATGCTTTGGTGTGTGGGAAGCAAAGTATCTAAAGCTGCTAACGACTGAACATGTCAAGTACGATGAAGATAAGCTAGGAAAATTTGTCACAATTGATACAACATCTATTGCAAAGGCTGGGAAGGTGATACGTCGGTACGATGATCCTGAAAACCCCAGGAGCTTGTATAAAATTATTAAGATCTATCAGGGCTACCTGGCAAATGAAGGTCCGTTACTTGTACGTCCTATTTCCTCCATAAAAGATTATATCTGCTACAGCCCTTGGCCTTTAGGTGTAGGTATAGTAGACCAGACTGCACAAAACCTTTTAAAAGATCTTGGTGATCAGCATTTATATACAAATGCTTCGATAAGCCTTATGGCTATTGAAACTCTGAAAAACATTGGGGTTGGGACCCATTGTATGGGAACCTGGACGCAGCAACTTTATTCACTGTATACTAAAAGCAATGCTAAAGATGTCTTTGGGGTTTGCATGAAAACCAACTGTGAAAAGAAAAATTTAAATCTCTGCTTGCTAATTAGTAGGCTTCTAGACCCACCGTACCCTCCAGACAGAGCAGACATGGCAGAGCTGGAGAACAAAAAACTCAAACTGGTTGATGTCTTTTTTGAATCGCAGCTGACAAGTTTGAGCTCTGTCCACCCAGATGATGATGATGTCATCTATGAGAAGACTGAAGAAATAGTCAAAGAGAAAAACACCAAGAAATTCACAGACTCTGGGGGAAATAAGAAAAACTCAAATTTGACAAAGAGACACAGGCTATCCAAACGTGGTTCTAAATCAGGCTGTGAGACTTTTTCACCTAGGTTTAAAAAAAGAAAAACTTCAAAAAATGTTCAGAATGGACTCAATGAAAATTCCAGCCTTCCTGAAAAAGCTCCAGTGAAAATAATTTCTGTATCTTCCATTCCTGAGAGCAGCTTTTCAGTTCAGAGGAATGAGGATAAAATGTCTTTAAGTGTGGACAATGATAAACTTCATCATGAAGAGACAAAAGACAATCAGTTGGTTCTGGAAAACATTAAAAAGGAGAATGTGGATGAGGGAGATGATCTCCCTTTAACTTTTATTAAAAAAGAAATTATTGATGAAGCTGATAACAAAACCATGTCTCAGCCACAGGAACCATTGGAAGATAGAAAAAATCTTCTGACTGAAATAAAAGTTGATTTAGATGATTTGACGTGGCCTCAAAACGAGACACAAGAAGAGCACTGCTTATCTACAGAAAACACTGTGATTTTGGCAGCAGTGCCGAAGCCATCTGTGGACAGTATTCTTCTTTTACGTAAACTTTGGAAGCAAGAGGCAGAACTTCAACCTCATGACTTAGACAAAAGTGAATATAACCAGTTTGTGCCAGACACCAAGTTAGGAATGAATGTGGACCTCAGCCCGCCTGTGTTGTCTCCTCAAACCAAATCTACAGATGAAGATGATAACGTAGATATAGAAACAGCCAGACAACTTTATTTGCTTCCCTCTAATTCACAGCCTACCTCGGATAATTGTGTCAAAACAAGCCCACCTGCTGACAATGGTGTGGCATTGGCCACTGCTAATATTTCCGAACCCATATCTTGTGATTCACACAAAGCCACAGAATCACAGTTTGTTTTGAGCAATTTTCCTTCCAAACAGTCAACGAAAATTTCCACATCACCTTTAAGCAGTTTTCCCCTCCTGATGTCTGCACTAAAAACTGCTATCCCTCAAGAAGCCAGTGCAATCATCCCGTCTCTGGTCAGCACACGTCCAGTAGCTAAATCACGAAAGAAGTTTAAAACATTAAAACGGAGCAAAGTCCTTAGTAGCAGGCTGTGCAATTTCACCAACCTAAAGCAGCGTCTCAAGTCAAAAATTGCTACTTCCAGCGTTAGTGACAATGCTGAATACTCATCTTCACCCAAGAAGACACTAAAAGCACCAACAGTGTCTTCTGCTGTCTCAGGAAATAATGTGCCAGTCTTTCCTTCAAACTCATCTTTGTTGAACTCTCCTCTTGCTCAGCTTCAGCCTCACTCTGGTATCTACCATCTCAGCAGCGACCAGGAAAAGCAGGCAGCCTACCAGACTGTAAAAATCCGCACAGACAGTGGGACAAAACTCTTTACTATTGGTGACCAGCACTTAGAACAGTCGGCTTCATCCATGGTGCTGACTTCCGAGACAAACATTGGGGACTACTTTCCGGAAGGGACTATGATCCCTGCTAATGGTCTCAAACTGTTGACTAGAAACGGCCCCAATGGCTTAGAGGTGTTGCTGAAGTTTGAATACACCAGCGGTAGTAGCTCTAGCAAAAAACAATAATCAGTATAGAGAGGCCTTTATCTACATTCTGTATTACTTCTATCTTGTTAAACTGTATATATTTATATCACAACAATATATGGTTAAAATATTTATTGCTGCAGTTGTGAAACAATTTTTAAAATGGGGCCTGTGACGCCAGTACAAAGTAATAGCTTGGTCTAGGATTACCAAGAACGTTATAAATTGTGCTTGTGTAATTTAGTGGCACCGTTACTTCTGGTAAATTTAAGCCTCAGGGCTGGAGTAAACTTGTGAGTTTTACTTTGGTTTTAAGGTTACTTGTTTTTATACCATTGGTGGTAAGGACAATGTTGGACATGGTAAATTATCATGGTACTATACAAGTATTTTATTCTATTTAAACTCTGATCCCAGTAATTTTATTTCCCTTACTGTATGTGTTGAAGTGTTCAAATGAAGCTATGCCTATCTATTTTTATTATATATATATTTTATGATGAATTATTTATTTTTTGTATACATTTTCAGTTTGAGAAAAAAAGATTCAAAGCCCTTTCTATGGCAATCTTTATAATATTTTATGCCATTTTTCAGGTATCCCTTATTAGTGTTTATTTTAATATTCATATGAGATTCTGATAGGACTTTCTAGTGTTTCTTTTATATATATTATATATGGTGACAGGTCATTTCATCTCTGGTCACTTCATCCCCGGTCATTTCATCCCCAATTAAATATTTTATGTATAAATATGATTATGTAGAATGCTTTTTGACATTTTATGACTTGTTACTAATGCATTTATAGTGTTTCCTCTTCCACTTTGTTTTCTTAATGAGAAATCTTTTATTATATTGTAAATCTGGGTGTGTACTGTTAAGGCTTCCCCGTGGTGTTGATTCTTGGAAATATATTTAGTGTAGATCTACGTCGGACTGGAAGTAATGCTGAACTCGAACTACTTCGGTAACACCGGCGAAAGGCCGAAACAATCACAATGTCCGATGTCAGCTATGTCCGTAAATCCGTGTATCTATTGTATATCTATTGTACTGCTCTATACGAAGCATCTTCTTTTAGCGTCAGTTAGAGCGTTCTTGTTTTTTAACCAACTTTACGTCATCGTCGCTAAGTAAAACTTTACCCTATTCCCGAAACAAATAACTAATTCCTAATCATGTCATAACAGTACTTAGCTATAGCGCTTCTATTGGATGTGGGGGTTGTAATATCATAATATTATCCGGATTGAAGGACAAGGTTTGGTGGAAGTAGTAGAAAATCATTTGATAGATAGAATTGTGATTACAATAATTATGACCGTGCCGCTGATAACTTATCATCAAAGGCCAAGGTGCGGTGAAAGTACAACCATGTTTCACTTTATTTTAATTTTCACTCTTTCTTGAAAATGGGCGCGTCATTTTTAGCGTTGAAATAAGGTTTTATTTTTTTCTAATAAAGGCAGAGTTCACCCATCCTCGGGATATCATGTCGCCTGTATAAGTTTTGCTTTAATTCCTTTTAAACATTAACATGTTATAATTTTGTCATTTAAATAAAAAATGAATACATTAAATATTGCTCTTTTCATGATTTTTAAAATTACAATTTGTTAGATAAAAATGATCAGATGATGAAAATATCAGGGGATGAAATGACTGGGGATGAAGTGATCAGGGGATGAAATGACCGGGAACCCTTTTATATATATAATGATTGAATTTTGCAGGTGTGTATTTGTTTTGTTTTTGCATGTTTCTGCTGTTCCTTCAGAATGGAAGATTATTACATAATTGCCCGAACCTCCCATAGGACAACAGGGGATGGTGGCAGGCTTGGTTTGAACCTGCGACCATCCAAATGACAGTCCTGAGTGCACACAACATGACCAGGCAGCCATCGAAGAGCAATTCTAAATTAAATGATGTTGAGGCCAAAAATCTAAAAAGCAAAATTTCTGCTTTAATTGTTAACATTATCAGACAGATCACTTTAATTATAAACTTTATGTTTATTTATTGTTGGACTTCTTGTTTGTAGCTAATGAAAGTCTTATGGCTCAAGCATCATTTATTGTCATTTTAAATTATCATGGTTTTCTGTATCTATGTTTGTTATTCTGAAGTCATTTTCATGAAAGTAAAGTACCCCTTTCAGATTTTATGAGACATAATGTGTCTGTGGCCCACAGTTAATGAAGTGTCAGTTTGCCAGCACAATGACCAACCGCCTTTAATTTTCCTCAACTAGTGTCAGGTACCCATTAGATCTGGGGAGATTCATATGTATCTTAAAGATCCCAAAATAATATATCTTAGTCTTCACCAAGATTCATACACTGGACTCCCTCAATAGTGTCAGTACCCATTAGAGCTGAGGGACGCATAAGCGTCCCAAAGATCCCAAAATTAAAAAAAAACAGTCTTCACCAAGATTCCTTGGTTTGGAAGCCAAGCGCTTTACCACTCAGCAACCATGCCGCTATTTAGATGAAACCTATAAAAAAAATATTCAACTCAGGGTCTAGTATCAAAACCAAATGCTCTAACATTAGTCCATCCATATCTCATCTTGCTGGATTTGTTGATACATTTTTTTTTTTGTATAATCATAATTTTTTGGTTTACTTCAGAATAAATAAGAGCTGAGTACCTGTGTGAAAGTTCACTATGGAAAATAATTTTGTTTTGTGCTAGACACACAATCCCCACTGTAACCTTGGCAATATATAAAGAATTTGTGTATATGTGATGCTGTGAAAAAAAAAAGTTTGCCTTATGGAGCAAAATGAGGCTCCTGTTTACTTTTATACTAGGGAAGTTCTTTGATTTTTGTTTTGCAACTAATTTATACAAAAGATCACTTTAAAAGTGCAGTCAGTATCTTGACTTGATTCAGTAATGCTTAATGCATTAATTTAACTAATTAATTACTGACTGTATATTATTACCGTATATTAATTGCTGATGCAAATTGTAATGAAATTATGACATTGTTGTCTTTATGTCATTTATTTTTAAAATACATTTATTAATTCCTAACAATTGGTGTTGTCAATTATATTCTAATAATAATAATAATGCTTGTCATTGACTCCGAAGATTAATGAGGAATGCAGTATTCCCCGCAGCTATGCAGCCCCACCTGTGACCTACATATTTTACCACATCCAGGGCAAGCATAACCATTGTCCGCCGTCTGCATCTGTCCTCAGCAGTTTTTTATATACTAGTTAAAGTCTATAAACACAGGTTTACGCCAACTTTTAAAAAAAATGAGCATGAACACAAAAAATCAGCAAGAATTTTTTTTTCTTTCCTACAAAAAAAAAATTAATTTTGGTGTTTTTGGAGATTTTTTTTTGTAGTACCAGTACATGAGTTTTTTTTTAAGTAGTTGTTGGTTCTAAATTTATCTTTAGATAGTCTCAATACAAAGTCAAAACTAAGAGTTCTTGTCTTATGGGAAGAAATACTTTATCCCAATTACAGTTTATACTTGTAAAATTCAAGACAAACATACTGTTGCAGTTTCAACTAGCTGAATAGCAGTTCCCCTTTCAGACCTTGCGAACTGTATCGCAGATGACGTTAAGGTCATCTGTTTCTCTGGCCAAAGGTTATAAAGCAGGATGTCATGTGGCCAGCACAATGATCAACTGACTTTACTAGCACAACTAAAGTCAGGTCCCCATTAGAGTTTGGTGGATTCAGGGGCGCCCTAAAAATCCCGAAATTAAAAATCCTAGTTTTCACTGAGATTTGAATACAGGACCCCCAGGTTCAGAAGCCAAGTGCTTAACGTATCAGCCACCACACTTCACATTGTTTATTTAATCAGATATAAATTAATGTTTAATGAGTTTTAGGAGTTATTGGAAGACATTGAAAATAAAAACTATCATCTATCAAAACAACTATTGCATTAGACTAGAGAACATTATGTAGTGTCTCTACACTGGCTTCCAGCAGAATTTGGTTATTGGAAAGATAAAGTCTTACAGCAAATGGCTTCTGAAAGAGAACTTCCATGTTGTGAAACACACATTTGAGACCCAAAGAGCCTTTACCAAAGACGTGCAATTATCAAAAAGATCATTTAAATAGACCCCCAGCAGATAACAGCTTTTTCTTAAATGTGAAAGTAGCTACTGGATCTGTGTAGTCACATGAAATACTGACTGCAACTGTCCTTAATCTTTCTGCCTGAAGTCAATGCTTAGTGCTTATAAGTGTACAAGATAACATTTTTTGATTTGTCAAATTAAATTAAATTATGGCTTTTATATAGCGCTACTTTCATGCTTATAGCATGCTCAGAGCGCTTTGGTCCAATCTCACTTGTGGACAAGTGGTGGGAGGGGTATCTAGTAGAAGGTTTTTCCGTGTTGCCTTTAGGCGCTCAGTAAACACAACTCTGCCTGAGTCGGGTGTCGAACCTCGAGCCCCCTTAATAGGTAGCCAAGCCAAGCTAAGTTCAAGCGTACTCAGCCTCTACCACGCTTTCCACTGGAACTAAAGACAAAAAGACAATGAAAACCCAAGCATATTGATCGATAAAATTTATTATTGGTAGAGCACAAGCACAGCACAATCACAACACTTGTTATATCAAGAAACTTTTAGTTCTGACTTTTTTCTTATCACATTGTTTGTCACAGAAAGTTTGCAATGATCTTAATCATGAGTACAGTCACATACAATATGCAGTCAATTAAACGACAATGTAGCATATATCACAAACAGCATACTTGAATATTTATCCAGTTTTATATTAAATTTTTTGTTCAGGCTGAAATATGAAATTACAAAAGTTGATGATTCTACAGATTGAATAGTATTTATTATACTATTCTAGTTTACATGGTATTGAATGGCTTAAAATTTAATAAAATAAAAAATTCCAAAACTGTGCAGTCAATTAAACTCATGAACTACAGAAGAAAATGTTTCGATCTAAATTAATTTTAAGTTGTTTTTTTTCTAAAGACTCCTCTCCATTTGGCTATAGCAGAGAGATCCAGAAAGTCCTTTACTCCACTTTCAGTCAGGATGTTTTAAGATCAGTTGTTAAAATTGAGAAGTATATTGGAGCTAAATTGTATGTTGTCTCGGGACCAATCATCATAAAAGGCCTGAACACTGACCTGCAACCTGTGGGCAATGGAGACCAGTATCTTGTTGTCATGTCACAGGTCTGTACGATGTGGTAATGAACTATTGGCCTCTACTGCCCACATGTTGCAAGTCAGCGTTGAGGCCTACTATAGCAATTGGTCTTGGTTGTCTGCCTTCATTTGCATCTACAAGAATATTGTTATAGTAGTAATGCTGAGGTGGAAAACTATAGTCAAACTGAATTTCCTTTTGTTTGGACCAATACAATTATATTTTAAAAAATCAAATGTAAATTTAAAGAACAAAAGATAATTTACATTCTTCAACATGTTTTCTATAGAAAGTCTATCTAATTTTTTGTTAGCATAGAACATAGAAACTGGAAAAAGAAAATTGTTTCTTATCTTTATATTTGAAATAGTGCAATGAACAACTCCTGTTGGTCTGATGTAAACATAAATTGTAACATGCAAATTGTTGTTTGATTCAGTGTGAAAGACATTCATACACTATTGAGATTTTTTTTTTGTCACAAATGTTTTTCAAGTCAAAGAGATTTTTAAGTACAACCAATGAAAAAATATTTTTTACCCCACTGCCATCAGGAGAGAGAAATAACACCAAACAAATTGTTCTACACCACAACAGTAGATAACTAAAAATGTAATTCTATTTGTAAGGGGAGCTCCTTTATTTTCAAAATAGTTTTTTTTTTTTTGTTGCTAAACTTTGCCAAGGCCATAACACATTCAAATATTTCAAATCTTGAGCTCATTTCAAAATACAACAATTTACAGCCAAAGTACTACTCACTTAGTATTAAAACACAACAGAAGCAAAAAGATTTTGCATTGGCATTAACTTTTGCAAGTTATTTAGAAAAAAAAAAGTACTAAAAAAAAATTTTAAATTGAAAAAATGAACATGAATTTGTAGACTAAATTGCTTGTAAACATATTGAATTATTCTACATGGAAGTAGAGAGACAATGACTTCTAAATAATCTAGACTTAAGGACAGGGAAACAGCTGGCTGGCTTTACTTTTCCCAAATTATATCTTATCCTTTCAGAGCTGAATGTTGCTTTAAAAAATGTCCTATAATTGCCCCTGAGTTTCATTAGGATTTAACATATCATCAGTTTAAAATAACAGCACTTAAATCTCCCAGCAATAAAGGAAATGGAATCTGAGATTTTTCTGTTTCTTAAAATAAGGATTTCGTGTGTACCTTAGTGCTTACACAAACAAAATAGTATTTAATTGTTTAAATAAAGTACCAGTATTGAATAGTATGTGTCTGAAGCAATTTAACCATAGGCCAAGTCTTCACAGAATAAACTAATCAAATAGATAGCCTGTTAGTCCAATAACTGAACCTTCTTTAACCCAAATTAAAAATTAATAAAACAATGAAAACACAGGTATGAATTAACACAGGTCTGTACTTAAAAAAAAGTTTATCATTTGTGACATAAAACATTCATTTCAATAAACAATCAATGGATAGCAATGTTGTTTTTTCAGTTCACAAATAATTGGCATGATAATGAAAAAATGAAAAGGATAATTGCTCAACTGAAATAAATATCACATTTTTGTTAATAACAAATCTTGTCTTTTTGGCATCACATCGTTAGAGCAAGCTTAATTTTTTTTTTCGAAGTTACAATTTATAAGCTTTTAACAAAATTCAACCAAAACCAAACCAACACATTCAAATTAAATATGCTATTTCTAAACATGAGCATATTGGTCAAGTAACGTATGGTTACTTAAGTACATATGTATGTTCAAATCACTCTGGAGAATAATTGTTACTTTCAATAATTTTGTATTTAACTGTTAGCTTTCAATATTTATAGTTTCTATTAGACTTTGTTAAAGTTTGAAAATATAAAGTATATTTGACAGCTGTAAAATTGTTACTGTAAACTATCTTTAAAGCAATGCCAAAGCTGAAACAGTTTCCAATTTTGTGTGTACAGATATTTTTATTATTTTGAAATATTTTTATTATTTTGAAATCCTTCTTCAATAAAAAGCAATTGTAAGTATTGATCATCATTGGAAATTTCTTAACACCAAACAATAAGGACATCAAATATATCCTTATACTACCACTGAACACTGTACCACAAGTTCACATACACAAATTTCCCCTTACTAACACTTGGCACCATTTACAAATTACTGGACATCTAATTTTGCAAAACAACAAAGATTTGACAAGACAATACTTAACAGCAACACCTTATACAATACATTTTTTTATGGATGAAATAACTTTCAATCCTCCACTTTTGCAATGAAATAAATACATTTCAATAAGGAAAAAATTTCTAGTCTGCCTTAAAAAAAATGTTGTTTTCAATTATTTTTTGATATGTTAACAGAAACAGCGTTTGGTCAATTTTGAGATAGAATAAACACGTAAACCAAAAAATTTAATTCTTTTTACAAAACTAAAAGGAATTTCAATTGGATTTCAAGTTCATTAGGTTCAAGAAGAATTCTAGATATCATAAAAGAAAACAAGCGATTTTCATTATTTAATAATAATAATAATAACAAATCAACAGCATTATCTTTTTAAAAGACATATATGTTACTCCAATCCCTGTTCCTCTTTTAGGAAGTTGTACTAAGTAAGGTTAATTTAAAAAAAAAAACACTACATTTTTAGAAATTGTCTCTTGAGTCTGTAGTGATCTTATCTTATAAATTACTAATGTTCCTGTAAAAAAGAATATTATTACATCTTATTAGCTTTTGGCTGCTATCACAATGTGAAATCAAATGACAGTTTTGACATGTCACCTGAATCTAAAATTGCCCTTGACATCCTAACAGATCACATCTAAGGGTATTTAATTATTTTGATTTCATTTTATACAATATTGTATAACAAAGTCCAGACCTCTGTTATAAGAAAAGTAAAAATTTATATATAATATATTTACTGTTTGAAATTATCACATTTTCCCATTGCAACTGTAACATTCAAGAGCTCTGTTGCATAACACTGGTCTGTTGTCTAAAGAGAGGTAGGGTTTGATATAGAATCATATCAAAATTTTGATAGGGATTATTTTCATTGAGCTGCAAGACTTTTTTTTTTCCTTTTGGTGAGCTCTCCATGCTCAGTGCTCATCACTGTTATAATCATCAAAATTTTCTCCCTTCATAACCTCAGACTGATGATAGCGCCCCCTGCTGGCAAAGTCTGCATTGTCTTCTGTCAGCTGTGCCTCAAGTGTTTCAACATCTGGCATCTTGGAGGCAACTATAATGTGCTCTGGGGGAACATATCCTGGCCTGATGAAAGATGGAGCAGAATGTTAATGGATTTATTTTTTAAATCAATGTATTTATGGATTTGTAGAACAATAAGGATGGGCTGGTAATGTTTTTAGTTCAATGCTTGGTTTTGACAGCATATTTCAATGGAGCTAGAAGTCTTACATACCAATCAGTTTTAATGAGGGAATTGTATAAGATAAAAAATTAAAAATTACTAAAAGGGGAAAATTGAATGCTGGGTCTGAAAAGGAAACTTTTACATTTGTGGCTGTTTGTAATGTTATTACATTCAACATCTCCTTCTGCATGGTCAAAGATTTTAGTGCATTTCTCATTGCCTAGGAACTCCATGATGGCTATTAGTCCAATCTTTGCTATAAAAAGCTTGCCACACACATAGCATGGGTAAGTTGGGTCTAATAAGCCTGCTTCTTCTGTCAGCTTTTTGTAAGCTCTGCGTTCTTTCATGCTGACTGCTCTCCTTGCCTCACCCCTAGCCTCATATCTTGAGACTCATGGCTTCACACCATCAGTATATTTAATACACAATATACAGTTATTATGAAGAAACAATAACTCTTACCTGCACTTATTGCAGGATTCTTTCAACCATTCATAGAAATTAAATTCAGCAATACCTGGTGTAAACAGAAAATGTCTTCAAAAAATAGTTATTTTTGATAAGATAATAATAAAACCAAATTCTTTAAAATAAATATTTATTGAGAAGTGGTGAAGGTAAGGGTACTGACCAGGGAAATATCCTGGACTTGCTCGACCAATGTAGATATAGATGACCAAGAAGACAAGTAGTTCTATCAATGCAAACAGCCACTGTGTTGTGAACATGATGACCAGACAGATCAAACACTACCAGAAGACAGCAAACAGATTTACCAGATTTATAATGAAAGAATGGTTAGGAAACTATTTACTATGAAAGAAATTGATGAAAAAAAAATTATTGATTATTAAAATTATTCAATTTTCAAGTCCTTCTTTAAAAACTATAACATGGCAGGTAAAATTTCAATGGCCAATAGCTAGCAAGGTGATTTAATGCAAGCTCATAGTAATCAGCTTGGTTTTATAATGAATGTATTGATAGAATTTTTAAGCACTAAGCTGATTATCTTATTGTCTCAGGACATTGATTTTTACTTGAGGCTGTAGACATAGACTCTCTATAATAAATTCATCCAATTCTCTGGACGCATGACCACGCCTTGAGTCATAAAAGGTCAGTATGCAAACTATTTAACACATATTTGCCACAGAAAAACATAAACTCAACTTAACCTACTCTTTGAATCTGTAGATTTAAAGGTGAGTCTCTCTATCTATTAAATACTCTTTGGTACATACTCATCTGGGGGCACAGTGGCTGAGTGGTAAAGCACTTAGCTTCTGAACTGTGGTCCAGATCCTGGTGTAGGCTGGGATTTTTAATTTGTGGATCTTCGAGCGTCTCTGAGTCCACCCAGCTCTAATGGGTACCTGACATTAGTTGGGGAAAAGTAAAGGTGCTTGGTCTTGTGCTGACCACATGACAACCTCGTTAACAGTAGGCCACATTAACAGATGACCTTTACATTGTTTACCCTATAGACCACAAGGTCTGAAAGGGAGACTTATAACTCTTATTTTTTTACGCACTCATCTGTATAGTCTCAGGAAATTTTTAGTACAAAGTTCAAGTCTTCAGTACAACAACTCTAGCTCTGCCACACCTTGATTTAAACAATGGGTTTTGTAATTAACAACTTATGGTTCCAACCCTAACCACATGTAAAGTAAATGAAATAATTACAATTCAACTTACTCCAAATAGTGACAGCCATCTGTTACACAATACAGAGTACCATGACCTAGGCTGTTTTACAATCTCTGTGTTTGGTGTCCGTTTAACACCTGGAGATGATAAACAAATTGGCTTAATGTATGGTAAAGCTCCCCTGTACAGGCTTGCTGAACTATATAGACTAGTTTCCCACCCTGTTATCACTGGGTTCTGCTGGAACAATATGAAATCACCAAAATAACTCTGTCATATGAGCACAGAAAAACTTTATAAGCTAGTCATCACATCACACACTGTCTGCTCTCAGAAAACTTAAACATCTCCAGCGTTTCTCTTATTCATGCCAACTAAACAATATGATTAAAACTAGATTATACATACAAACTCACATTCATCTGTAACAATTTTTTTTTAGAAAGCTTATATCAACTCACTCTGTCTTTTACAAATGCATTTGAAAAATGATCACAGTAACATTCACCCATATAGTCCTTTCTTTCTCCCTCTTTCCCAAGTGATAGGATCCTGTGGCCTATTAAGAAAGCTGAAAGCATGAAGTTGTGCTAAAGAAAAACAATGTGTAAAAATAGATATAATTGAAAGAGGTTCCACAAGGTTGTCATTGTGGCTGCAAGTGGTAATGGATGTAAGCACTCCACTACCTATAAAATGCTTCCTAATGGCATGTGTCTCGTATAGCCTCTAACAACCAGTCCAACTCCTGGCCTTTACGTGTGGCTCGGGCAGGAGGGACAGGAGAAGGCTGGCTACCCACCTAGGAGAAGGAAAACTCTGAATTCAAACCTGTGTTACCTTGCAGCTATACCCAATCATGGGAAATGCTTTGGGAGTCAACCATGAGAAAAAATCAGGAGCTGGCGACCCTAAGGCAGTTTGCAGCACCCAGTGCTACACCCTGGCAGAACCTGCAACGCCGCTGTTCCTTTGGATACATCAGCTGTATGGAGAGGGGAAACTGATGTGTGGGCGACATCATTCCGACCACAGCTAATGCCAAGGCATTCATCTCATTTTCATGAGATGATTCATAGTCGCTTTGCGACTGAAGGAGGCCATAGATATAATCGCGCAAATTTATCATTGTTAGTCTAGACCAGTAATGCCCAACCTTATTAGGTCAGCGACCCATTCCAACTTTCAACACTCATGTCGCAGGCCATATCAATGAAAAGATTAAAAAATGAAATTGACCTGAAACTATTTGATTAAAAATCTGTAGATCGAGTACTTACATTCACATCTCAAACCATGAATGCCGTCATATTTATTTTATACTGCTGTTTATATGTTGTTGTATTAAACAGCCACACTTTCTTTACAATAGAAATATGTTGGCATATTATCATATTCCGCAAGAAAAAAGTAAAGATTGTTTAAATTTTCCTGGTAGATAAAAAATAAATGCATAAGTCCCAATTCATTAACGCACAAATATGTAAGACCTAAATACATCTGTAACAATCTATCAGGAAAAAAGTGAGGGCCCTAACGTAGGTAAAGATACATTTCTCAAACTTTTTAGGAGGAGGGGGATTTTTTACACTTTTTGCTGACGTTTCGGTGGGCTGGTTGGAACCATGTCATGGCTGGATATGGCCAGCAGGCCATATTTTCGGCATCACTGGTCTAGACCTATTACAAAATTAATTACCAGACTGATCAAAACTAATTGATACAACTATTCTATAAGCTTGTTTTTTTTTTAACATATTTTTTTTTATTTACTTGTTCCATATAGAACTCCTTTTTATCTTGTATTACCTAGACAACTGCTTTTTTTTTGTTCATAATAATTTTTTTTAAACTATACATTACATACATAACCTATTACATTGTAAGAATTCAACACTAAATAAGTTTTAAATTCAAATTCTTGAGGTCCAAAATTGACACATTTAAGCAACAAGGTAGAAGAAACAAATAATAATACTGGCAATCATTAGATACATACATATATTAAACATAAATGAATAACAGCACCAGAGACCAAGTTTTTAAGAGAGAAAGTAGTGAATTAAAATGCTACGAAAATAAGGGCATGCGCCGACCGAGGCTCGAACCTGTGACTCCGGATTCGACACCACCGCCTAGCGATAACGCACCAAGCGAAACTAACCTCTAGACCATCTGACCTTTGACCACTGGGGTGGTAATTTGCATACGGGCGAAATGACTCTGGATCAGAAGAATGTTTTTTTGGACATTCAGATGGTCTAGAGGTTAGTTTCGCTTGGTGCGTTATCGCTAGGCCGTGGTGTCGAATCCGGAGTCACAGGTTCGAGCCTCGGTCGGCGCATGCCCTTATTTTCGTAGCATTTTAATTCACTACTTTCTCTCTTAAAAACTTGGTCTCTGGTGCTGTTATTTATTTATGTTTAATATATGTATGTATCATTTGTTTCAGCACCTAGCTTCAACTCTATGTTGGCAATCATTAGTTATGCAAAAACAGTGATGAAATAGAACCTAAAGCTTTAAAAGCTGAAATGAACAGCTCACCTAACAAATGTGTGGTATCATTTAAGTCTTCTGACTGGTTGGCAGGAGAACCTTCAGAATCTATCTTGGTTTTAGTGGCATCAAAGTCAGCCTCCAAGTGTGATGCAGACTGTGAAAGCAGACGATGCCCTCTGTGTGTCAAGCGCTCAGGGAAAAGTTTATCCAAGTCATTAGCAAATTTTTCTAATGAATCTTTATTTTGGCTCACGTCTACAGTTTTACCTATGACAGTTCATCAAAGAAAATACAGGATTAAATAAATATAAACATGTGGATATGTGCCCAATCATCCACATGTTTCAAATAGCTGAGGTCCAATCAACATTGACAAAATATAGAGCATTATCTTATCTTATAAATTACAAATGTTCCCTCAAAGGAGAAGATAATAATGTCATTTGGCTAATGTTCCTTTGAATTAGAACAGAATAATTTTTTCAATACTTATAACTTTAAATACAATTATTTTGCTGCTTTTCCTTTAACAACCACAGACTATGTCAAACATATTTATATATGCTTCATTATTAGGAACAAAATAGTGTTAACATTAAATGACAAAAGGTTCAAAGGTCCATTTTATTTTGATATAGTAAAATACAATGTGCTGTAAAAAAGTATATAATGATTATTGAAAAAAAAGTTCACAAAAGATAATTAAGGGATGTTAGAATAAGCACCAACAAAGACCATCTCACAAATAAGGCAATTCAAAACAAGATTACAATGGCTATTGGGCCTAACAATGAATTGCTGACCACTGTCAAAAAATGTATGACACAAAGACCTCAGGAAACATTACCTGGAAAAAGAAGAAGAGGCAGACAGAGAAAGCAATGGGAAATCAATATCAAAGAATGAACATGACTGTCTCCTGAAAGAGATTTTATTCAAAGCAAAAGACAGAGAGGAAAGAAGAATGACTGTCAACAGATTATGTCTAGTGCCCTAATGGTCAGCAGACTAAGGGACAGGTGAAGATGAAGAATATGCAGAAAAGTGTCTTAACATGTTTAAAAGCAAAACAATTTTATCTAGGCTTTAGATTATTAACCCTAAAACAATAAACCTGATACAGTTAATGCTCCTTAACATAGGTCAGTCTTTCAATTTTAAATCTTATCTTATCTTCTTATCTTATATAATACAGACGTTACTTCAAAAAAGAAGATGATTACGTCCTACGCGTCATGCATTTAGTCATGCATATTAACCAATGACTTAAATTCTGCCAAGTCACTGGTTTTTCTGGCTAGCTCAGGCAACCCATTCCATGCTCTAATAGCACTAGGGAAGAAGGAGTATTTGTACAAATTTGTCCTAGCATATGGGACAAGGAATGTGCCTTTATTTTTGTGTCTTTCAGAGTATTTTATTAAATTTTGTTTTTGTATTTGAAGATTATGGTTCAGTGTTTTATGTATAATTGCTACTTTACTTTTGAGTCTTCTGTCCTGAAGGCTTTCTAAATTTAGTGATTTTACTAATAGTGTTACCCTAGTCAAATGTGAATATTCGTTTGTTATGAATCTCACAGCTCTATTTTGTGTTTGTTCCAGTTTCTTAATGTTTTCTTGAGTTGAGGGGTCCCACACGGTGGATGCATATTCTATTATTGGCCTAACCAAGGTTAAATAACATTTTAGTTTTATGTTCTTATTTGATTTATAGAAATTTCTTTTAATAAACCCTAATGCTTTGTTGGATTTTTTTATAGTTTCATCAATATGTGGATTCCATGACAATTTTTCATTTATTATAACACCTAGGTATTTTGAGTTTTTAGTCTGTGTTACTGGTTTGCCATGAATAAGATAAGTGGAATTAATTTGTTTAATTTTTTTTGTTACTCTTAACAACTGACATTTTTCTGGGTGGAAAGACATGCTCCAATTTGATTCCCATTTCTGTAATTCATCTAATTCTCTTTGTAAAATATCTGTGTCTTGTTTTGTTTTTATTGTTCTATATATTATGCAATCGTCTGCAAATAATCTGACTTTTGTTCCTGAACTAATGCAATTTGGTAAATCATTTATGTAAATTAAAAATAGTAGTGGACCCAAGACTGTTCCTTGAGGTACACCTGAGTTTACTGTTATTGGTGTTGATTTAGAGCCATTTATTATTACAGTTTGTTCTCTCCCTATCAGAAAATCTTTAATCCACTGATGCAGTGGACCGTTAATGCCAAAATATTTTAATTTTTTAAGCAAACTATGGTGGTGAACTTTGTCAAAAGCCTTGGAAAAATCTAGTAAGATAGCATCTATTTGTTCACTATTATCTAAACCTTTTGAGAAATCATCAATTAGTCCTATTAGTTGTGTTTCACATGATCTATATTTCCTAAAGCCATGTTGGTATGGGGTGAGGACATTATGTTTGTCTAAGTGGTTTATGATGTTGCTACATATTATGTGTTCTAGTATTTTACATGTGATGCTGGTAAGTGATACTGGTCTGTAGTTTCCTGGATCAGATTTTTCTCCTTTTTTAAATAGGGGGGTGACATTAGCTTCTTTCCAGTCCTTTGGTACTCTGCCCTGGTTAAGCGATGCCTGAAAGAGTATTTTGAACACTGGGGCTAGCTCATTGCTTAGTTCTTTGAGTAATCTAGCTGGAATACCATCAGGTCCAGACGCTTTATTTGGTTTGGTGTTGGCTAATAGTTTTTTAATTCCATTTTCTTGTACTACTAAATCTTCTATGTTGTCTACTCTGTTCAAATTAAGAAATATGTCTTTGTCTCCTGGGGCTGAGAATGCTGATGCAAAGTATTTGTTTAGGATGTTTGCTTTAGTTTCATTATCATTATGTATTATGTTATGTTCATCTTTTAATGGCGCTATGCCTGTTGTTTCCATTTTCTTAGACTTAATGTATGACCATAGGTTTTTGTTGTTATCTTTAGATATTACATTGTTTATGTATTCACTCTGCAGCTGTCTGCTTACTTTTTGGGTTAGGTGTTTAATTTTTATATACTTTTTGTAAACTCTTTCTGCCTTGGTTTCTTTAAATTTTCTATATAGGTTTTCCTTCTGTTTACAAAGCTTCTTTAGTCTATTATTAAACCAGCATTTATTTATTTATAAATCTAATAATTTATCTGAACCAGAATGATAAACATATCCTAACTAATAATAACCAATCAAATACTAGAACTAACTCACTGATACCTAAGAAAATCATCAAAACTGGAAGACCATAGTTTAAAAAAAAAAAGAGTTTGAGTTTGAGTTTTGAGTTTAGGCACATCTGCACAATTTAGGCTATGTCGTGCCCGTAATCCTTTAAGGATCACTCTCCCTTTATATAACAAGGAGTAAATTCTATACAATTAAATCATTAAAAACAAGGTCTACAACCCCACCTCCCGGACAAAGGCCAGTACCTTCCAAGGGTTGACATTGTCAAATAGTGTTTTTACGTTGTGTGCTCTAAAAAATTTCTCCCTGACATCCTAGTATCTGGGGCAATCAATGAGGATATGTTCCACACACACGATCTTATTACAAGCAATACATATTTATTATTTAAAACAAAATTCTTATATATGTTATTTCTTTTGATAGAAGAAATCTCATACCTTATGTATGGTTAAATAAATTATCTACATTATTGGATAAGGTCTAAGACAATAAAAATCTGTCCAAATCAACAAGCACCCAGAGTTTGTACAACGAGCCCTATATACATTTTGTAAGTGCTGCATCGCCATACCTTTGTTAGGTGACAGGTCTGCTGAGATTGCTTTTTCCTCTTTGTTCCTGTCCTCTGAGTCTGTCCCGAACCTCTCTTCCAGCATTGTCCTCTTATCATAGCTCATAGCCAGCACAAAGTATGAGTAGTCCACTGCAGTGTAGGTCAGCAGAAAGGCAGTGGTCACTACAGGGGCCAGGGAGTTGACATCACCAACACAGATGAAGAGAAGAGTCACAAGTGTGATGCAGATGAGTCCAAACACAGGGACTTTGTTGGGCCCATGCTAGCAGGCAGGGAAAATAAACATTTTTAGATATGTAAAACAGAGCACAACAAGCAAAATATTAAAAATCCTTTTAAATAAAAAACAAAGCTTATCTTATGGGGAAGAACTCTGTCCTTAAAACTGTATCTACCCATAATGTACAAGTTATATCAAACCAAAGTATTAATGACTTATAATTAATTGACTAAGTATTTGTGTTTATTGATTCATGCCTCGTTAGGTACAATAAATAAGTGTTTAAAGTATCCACTTGATCAGAAAATGTGTGAGGAAGAAATAGCTGTAACAATTATTTAAGGGGACTAAACACAACAAATTTAGCCATATATATGAATACTGACGTATTAGTTTTCCTTGTTGCTGTTAAACAAAATAATGAGTTACCAGTAATTAATTGTCCAATTGGTTACTTTTTTTATTGATTCATTTCTTGTCTATGCCAATGAATAACTGTGCGAAGTTTCAGCTTGATCCGAGAATGGGTTGGGAGACATAACATGTACAAGATTTGTACCAGACAAAAAAAGTGAGTTGATATAAGCTTTATAAAAATGGTGGTGATGTTTAAAGGACATTAGGTAGGGTTAAGATCTAGGACAAAAGAACATTTGCATATATGAAGTTAATATCTCTTGTAACCAGAATTTCAAACACAAGTTTTCTGGTTTAATAGACAATTAATTATTGGGTCCAAACATATTGAACTATACGATACATTTTCTAAGTGTTATAAAGTAAAAAAAAAATGTGTAATACAGTAGACTCTTGATAATTCGATGGTTATAGGATCAGAGGGGTTTCAATTGCCAAAATCTTAGATTGCCATAGGGTAGCTGTACTTCAAAGAATTCTATATATGTCAAGAAAATGTTATTTATGATGAAATGAGAATTTTTTTTTAACAACTTTTGAAAGTATAAAATAAACAATGGACAAAAAAGATAAATGTATTGATCTAAAAAATAGAAAACAAGATTTCAACTTTCACATGCTGACTCTGAGATGAACTCCAATTGGTGACAAGGCAGGGAGACCTAGGACTCCCGTAGTGCTCTGGTAAGGAACTCTGCTGTTTGGCGTAGTGCCTCATAGCTTCCATACAAACATAATGAACCACTGGACACTCTTGCAAGACGCGCGCCACCGTCTCTTCTGATTCCCCGCAGTGTCGGCAACGGGCATCTAAATTTGGTCGGAACTGGGCGAAGTACGCACCAATGGGGCAGTGTCCCGTGCGCCACTGCGCTATTGTTGTTTGTTCCGACCTTTTTAGCCTCCACCACGGGTCCTCTCGATTTGGGCGACGCATGTGCTGCCAGACTCCCCTGGCAGTGTTGGAGTCATCCCAGGATTTTAACCATTTTTCATGTACCCACTCTCGTATAACTGTGGTAGCCTGTTGAAACGTACTTGGTGACTCGAAAGTGGGCACGGCCTTCTCGTGCTAGAGCATCAGCTACGGCATTGCCCCTCACGCCGCAGTGCGAGGGCACCCACTGCATAAAGATGACAGCTCCAATAAATAGGCGGATGTTATTTGCGGCGCCTAATGCCTCTTCCACCAATTTGGACTTTCCTCCTAAGCCAGCCATGGCTTGGAGGCAGGACTGGGAATCGGTAACCATTACAACGGTTGTCGCAACGGTTATCTTTTCACGCATTTTTTGGAGCAGGTAATTGAGTGTGTTGGTTATCGCCGTTAATTCTGCATCAAAGCTGCATGCGGCGAGGCCGCATGTGCCTGACAGCTTGTCTGGTTCGTGGTCTGTGTAACAGATATAGGCCCCATACCCAGCTCTTACGGGGTCCTTCATGACCGACCCGTCTGTATAACAGTAAATGGCGTTGGCCGGGTAGGTCTTTAGTGTGTCCATTGCCATTTTTCTTAGTAGATCCGGGTGTGTGTGTCGTTTTGTGGCCCCCTCCAACCCGTGTATAGTTAAATTTATGGGAGTGATGGGCTGTCTCCTCCAGGGCGGGCACGTGCTTATCCGTCGGATTGGGACCCGGTCACTGGAGAGGCCAGCTTGAGCACTCAAATTTGACGCGCAGTGCATAAATGATGTCCGTTTTATCCTGTTTTTTACTCTCCACCGAGTGACTAATGTATGGGTCGGGAGCCCTGGTTCGCCCCTTTTGTAGCGTTCCAGGGCCGTTAGCACGGCGCGCTCTCTCCTCAGGCTGAGAGGAGCCACGTTGGACATGATTTCTGCAGCGGAAGTTGGGCTCGTTCTATAGGTGCCGCAAATGAATCTGAGAGCCTGGGCCTGTACACGGTCGAGTGATTCGAGGGCCGTCTTGCTTGCGTACACCTGCACGGGCAGGCTGTACTCGATTTGGGATCTGACAGCCCCTGTGTACAGTGTGCGG
This sequence comes from Biomphalaria sudanica, assembly GCA_036873155.1. Classification (NCBI taxonomy): domain Eukaryota; kingdom Metazoa; phylum Mollusca; class Gastropoda; family Planorbidae; genus Biomphalaria; species Biomphalaria sudanica. The sequence goes on along the minus strand of JAZGLO010000828.1, from coordinate 983,224 downwards.
AGCATGTCAGCTCGGGTGCCCCACTTGGTACTGGCTAGCTTTCTGAGTAACCCTAACTTCTCCGAGGCCTTTCGTTCAACATCCTGGATGTGCAAGTGCATTGAGAGCTTCCTATCTAGGGTGACTCCTAGATATTTTGGCGTGTTTTCACGTTGGAGTCGCAGCCCACCGAGTTTGAGCTCGAATGGGGCCCCAAGAATGTCGATTCCCAGGCTGAACAGGCACCAGGTCGTTTTGGCAACGTTGATTCGTATCTGCCATTTTGAACAATACGAGGAGATGGTATGGAGGTCGGCTTGTAATGCTGCCTGAAGTTGGTCAGCTTTCTTCCCGGTTGACCAGAGGACAATATTATCAGCATATAGCAGTTTGCGGATCCCTGGGGTAATCCTCTGATTGGGGTGTTTTCCCCACTTAGAGAGTACTGGAACTGTGTTCGTGTCTTCCTCTCCGTTAGGAACTGTTTTATCCAGTTGTAGGTCCGTCCGTGTACGCCCATGGCTCTAAGCTTAAGATAGAGGCCTTGCTTCCACACCCGGTCATAAGCCTGTTTTAGGCCTATAAAAACTGCATATGTGCTCTCGGACCTCTGGAACCCATCGGCCACCTTCTGCATGAAAACTGTGACCTGGTCGATCGGGCTCAAGCCTGCCCTAAAGCCAGCCTGCTCTGGCGCTAGGATACCGGCACTCTCAAAGCTCCACACGAGTCGCTCGCTGACCATCCGTTCTACTATCTTGCCGATAGTGGAGATCAGGGATATGGGTCCGTTTTTGCCCTTTTTTAGTATTGGAACAATGGTAACACAGCGCCAGGCCCTGGGTAGTATGGACTCTACCCAGGTCCGATTCGCAAACTCAAGGAGCTTGTCTTTCGCAATACCCCCGAGGTGTTTTACCATCTCAGGAGTAACCTTGTCTGGCCCCGGAGCCTTTCTGTTTTTGCACTTAGCTATCGCTCTGTCCAGCTCAGCACGGCAGAAAGGCGCGTTGCACGTGTCCAGGTCTTCCGACCCATCCTCTCCCTCTCGAGTCTTTTACGCTCCTTGTTGAGGGCTATAGACGTGGCTGTCTTCTTTTCGGACTTGCTTATCGAAGCGAAATATTTGTTAAGCAAGTCGGCCATTTTTTGATCTTTTGCCACTCGATCCCCACTGGGTGACAATAATGGGGTGGCTGTACGCGCCGAATCTTTGGCCTCAAGATTGCGAAAAAGACGCCAGGCTTTGGAAGTATCCCGAAGATCCAGCCCGGCACAGGCATCCCTCCAGTAGTCCGCCCGTACACGTTGGGCCACCTCGCTGGCCTTCCGGCATAATGCGTTGAACTCCCTGCGGCATTCGGGGGTCCCCTTTTTTTGTGCTCTGCGCCTCGCCCGTGTCCTGGCCCTGACTATTCGGTCTAATTCTCGGGACCAGGCGGGTCTATGCCGTATGCCGGGATAGGTCCGCGGGATATACTTCCTAGCCGCACCCAAAATCGCTGCAGTGATTTCGCCGTATTTGGTGTCGACTGTCCCTTCCTCCACCGCGATACACGACAGGGCGGAGTCGACAGCCGCCCCGTACGCTGGCCAGTCAGCCTTAAAGTAGCTCCATTTTTAGGGCCGTTTGGTGGCTACACCCCTGGCCTCTGAGAGGGCAATAGTGATTTCAATGGGCATATGATCACTTCCAACATCCTCAAGCACATTAATTGTGGTTTTCCCCTCTAGGTCTGCGGAGATTAGAGTTAGGTCAGGTCTCGACAGAGACCCGTTGCCAGTGTGTAGGAGGGATGGCGGGCTATGTTTATTCTGCAGGCAGAATAAGTTCGTAGTGTTGAGAATTTCTTGGACTTTTTGGCCCGAGGAGTCGGTAGTGTCATAGCCCCATGCAGGAGACTTGGCATTTAGGTCCCCAGCTAATAGAGTTTTAGTGAGGATGTTCTTATTGCCGAGGTTAATGGCAAGTTCGTGTTTTGGCGGGTTATAGCAATTAATGACCGTAAGTTTTCTACCAGCTTTGAATATATCAAGCGAGATGGCGTCGGTACGCCGGCTTTGAGGGCCAGGATTTTGTGAAACTGTCATGCCGTTTCTTACATATGTGATAATTCCACGGCACTCATCGCATTTACATTTATAAGCCGTGTAGCCACTGAGGTGGCTACTTCGTTTCTTGCCTTCCAAAGTCTCCTGCAAGAGCGCGATGTCTATTGCCCTCTCGTAGAGGAGTTTTGTAAGCTCTAATATCGTGGATATTAATCCACAGATATTGAGCTGAAGTACTTTTATCTGGCTAAGTTTATCGCTCCCTTAGGGTTTTGGACTGGAAGCGACAAACCGTTGTAATGGTTGGTGTTTTGGAGGACCGATGGTCCTCGCTTCGTTGGTCGTAGTCGGTTGGGCCTTTTGGGTGGTAATAGTTGGTTTGGCCTGGTGCGGGACATGATCACCAGGTTGGTGTGGTTGGCTAGCCACACCTTGGCTACCGTTTTTCCGAGGGAAGAACGAATGCAGTGTAGTCTTTTTCCTGGGAAGGGGAACTTTCGCTAATTTTTCGTGGTTCGACAGGTTCCGCCGGATCGGAACCACGGGGCGAGTAGTAGAGGATATTTCGTTGTCGGGCCTGCCGCCCACTACCCGCGCGACGGAGCCTGTTCGGGTCTGCTCGTACCCGGGTTTTCTGGTTTGATGTGTATTATTCATGTTTGCATAGAAGTCGAAGGCCGTTGGCGGCATTAGTTATTGCCGATTAGAAAGTAGTGTACACAGGGCCTGCAAGAGGGTCCGGGGTTCTAGGGTGCGGGAAGTCCGCACCACTGGTCACCACCTCCGTATGGCAAGAGCTCGCTTAAGAGAGGAGTGGTTGTGTGAGGATTGCTCGATATCCCCAGTATCGAAACTGCTTATTGGGAAGCGCGTTCCTCTACTACCTCACAGGGGACGGGCTAGTTAGAGCCTAGCTCGTGGACGCCAACCAGTCCGCCCGATGCAGCCCGCTAAGGCCGCGCCAGTCAGTCCAGTCTTTGCCCAAAGAGAGACCCGCGAATCAGCCGAGTCCCAGGAGAACCCGACCAACCCCCGAGTTGGTGTCCAGCGCTATCTGCTTTTCGGAGAACCCGTGAGTCTCTTACTAACCGTTGCCCCGGGGCCCCACAGGGGGGGGGAGTTGGACATAACCCCTTTGATTTCCTTTTACACTTGCCGGCTGCTCATTCATCAGCGGCAAGCAACCAGTACCCTTGGCCACTCCATAGAGAGCGGAGTGTTCACCCGGCGACCACGATGAGGTGGTACTGGAACGCCGAGCATGCTGACTCTAGAATTATCCACTCATTGAACTCTTTCAAATGTTATTGTTGTTTGTTTTAGAAGCGTAAAAGATATTTTCTAGTTTTTTCTAATAAGAAAATTATTTCTTTTAAATGAATTATTTTGGAAATAACCAAACAAGCTAGATATTTTTTACTGACAAAATTGAAGTACCTTTTCTGATTCATTCTTGTAAGTGTCATATATTTAGTAATTAGTTATAAAAAAGATTTTTTTTAGTTGAGAAACAAGCAATGCTAAACAAAACTTACCCCATAGCCTAAAAACTTGATGATAGGAATAACATTTTCATTGGCTATAGACTGCAGTATCCTAGATGGTCCATACAGACTTCCCATACAGGAAGATACAGAAGACAAGTACAGCCCAGCTAACCAAAGCACACCAAAAAGTGATACCTGATAACCAAAAATGAAAACTGAAGGAGTCTAAAATTATGATTTATAGAAAAGCAATGGCTTTTGCGATTTATAAGTTTAAAATAAAACAAACGTAATAATTACCACTTTTCTAATATATCAATTTAGAATAAGACTCACAATAATATGATGAATTTAAATACTACATATGCTAATCAATACAAATGGAAACCATTTAAGGGAAGTGTAGGTAGGGTGCTGAACATATTAATTAGCTGGCAGGCCAAAAGTCTGGTACGCTGGTAAACCACTAGTAATTTTTCATCATTCATCATCCTCTTTCCTTTGGGTTCTGCATGGAACATAGGGCCTCAGTAAAAACATGCCACTCTCCACTGTCTCTTGCTAGTGTTTTTTTATGTCTTCCCAGCTCTTTCCTGCCCTCTCTGCTTCATCTAGTATACTGCATCACCATGTTCTTTTTGGTCTTCCTCTACATCTTGTGCCCTGGGGGTTCCACTATAAGGCCTGTCTAGCTCTGTTGGTAAACTTTCTAAGAGTGTGACCAATCCATCTCCACTTCCTCTCTAAGATTTGCACCTCTATATTTTTCTGTCCACTCATCTCCCACAGTTTTGTGTTTTCTATTTTACTAGTAATTTTTGCATGGGATTGAAGTCTGGGACTGATATTCCTGAGTTGAATAAATTCCATATTAATCCTAGACTCTGAAAAGTAAAACTTGTTTGGTAAACCCTAGAAGCTAATTATCAAACATCTCCTTAATGAAATAGGACTGCAGAATTTTACCCACAGTTCAAAATAACACATTTCTTTTTTCATTGTTTATTATGTCTTATAATTAAATAAATGTCCTTAGATAAGACTTCAATTTTACCTTTTCAGCGATCATATAATCAGAGAGAAGGAAAGATCTGACACATGTAGCACCCAGGACTAAGATGATAGAGATAAAAACAAATGTCCTAGGGAGAACAAACAAATAAAACAATGTTAACTGAATGTTACAACAATGTTAACTGAATGTTACAACAATGTTTCTAAACAGACGCTTCTACATAAGGTTCATAGGTTTAGTGAGTGGAGTGACATTTTGAAATAAATTCTCACAAATTCTCAAGGAAATAGATGTATTTAAACAATAAACACCACATCACTCAAGATATTAATTCTGCTTATATCACAATAGGAATTTTAAAAATGTACCTTTAACATTATAATAGTAATTTATTTCTCAAATGTGATTCCTATATTTTTTGTTCTGGTACTATGCCTTTCCATGTTTTTGAGTAGCAGTTTAATTTTTGTTTCATAGCTTTTTGACATTCAAAAACAATTTAGTTTGTCAGCCTCACAAAGTGTTTTCAATGTAAGACAAAAAAAATGAAATTATCTCTTTCTTAAAGTGTTCTAGTTCATTTATGTTTATGCCCCAGAAAAATTACACTGACTGAATCTAGTGGATTCTTTGTTCTCATATAAGTGTAGTTTAAATCAATAAGGAATAAAGAAACACAATCCTTCAATTGCAATAGAATTTATCTCATTAAATAAAATAAAAAAGCACAGCCATCTGCAGTGGTGTAGCTAGGGTGGAGGGAGGGGAGGAATTCTAAAATTCCCTGAGGGGGGCCCCCAAATGAGTGTTCAAAATTGTTTTTTACCTTAAATATTACATAAAATGGAGGGTTCCCCAAAGAGGTCAAGCTCTCCGGGCCCCCAAATGATGGCAAATTCCTAGCTACGCATATGGAATTTCCTGAGATATTTGTAGCTGGCAGTATGTTTAGATTACAATATTTAATCTAATGCATCAGTTTCACAACTATTTGACTTTAGAATAAAGAACCAAACCTCAAATCTATATTCTTCTACAGACAGTTTTTCCAGTTGCTATCTTCTAGATATTCTAGCAGCATCTTAACTTTATATGGAATTTACTGAGATATTTTTAGCTGCTCTAGTAAAAGAACACTGAAGCAAATCTTATCTTATGAAATAGCTCAAACTTCCACTACAAATAAAATAGGTCATAGATCATGACCCCCAAGCTTACCAATTTGCCTAGTGACTATTTGGTTATTTTTTTGTTTCCCTTCCTTTCATTATAAGTTTGCTGATTTTAATTTCTCTCCACATTTCAAACAAGGCATTTTAACAGGACAGACAGTCTAGCTTACCCTGCCCCAAGTGCTGCCATCGTACCCTGAGGTATATTGTGGAAAGGGTCCTTCAGGTCTCCGCTCATGTTAATGCCTGCAAGAACCCCTGTGATGGTGGAAAAGAACAAACCAAAGACAGAGAAAAAGTTTTCCCCATGCTGAAAGTCAGGGCCAGAGTTGTTGACAAAGTTGATATCGTTGTAGCCTTCAACTCCAAAACCTGTGTGCAAGGCAAAACAAATATAAATTTAGCCATTACATGTTTTCAAATTATATATGTTATGTATTATACAAAAAGTTAAGTGTATATTGATAATTCAGTTGGTTGTCAAACTGGGTGCAAAGAGTGTCAAAGATGGCAAAGCTCAACTTCTATATAATTAAGACAAGAACAAAATTTGTTGCAATTACAAGGAGTCATTTTTTGTTTCAATTAAAAAAGAAAACAAATTCCACAAAAGAGAAAAAACACAACACTCAGAGAAGTTCATTGAGTGACCACACACAGATTTCTTAATACTTTCCACACTCCGTAGTCAACAAGTAGCAGTGTGTGGAGCACACTAGGTTTTTACTTTTTAAACTAAACTTAATGTTGAGAAGCGGCCTTTGAATGGAAAGTCTTAAATTATTTCTATAGGATTTCACTCTATGTCCTTTCCAAAGAAAGTGAGATCAATAAAGACTATTACATGAAGGCAAGAATGTTAGGACTACAAAGCATGTGGGATGTGTGGCCGGTAAGTTTAAACTGCTTAGTTGCCTGCCTATCAATGGGGGCTTGAGTTCAACACCCAAGTCAAGCAGAGTTGTGTTTGCTGAGCACCAAATAGCATCATGGAAACCTTTAGCATTAACTTTCATTCAAAACATTTGATGAGGGACTATGAAAATAAATCTCATTGTGTTATAGTCAATCCCTGTGACAAATCACAAGTACTTCTTATTAGTCTTCACATACTTTGCTTTCTTTCTTGTAGTCAAAAGAATGAGCAAAACAGTTGGCAATAATTGGCATATTCTGTATTGCTATAGCTACATTTGTTTAGTTCAAGTCGAAATGATGTACTTACTTGGTAAGGTGTGAACAAAAGACCCAACCCACAAATCCATTATGGATAGAAACAGGACAAGTAGAAGAATAAGTTGTAGCCTGATGACCCATTTCACTCCAGATATATTCACACCTGTTAAAATAAATATGTATACGTCAATCAAATTAACATGTTACATACGGTACCAGTCTATTGTTAGTCAATCAAACAGACATGTTATATACACTACTTGTCTATCAAGTCATTTAACTTATTCTGATGAGACTCTGATGAGACTTTTTAAAAGCAGTATATTATTATCAGTCTTGAGTCGTAATTTTAAAGATCTATATACCAATAAACATACATATTAATATTATTAAAATGTTTAATATTTATCTATTTTTTTAAAATAGTCTTTTAGATTCATCAGATTGTAATAGGGTCTGTTAAATACAGATTACTTGGTACTTACCCAATAACAGCAGCACTACTCCAAATGCTATCCCACGAGCCACCCATGTGTTGTCCTGCTTCAATAATGTCATGATGGACTCACCAAAACCCATCACACTCAAAGAGCAGCCCACAGACTGAAAGGTGAAAGCAACGTTTAAAAAAAAAATAAAAGAACAATTTGCACAAATATTAAGAAGAAATGTCATTTGACCCTGCATACCTATGTATACCTTCCCAAACGTCAGGTATCCACCTAATTTTTTTATTTAAATCAAGTATTTCAGGCAAACCCATTTTCACACTCTACTTTAATTTTCAAGGCAAAATTTTAAAAAATGAAGTGAACACTCGCCATATTTGACATAGATTTATATCCAATGGGCTAGATCAGTGATATCCTAAGGCCTGGGGGCCATATCCGGCTAGTATTCTTATATTTAACAAGAACTAAAGTAAAAGTATCATACAAACCTGAGCAAAGCAATAAAGTATTCCAATACTTCCCCCTATCCTTGCTCCCAGGACATGTGACAGCAAAAAGTAGACTCCACCGCTGCCCACCTTACACCTCTCACAAACACCAATGGCACTGAGAGCCACTATGACAATGATTGAGATTCCAAACAGTACAATCAACACAGAGAGACCTATCCCTGCATTAGCCTATGGAGAAAATGGAACTTTTACAAAACATGTAAGCTACTTGAATAGAAATAGATTAGCAACAATTTCCAAAACATGACGTTTTTAAATGTTATACAAAGCTAGATTATATTAGAGAGAGGGTATGTAGGAAAGAATTAGAAAAAGAAAGGAGAAAGAGAGAAGAAGAGAAAAAGAAAAGAAGTCAAGAAATAAAAAGTTGGTGGGGAGGCGGAGAGAGAGAGAGACAGGAAAAGATGGAACTAAATAGATAGAGATATAAAGAGAGCAAGTGATCCAAACGTTAATATAACCCTATTAGAACAGAATGCTCCTTTTATAGGAAAAGGTTATAAATCCCAGAGTTTACTAGAACACTTTCAACTGCTGAATAGCAGCTCTGTTCAGTGCTGGATCAAAATCATCATTACTAATCAGGAGCAAAAAATAAAATGGTTGTCTATAGTTCATGCCACACACACAAAAGCATGAGATTAGAGTTGACATTAATATCATTATATATATATAAAGCTCCATAAAGATCTGTCACTGGCAATGTCTGAAGCCTCCTCCCACTTGGTGTCCACTGTTCTGAGGTCCTCCATGAAGGTGTGTCGCCAAGTAATACGAGGGCGTCCCTGTTTGCGCTTTCCTTGTTTTGGCTTCCATGTTATCGCAACTCTTGGTGTGCGTAATTCATTTTGACGTAGAACATGTCCTGCAAACCTCATGCGACGCTCAGTCACAACCTCACCAAGTGTTCGACTCCCAGTTCGGCATAGGATTTCCTTGTTTGAGACCCGATCTGTGTAACTGACTCCCAAAATCCGTCTCAGCCATCTCTGTCTAGCCACATTTAGTCTTTTCTCAATTTTGACAGATGACTTCCACGTCTCACATGCATATGTAGCAGTTGGAATGACGATTGTGTTGAGAAGGTGTATTTTTTGTCTCGAGTCCAATGGCTTGGCTAGTCCAAATAGGCTGCAGCCTTTGGAAAATGCTCCCTGCCTTTCCTATTCGGCACTCTATATCATGGTAAGCATCTCCATCATTTGTTATGATGCTGCCAAGGTACGTGAACTTGTCCAGCTCTTCAAGCTTTGACTCGCCAAGTCTGACGGGGACACCCTTTGCCTTATATCCCACTCGCATAATTTTAGTCTTATCCAAGTTTATGCGGAGGCCAATTTTGGGTGCCTCTCTGTCTAGGCTCTCCGTCATTTCTTGAATGCATTTATTTGTAGCCCCGAGTAGTGCAACATCATCAGCAAAGTACAAGTCCGTCAATCGGAGCTGTTCATGCCATGGAATACCAAAGGCAGTCTGGTTCATTGCTCTCCTCATTATGTAGTCGATGGCTAGGAGGAAAAGGAAGGGAGATAAGATGCACCCCTGTCTCACACCTGTCTCGATTGTAAAAAACTCTGTTGTTCCCTTTTCTGTTTTAATGCAGCAACTAGATTGACTGTAAAGGTGTCGTAGGATCTGGACGAATTTTTCTGGGATACCGTATTCTCTAACAATTTTCCATAGTGATTCTCGGTGGACACTATCAAACGCTTTTTTGAAGTCCACAAAACTGATCGTTAGCCGTTGTTGGTACTCAAGACTTTGTTCTATGATATTTCGTAGAACGAAAATTTGCTCTGTACATGATCTGCCTCTTCGGAAACCTGCTTGTTCTTCTCTGAGCCTTTCATCTACAGACTGTTGAAGCCGTCTCAACAAAACAGTGCTGAAAACTTTGCCCGGGACAGAGAGGAGAGTAATGCCCCTCCAGTTGTTGCAGTCTGCCAAGTTGCCCTTTTTTGGAAGCTTTACAATCACTCCCTTTTGCCAGTCCTCTGGGACTTTTGAAGTTCGCCAACAGAGATTTAAGAGATCAGTCATTCTGTTAACAATGCACTGTCCCCCATATTTTAGCATTTCTGCTGATATCATGTCTAGCCTGGTGCTTTGTTATTCTTTAACACTGCAATGGCCATGGTAACCTCCTCAGCAGTTATTGGGTCTGTCTTGACCTTGAGATCATTGTCTGGAGAGGGGTCCTTGAATATGTAAGTTTGGTCTGGGGACAGTTGGTTAAGGGTCTCTTTAAAGTGCTCTACCCATCTTGCATCCTGTTCTTCTTTTGTTAACAAAGTTTTGCCTTGCTTGTCTTTTATTGGTGCCCCATGTCCACTCTTTGCTCCAGTGAGATCGCCGACAATACGATGGAGGGTTTTTGTGTCATTTCTGCTTGCAGCTGCTTGTGCCTCTTGTCCCTTCTGCTCAATCCAGTCCCATTTATCTTGCCGACAACTTCTCTTTACTTTCAGATCTGCTTCCCTATAGGCTTCTTCCGCTAGGCTGCAATCCTGTGTTTCATTTTTCTGATCTCGTCTACGTTTGGCCTCTTTCCTCTCATCTATCAATTTCCATGTTCCATATATATATATATACATTAACCATTCCTATAAAATTCATATATCTTTACTATCTGCTTAACCCATTTACAAGATGATCAGCATCACAGAAAGAAACATAAAATAAACTCTGTAAGTACTGACCACTATCCAGCCCATCCTGAGAAAGATGACCACACCCAATATGTTAATTAGGCATGATGTGAACACACCATCCCATGTTCCAAACAGCACAGGCTGGGAGATGAAAAAGTTGGATTTCCACCAAGGCTGAGATGACACCTGTGAAAAGTAGTTCCATAGTGAGTCCTTTGGCAACAAATTCTTTAATTCTTCTGCATATGCTCAATAAATACAATGGTCATTTGATGTAAAAGCCACAAAAGTGGAACACATGTATACATTGGAATGACATGACATATTACCAAGAAAATAATAAAATAAGGAAATTCCTATAGGTACACTTCTTTTGGCTACTTAAATCCAAGACTAAAAGTGCCCAAAAGGTCAACTCCCTGATATCTTGTGTGACCCAAACCTAGAATGGTCTTGACCATCATGAAATTTACCATCTTCCACCCCTGATTGCTGAGAAAAAATTTCTCAGCTACAATCTTTAATGATCTCTATTTCAGGTGTTATGCACATTGGAATGTCAACATTATTTACTGATGCTGCAATTGGAGTAGAGAAAATATTAATGTACTTTTTTTTTCCAAAATTGGAATGGTATTTTAACACAGAAGTCTAATTCATAAAGTGCTGGTTGTGAGTGTGTATGAGTTTTGTGTGTGAATATCGTTCGTATTTACATCAATATAGTTATTGTTACAGTAGTTACGCTGAGGTGGTCAATTGAAGTCAAACTTTCATATGATTGGACCAATATAAATTATCTTATCTTATATAAACATTAAGTCTCATAGCTTTGGTTTTACACAAATAGAATAATACACAAATAATTGACAATTATACAGAAATGAGTTTGAAAGAAAGCATTTCATTAGAAATAACATGTAGTGAAAAAGAAAACAAAATGGTTCTTTGTGTATATTGCAGTGACAGACTGTACAGAGAATAAACCCAGAAAACTATATTATATCTAGATTATATTAACTATTAAGCAGTTCAAACAAAACACATTAGACAGACATTCATTAAGCAACGAGACTGAACAATTATCTTAATAAATTATCACAGAACAATGACAAACAATGAGCTCATCACTGGCTGTGGTCATTCAGAACAAATCATGAGGGTCCTTACTGCTTGTTCCTCTCTGTACAGCTCATTCTGTTGGCCCACATCCCCAGTGGCCAGACCTTCCTCGACATTGACCTTTGATTTGTCCGAGCCACTCAACTGCGGGTCCTTGCTCAGACCAAACCTGAAAAGACAACAAACATGTCAGTTCAGATTGCATTTGTTCTAGTTAATCAATAAACAGCTGCTGCTCCCTAAATCCCTTTATCAAATACGTAAAAACACGATTCTACACCACTGGCCATAATTTATAGTTATATATATATAGGTCTGTGCGCAATATTAATTATTTTGATATTTACATACAGATCTAGTAAAGTCTTAAATGTCCATGGCTTTAACTTAAACCATTTTTTTTAAAGGATTGCAGAAAGAGAGTGACTTTTTCTTATTTAATAAATTATTTAAAGTATAAGCAGTTAATTTTGGTTTTACTTTGCAAAAGATATTCAACTGATTCGGTTACACTTCAATGCACATGACATCGGTATGCTTCTTATTGTCAAAATCATTGCACGATTGCCAAAGGGTTAGTTTGAAAAGATAATTGTGGGCGATTGTGAACTGACGATGACACATGATGACTCCAACTATTCTTACAGGACTGGGTTAGAGTTATGATTGTATAACCATAGTACAATGATATTTTCAGTGTTCATAGGGTTAATTTCTATTATAGAATAGGGCCAACTAAAAATTGATTAAATTAGTCGTAGGCCAACTTGAATGTATATTCATGTTTTATGACTTTAAAATAAAGATGGTTTGAGTAAAATTATCAATGATTTAACTAAAAAAGTGTTGTCCGTCGATCATCACTAAGACAATCACTTGGTTGGACTCAAGAATATCTTAATGCAGCATATTTAAAAAAAACAAAAACACGAATCTCCATCTTTTAAGGAGCATAGAGCCAGTAGCTCTAACATTCAGAGTAGATGTAATATTTTTGTCCGTAAAAAAATTTTGTTGATGTTTTATTTTTATGTTTATACTGTTTGTGCTTACAGTTGTAAAATACAATTTAAAAAAGTGCACGTTTTAGGCAGATCACAAGTCAGCCATTACTCAAACTGTGACCCCCCCCCCCCCCATCTTTACTGTTGTATAGTTATGACGACGACTTGGTGTGACAGAAATAAAAAGATCCGCAGCAAGAGACTTGCTTAAAACAAAGATGATATTACAACAATCACACCCACTATCACACACATTAAAAACGCCAATTACTGACGCCCATCACATGTATGTGCTCTATAATTACCTCGAATGGCCCTCGTGCTTCTTTTTATATATATATATATTTGAATTTTTTTTTAAAGAAAGAATAACGCGCTCTGACAGAAAACATTTCACTATCTACCCGACACATGCCTTTTTATTTTAACCTTTTTTTTTACTTAGGCCTACTACAAGAAAAAGACTTGGTAGACTTTAGAAGAAAACATTTCTGAAGCTCAAAACACAGAACAACTCATGGGGCCGGGGTTCTGCCATGGACCCCGCTGTGCAAACTTATAACGATTCTTCATATCCCCTTAAAGAATGAGGAGAAAATCTTCTTCAATACTACTCCAAGAACAAGAAAGAATGTTTCTAGTATACAAAAAAAAAACCGCTAAAAATGTATCTGTAAAACAATACTTTAAAAAAAAGATAATTAACATTTATTACGAAAATCTCGATTCTGAACAAAAAGCATTTATATTGCAAAATAAAATTGAAAAATCGTACTATAATTATTCGCCTTTAAAGTTCTTTTCATTTCGATGACATTCTGAAACCTAACCAGACTACTCTGTTGGACCCTTCGGCGTACTCAGTTAGCTATAGAGGGCATTCAGCGGGGGGGGGGGGGCACAAGGAAAAGTTTGAGAAACACTGCCGCAAGTTGATCTCTTGACTTATATGAAAACATTTTATATAGGGGGGCATTATGCTGCCTATATATCAAAAGACAAAACAGGGTGAGTTCTTACATGTAATGACCTCTCTCACACCACTATACTAAGTGTTACACTAAATCTATACATCCCTTGACACACACACACACCACTACACTTAGTGTTACACTAAATCTATACATTCCATGACACACACCAATACACTTAGTGTTACATTAAATCTATACATCCCTTGACACACACACACCACTACACTTATTGTAATATATACATCCCTTGACACACACACCACTACACTTGTAATATATACATCCCTTGACACAAACACACACACCACTATACTTAGTGTTACATTAAATCTATACATCCCTTGACACACACACACACCACTACACTTATTGTAATATATACATCCCTTCACACACACACCACTATACTTAGTGTTACACTAAATATATACATCCCTTGAAACACACACACCCCACTAAACGTAGTGTTACACTAAATCTATACATCCCTTGACACACACACACCCCACTAAACGTAGTGTTTACACTAAATCTATACATCCCTTGACACACACACCCCCACTAAACGTAGAGTTACACTAAATCTATACATCCCTTGACACACACACACAAACACCACTACACTTAGTGTTACACTAAATCTATACATCCATTGACACACACACACACACCACTACACTTAAAGTTACACTAAATCTATGCATCCCTTGAAAGACACACACACACCACTACACTTAGTGTTAAATTAAATATATACATCCCTTGAAACACACACACACACACCACTACACTTAGTGTTACACTAAATATATACATCCCTTGGCACACACACACCCCACTAAACGTAGTGTTACACTAAATCTATACATCCCTTGAAACACACACACACACACCAGTACACTTAGTGTTACACTAAATATATACATCCCTTGAAACACACACACCCCACTAAACGTAGTGTTACACTAAATCTATACATCCCTTGAAACACACACACACACACCACTACACTTAGTGTTACACTAAATCTATGCATCCCTTGACACACACACACCCCACTAAACGTAGTGTTACACTAAATCTATACATCCCTTGAAACACACACACACACACCACTACACTTAGTGTTACACTAAATCTATGCATCCCTTGACACACACACACCCCACTAAACGTAGTGTTACACTAAATCTATACATCCCTTGAAACACACACACACACCAGTACACTTAGTGTTACACTAAATATATACATCCCTTGAAACACACACACACACCAGTACACTTAGTGTTACACTAAATCTATACATCCCTTGACACACACACCCCACTAAACGTAGTGTTACACTAAATCTATACATCCCTTGACACACACACACCCCACTAAACGTAGTGTTACACTAAATCTATACATCCCTTGACACACACACACCCCACTAAACGTAGTGTTACACTAAATCTATACATCCCTTGACACACACACACCCCACTAAACGTAGTGTTACACTAAATCTATACATCCCTTGAAACACACACACACACCAGTACACTTAGTGTTACACTAAATCTATACATCCCTTGACACACACAACCCACTAAACGTAGTGTTACACTAAATCTATACATCCCTTGACACACACACACACCACTACACTTAGTGTTACACTAAATCTATACATTCCATGACACACACCAATACACTTAGTGTTACATTAAATCTATACATCCCTTGACACACACACACCACTACACTTATTGTAATATATACATCCCTTGACACACACACCACTACACTTGTAATATATACATCCCTTGACACAAACACACACACCACTATACTTAGTGTTACATTAAATCTATACATCCCTTGACACACACACACACCACTACACTTATTGTAATATATACATCCCTTCACACACACACCACTATACTTAGTGTTACACTAAATATATACATCCCTTGACACATACACACACCACTACACTTAGTGTTAATTTAAATATATAAATTCCTTGACACACACACACACCACTACACTAAGTGTAACACTAAATATATACATCCCTTGACACATACACACACCACTACACTTAGTGTTGATTTAAATATATACATCCCTTGACACACACCACTACACTTAGTGTTAATTTCAATATACACATCCCTTGAAACACAAACACACACCACTACACTTAGTGTTACACTAAATCTATACATCCCTTGAAACACACACACACACACCACTACACTTAGTGTTAAATTAAATATATAAATCCCTTGAAACAAACACACACCACTACACTTAGTGTTACACTAAATCTATACATCCCTTGACACACACACACTCGCCACTACACTTAGTGTTAATTTAGATATATACATCCCTTGAAACATACACACCACTATACTTAGTGTTACACTAAATCTATACATCCTTTGACACACACACACACCACTACACTTAGTGTTACACTAAATCTATGCATCCCTTGAAAGACACACACACACCACTACACTTAGTGTTAAATTAAATATATACATCCCTTGAAACACACACACACACACCACTACACTTAGTGTTACACTAAATATATACATCCCTTGGCACACACACACCCCACTAAACGTAGTGTTACACTAAATCTATACATCCCTTGAAACACACACACACACACACCACTACACTTAGTGTTACACTAAATCTATGCATCCCTTGACACACACACACCCCACTAAACGTAGTGTTACACTAAATCTATACATCCCTTGACACACACACACACACACCACTACACTTAGTGTTACACTAAATCTATGCATCCCTTGAAAGACACACACACACCACTACACTTAGTGTTAAATTAAATATATACATCCCTTGAAACACACACACACACACCACTACACTTAGTGTTACACTAAATATATACATCCCTTGGCACACACACACCCCACTAAACGTAGTGTTACACTAAATCTATACATCCCTTGAAACACACACACACACATCAGTACACTTAGTGTTACACTAAATATATACATCCCTTGACACACACACACCCCACTAAACGTAGTGTTACACTAAATATATACATCCCTTGAAACACACACACACACACCAGTAAACTTAGTGTTACACTAAATCTATACATCCCTTGACACACACACACCCCACTAAACGTAGTGTTACACTAAATCTATACATCCCTTGACACACACACACCCCACTAAACGTAGTGTTACACTAAATCTATACATCCCTTGACACACACACACCCTACTAAACGTAGTGTTACACTAAATCTATACATCCCTTGGCACACACACACCCCACTAAACGTAGTGTTACACTAAATCTATAAATCCCTTGACACACACACACCCCACTAAACGTAGTGTTACACTAAATCTATACATCCCTTGACACACACACACCCCACTAAACGTAGTGTTACACTAAATCTATACATCCCTTGACACACACACACCCCACTAAACGTAGTGTTACACTAAATCTATACATCCCTTGACACACACACACCCCACTAAACGTAGTGTTACACTAAATCTTTACATCCCTTGACACACACACACCCCACTAAACGTAGTGTTACACTAAATCTATACATCCCTTGACACACACACACCCCACTAAACGTAGTGTTACACTAAATCTATACATCCCTTGACACACACACACCCCACTAAACGTAGTGTTACACTAAATCTATACATCCCTTGACACACACACACCCCACTAAACGTAGTGTTACACTAAATCTATACATCCCTTGACACACACACACCCCACTAAACGTAGTGTTATACTAAATCTATACATCCCTTGACACACACACACCCCACTAAACGTAGTGTTATACTAAATCTATACATCCCTTGACACACACACACCCCACTAAACGTAGTGTTATACTAAATCTATACATCCCTTGACACACACACACCCCACTAAACGTAGTGTTATACTAAATCTATACATCACTTATAAACCTACTACAAAAGAAAAACAATTGGTATATTTAGATTTGAAGGCATATGTTCGCGCTGGAAGACCACAAGTTGTATGACACAGTCTTACACCTATTCCAAGCACGATACAAGCAAAATCGGATTGTTCAATCATTTCCCCTCTTACTTTTCGGAGACCTAAATATGACGCACTGTGACACTGGACAAACAAACAGAAGGACAGCACAAAACAAATAGCGTCTTTTCCCTAGGGTAAAGGGGGGGGGCGCATGAAACATCAAATGTTTACACATTTTTGATGCTGGTATCAAAACAAAAAATGGGGGGGGGGGGGGGAGGTATATAGACAGAGAAATGCCGCTATCTTTTGAAATGTAATGGCAGAAATCAATAGAAAGGGAAGAGATATACGATGCCCAGTACAGACAAGCTGGTAACATTTAGGAAGCGATCAAGCGACATAGTTGCAGCGAAGCACGAGCTCTGGTGTTCTATCAATAAGTGGCTGGGCAAAAGAGTCAGGAGGGCGGATGTGGTGTGGTGTGGAGGGGCTAAGGTAAAGAGACTAAAATGTTTGTAAAGTGTTTTACATGTTTCGGATGTTTCTTCAGAGTTGAAGATAGTTTACTTCCTAGTCCAAACCTCCTGCAGGACGACGGGGGATGGGAGCGGGCAGGGTTTGAACCCGGGACCATCGATAAATTCAAACGACTGTCCAGCGCGCAAACCGCACGACCAGGCAGCAAATCATTTTTCTTTATCACTAGGGGAAATAGTTGATGTAGACTAGTTACCATATTAGGGGATAAATATTAGGAGATAAATATAGGGAATAAATATTAGGAGATAAACGGTAAACTATTCTACATGAGTGTAAAAGATTTAACAATTTTAGTGTGTGGGGGGGGGGGGAGATAGTTAATATCTTTTGAAATCCTACGTGTTTTAAACGCGATTAGGAAAATAATCTAACCTTAGAACATATGGGCAAATGTTTCATCTGATGAAATTAGATACCTTTGGAACTTTTTTTTTGGAAGAGTGTCCAAAAAGAGTCAGCATGAAGGCTCTTCTGACCCTTGACCAATGACCAGAAATGAGACATTTACTATTCACAGGGTTTACAAAATCTCTCTTTAATCCTCACGATGCGCATTGTACTTGGTAAAGTGGAAGCTCACTGCAGACAATACAGCATGTCTAGTTATCGTATTCATTACTCCAATGCACATTTCCATCACGGCGCCATGCTGTGACCTAAACTAGACCGTGCGGGAGTATATCTGGTGTTATGCTAGTCACCTGGCCAGCACATTGACCAACTGCTACTTAGCTTTTTACACGGTTCTCCTGCTTCTCAGTCTCGGGTTAAAGTTGAAACTTTGCACAATTATTCATTGTTGATGACAACACATGAACCAAATAAAAAATTAACGTAACCCAATAAGTTTCTTAGTGGTTATTAATTAATTTTGTTTCATATTGAAAAAAAAAGTTGCATTATTGAGAGATATGGCAGTAAATTTGCAGTTATTTCCCTTTATTAAGTTTATTATTAAGTTTTTTTGATTATATTTTGCTTGTAGTTACAGCGGTATGAGAATAAAGATGTGTAATTAAGTAGGCACAGTTTAACTATGCGTAAGCTAATTGTAAAAAAAAAAAAAAAAAAAAAAACGCATGACTAAGCTGGTATGATTGTGCTGTAAAGAAATAATTACCGTCATTAGCTAATTGCCAGTGTTGTATTTATTGCATATATTGTTCTGAATGTGAAGAAATAAAACGTAACCTTGGGTATATGGGGTTGGGAAAAGAGAGTGAGAGAGAAATTGAAAGAAAAAAATAGAAAAAGGAGAGAGAGAGAGCTACAGAGAGACAGAGAAAGAGAGAGAGAGAGAGAAAGAAAAAAGGGAGGTGCAAAGGCTGAGAGGATACCGGGATCGAATCCTGGTGAAGACTAAGATTTTTACTGTCATGATCTTAAGGGCTCTTCTGAGTTCACCCAGCTCTAATGTATACCTGATATTAGTTGGAAAAACGTGAGGGCGGTTGGTCATTGTGCTGGCCACCGTGGGCCATAGAAACAGATGACCTTTACATCATCTGCCCCATAGATCATTACTTAGAGAGAGAGAGAACACAAAAAAATCAATAAAAAAGAAATAACAAATTTGTTTACTAACTATTGGTAATTAATCATTTGGTTTGGAATTTTGAACAAAGGAAAGACAGATGTGGTGGTATAAGTTGAGCACTCTTGAGCCCTGAGTGAATTTTTAAAAATACATTTAAAGAACGAAAATGTAAGCATTCACCAAGATAGGCCCCTTTCACAGCTGGTCCAGACAAAAGATAGGCCCCTTTCACAGCTGGTCCAGACAAAAGATAGGCCCCTTTCACAGCTGGTCCAGACAAAAGATAGGCCCCTTTCTCAGCTGGTCCAGACAAAAGATAGGCCCCTTTAACAGCTGGTCCAGACAAAAGATAGGCCCCTTTCACAGCTGGTCCAGACAAAAGATAGGCCCTTTTCACAGCTTGTCCAGACAAAAGATAGGCCCCTTTCACAGCTGGTCTAGACAAAAGATAGGCCCCTTTCACAGCTGGTCTAGACAAAAGATAGGCCCCTTTCACAGCTGGTCCAGCCCAAAGGCTCATGGCTAAAAGCTAGACTCAAATATTTCTAATGGCACAGATTTATTTTGTCTAGGTCAATTGTTCACATATGACATAATTACATGACTGCTTCAAACTAATAAATACAATTACACTTAAACTAAGTTTGGCTTTTTAAAAGTATTTTTTAACAATGGTTTTCCTATTACTGTTTTTTTTTACCACGCACTCAATGCATTTTTTGGTTTGAGTAGAAATACAATAAATACACCACAACATAATTTTTAAAATTCAATCATCACTAGTAACGAAACAATGCCAAAGTCTTACCTTGTCCAGTCCGGAAATTTCCCTTTTGTTTCAGTTTTTTCTGGTGATCTTATAAGTCCAGAGGTTTCTTTAGGCTCTTCGGACATTGTGTTGCTTTCCTGTTGGTCAGCTGGGGTGGCCAGCTAAGCAGAGTACTTCCGCTGCACCTCTCTTCTAAATCCACTAACGCATCTGTTGGTAAAAGTAGACGAAACCTTATGAGTTCATCTTATCGTCATAATGACTGTACAAAAAGGGGTAGGCTAAAAACGCCATCAAATGAACCAGGCCTGAGCTTGGCGTGGATGAGGAATGGCGCGAAGCACAGAAAGCAAAAGAGGCTTCGACAGTTGAACAGCACAGTAAAGCAGACTTAAGGTGTATGTAGTCCATTGTCATGGTATGCTTTAGGATTACAATTCGATGGAGTGAGTGTGTGTATAGAATCTTCGGAATGACGTCATACATTCAACATTGACAAGCAAATGCATTACAACATTTGCAAACACATTTGACCAGCACATCACAAAATTGACCAACACACATCACAACAGTGGCAAACACACATCACAACAGTGGCAAACACATATCACAACAGTGGCAAACACATATCACAACAGTGGCAAACACACATCACAACAGTGGCAAACACACATCACAACAGTGGCAAACACACATCACAACAGTGGCAAACACACATCACAACAGTGGCAAACATATATCACAACAGTGGCAAACACACATCACCACAATGGCAAACACATTCGACCAACACAACACAAAATTGACCAACACACATCACAACATTGGCAAACAAATATCACCACATTGGCAAACACATGTCACAACATTGGTAAAAATACACTTAACAACATTGGAAAACAAAAATCACAAATTGGCAAACCCACATCACAACATTGGCAAAAACATACATCACAACATTGGCAAACAGACATCACAAAAGTGGAAACCACACATCACCATGACACACGCACACATTACAGCATTGACAACCATGAAACCCAATGAGCAGGACGTTCAGATTTCAAGATCTGTTCCCCTCCTTTCAAGGTACGCAACACGTGGGACCGTCCACCACTTCGCTCCCCTCTCTTTAAACAGAACAACCCTCTGTCCCCACAACGCCATAACAAAATCATTCGTTCTTAAGTCACACTCTGGTGAAAGTATCTTATTATTTGAATGCTGAGCTCTGATAGCGCTAACCTTAGCAAACACATAAATTGATATTAAACACAGCAGGACACAGAAACGCGAGTCATGACGGCATGTGCGTAACGTAGGTGGAAATCAATAGAGAATAGCCCCAGAGAAGTATTTGTGTGCATGCCTTTGTGTGTGAGTTTTGAGATGGGGGGGGGGGGGCGGTAGATGAAGTTGAGCAGGACAGAAAGGTCAACTGACGACAAGAACTTTGGTCACTCTGTAGGCCATAATTTCTTAACATAATTGTCTGTTCTGTAAAACTATCTAGCTAGAGCATAATTTGTGTATAAAACATTAATGCAAAGAAGGTAAAAACAAACTGCATATAGTATCTAAATAAACCATACGTTTCTTTTATTAAATAATTATATGGACAGGATAGACAAGTTGAAGACAAAGATAGATATTGTTTCGTTAACATAATTTTCTTTTTAAAAAGCCTGCCTGCCAACTATGAAAGACGCTATCTTTCGTTGCACTGAGTTCGAAATACCAAGTGGTATAAATACATGCAGATGTTTGATGTTATTATCATTATAGTTTAATTATTACTCCTAAAAATGAATTCAATCCCCAAAGGGTTACAAAATGGACATTACATTAAGAAAGTGCTGGTAATTGATCTCTATATCAAAAATAACTATGAACTCATTTTTCAACTGATTCAACGATCTTAACTAATCAATATGTTGACCGACACATGAATCACATCACGTGACATGTTAACATGTACGCCACATAACAAGCATATGAACACGTTATAGATATAATATATAATACATAAGCACACACACACACAAACTTGATGTTTTAGGCTAATTGCTGGATATAAAATATTGATCCCCTTTTTGATGTTTTGCTTTTCTTTGTTGTGTTCAAGTGTATTTTTTTAAAAAGCTAAATAAATATTATTTATTGATCTATCTGACTGTGCGACAATAACAGAATATGCATAGTCTGTTTGGGACCCTTCAATTCAAGAAAACATTAAGAAACTGGAACAGACACAAAATAGAGCAGTGAGATTCATAACAAACGAATATTCACAATTGACTAGAGTAACACCTTTAGTAAAATCACTAAATTTAGAAAGCCTTCAAGAGAGAAGACTCAGAAGTAAAGTAGCAATTATACATAAAACACTGAACCATAATCTTTAAATACAAAAACAAAATGTAATAAAATACTCATAAAGACACAAAGATAAAGGCACATTCCTCGTTCCATATGCTTTGGACAAATTTGTGCAAATGCTTCTTCTTCCCTAGTGCTATTAGAGCATGGAATGGGCTACCTGAGCCAGCCAGAATTTAAGTTATTGGTTAACATGCATGACTAGATGACTAAATGCATGACGCGTAGGACGTAATTATCTTCTTTTTTGAAGTAACGTCTGTATTATATAAGATACTAGCCATATGTTACCCGCGGATCTTAATTTGCGTATCACTTTCGATATAGTCACTGAGAGTGCTTTGTAAACAATTAAATGAAATATTAATTTTATAAGTAAAGCGAATGCGGAATGCGTGAATGTAAAAATAGTATGAATGGAGCTATCAAAATAGCTAATCGACTTAAATTCATTTTTTGAAATAAAAACATTTGCTTGTAGGCTTACATATATTTTATTAAAATTTGAAATGAATAGACTTAATTGTGCAGTTCATGTGTTAAAGTATAAAGTAGATCTATCATCTTTGAATCAGATCTAGATCTTGAGTAAGAGATAGATCTAGATCAAGACTAAACTAGAGTTAAATATTGCCTGGATAGAGTTCGTCTCTGCGCGTGCGTTAAGGCTTCGCTCTGAGGATGCGTGACCTTTTTTATTAGATTTACGCGACTTCATGAATAGAACTATTAAAATGATTGTCAACACGGCTTCGCAGCTATAGCGAACGAATGTATGAAAAATGCTTTAGAAAAACACATTTGAATGTTAATTTGATTAAAATATGAAATAAATGCACTATAATTAGTATGTTCATGTGTTAAAGTTTAAACTATTTTTGCGAAGAGAAGTTCTATCATCTTAGAGTTGAGTTAGAGTTTTAGACCTAGGAATAGAGAGATGTGTAACATATTGGGTATTGTCTAATGAAAGAATGTATGTCAGGAATTCTAAATTCGCAGATATAAGGAACGAATTTATGTAAAAATGCTTTTGAAACACAAATTTGAAGGTTAATTTTATTAAATAATGAAATCACTACACTATATTTTGTATTTTCATGTGTCATGTAAAAAACTATATGTGTAAAGTGTAGTTTTGAAAATTAGATCTTGTCGATTTATACATGGTAAACATGGCCTAGATCAATGAAATTTTAATAATTTCCATAGAGTTGGTCAATTTTCTTTGAGGGTCTTAAGTTTGTTTTAGGGCTACAATACATACAATACGGTCTAAGTTTTATCAAGATTGGTCAAACGGTTTCGATTTCTATTCGGCACATACATACATACATACGCCTTACATTCTACTTTACAGCATATATATATATATATATATATATATATATATATATATATATATATATATATATATATATATATATATATATATATATATATATCCATTTCATTTCGCATACGACCCTGCAATGGTTAAGTCCGGCCCTGCTATCCTGCTATTTAGTGACGGGCGAATACAGAGAAGATTACTTGTTCTCTCCCCCCCCCCCCACCTCTTTTTTTTTTGCCGCAAAAGTTACGTGGGGTAACTCTAGCAATAAACACACATTACGACATTGACAAACAGAAACATAACAACATCGACAAACAAATACATCACTACAGTGACATGCACATCACAACATCGGCAAGCTAAAACACCACAACACTGACACAAACACACATTACAACATTGACAAACAAGTACATCATAACATTAACAAACAGGCATGTCACATCACAACATCAGCTAACTGTGGGAAGCGTGGTCGAGAGGCTAAGTGCGCTTGAACTTGGCTTGTCTTGGCCACCTAGAAGGGGGCTCGAGGTTCGGCAGAGTTGTGTTTACTGAGCGCCTAAAGGCAGCACGAAAAACCAACCTACCAAGATACCCCCTTCCCCCCACTGGTCCACAAATGAGATTGGACCAAAGCGCTCTGAGCATGCTATAAGCATGAAAGTAGCGCTTTATAAAAGCTATAATAATAACTAACCCAACACAACAGTGACAAACAAACACAACTTGACATTGAAAAACAAAAACATTTAACAACACTGACAAACAAATACATCACAACATTGATAACCAAAGTTAGCACAACACTGAAAAACAGCCACACATAAAAACACGGACAAACACAAACAAACACATCACATTGACACAAACACACAACACAACATTGACCACAAACACACAACACAACATTGACAAGGGAGAAAATGTAATTATAATAGAATGATTTAAATGGTCAAGCTCTTGACTTAAACATCAAAGTTCACGAGTTCAAGTCCTACTAGTTGTAACGAGAATGTAATCCACGATTTGGTGTCTTGACTGTCGCCACAAGTCCCCAGTTTACTCATCTTCAAATGATGAAATAAGTCAGGGCAGATGCTCCTTGCGATAGCCACATCACACCCTCGTTAGAAGTTGAGCTGGAAATATGTCAACTTAATATTATCTCTCCCCGGGGCCAGCTATGTCTCAGCGATGGCTTCACTTTAACTTTATTAACTAATTATCACGTAAAAAATGTAAGAGTAAAAAAATAAGCAGGTATCATTTCAGTTCAAGATTATGGTTCTTTCTTGACTACTGTAGAATCTACTTTTAAAGAGGGTATCAATACAAGAGAAGACAATAAGCGGGGTCAGTCAAAAAGTTTTAAGCTTTATGTTGTCAACTTTTGTGAATCCATCATTTAGATTAATTAGACAGACAAAAGACAAAGTTGATATAAGCTTTTGTAAAAACAGTAATACGAACTACATATACACAGCCATTAAAATGTATTGCCCCTTGCTGCTAACACATACATGACATGGCTGTTATTTAATGTAATGCAACCATGTCACCCCTTTTTTTGCTGATTGCAAAGCCCCATGCTAGATTTCATATAAAAATCTACATCGTTTGATTTGACACCGAACTAAAATGCTTCCCTACAATAGAGCTACAAATGTCCTAAACATAAGGACACAAGAGGGTCAGTGAATAGGAAGAGAACAGCATCACTGAACAGACGATAGAAATATCTACATTCAATTATTTAGTTCCCTCAACATAATAATAATGAAATAAATACAAATTCATTAATAAATTAATGTTCACCCCCCAAAAAAAAATCAATGGCGATTCATTTAGCATAATGAAAAGATTCTGTGTAGGGGAAATGGGAGAGATATTTATAGACTTCCAGACGACTCGCCGTGTGACACGCCTGGCACGTTCTATCAGCTCGTGCGTTCCGAAGAAGAAAAAACAATCTAATGAAACAAAATCTCGGTCGACGAAGGCTCGTAACTCTGCACGGCACGCGCATCGCCCTCCCACACCCGTCTCCCTTTGTTAATTGACAGAACAACATAAAAAATCTAAACCTTTTCCCAAGCTAGTAAGCTGTGGCATGTTTCACGGTTTGCTTCGTATTTTATCACCGCAAACATTGTTGAATGTATTCCATGAGGTGAATCTCGTATCTTAGCTTGTCAATTACAGACGTTACTTCAAAAAAGGATGTTTAGGTCCTACGCGTGTCCCTGTGTCAATCTAGTCACTCATGTTAAAGTCATAACCTACAGTTTGTTTTTAACAGTATTAAGTAGTTTACAGGCCTAGCTCAGTGTGTCCCAAAACCGTTGTCAGTGCAACAATCAAACAAAGCATATTTACATTTCCCATAAGACTCCAGCACCATTCTAAGAATCAATTCTTTTCAATGGAATCAAATGTCCTTCAAACACCAACATATAAACACATGCGAGACAGACAAATTAAATACAACTTTAATATCAATAATAACGATTTTTTTACAGAAAAAAAAAGAAATGTTTCTTAGCATTGTGTTGATAAACTAAAACTGCTGATTAGACAAAATATTATTTAGGTCCCTTGTATAGAACAAGGGTTTACACACGTAGATTTGTTTAAGTATCTCAGCTCTACATCATAGATAAAGATATTATAAAGCCTGTTATATGCCCAAAAATATTCTTTATTTCAAAAACCAGAGTGTCCTTTCTTCAACAAGGGCTGGGGTAGTCCCACAATACCACATTTTAGATAAGTCTCTTCCTTATTAAAATGTAATGCTTCCTGATATATTTATGTCACAAAATTATAAGGTGGCTGTTGAAAATCAAACCCAAGACTTGGCTTGATTCTATGATTTAATTACCATAGATCTGCGCCAATCTAAATTATAACAATAAATATCAAAATCCTGTTAATTACACTAATTAAGCGAACAGGTTTGAGAAAAAAGAAAAGAATAGAATCTAGCACTAACAAAAATAATCATAACACATTTAAAAAAAAAAAAAGCTGCCTTTAGAAATGAGGCTCACTCTCATAAATATGGAATAGTTCGGATACTGTACATAAACTTTTATTTAGGGGGTGGGAGGGTACTTGAACAAAAAAACGTACGCGTCAAAATGCATGCATGTTGTGATTTTAAACTTCTGTTCAAGCACTAAATAGGAAAGCAGAAACCTGGTTTGGACGATCCTATTATTTTACGTAAAGAGTAAGAGGTGATATCAACATATCTAAAGACCGGCACGACCCGTTGTAGTCAAGCAGTTGAAAAACAAAAGGGGAGGAAATCCCAGAACAACTCACTCATTGATGACAAGATTCCAAGCTAACGAGTGGGCCTTGATATCGGAACAACTGTTAAGACTTTAAGATTAAATGGAAAAAAAAAGCTTTGACCATAAATATAAATCAATCATGAAGAATAATAATGCTCAATACAAAACAGCATAATCAAACTGACCTTAAAATTATTGTACGGTACCTCCCTTTGTGGAAATATTTACAAAATATCACAACTAGACCCCGCAAAGCAAATTGAATTTTCGGCGAGCTGACAACACGCGACAGGTCGTGAGGAAGGCGACGATTGGCTGCGCTGTTTAGGTCGTCGGGAATCTATTGGCCAATGTAGCCATTCGATAAAATTCGCCCCTTTCCTCGGTAAGAGCGGCAGTAACGATCTCACTATCGATCGATACATATTTCAGTTCTCTTTCTTCAGATTTCTGATAGCGTCTCATTGAGGACTACTGTGACTGAGGAGGATGATGATGACCCATTTTTGTGGTGTTCTCTCTCTCTCTTTTGTTCCGTTCCAAATTGTACACGGTTGTATATTTGCTTTGCTAGACGAGTGGTGTAAATGTATTTTTATTTCAATAGACCTCGAGAATCCTCTTGTAAATTACAGACGTTACCTTAACAGAGAAAATCATTACGTCCTACGCGTATCACTGTCAATCTAGTCATGCACGTTGATCAGTGATTTAAACTCTGCCAAGTCGTTGGTTTGCCTGGCAGGTTCAGGCAACCCATTCCATGCTCTCAGTCTAAAGCACAAGGAAAGAAGGAGCACTGGTCGTGTGGTATGCGCGCTGGCGGCGGCGCTGGACTGTCGTTCGGTCGTCTTGATGGTCCCGGGTTCATACCCCTGCCCGCTGTCATTCCCTCGTCGTCCAGTAGGAGGTATGGACTAGGATATATATTATCTGAAGGAACATCCAAAATATGTCAAACATTTTTACAAACTCAAACATTATACACATTTGTCCTAGCACATGAAATAAGAAATGTGCCTTTATCTTTGTGTCTTTCTGAACTTTATTAGGTTTTGGTTTTGTAAATTGTGGTTCAATGATTCATGTATTATTTCTACTTGACCTTTTTATCTTATGTCTAAATTTAGTGATTTTACTAAATTTGTTACTCTAATGAAATGTTAATATTCGTTTGTTATAAACCTCTCTTCTCTATTTTGCGTCTGTTCTAGTTTCTTTATGTTTTCTTAGGTTGAAAAAAGGGGGGGGGGAGGTGCCAAAGAACGCATATTCTTATATTGGCCTAGTCAAGGTTAATCTCAAGCCTATAGATCTCATTGGTGAAAAAAAAAACAGATCATGTATAAGATCTAACTTCCAAACTGGATGCTGAAGCTAGAGCAATGGACGAAGAAATTAGTGCTGAAAACAGCAAAGTATTAGTTTGTGGTAGAGATAGTACGACATGTTGCATACAACTGAATGACCAAACATTAGAAGTTGGCTCATTTTAATACCTAGGGTCAAATATAACAAGAGATTACAGAAAAAAAAAGGATAAAATTTCGTTTGCGCTTGGGATCCGCCATAATGAGTAAATTGTGGAAAATCTGGAAGAGCACATCAGCTTCCAAGTTAAATTTAAAACGTTTTCTTTGATGTTCTCTGTGCCTCTATAAGGTTGTAAGTTGAACGCTGAGGCTGAAGGAAGAATTCCAGTCTTTGAGACGAAAGTTGAAATGGTTTGGTCATTTTGAAAGAAATAGGGCCTAGCTCAATGTCACAAGACATTCTGGAAAATACAATCTAGGGAGCACGAAGCAAGGGTCGTCCAAAGAAAAGCTGGCTTGGCAACGTATTGGAATGGATCAACCTTTCGTGATATTCAGATAAAGACAGCTGTTGACCGGAAAAATGAAGGAATTTGGTTACGCGTACCTTTCACAAAACCCTTACAAAGGACAAATGAGATGAGAGACCATGGCAAGAACAGTTGTGAATGTTTTGTTTCTTTCTCTCTTGTGAAAAAAAAAGATGGCAGTTTGAAATAAATAGACCTAATTCTAATTAGAGATAAATGTCGCACAAATAGTCTTATAAAACCAAGCATCGGCTAGTGCACGAAACTGGACCACCGTTAAAGCAACGCGACCTGCCCTGAACCAACAAAGCCATCTGAGCATAGAATCAAACAAGCAAAATATTTTTAAAAAAATCTTGTTTAAATACATAGAGCTTATCTAGCGGGAAGAACCCCCAAAAGTTACTGCAAATATCTCAATACTTCAGGCATAATTTACCTTTTTATATTAAACAAAAATAATTAACTAACACTAATTGGTTAACTAACTAGTCGTGTAGTGTCAACGGCTATGAATAATTATGCAAAAGTTCAACCTGATTCGAAAATATTTTTTAAAGAAAGGGAAATAAATCAACATATACAGGCACTTCTCTCAATAAGAAGCATTTATTTCCCTTTTTCTATTCCAAACAATAGTTAATTACCAATAAATAGATAACTAATTGGTTAATGTTAATGTATAATTGTGTAAAGTTTCAACATGATCCGAGAATGGGTTCGGGAGAAATAACGTGCACAAATTATACCAGACAGAGTTGATAGAAGCTTTGTAATAAATAACTGAGCTTTCGAACGGTAAAGTTTTCAGGCCACACGACTACCTTCTACGGGTCTGCTACCATTGCTTTTAGTTTGTGTTGACTTTTTGAAGCAAGTTTTGTCATTTGTTTGTGTTCTTACATTGGCATTGAAATCTGTATGTAGCTACATAGGTTCTCTGCGGACTAGAACAGATTTTAATATGCCTTTAGTCATCTTTTAGGCAGGGTGTTTCGTGGTCATGTGTGTGCCGAGAAGTAAATAGAAACCCAAGTCACCAAGCGCCGGCTGTGTGTTCGTATCTAGTAACGTGTTGTTCCTATTTGCATCTATATCATTATTGTGATAGCAGTAGTGCTGAGGTGGAAAATTGTAGTCAAACTGAATTTGTATGTGTTTGGACCAGTAAAATCTTATCTTAAAAAGCTGTATATATTGACAATAAGAGTTAAGTTGGACGAGCTGTCTGGAACTACATCTGAACACCTATCGTGTAACCACAATTTTTTTTTTTTTTAAAGTTACTTCTTACCTGTAAGAGAGGTAGACCTACATATCTTTGTATTCTTTAAAATATAGATAATACCCCCCACACACACACACATAGTGAATGAAAAACAAAGAGAGATGTTTAAAGAGTCAAAATACATTTATTAAAATTATATATAAAATAATATTTTAAAAATTAGTGGTTGCACTAACCTAGATATGATGAGAACAGTCATTTCTTTCAAAAAAAAAAAGGGCAGCAAGATGAGAACGTAGTTATTCCCCCTTTCAAAAACTTGTCAGGGATAATGATAGTTATAATAGTAATAATTTATACTGCGCGACTATGACCCTTTATATAGCACACAATAAATATGTGTGATAGTGTAGTGATGTTAAGAACCAGATTATAGCATTTGAATATAGCCCCCCACCTCCCTAGCTTCAACTTGCTGTAATGATGCAAGCAGCTAGACTATGTATGGTATGATTCAACAGGAAACAAATATAATATCTATAGTATGTTGGTTGTGTCATATAATATTTATAAAACAAAGAAATAGTGTGTAATTCTGTCATGATAAAATAAAATATACAAAAATAATGGTCATGATGGCTGTGAAACAAAACAAAAAGTTTGGCAACAGATGTTTGCAGGAGGGAGAGAGGGCTACCAACGAGAAAGCATTTACTGTGTCTGCGAGAGAAAACAGCCCAGCAGGATGGAGGAGCGAAGAATGTGGTAAATGTACAAACACAACTTTTAACCAATAAATAATAGTCAAAGCATAACAGAACACAGAAAAAATAATTTCACACTCAGATCCAACCTGCACATACACACACAGTGATCCAACCTGAACATACACATACACACTGTAAATAAGTCATGGATGAGTTTTAAAAAACAACATTTATTTTGTCCAGTGACTTTTCAACCATATGCAGCTCTACAACAAGCTGTACACTTCACAAGCATTGACAACTATTTAGCTTAACATGAAGACTGACATTTCTACTGATCAACCAAAACATTCCCCAGAAGTTACAATATCCTAATGATTAACTTAAAAAAACAACAACATTGTTAAGTTAATCATGTAGCCCCTACCTACTACTTAGAGTTCACTTTAACATATTCTATTCTGCCATGTACAGGTTACAACTCAGTTAATATTAAATTGTTACTCCAATAGTACTGAACTAGGTAATAACAAAAGGGAAGCAACTCTATTTTTTAAATTAGCTCTACTAACTGCAATAAGGGTGTGAATCTCTAATTGTGGTCACTGTCATTAACTCTATTAATTTGGTATGCAAACAATAACAATTTTACCATATTTTCACGTATATAACCAGTGGGTTATACTAGAGTACCCAAAGGTGCAGGGTTTACAAAATTTATTATAAACATAGCATAACAGAAACTATTATAGCCCCTATAACTCGATTGCAGGATAGTAAATCATAAACAATTGTAGGATTACAAATCATAAACGTGCTCCACCTTATATATCCCTTGTTGGTACAACCACTGGAGCTAGTTTGCATCTCGAGGGACAGACATCTGATGAACAACCTTATGTAGTTTACGTCTAGTAACGCTTAGCACATGTGGGGTATTTAACAGTGCAGGTTGTACTATTGTTTTTACTAATTTTGTAATTTGCACGGCTATACACATGAAGGTAATGTAAACTAACAGATCTGACCCTAACCCTGAACACCTCCAGATAGGTTTGATGACGAAAAATAAAAAACCTAACCAGACTTTCTTTCCTTCTTTCATCTAGCACCATGTAAACGGATGACTGTATCTGCCAGACACTAGAGCAACAGACACAGCAACAAGAAGAAAACGAAGGCTGGTCAATTCATCAAACAACATTCCAACAAAACAAATAATAAACTTGATGAATACCAATGTCACACACACAATTAATTGCAGGAGACAACCAAAACTTAGTGGGAGATTGAAATTAAAGTGATCTTTAAGAGTTTCAAATGAGTTTTAGCATGATCTGTATACCTTTACTTGGGACATGACATTAGCTGAGATCGTACAGGTGGTCAGTCATTGTGCTAATCTCTGGCTAAGGAAACAAATGACCATTTCAATATCTATCCTATAGACAGCAAATTTTCAAACGGGGTAATTGAAGAACATTTCCCTTGCATACCTTTGTGCCATGTATTGGCTTGGTTTTCATCAACCTCATTTTTATGCCTTGCACAAGAAAAAAAAGAGTATATTTAAATTTAGCAGATACAATTTGAAGGGAGAATGCTTGGAAACATGTTAGGATTTTTCAACCTTTGCAAAATGTTGTTTCTTTGACTCACCAGATTTGAATATTCAGTATTGGATAACTTTTGGGATTCACTTTTGATAATTCAGTATAAAACCAAAAGTGTTTTGTCAAAATATTTCTGTTTAAAAAAATCTAGATCCATTTTCATGAGAAATACATAAATCATCTGTTGGAGGGGGAATAATCCATAGGAAAAAAAAATAATGCCCTTATTGGAGATATATGAGAACAAAAATGATGACATGTCTACTATGTGCTAGTCTTAATAACTTGGACAAGTCTATTTGATCTATTTATAGAGCCTATATGAAGATACTAGGAGAAAGATAGTCATGGGTCTAATAATAAAAACATATCAAAGTGAAATCTGTATGATAATTCAACATATTGAAATGACTACAGATAGTGAAGACAGTTTCCTATTAAATGTCACAGCTTGGGTAGAACAAAGATATTTAATGTTACCTTGACTTGTAGCTTGTCAAAAGATGTAAAATAATAACACGCAAATTGAATACAATTAAAAAAAGAGTGACTTGTTTTTAATCATTATCTTTGTTGAAAAGAATGCTCTCTTATCAGTGCAATAGATACATGACTTTTTGTTGGCTCAAGAAACTGACTTTTTCTTCTGAACTTTCTGGGCAAGAGTTCAGCTATAACAGTCAATGAAGCACCTATAAGGAATGAAATATCTTCATGCGTATATCAGATGAAATATCATAGTTTGAATGAGAAGGTTTTGTACCAATATTATCAAAGGACCAATTGTGATGATACATATACACAATTAAAGGGAAAAAAAAAACATTATTGAGAAAAAAAAAAGGTGCTCCAAGTTGCATAGTGAGAGGAAAAAAGGGGAACAACTGTTGAAGAGCAAAAACATTTGCCAGAAAACAAAGATTGAGCAGCACAGATTGTTAGCAACCCAAACTAACAGATTGTTAGAACCCCAAACTAACAAGCAAAAAGGTTTATCCCATAATATTACAGTCACTATAAAACTAAACTCAGAAGTTTGTTTTTTTGTTTCAAATACACAAAATGTTTTAATATTTATAAAGTTCACGAATAGGTCACATTGACTTGTCCTTAATACCCAATGTTCATTTTGATGCACAAACTGAAGTTATTAAACAAATGCATTAAGAAAATAGAAACATATTTGTTTAATGAACAATAGGCAATCTGCATAAACATTTAAAGTGACAAAATGATTGAACTAAGAAATAGCGTCTGGTGACTACAGATTCCCAACCTATGTATCAAGAATTGACATTTATAGCCACATGAGAAGTTGCAAAGGGAAAACATTATCTCACGAGATATAAAACGCCACAGAGGGAATGGAACATATAGTTCCATTTATTCCTTATATATAGAAAACATGGGTGTTTTCCAGTGTTCAATATGGCTTTAAGACTTTAAACCCTAACCTTGTGCATAGAACATAACTGCCAAATCTTTGCCTAGTAAATATTTCTGCACTTCTAGAGAAGCTCACCCTTAAAACCACATGCTGAGAAGCATGGTGTCATCTAGTCCACCACAATCAGCCCAGCAACAGGCACATTGCAACCAGACATTTAAGTTAAAAAAATAATAATATTCATACAAACTTTCCATTCTGGAATGACATTTTCTTTAAACACTGACCATGACATACGTCCATAAGCTAATTTAAAAAACAAAACAAAAAAAACAAACAAACAAAAAAACGGACGGCCTTTGCAATGACCCATTTAAAAAAAAAAAAGAGATTTGTTAAAACTGAACAGCATAGAGAGCAGGACATTCAAATGCTGGAATATAAAAGAACCAATAAATATATATATAAATATATACACATAGATTTGTACACATCATATTGCTAAAACAGAGTCAATCTAAACAAAAAAAAAAATCAGATGTAAACAGGTAGCACATTAAACCAGAGTTTTGCTAATTTAAAAAAAAAAAAGTGTCCAGAAATAGCAAACAAGTATATTGATTTTATATTTGCAGTAAAAATGGAAATATACAACCAATGAATGAAAGATGGCAGACATTTTTGTACAGGTCAGTGAAAAAAAAAAATGTGTTGAAAGACTCTAAGACATGTTGAGGCAAAGGCTGCACTTCCCAATGCAAATAAAGGACACAAAAAAGGCAATGGCATTGACAGGCCAGGGCAATCTGGCTATCACAACATGTCATGACGATAAAAAAAAAAGATAGGCATAGATAATATTGACCCAGATATTGTAAATGAAGTCTTCACGTTTTGATGAGTAGCAGCGTTCTTCTCTCATTGGTGGTTGACTAAAGGCCCCACCATAGGACAGGAGGTAACAAAACGTGGCTTAGTGCTCCTGAATCTGTACAAGGAGTCAAGTCTTTGCTCAAGGTTATAAGTAAAAGCAAATCAAACAAAATTTGGCTCTTAAAACTGAGCTTATACTATCATGTTACAGCAGGACTTTTGTTGAACATTCACTTATGATACATGCACACCAAGCAACCAAAGACAATAGTCACACAAAGCTTAACCATAACAACTAAGTTGACTATAAGAGATCACTTCTACTAGATCACAAGAGAACCTCTTACCCACAGCCAACAAATGGTGGACCACAATTTACTACTATCAACCCTATAACACTAGACTGACCCCAGCCAACTACTGGTTGACCACAGCAGTTTACCGCTTGACCACAGCCTTGCTTGTTTTCCAGACTGTTCCTTGTAACACCACTGCATCCACTGAGACAGACAAATGCTTGGTGGATGTGATCTCCATAAAGCTCTTAGCACCTGAGTTGTACCTGCAGACATTGGGAAACAACTTTTTAAGAAAAACTTGTCCAACAATCTTTATTGTTTACGACTTCCCTAATCAAACAGTTATTAATCATCAGCCAAAATGGTGATATGTCTATTAGTTATATAAAGAGTCTGACATATAAGATATTTATAAAAGGTATTCAGTGATTTAGACATATGAAAGAAAGGAAATGTGTTACTAATGACTGTGTTATTGTTTTTTTAATATTGTTATAAATGAACTGGTGATGTGGGTAGGTGTAGCTGTATGTGTGACCAACAGAAGCGACACAGTCCAGCATGCTGTGAGCAGTTAACAGTGATGAGAGACAGACCTTCAAAGATGCTGGTGAACATGTTTTGTGAAAACCTCCCATGAGAGAAACGTGAATGTCTAGAAATCACAGGTGATATATCTGTGGCATTTCTGTCATTTTCAAGAAGCCTATATATAAAAGGAGAGAGTAACAGTCAAGATGGTCCAGTATGAGATCAGCATGAGACCCAGAGTCCTTTTACAGTAGTACGATTCAGTACAATTCTCTACAGTAAAGTGCTTGTAGAGTGCTGAAAGGTGCCAATCACACAGTGTTTGGTTGTTAATCTGAGATTGACTTGTCAAGTTCTTGAGAGAGTCCTGCCATGTTGTCCAGTGCTGGTACCATTATTCTGAAACGTAAGACCTCTATATCTTTTTTTCAAGTTCTGATTTCTCTCAGAACCCTTTTATTTTTACCATATCTAATTTATAACAGAAAATACTGAGGGAACATTAACCATCATGTCATATGCAAACTAAAAAACCAGACCACCAATGGGTTTATGGGATCACATCTCTACTAGTAGACACATTTGAAAATAAAGACTACAGTTAGAGCACTCACTTGTAAAATTTTTCACACATTTTATTAGTAATATGTTTTGGTCCCACCCCATGAATTTTGAATGCCTCCTCCGTCTCTGGGTAGAAAATGAACAGCCCCCTGTACTGGCAGCCAGCATCTCGGAACAGGATAAGGAAATGGTTGGCCTCACATTTGGCCAGCTCCTGGAGAAAACAAACTTTTGTTATTCAAAAGCATATTAAGTTAGAGATCATGTGATTACACATTCTGAATTGAGTAAATAAATCTTCATCAATTATGGACAGCTGGATATTTGTATCTTTATATGATGAATCTACATAATGGTAATCTTATCTTATAAAATACAGACGTTACTTCAAAAAGAACATGTAAAATCTAATAATCATCTCTATTTTTTTTTTCAGACAGTGCCCATGGCTCATGGTTCCTAACCCATAAGGCTACATCACTTTCTGTGAATAGTCAATAGTCAATTTATTTTTATTGCATTCCCGTCTCAGACTCTTTTGTATTTTTTTTTTCAGTTAAGCACAATCCAAACTTCTTTTCTTTTTCTTTAGTCCAAAGCAGTGTATGACCTAGTCCTGCTACAGAGAGCTTTCTAATCACCAACTTACAAATAGCCACTATCAATCCTTCAAAAACAAAAAAGGGACACAAGTAAAAATACAACTAAAATATTCTAGGTAAAAAAAAAATCCACTGAACAACTGAATCTTCTCACATCTAAGACTTTATTTTTCATCTCTGTGTTGACTGAACCAGCAAGGCAACAATGGGAGAGGGCATTGATAATGATGTGACGATTGGACTTAGCACTTGGCTTGACAAACAACTTTGGGCCTGTAACAAAAGAGATGGATTTGTAAGTTAGAATTTCTTTTTCTACATTTCAGGAAGGTAAGACAGAACAGCAATTTTGGTGATCTAATGCAGGGAGGTCTGAAATACGGCCGGAGGGACAGACATGGTTTCATCCAGCTAAACGAAACGTCAGCACAAGTGTTGACACCCCCACCCCCCGGCAACCTCCTGAAAAAAAAAAAGGTTGAAAAATGTATCTTTCAAACGTTAAGGCCCTTACTTTTTCATTGATGGATTGGTACCAAGGCCTTTAACATTTACAGGTTATGAAATGGGAGAGCTGAAGAAATGACAAAATGGATTGTGAATATAAAATCTTCCAGGAAATGTAGACAGATGTTACTTCAGGGTCAAACATCTAGATTCAGTGTTCCAACTTGCTGTCTCATTTTTACAGCCAGATAATAGTCAAACATGTGAATTATTAACATGCTTTTTTCAATTCTCATGTTATTTTATTGAAAAAGAATTCAATCCAAGGTGTTTGACATGTACAGAGTTAACAAAATGAGCAAATACACTAATTTATAGTGAACTGCCTAATAAGAATTATGTAATGCAATATTACTTTTACAAATAAAAAATAATGTTTTTTTGATATTTAAAAAGATAGAAAATATTTTTAGCTAGAATTAACTTTTTTTTTTTTGCTAACTAAAATAAGAAAAAAAAAGTTTCTCTTTAAAAAAAAAAAAAAAAATGAACTGCATAAGTGTAAAAACAAAACAAAAATATAAACAAGGGATGCAACTCTTAATGTAAGATATAAAAAAAAATGCACACTTCACTGCATCACTTACCAGCATAGTCAGAACCAGGATTGGATCCAGAGCCTGTTTCACTGCCACTATCTTGGCTGTTACCTCTTTGCCTCTGCTGCTTGATCTTGTACAGATCAGGCGAGGGAGGCCTCCTGTAAGTGGCAGGACCCTGAGCTCCATTGGGAGACCCTTGCAAAGTATTGCAAGACACTAAGAAAAGAATAGTTTGAGAACATGAGATGCTCGGAGTCTGATATTTGTCCACCATATACTTGAAACAAAGAGCTCAAGGAATGCATAGTATAGGCAAAGTATGAATGTAAGAACTCCTGGACATAAGTGTGTTAATAACAACCAATGCAAGTGTCAACATGCATCAAAGGATTCAGTTGATGTTGAGGGGTTATAAAGGAAATACAAATTGAATGCAAGTGTTCTCATTCACATGCATAAAACAAAGATTAATAAAAGATAAAAGTCAATTGTATTTATAAAATAAAAAAATACTCCGTTTAGGTAGATTTTTAAATAAGGTTTTCTTAGTACTAACAAACCTTCTCAGCTAGATCAACTTTGTGGTGTTCTGGGCTTATAAATTGTGGTCCAAGTTAACTTAGACATCATGATCATGAACAACCTTTACTAGACGATTAGAATATGTACTTGGAATTTTTTGTAGCTTAATATTTACAAATTGAAAAAAAAATAATTTCTTTCAAGCTGGGAGACTTTGTGCAAATATAGGGAACATTAAAAACAATAACATACAATAGACTGTGTTTTTGTGGAACAAATAATGCACAACATTAAAATGGTCAAACGGCTAGACTAATGACCATGCAAGTTTTGAATGAGACAAAGACAAGATTTTCCATTTAAAATTGTTATAGTTCAACATAAGAAACATTTGCTGAGATGAAATGTGATGGTCACCTTGATTACTAGGTCAGGAAACACCTGGAACCTTCTAACGCATGATGCAAAGTAACCAGGATATTGGTAATCTGTGGTTTGTAGACCTCACTTCCCTTGGGGTAAGGGGCAAAGTAACTGCCTTAGTGACCTATATAGTTTTAACACCCAAACAAATATTTTTTTTTAAATGTCCTATTCTCTGCATTTGATTATCTAACATCTGTACTGAATTGTGTACATATCATGTTATTAATGAATCAAATTCCACCCAAAATCATTAAGTAAATGTGGCCATTTCTCATATTTTAATCAAAGAAAAACTAGAAAGGAGCTACACACACACAAAAATAATAATACAGCTTTAAATCATGAATATACTAATATAATCTAATAAGCTGGACAATAACTGTCAAGGCTAACCAAAAACTAGCAAATTTCATTTACTGTTTATTAAGCAAATTGGCAAAACCAAAACCACAGGAGAAAAAATAAAAACCTGGCCAATTATAGGGTGATTATCTCTTATGAAATTACTAGCAAAAGAAAACAAGCCAGTTTGTATTACCTAGAGTAAAAAGCTTAGCACAATAAATCAAAAGCTAAATTGGAGATC
Source organism: Biomphalaria sudanica (assembly GCA_036873155.1). Classification (NCBI taxonomy): domain Eukaryota; kingdom Metazoa; phylum Mollusca; class Gastropoda; family Planorbidae; genus Biomphalaria; species Biomphalaria sudanica. The sequence goes on along the minus strand of JAZGLO010000828.1, from coordinate 943,482 downwards.
TGCAAGTTAGGTATTCATTTTATTCCAACCTTCCATACCTTTATTGAGATAAATGAACAACCCTCCTCATCTGCCTAGAAACAAAACTTTTCATTTGTTTGTAAAAGTTAAAAGTTTTCACTAAGTAGAAATGATAAAAAAGCGACTATTTTTAATTGAACATTAAAAACATGTTAAAATTATATATATACACACATATATATATATATATAAATGAGAACTGTGGGGCCTAACATAATTAATTATTCTGTTGTATTGGCATTGGCATTAAAGATTTCTAATTTATAAGACACATATATATATATAAATATATATATATATATATATATATGTATATATATATATATATATGTATATATATATATATATATATATATATACATATATATATATATATATACATATATATATATACATATATATATATATATATATACATATATATATATATAAATGAGAACTGTGGGGCCTAAGATAATTATTCTGTTGTATTGGCATTGGCATTAAAGATTTCTAATTTATAAGACTTAATTTAACCTGCATGTTTATGACAATGATTAAACATGGGCATTAGATGCCAGACGAGTACTCTGCAGCACAGAATGCTGACAACTGATTGACAAAGACCTTTTTAGTTGGGGGGGGGGGGGGAGGGGTACATTTTTTGTTTAATTTTTTTTTGCTGTGGGAGTTAAGTACCCATTTCAGACCTTGTGGCCTATGGGGCAGATGATAATGTAGAAGTGATCGGTTTCTATGGCCCACGGATAACGAGGGTGCCACCATTACATGTGCCTAGCTTATGCACATACCCATCATTCAAAATCCCAGTCTTGGTGGAGATTTGATCCTGAGACCCCTAGGCTCAAAAGTCCAGTGCTTTACCACTCAGCCACCACGTCTGCAGTAGGAGTGATAAGCAACTTTCCTCGGTACTAGATAATTTATCGACCACAAGACAAAACTAAAAGAACCCACACAAAACTCAGCAACACAAAAAAGTTCTCTTCTCCTATACCATACCTGCTTTCCTTATTCCAGCGGATGGAGGTGGGAGTCTAAAGTGGTAGGTGGACCTCATAGCTGCAAACATTGGCAAAGGGGAGATAAACCAACAGCCATCCAATCAAAGAGGCAGAAATCATAAAGGATATTAAAAAAACAAAAACAATATGCAGCTTGTAAATAAAATTGTAATGTGCAAGTTGCAAGAGTTAGTTCCCATGTTTATAGCTAGTTAGATTAATCAAACATGTGAATTATTAACATGCTTTTTTTCAATTCTCATGTTATTTTATTGAAAAAGAATGCAATCCAAGGTGTTTGACATGCACAGAGTTAACAAAATGAGCAAATACACTAATTTATAGTGAACTGCCTAATTAGAATTATGTAATGCAATATAACTTTTACAAATAAAAAATAATGTTTTTTTGATATTTAAAAAGATAGAAAATATTTTTAGCTAGAATTAACTTTTTTTTTGGTAACTAAAATAAGAAAAAAAAAGTTTCTCTTTAAAAAAAAAAAAAAAAAAATGAACTGCATAAGTGTAAAAACAAAAAAAAATATAAACAAGGGATGCAACTCTTAATGTAAGATATAAAAAGGGGATGCAACTCAAGTTAATTTCAATAACAAAATTTTAGTAATCTAAAAGGAAAGTGCAAAATATTGTGAACAATAAACAAAGTACACATGTACCTAAAGCTTGGCTCTAAATGTACCTAAAGTTTGGCTCTAATTAGAACATCAAGTACATACATTAACTATAAAAAAAAACATTTGGAACACTACTGGGAAGGCTAAAGCTAAGAAAGGCATCACCATGATAGGGTGATGCTTCAAAAAGGCTTCTGGCTAATAGTTCAGGTTATAGTCCAGTCATATAAGTGTTTCTGAACTGAAGTCATAAATCCAGTCTATGCTAGGAATTTAGTTACAAAGATATGCCATAATAAGAGCTATGGTTTTCTAACAATATTATTGTCAGGTATAAAACAGTTTGCTAGCAATATTATTGTCAGGTATAAAACAGAGTTTTTGCTATCAATATTATCGTGCCTAAAATGTTTAAATCACACTTTGCCTTCAAAAAACATCAAAATTGAAGACAAGGGAAGAAGACAAGGGAAGAAGACAAGAGAACCCCCTCTGGATTAATATATATGTCGAAATACAAAGAAACTAGTATCCTGACTGTTTTGAATGAGTTATGTTTATATTGCCTTCCATATAATTGTCAGGGGCAGGTATGGCGAGAGTGATTGTGTTATTTCTTTGTACTATTTAAGTATGAAAGAGTTATATCCCTTCGTTTATTTCTTCTCTCCTCCCCCCCCCCCCCCCCCGGCATGCATGTGAACAATATACACATGTTGTCTTTAAATGTCTTAAAAATGTCTTTGAATGGGAGTTTTTCCTTGGTTGATAGAGTGAATTGGTAGTTCGTTAGTTGTGTTATGTTCCTGGACTGGTGTTGTATGTATAAATTATACATTGAAGTTTGATATTATTATTTGTGCTCTTTTGATTTTCTAAAGCAGTAAAGTATCATTATTATTCCATGGATTTAGTGTTATTCTGGAGTTGGAGTTAAATATATTTAATAGTAATTGATCCTAATTGTATAACAATTGTATAATAATTATCAAGCCCCTGTCGAGCCACAGGAACCAAGTCCAGCCAAGCCTAAAGTGAACCCTGACAATAATTAGATTATGACAGCTTAAAATGATAGCATTTAAGATTGTGTAAAAAGTCCTTCCAATTAATAATGTATGGTAGTTAGCTGCTCCTGGGGAGGTGGGGGGTGCTTGATGGCTGAGTTTCTATATGTACAACATAATTCAGGAATATACATTTTCAAGTTTTTGAACCTTTAGAATGTGAAATTTGCACTCAGAAAAACATATTACACAAAAAAAAAAGGTTTTAAATATAAAAAAAAAAAAAAAAAAATACAAAGGAAATAACTAATAAGTAGGGCACCTTGGAACAAACTGAAACTGAAAGTGTGAGGTAGAGAAAAAAAAAAGGCCCCCTAATTGAACACAATAATGTAAAACGAAACATTGTTCTACCTTGTTCTGGGAAGCTGACTGTCACGAAAGCAACAAGCAAAATTAAGCGACCTATGTACATAGAAGGTTTTAACAGCAATGACAAAACTACTTAGCACTGGCTGTCTGGCAGACCAAAGTAGGCCAGGCCCTAGCTAATGCAAAAGTGTTAGCAATATTTGCTGTTTCACCACCAGCCTATTAGGAATATGTAAACAAACAGATCGAAGGCAAAGACAGAAAATAAACATACTTGAGAGATTAAAGACGTTTCAACAACAACAGTATATCATAGCCACACTGGCATATATACAAACACTAATGTATCAAGCATGGAGGTGATGTGACATTAAAACAGAACTGTGAAGACACCTTTCTTACCAGACATGACACCGGGAGTTGACCGACCACCATTATTTCTGCCAGTGAGGTCTTCTTGTGAACTGCTACCAGATTCAAATCCTCCCATAGCACCTGGGTAAATCACAAGAAGAAAAATAATCAAATATACATATAAATGACAGTACAGAAATTTAAAAAAAAAAAAACCTAGAATAAAACAGCCTAAAATATTTGAAAATTTTAATACAATAAAATGAAGCAAATTTAAAAACCTGGCTCTGGTGTTGCAGCCTTTGATTTGACAAACATAGATTTTGGCCGAGGTTTGCCTCCACTGCTGCCATCTCGTTTCTTAATCCTTGGCTTGGAAACTGGAGACTGGTCCTCATCCTCTTGTTTCTTCTGCAGATACTGCTGGAATATGACCTCCCTCCTGGCTTTTTCTTCTGCCTTTTTCTTCTCCTGTTCTTCTTCTTTCAACCTAAAAGCATACATTTTGAATGGACATGTACAAAACAATACTTTCTCCAAAAGCAATTACAATTGATCAGCTCCAATACATTAACATAATGTCTAATGTTCAAAATATCCATAATGCAGTCAAACTCTATTGATTACAGATGAGTTTAATCAATTATTAAAAAACACAGAAATAAAAAAGACATCAATATAAGTGAGTCACTGTAGTTTAATAATTAACATTATTTTTCTTATTTTTTGCAATGGTTAGTGAAAATTATTTTTTTTAAAAATCTTTAAAAAAAAAAAAAAAAAGGGGGAGATAAACAGAAGCACAATGGGAACAACAGTAAGATGTTTCATTCTGTATGTTGTTCTTTTACACAAAAAGGAAGAGCAGAAATGTGAGAGAGAAATCAATGCTAAAGAACTGGTTAGGAAAACACAACAAGCAGACTATGGTGCTATGAACCATTCCCTGCAAAAGGTCAGGACTAACTGTGTTTTTCAGGAACATGCTGCCATCCCAACATGCAATTCTCTACTTTGTCAAATATGAACTTACATTTTCTCTTCCATTTTCTTGGCCATCTCTGCCTCCTTCTCAAGTCTTCTTTTCTCCTGCTCTTCCTTCCTTTTCCTCTGCATCTCAATCAGCTTGACCCTCTTCTTCTGCATCTCATCTTCATTGACCTGAAGTGAAAACTTAGTATAGTAGCATGAATAAGTACATACAGACACCCAGCCACACAAAAGTTATCTTCTCATCCACTTGAATGACTTGTATAGTTAACATAAGCCATTCAAAGATGAATTTTGTAAAATGAAGGAAGAGGAAGAACTTCTCAAAATAGCTTCTATATTCAATCATTACAAAATATTCACACAAAAGCATGTAGAAATTAAGGTAATGTTAAAATATACAACACTACTTTTTTTTCTGTAGTTGACAGACAGTAATTCTATATTTAAAAAAAGTAAAATTCCCTTTCAGACTTTGCCATCTATGCGGCAGATGATGCAATGGTCATCTGTGTCATGTGGCCAGCATAACGACCAACCAGCTTTATTTTCCCCAGCTAATGTCAGGTAGCTAGGTTGACTCAGAGGCACCCTAAGATCCCAAAATTAAAAATCTCAGTCTTCACCAGGATTTTAACCTGGGACACCCGGTTCAGAAATTGAGTGCTTAACCACTCAGCCAAAGCCCCTTCAATTTTATATTTAAGCAATATACATTTTCTGCAGTTGACCTTAGATATTTTTTGTATTATGGGGGAAATGATTCTTCTTCTTTTACTTCTTTAACCAGTATTTTGTTGCTTTGCCTTTTTAGATTTTATTTCCCCTGCTTTAAAAAGGACAAGAGGTTTTTCTGCCTTACCATTCACAAAACTCTTAGAAATACTATGACAGGAATCTCATTAGGATAGATAATCTGTGGCATTGTCATATTCAGGATCAAGACATCTTAGTAATTCAATTCTTACTGGTTTCAAAAACCTATAAGACATGTTCTTCTACAAGTTAAAGTAGAGCAGACCTCTGTACTGAATGTACAAGCTAGATCTCCATTCAAAGCTCCTGAAAGGTAGAAAGCTGGAGTTGTTTTTTTTCAAGGCATCCAAATATCCTCAACAGCCTTTGAAGTACTCAATAGAGTGGTTATTAAACTATTGTAAGTCACAAAGACTTTATTCTAAGACATTTTAACTGAATAACAACAAGGACAGTTTAATGTCCTATAATTTTCCTTTTAAGAAATGAAATGCTTTAAGTAACTTAACAAGTTGTTTTCCTTGAACTATTACACAACTCTAGATTCCTTTTGATTTAAGAGTTATTCAATGCATACAGTAATGTTTTCATATCAGAAATGAACCTAAAATTATTTTTTTTTAAACTGTAACGTCAATTTAAAACAGAAAAAGAACAGTAAGTAACTTTGACTGAAACAAAAATGGAATTCTTCATATGCAACTAATTCATCCAAGATAAATTTGCAACCTTTCCTCAATAAATTATAAGAGATACACTTAAAAATTTTGATATTTCAAAAATGTTTAGGACAAACTAAAAAACTTTGGAGTAGGTTAAAGTCAAATCAAAATATGGAAAATGTACCTGTTCTTTTGTTCTGGCTTCCTCATCTTTATAGATAAATCCAACAGCAGGAAAGGTTTCTTCCACAGGTTCCTCAACTTTCTGAGGGGTCAGGGACAAAGAATCAGCCTGAGCATCCTGAACAGTCTTGAGGCCTGGTGATGCATTTTGAGAATCGGTAGTCAATTTGGGCTTTGGCTTTTTGGGTGTATCCTCTGCAAATGCTACAAAGAATCCATCAGATGTATCTGACTGTCCTACAGGTTGACCTGGTGAAGACCGGACAGAATCTACCAGAATATCACTGGGTAGCTGTGGGCTAGATTTCAGAGTATCTGCAGCCTGCTTTCTAACCATGGCAGCATGGATGTATGGAGCTTGTTGAGGTATGCCATAAATTGGCCGGGTTGACGGTGAGGTACCCACAGCTGTTGAACCAATAGCTTCTAAAGCATCACTTAATCTTGGGTCAAACCCTACTGGTTGTCCTGCAATGGGGCTCTGGGCAGCCTTGAGCTGCTCATGCTGCAATGAAAGTCTCATGATCTCTCCCTGCAGCTCAGTCAAACTGTTGTTCAGCTTGTCCAGCGAGGAATCATACTCTTGGTAGTCTGTGTCCTCTGTGTTGGGTCTGGGTGAAGCGCCACCATGCACATGGGGTGATGATCCAGGTATAGGCAAGGGCTTGCTACCACCTGCCACAACAGGTGACTGGCTGTGTTCCCTCCTTGTCCCCCCCACAAGGTTTGGACTGTGAAGCCTGTAAGAGTCCACCTCATCCTCTGACCCTTGACCCCCTGACATAAGGTCAGAGTTACTTTTAAACCATTTATTTTTTACATTATCTATAGTTTGTTGAATTCCTTCCCTTGAAAAAGCCCTGTTCACAGATTTGACAGAATGCGAGTCAGAACCTAAATCACTTGGACATGAGTTAGCCATCAATAACTGCTGGTCAGTTTTTGATGCAAGAGCAGGCTGATTGCCTTTAGATATATTTGTCCAATCTGTAAAGCGCTGGGCAGATGTTTCTGGTGGAATGGTTTTACCCTGATGTGCTGCCATGTGCAATGAATGTGCTGGAATCAAAGGCTGAGTCCTTGCAGTTTGTCCCAGGGGCAACCGTTGCACAGGGTAGCCAAGACGAGCCTGTAGCTGTGCTTGTGTTGACAAGGCAACAGAGTCTGCTTGTTCAGAAGATTCAGCTTCTTCTAAAGACTCATCCTCTTCTCCGCCCTCATGATGTTTTGACACTACCCTCATAAAAGCTGCTTTACCTGCATTACAACAAATAACATTTCATTAACAATAAATAAATAATTCCTGTCAATATAAAAGAAAGTAAAGTTCCCCTTTCATACATGGTGATTTATAGGGGAAGATGATGTAACAGTCATCTGTTTCTGTGGCCCACAGTTAAAGAGGGTGTCGTGTGGCCAGCACAACAACCAACTGCCTTTACTTTTCCCCAACTAATGTCAGGTACCCATTAGAGCTGGGTGGACTCAGAGACCCCCTTAAGATCCCCAAATAAAAAATGTCAGTCTTCACCAGGATTCAAACCCAATTCAGAAGCCAAGTGCTTTACCACTCAGCCTACTGTCTATATACATATTGTAAAAACCTATCTCAGGTTTAAGAGCACTTTAAGCTAATAATGCAATTATGTTTTAAGGATGAAGTTATTTTGTGAATCCTAACATTTTAATTTTAAAACATTACTCTAACAGCAATTCTCAAGCATTGTTTCATTAGTTTTACGATCAATGTACACATTTCAACCAAAAACGAAATATATTTTCTCTTCATTTTTGTTTATCTATTATTGAAAACTTTCATGTTTTGAATTCAACAATGTTTGAGGTACCAATGGTAGTTTATTTGACAAAGTTTATTTTTCATTGAAAATGAGATTTCTATAGTTTTGTTGTTAATGATAATGGTTTTATGATATTAAACAATTATAATTTCAATATCTTTCTGACAACAATAGTTAAAAAAACAACATAAAATAAATATTTAAAACAGATATAAGGTATAGATTAATCCATTGCTGCTTAGATTATAGTACAAAAAAAAACTACAAACTAAGGCAAATTTTGTTTTACAAACCTAGCCGCTGCCTTATTTTCTTTTGCTGGGCCTCCTGCTGGTGTTTCTTCCGTTCAATTTCCTTCCTTTTCTGCTCCAGTTTAAGTCTAAGCTGTTGCAGGTCAGAGGGGCCAGGCTCAGGGGCACCATTGCTCTCTGCATTGGAGGCGTTGTTTGGGACAGGAGAAGGGCTTGTCACTTCCTGCTGTAATGTTTTAGCTGTACAATGAAATTTAAGAAAGTATTAATTACCAAACTTATTTTGAATCATTTCTAAAAAATTAAATGTGATGAGTCCTACTTTAAAAACAAATTTTTAGGGAATGTTTCACATTGAACAAGCTTTGTAACATTAGATTCAGTATGGTTAATATTGACCAAAGTGATAATAAATTTAAGCACTCCACTACTCATAAAATGCTTCAAATGGTATGTGTCTCAAATATCCTCTGACAACCAGTTTAACTCCTGGCCTTCTGTGTTGCTCAGATATTAAGTCTGGCTAAACTGTTAACACTGACAAGGAAGGAGGTGGAAGGCTACAGTATCTGACACCTAAACCAGAAAGCTTCAAGCAGGAGTGACTAGTTAACCTTGGTTGACTACCCAAATAGGAGAAGGAAAATTCAAGAATCAAGAATCAAAAGTCAAGATGCCTTGCAGCTAAACCCCGAAACAAGAAAGGTTTTGGGAACAAACCCTGAAAAAAATCCAGACATTTGTAGCATACTGTGTTAAACTCTGTTTTTGATTTGATTTTGATTTTAGGCACATCTGCACAATTTAGGCCATGTCGTGCCTGCAGTACCTTAAGGACTACTCTCTCTCTCTACACAACAAGGGCCAAATTCTATAGACAAATCATTAAAATCAAGGTCTATTCACAGTTAAAATAGTAAAGGTAGTAAAAATTTAATAACTTGGTAAAAATCTAATGTAAATAGTACATGTTCACAAATTCATAAAGCCCAGTACCTTCCCAGGGTCGACATTATTGAATAGTGTTTTTAAATTAGTGGCTCTAAAATATTTCTCCCTGACATCCTGGTATCTGGGGCAGTCGATGAGGATATGTTCCACAGTGAGGCGAAAGTCACAGTACTCACAAAGTGGGGGCTCATCTCTCTTCAGCACAAAAGAGTGCATGATGTAGGTGTGGCCAATCCTAAGTCAGGACATGGTCGTGCTACCACGCCTTGTCAGACCCATAGATGTGGGCCGCCACCTGACATCCACCACAATCTGCATGAGTCTTTTGTGAGTCTCAGCCTCACATCGGTTCTGCCACTCTCGATAGGTGGTAGAAGCAATACTTTGTCTCAGGTCCGAACAGGGAATTTGGGTTCCTGACACAGCTTGATTTAGGTCTCTCTTAGCTATTCTTTCTGCGGCTTCTTTTCCCTCAATGCCAACATGGGAGGGGACCCAGATGAAGGTGACATCCCTATGGCCGGCTGTTATTTGGTCCAACAGCTTCAGGCTCTAATGTACTAATGGGATGTCAGTCTTCATCCACCCCAAAGGTTGCAATGCAGATTTGGAGTTGGAGCAGATTATAAATTTCCTCCTTTCTGATGATTTAACGGCCATAAGTGCAAGCGATATTGCATGCAATTCGGCCGTAAAGATGGAGCAGCCATCGGGGAGTCTACGGGAGATTGTTTTGTTCCGAAAGGAGCAGGCACATGCGACCTTTCCATCCATTTTGGATCCGTCTGTGTAGATGGTGCCACAATCTCCGTAGCTCTCCTGCAGTTCCCTAAAGTGGACTTGTAGTATGCTTGGGTCTGTATTTTCCTTTTTTGAAATTAAGGAGGGATAAATTTAATTTGGGTTTATTCATTAGCCAAGGAGGATTCTGAGGGGTTTCTATTTTAGAGATTTCGTCAATGGGTGGGGTTAAATTTTGGATGGGTTCTCTCATTCGAAGGCCCAACGGCTGTATGACGTTAGGCCTTCGATTGTATAATTCTACCTCTGTGGGGTTAAATATGAAGTCGAAAGCAGGGTTCGTGGGGTTGGATTTTAGCTTGACTATATACTGCATTGCAAGCTTTTTCATTCTTATATCCAGGGGGAGTTCTCCAGCCTCCACATGGAGACTTGGGATAGGTGATGTCAAAACGCGCAGAGACAGAGACGCAGGGCAGCATTTTGTATTGGTTCCAGTATTTTTAGATAAGACTTCCTTGCTGCTCCATATATTATGGATCCGTAGTCTAGCTTGGATCGAATTAGACTCCGATATTGCAGCAGCAAGGTATCTCTGTCAGCTCCCCAGTCCGTATGGCTGAGCACTCTAAGTATGTTTAATGACTTTTGGCATTTCTTCTTAAGTTCCTTAATGTGGGGGAGAAAATTAAATTTGGAATCTAAGGTGAGGCCTAAAAGTTTTGTAGTTTTCACGACAGGGATCTTCTTTTTGTGTATAAATAGTTCAGTGTCTGGGTGGAGTCCCCTTAAATTACAAAAATGCATACTAACTGTTCTGGAGTCCAAAAATTTAAAACCATTATCGTTTGCCCAATTTTGAATTTTGTTTAAGCATAACTGTAATTTTCTTTCTACTAGATGTTCTTTTCTGAGTAATGCATTTCTAATATAAGCTTCCAGCCTTACCAGGTGGTCAGTTGTTGTCTGCCCCTGCCAGAATCCGCACTGGTAGTTGGAGATCACTTTATTCCTCTCCAGGTACCAGACCAGCCTACTGTTAATCATTCCATGGTTTTGCAGATGCAGCTTGTTAGTGCTATTGGTCGATAGTTAGCTGGGTCAGAGCCGTCTCTTCCCGGTTTAGGTATCAGTATAACTGTAGCTTTCCTCCAGCTGTTTGGGAAAGCGCCTGTTTGCCACACACAGTTATAGACCCCTAGCAGGACTGCAAATGAGGGTTGGGGAAGGTGCTTGAGGAACTGGTAATGGATTTCATCTTCTCCAGGTGCTGTGTCATGTGACTTGTCCAGCGATTCCCTCAGTTCCTCAAGCGAGAATGGTTTGTTGTCTTCATTGTTCTCTGACCTGAAATCAATGGGGTGTCTTTCCTCCCTGGTTTTGACTTTTTGGAACTCTGGCGTGTAGTGTGCAGTGGATGACTTTTCTGCTATTGAGGATGCAAGGCAGTCAGCTATTTCTCTGGGGGACGTGACAGTTCGTCCTTGGTTTTTCAGATGCCCTATTGCATTTGATTCTTTCCCTTTGATTCGCCTTACTGCCTTCCAAATCGCTCTAGCAGAAGTTTTGGCATCCAGACTGCCGACAAAACTTCTCCAGGAATTCCTTTTGGCTGACCGTATGGTTTGTCTAGCCTTTGCTCTAGCTATCCTGAATAGCTTTAGGTTTTCCTGGGAAGGATTCTTTATAAATGCAGCCAGTCGTTTTTTCCTATCGCCAATAGCACTTTTGCAAGCTGTATCAAACCATGGTTTGCTAGGCCGTTTGGATTTGCGGAGGTTAGGGGGACAACTTTCCTGGCTATACTAAGTAGCTTGCTAGCAAAGGTATCAGCTGGGTTCTGTTCATCGAGAATATTTTCTGTGATATGCTAGGAACATCTTTTTTGGAATTGTTCCCAATCGGCCTTATTCAGTTTCCACTGCTGAGGTTGTTCCAATGAGGGGAGATTGTTAGTAATGATGATTGGGAAGTGATCACTTCCCCGTAGATCATTGCTAACTGACCATTTAAAGTCGTCCAGAAGTCCAGGGACGCATATGGTGAGGTCAATGCATGTGAGAGATCCAGTTCCTGGGTGCAAGTAGGTCGGTGATGCATCATTAAGTATGCATAAATCATGTTGGAGGAAGATATCCTCCAGCATACGACCTCTTGTGTCGGTATTGTTGGATCCCCACATGGTGTTATGGGCATTGAAATCCCCAAGGATTATATAAGGCCGGGGTAGTTGTTTCAATAGTTCCTCCATGTCTGTTGGGTTTAATGGAGCGCCTGGTGCTAGATACAGGCTGCAGCAAGTGATAACCTTGTGAAGGGTTATCCTAGCTGCTACGGCCTGTAGTGTGGTCTGTAATTCTACCCTCTCATGGGGGGTGCTGTCCTTCACAAGGATACAGACTACACCTGATGCTCTATCTGCATCCTCAACATTCTTGCTGTAAGCACTGCAGCTTCGGAAACTGATGTTATCTTTCAGAAATGTTTCCTGTAAGCAGACAGCTACAGGAGTCTCAGAGTCCATCAGTAGCTGCATTTCCTCATAATTGGCCTTGAGGCCTCTACAATTCCACTGTACAATTCTGGAATCCATGGCTTATTCTAGATGACCTACTTGGAGCTATTTGGCCTTGGGAGGCCCCAGGAGGAGCTTCCCTTTATTCCTGTGACCTTGGTATTTTTATTCTTGGGTTTGGATGGAGAGGAGGACAACCCCTTTTTGGGGGAAGTCTTTCTCTCTGGAGAGGGGAGATCCCTCTGGTTAGAGCGGAGGTTATTTCCTCCTCACTCACCTCGGGCATCGTCTCCGCTTTGATTTCTCCCCTTAGGTAGTTGGTCATCCTCTAATTCGGTAGAGGTTGGGGTGTCTGGCTGGGTTCTCTGAGGAGAACCTGTGTCAGACATGTCTCCGGGTTCTCCCGGAGTGTTGGTTTTGACATGCTGCTCAGTCTCCATGCTCTCATCAGCGAGCACAAAGAACCTGTTCTTTAGCATGACAACAGGGCCTTCTTGTTTCTTCAGAGGTGTGTTCTTTGGCGGTGTTTTCTTCTGGGTTGGAGGAGGAGGAGGGGGTGGTGGGGTCAATGTGTCCATCTGTGTGGCTATGGATCTTCCTATCTTAGCAACAGCCTGAGCGTAGGTCTTTGTCAAGCTAAATTGGCCCTTGGGCCGATTTCGCGTGGCTGAAGGTACATCCATTTCTTGCCTTGTACTCCTGCACGGCAACCTCCTGTTTCCACACAGGGCAGTCCTTGGAGTAGGCTGAGTGGCCAGCGTGACAGTTTGGGCATTTGAACTGGGCTGTGCAGCCCTTGTCCTCATGACCCTCTCCAGCATATCTGGCACACACAGTGTTCCTCTTGCAGACTGCCGCGCTGTGTCCATAACCCTGGTCTTGAAGCACCTAATGGGGTTAGGTATGTAGGGCCTCACTGGAACTCGTAGGTATCCTGCCTTCACATACTCTGGCGGTGTCCTAGTTCCGAATAGTGGCGGTTTTGACCTCCTCACCATCCCTGCGTCTGGTAATGCGATAGGCATGGGTGACTCCTTCAATGCCCTCCACTATTTCCTTCTCGGAACATTCCAGTAGGTCCCTAGAGCTGATTACACCTCTGATGGTGTTCAGACTCTTGTGTGGCATAACTTCCACTTGGGAGATCACAGAGTCTTCTGCATCTTAAAAGCCCATCAGAGTGTATCTTGCTATCTACTTCTACAAGAAATTCCATTGACTTGTGTAGCTTAGACACACTCTTGGGCTCTCCCACTTCTGACTTGAGTCCCTTATAGATAAGAAAAGAGCTCAGCTTTGTCAGGCTTTTCCCTTCCTCTGTGCACCTGACCAGCAAAAATGATGGCCAGGTAGTACAGCTTTTTGTGGCCTCCTCCTTTTTTGCCACAATATGGCATCTCTTGTGCAGACGTAAATCTGGAACAAGTAGTTTATTGTTTTTTTTTTTATCCATATATATTCTTGTTAGTTCGGCACCTGTGCTCCCCACCCACCATCGAGTCCAACAAGGGGACGGGCCATTCGGATGTCCAGAATGAGCCCGCCAGGGCTACACAGGTGCTATACTCGGACATGTGTCCGATACATCAGCTCCCTGATAGACCCTCCAGCCACCTCTCTCCATGCTCGGCATGACCAGCCCGTTGACCCAGAGCGCGCCATCTGGTCCTCAGGTCTAGGGGAACTTGGAGCCAAAGTATTGTGTTGTGGTGGTTTATCCTCAGGTAGCCACCACTCAAATACCAGGATCTCTTTATCCCCCTTTACCCGTCGCAGTCCACAGCAAACGGACTGGTCTAGGACGTAGTGAGATTTTAAAGATAAGGAGACAAGAGTGATGATCAATGAATGATCAATGATCAGACTTAGGAAAAGAGGAGGCAGACACGATGATAGAAAAGAAGTAGGGCACTTTTGAGCTCCAAAAGTGCTAAGGAAAGAGGAGTGCAGTTTAACGTCATGTCTCGGGACGATGTTAAACTCTGGCTGACCCTATAATGCTGCTGACCCCCAAACAGCTATTGCCTTGGGACCCAACATCTGCATGGATGGAAAGGGGTTAACTGCTGTGTGAGTGACAACATTCCAATTAGAGCCAATGCCTAGGCTCTCATCTCATCCTCCAAAAGATGAGCCATGGTTATCTTGTGAGAAAGGAGGCCAATGAGAAACAATATTGAATGGTTTATTTCTAATTATTAATTTTAGAATTGTTGTTTTTTTTTTACTTCCTTACAACTTTTATTAGGTTATCATTCTTTAAAACAATGTATACAATAATTTATTTCAATCAAAAAGCTAATTTTAGATTAAGAAACAACAACAAATGGTAGCTTTGAGATGAATTGACTAAAGTATTGCACCTGTTTCAGATTGATTGGATGTCAACTGGTTACTAAAGGTGCTCTTGAGACCTTGACCAACACCAAGTTTATCATAGGGCCCACCTTGAGTGCCACTCTGCATGTAGATCAGAGCAGAGTTATCCACCTTTAAATGACATCAACAGGTTAATTAAACATATCACAGCAAAGAGCCTGTCTTTCTTCGTACATATTAAAGAAACTCATTTAACCTAGATCTCACACTCAATATCACACTCAATATAAACTCAATGCACCTTAAGTTCAAGTATTGTTGATTACAATAAGTATTTGCCATTAAATAGTAATTCCTTTGAAGAAACAAGGGCCATGACAGGTGAAAAGAATGTCTCTGCAGCTAAAAAATTTCCACACCAAATAGTACTTCCAGACCATATTTATTTGCGACTTCTAGTCAGCCAGGGAGGTAACCAGCGCAGGAATATAAACAAATTATCAAATGTGCAACACTGGGGTAAATTTTCTAAATAACACAGCATATTAAAATAGAAAATAGTTCATCAAGAACCAAAAATTATGGTGGTATAAAAAACTAATATGTATAAAAAAACAAAAAAACTAGATCAAATAAAGAGAGCATTCATGGTGAAGCAAAATAATATTTAAAAAGAAACACAAACTATCTAAAACACGCTACTTGAAGATGCATTCTGATAACTCAATTGTGTGGCACCTTGTCAATTTTATAACCCAAACTGTCCTTCATTCGCTTCAGCTCTGCAAAGTTGGTGGTCTGCGATGGGGACATCTTGATGAACATCTTGCTCTCCTCTGCCGAGCCAAACTTCTCCGTCACCACCACCACAGCTGGTTTGATGGTGCTGTTGTTATTGATGTTGACGCTGCTTGGAGTCGCAGGAGTGGAGCCAGACTCTCTCACCTGAAGATCAGAGTCTTACATTAGCAAGCTGGGCTAAACATCAAAGACTCACAGATGTTTCCTAAAGATAGCTACCAAAAAATTTGATAACAAAAGAGAGACAACATTTTTGATGGAGTTTTTGCCCCTTGTTGAACTATAAATACACTGCTAATAATTCAATGAAAGAGACAGACTGAGAAGATCACAGATCACACATTTGAGACTCAAAAAAAAACTTTGCCCAAAGTTTGGTTCATAATGACAATTTCAACATACCACCAGCTGACAAATGCCTGCATCAGATATGGTAAACTATAGGTTACAAGTGGGTCTGTGCAGGCACGTGAAATATTGCACTCATACTTAATCTTTGGAATTATAGACAATACATAATAATAATAATTAAACACACATTCTCTAAATTTAATTTTTAACTAAGAAAAAAAAAAAAGGAAGGTGAATAGTTATTAATTAAAAATATTACATATAGGAACAGTGGTGATATGGATACATAGAAAAGGTCTAGATTGAAGACTGGAAATGAAAAAAAAAACCTCATTGACTTGGAAAATCTGATCCATTGACAATACAAATTATAATGCCATACAAAGTAATTTAATGTAATCACATCGGGAGTATAATGACATTAATATTTGATTTCTAAAAAGGCAAAATGACTGAATAGCAATGTGACATCTGACCTTGTGGTCCTGGTGTATCTTCTGAGATTCATGGTCTGAGTACTCCCCAGAGCTGGCCACACTGCCCTCCCTTGACCTGTTGTCGGCCATGTTGTGGTTCAGGTCAGCACTATCTGCAACAACAGGTATCCCAGCGGCCCTGGCTGCCTGAGCTGTCACCCTGTTGTTGACAGTATAGCTTCCAGCTGTGCTGATGGCTGATGTTAGAAACAGAATTACATTATAATAGCTGGTGCCAGTACTTTGTTATTGACATACATTTATCAAGTATGTACAATGAACTAATAAAAAACAAGAGAAAATAAAATCTCTACTAGATAAAACACACTTTAATCTCTATATTTCTATTTTCAATGATATATTATTTTGTGTTCCTAAGTACTGATATGTTATGCTTTTCTGTGATACTATCTACATTATTTACTGACCATTACTTCTAGCTGAGTTAAGGGGGGAAGTATCAATGTCAGGTCCTATGGTGAAGGCTTCATAAGGCTTATTGCCAAGTTGTGCAGCTGCGTTCATTCTTGGAGATGGACTTTCACCTGTCAGAAGGTACACAAGTAAATAATGTTGAGATAACTAATACTGGGATATATTTTATTGCTTAGTCATATCACTCTCAATATCAAAATCCAAGTATTTTATTGACTGGAAAAAAACACAACATTGTGTCAGCATTTTTTATCCATTCAGAAAAAACAATGGCATTAATTTTCAATGGGCTCACCAGAAGGCAGAGATGACACTGTAGTTTCCTCTGACGAGGAGCTTATACTGACTGTGGTCAAGTCATCAGTAGAAGATCTAGCTGAGTTTTGCTGATAAGCGGATGACTGTTGTGATGGTGGCCTCAGAGAAGGGGAGGGCACTTGTCTCCTCCTGTGAGACCTACAAAAATAAACAAATATTGTCTGAAGTGAAATGTCTTTTATGTTGTATTTCTTTTTAGTCAACTAACCCTTTGGATTTGTGGTCATAGTTGGTCAACTGACCCTTTGGATTTGTGATCCTATTTGGTCAAACAACCCTACTAGTATATCCATAGAACTTTTTTATTACAAGAATTGATTTTGAAGTGGGAGGTTCCATTCTTCTTCTTCTTCGTTCTCATTGTTATGTTGGAGTGTTCAGATGAGTAGACCAATACATGAGATGAAATGCGCAGTGGTTTCCAGATCAGGGAGCTCTCCATATAGTTTCCTTTCTAGTGGGGTGATTTGGGGCCAATGTCTTATACGGGCCTCTTGGTATAGAGAGCAGTTTTGGAAGACGTGGTCTGTATTCTCTGGTGATTCTCCACATGGGCAGGAGGTTTCATTGTGTTTCTGTGATTTGTGTTCACAATGTAGTGAAAAAAATGATGGAAACTGTAAAATATTGGACGATAAATTATTTGGGGGAAATGCTGAGTGTCCCACACTGTTCAAACCAAAGCACTAGGTATTCATCTTATTTCCATATGATCCATTTGATGACTGAAGAAAGCCATACATACAGTTATTCATGTGAACAGATATTGAATATGTTGTTCATTTTTGACAAAATTCCTCATTCAGAATTTCTACACATTAAGACTTGTCCCAATGCAAAACCTTTTCACAAGTTAAAATGATTAATTTGAAAACAGATAATAAATATTTTGTTTCTTAGTTTAAAAAAAAAATTCCTCATTCAGAATTGCTACCTTAACACTTACTCATGCGATGCAATGCAAAGCCTCTTCATAATTCAAATTTACAAATCTTAACATTATTAATAATAATAACTCAGAACAAGGGTGTGAAAACATGTGTGACACATGCGCCCGCCGGAGTGTTTTATGCGATCCGCAAACACCTACAGAAATCAGGTGTGCTCACAGATTATGCAATGCAAATATATTAGAAATATATAATTATAAATATCTATATAAATTATTAAAACTTTTGACTCTTATCATTCATGATGAAGAGGCTAAAGAAACATTGTCCCTACATGTCATTCTAAAAAGTTTAAAGAAAATTAAGATTTTTCTTATATACAACATACAAAGATACAAACTCATTTATTAATACTATGAAAAACTGTGTTGAAAGTGTTGAGTTGGCATGGAACAAAACCGCAAGTCCATGCTTTGACTGAGAAAAAAAAATTAAAGAACAATATGCCAATCATAAACTCTAAACTGCATTGAATATCAAACATAGTATTGACCCAATCATCTCAGCAATCAAACTTATTTCTAGTGAAATGGCTAAAATGTACAAGACTTATTTAGGTTCCTTGATTTTGGAATGTGAAAGCAAATTTTAAGATGTTAAGAACTTAGAACCAGTTTTCAATACCCTCAGCTCACCATTTAATGCAGAAGCTGATTCAGCTCTAGAAGACATACCTCAAAGCAAATTATGACCTGTAAGAGAAGTTAGGGTTAGTCAGTTATTCATCAAGGGCTTTATGGGTGCCAGAAGCTGTATTTCCACAACTTAAAAAAACTTTGCTGCTAAACTTTCACATTTTTTTTGGGTGCACATACATCTCAGTGAAAAAAGAGGTCGATTGAATTTAATTTGACATCATTCACAAGGATAACAACTAGTAAAATAGTTCCACAGTTCCGAAACTTTATGCAGAGTGTAAACAGTTAAATACTTTGCATAATGTACAACCAATTGAAGATTTGTGGTGGAATGGTTTGATGTAAAAAGACTATGATATAATAAAATAAAAATATTCATAAAATGAGTTTCAGTATCACTAACTCTTGTTGCAATTCCTATATTGGTAGTGTCAAAAATGAAATGTAAATGTATAATAAAGTATAAATGGGAATTAAAAGACATTATACACAGCTTTTTTTTTTTTTTTTGAATTTGTAAATACATGCGGCCCCCAATTCTCCAATTTTTTTTAATGCGGCCCTCGAAAGAAAAAGGTTGCCCACCCCTGACTTAGAAGTATATTATTATATTATAATATTAAAACTTCTCTCTAGTTGTGAATGCTAAACTGTACTTACTTGTCTCCCCTTTCCTCTGCCTTGGTAAAATTAGTATCCTTTTCTTTAGTGGGCCTCAGCACTGCAGGAGTAAGTGGCTCCAGCCTGTTGTCACTCAGAATAGGTGTTGTCCGACTAGTATTGCGATCTGTTGTACCCTGCTGCGGTGTCGCAAAGCGTGATGGCTGGCCAGATGTGACACTCTCGAGTTCCATGTAGTCTGGGTGGTTGGGATCTAATCCTCCTTTCATTCTAGTGGACAGAGGAATTTTGTTAAAAATTTTAAAGGCTTGGACAAAGACAATCAAAATACATGGTTAGTTTGAGCAGGTGTATCCTAATGACCACTGGACATGTCCAATCCATATTGTATTGCAATCTCAAAACTTCTACCCACAATGCATAATGTAGTCCCAGAGGCTCAGGTCTATCATACTCAGCATTTTTTGGATGTGCTACAAGCCTTGACAATGAGAAAGAAATATGCCCCCAAGCCAAAAAAAGATAGGATATAAACTTTTCTTTTGAAGGAATGTCTGCAAATAATTAGTAAGATAAAAATAGACAAGATACAAAAATGTAGATATCTTCATAGTCCACTTACCTGGGTGTGTCTAGGTTATCTAGTTCACTCAAGTCTAGGCTCAAGTTTTCAGCATTCATACTTTGATTCAAAGAAGAGTCAATGCTGGCATTGTTTAACAGGTTACCTCTGCTTTGACTCTGAGACCTGAACATAGGACGAACATTTTTTTTTTAAGACTCAAACTTTAACAAATTCACCCGCTAATTAAGGCTTCGGGGGGTTTGTTATCAGCACAATAACCAAATGCCTTTAATTTTCTTTACAGATAATAATAATTATAATAATTATAGCCTTTATATAGCACTACTTTCATGCTTATAACATGCTCAGAGCGCTATGATCCTATGTCATTTGTGGACCAGTGGGAGGGAGGGGTATTGCATTCAGGCACTCAGTAAACACAAATCAGCTCCAGTCGGGTGTCGAACCTCGAGCCCCTTTCATAGGTAGTCAAGTTCAAGGGTACTTAGCCTCTCGACCACGCTTCCCACAGATGTACAAAATGGAGGAGGAGAACATCCTCAAGACTAAAATCTAAGTCTTCAGCAGGACATTCAGCATTGCACCAAAGTGCTAACCCACTTAGGAACCCACTATAAGTAGCTTGTTAACATGTCAGGTCTAAAAAGCAAAGAGTGTTTTGAGATGTATTTTTTTTAAGGTTACATCAAACCTATTAAAACAGCATAGTAAAATTTAAAAAAAAAAAAAAAAAAAAAAAAAATGTTTCTTCAGGAAGATCTATACCCCATTTTAGCGCATATAACCAGCAGGTTATACAAAGTTTTAACAAACAAATGGCAATCAAAATCAAAATTGATTTTACTTTGTACATGGAAAGCTTAATGAACATCTTATTATAAACCTTAACAAAACAAATATTACTGAAGCGGCAAAGAATCTTTCATATATCATTAATCCATTGTGACAAGTAAGTAAGCAAAATAATTTGCAGGTACGGTTTATGTCAAATCAATGGCCAGTCTCACTAATGTCACTGTCCTCGCTATAGTTAGGGAAGCCATCAAAACTTGCATGATATTCCATGTCTTCTTCTAATAAGCACATGCAGGTTGTATAATTTTGTTTTTACTTATTTTGCTATACATGCCCAAAAATATAATGATTTATCAATGTTAAGATGAATCAGATTGCTGAGTATCTTTTCCTATATTTTTCAGGAGATATTTCTTTCATTTATCCATCAGAAGAAAAATGTGACTAGAAGAACTATACCTTTGTGTTGTTATCTTTTGATCATCCTGCCAGGCCAAAACAGATTTGTGAATTGTTTCCCTATCTTGGGGCGAGCTCAAGGACACTGTCCTGCGGCCTCGTCTGTTTAATGGGGGTGATTGCCTGGTTTCATCTTGCCCAGGGACTCCGCGTTTCCCGCCGGAGCGGCGAGATAAAAGAGGCTGGTGGGTTCTGTTGAACAAGCAAGTTGTGTTGTCAACAAACAAATTTATGAAACAGAATTACAAAAAAAAAAAAAAAGAACAGGCTTATTACGGGAGGAAGCTTTAGCTTTCTCATCACCACTAGCAGCTTCCCCTCGCACTAGGATATTATGGAATTAGGCATGAACCACATCAAGCAATTCCTACTGGCCACATACATTTCACTTCCTTCTCCCTTTTCATTTTTCAATGCCTCGAGAATCACAATTCTGAATCACAATAAGGCTTACTGAGATTGATTTTAATCTTCCAACCAGAGCACTAATAATCTTTTCATCTAAATATTAAGACCACTATGCTGCTTCATTATCACTGTTGATTTCAAAGGATTAGATCTTTCACATGTTCAATGATGTGATCTTTGTCTTTTATAATCACAGCAACAGTCAAACGAGTTAATCCAAGCGACCCACCAATGTTTGTCGACGTTTCCTTCTTATTGGGTCGCTTAATAGTATCTAATTTCCCTTCCTTTGTGATGGCTTTTCTCTTCTTTAAATGCAGTGCCATCAGAAAAGTCTGCCTGATGCTTGGGAGCCATAATAGAGGGCAAAATGATAAACAAAGCAGAACACACATGAAAGAGAAGGACAAAGCAACAAGCCAAAATGATGTACAAATGCAACAGGGGTCTTCCTCTGTCCACAGCCACGTGACACTGCAACTATTTCCCACATACGAAGTTTGCGTTTATGACATTTATGTCACTAAACCACTTATGTCAAAACAAGGCTTTATATTGCATATCAGAGAGAGTTGTATCGTAACCACGAAACATCATAACTCAGGTCGAAAAAAGCAGAGAACCTCCTATAATTACAAGATTGTTGTGTGACCAGCAAACTAAGGACCATAACTTTCTCCTATTTGAGTCAAGAAAGTATACGAGTTGGGTGGACTTAGTTTACTTTGAAATCTAAAGAGCCAAAAAGAAGTAAATCTTTTTCTTTTGAATAAATGCTAAGAGTGCTCCTCAGCAATCAACCAATGAACTTGAAGCATGAAATTTCTGGTAAACATTAAAAAATTTTAAATCCAAAATTAAAATGCTAGCCCTATGAATGAAGTTCAAACCCACTATTCAATAGAAACTGCAAAAGCTCTACGTCATAGGACAGGATTCTAAAAGTTTGAATTATTTTGAAATTGTTTACACAGCCAACTTATCTCTGACAAAACCAAGATACAAAACATTTGTTTTAAGGTATGCTTATCCTTTGCTGTACAAATACTTACGTGGGACTAATGACATTTGACCTTGCCATTCCTAAATTGCTGGCGGTGTCCTCAAATGGTAATCTTTGAAAACTTTTCTTGGTGACAGCACTGATTGGGACAGTGGATAAAGAGCTCTTTTTGCCAGCAGCTGGCATAGCTGAAATGAAAGAGAACAATCATTAGCGAAAATGTTTTCAACTGCAAAAATCAAAATAAAAAAAAAAAGGCATCAACGTTATTACAATTAAGACGTAACAATAGATTTTCTGTATAACTAATTATACTAAAAGAAATTTTTAGACTTAAAATTAAACTACAAGTACAGAACAAACCATGGCAATAGTGAGAGACTCAAGGAAACAAAAATTAACATCAAGTCTCTTTTCCCCTAACGACACTCAACAAAATTTTGCAATCATTCTTACTTGAGGGGGCTGATAATGAATGTTTTTTTGTGTTTTCTTTTAATACATACCCATTAACAAATATTTTGTTAGTATTCATCTATGTAGCACAGTACAATGTCATCTATGTAGCTAGTGATGGGAACTAAACTAACTTTTAAATGTTAAACTAAAACTAGTTTTCAACTAAAATAAAGTAGTTAAACTATTAGTTTATCATGAATTTCAAAAGATAGTTAAACTAAACTAAAGAAAGTTAATTAAACTATAACAAACTTTTTTTTTAGTATCCAAAGAAATAGAAACGAAATTATTGGAGTTTTTAAAACATTTGACCTGTATAACTATTTTATAGTGTAAAATACATGCTTGACTAACCATGCTGATGTGCTATTTTCTTGTCTGACCACTTAAAATACGACTAACACTATTGCATAACCGTGAAACGCGCAAGGGAAAAAAAACTGGGTGATCTTGTCATTATGGACTGCACACTCAGTACACTATATAGACCTACACGTGTACGTCTATCTAGCCAGGTTGTTAAAATCAGTCGGACACACCCTCTATTTACCTTCTGGGCAGGGAGGGTATATAACTAATTTAGTGTAAAGATATATCTACGAACATGCTTGACTAGCCACGCCAGTGTGTTATTTTCTTGTCTGACCTCTCCAAATTAAGCAAACACTATTGTATAACGCTTAATGCAGGGTAGTCCTAAAGTATTGTCGACTGCACACCTACAGTACACTAGGCCTACATGTGTTCATGTATGTCTAGCTGACCAGGTTGTTAAAATCAGTTGGACACAGTCAGAGAGGGTGTGGATTAAGATTTTTTTTTCTAGAGTTGGTTAGATCTATATAGGCCTAGCTGTTGATTTAGACTTAATAGATCTCAATAATAAGTCTTAAGACTATAAAAGGGTGTACTTGATGTTCCTGCAGTTAAAAAAAAAAAATTGTTTGCCGCAAATGAATTGATTAAAACCACTAAATATTGACCTAACTCACTTATCAGATTCCCACTAGAAACACCTCCACGTGGCTCACAAAAAAAATCGGAACAACCTCATTCATATTACTGCATAGAAGCTTTAGACAAAAAATGTTTAACATTTTATAATACTGCTACTTTCAAGTGCAAATATTTACTACCATAACTTCTACCAGGATCTTACTTTATCCTCTTCAAATGCAGACTGTCTAAATAGTTGTTAACTGCATCATTTTTTTTGATAATCAAAGTTATTGATATCACATGATCAGAAAACAGGGAGTGCGTTTCAACCCTGACCACATGTTGAAAAGTTTTACAAATTTTAGTTAGTAACTAAAAAAAATTAATTAAACTACGATTTAAAATAAACTTTTTTTTTCTAATTAAACAATGGCCTTAACTAATTTTTTTTAGTTAAACTAAAAGTTTCTAACTTTTTAGTTAACTTTTGCCCATCACTATATGTAGCGCAGTACAATGTCATCTATGTAGCACAGTACAATGTCATCTATGTAGCACAGTACAATGTCATCTATGTAGCACAGTACAATGTCATCTATGTAGCACAGTACAATGTCATCTATGTAGCACAGTACAATGTCATCTATGTAGCACAGTACAATGTCATCTATGTAGAACAGTACAATGTGAAGCACTGGTTTAAATATTTAATCAGAAAATTGATGCATCTAGTGACTTAATAACTTCCTTTACAAAGCCTTTACAATAATTTGTATTAGTTCATTATGTATGTTAGTTTTTATTTATATGAACTAAATCAAGCTCTAATTTCTTGACATGTTCATATTTATAAAATTGTAAAAGTACTTTATATACTATTTACCATCAATTTTTTCTTTTGCAGCAGTCAGAGCAGCTGCGGCACTACTGGCTTCAGACTCAGGGCTGCCAGGACCTTCAAAACAGTAAAAAAGGTCGGCCAAAAATGTCAAAATGTTGACCTTCATGGACTCGTGGGTGTACAGGAGATCCTCATAGGTCAAGTGAAAGGCTTTCCAGGGCAAATGATTCCTGCAGAACTCACCAATATGCCGCAGGTTAAACAGTGAGTCTGCTATACCTATATTGTCTTTGAGGCACAATTCTAGAAACACACAAAATGTATAAATATAGAAATGTTTGAACAAACGGAACAAAACAAAAAAGTTAATACTGCTCTGCATGTGTGCATATATTATTTATCAATTTCAAGATTTATATCAAGAGTTTTAATGTAAAAAAACTAAAACTTCCCATACGTTAGATTCAGCAACTGTGCTTCTATAGTTGGGCTAACATATAGTTCTGTTGTGAGGCTAACTTAATAGACATTATCACTTAAAGAACATAAGTTAACTAGCCTTGTATGTTAACTAGGTGAGGTCTATAGTAGGCTATGACAGCAGCCACACTGCAGCCATCACCAATATCTCTCATCAGATCTTCCAGCAGCGGGACATAGATTGGGTCACGCTGGACGACTGGCTTGCTTACTGCTCGACCCTAGTGGAAAGAGACAAATTCATCAATTTAATATAGCTTCAACATAAGCCTTCATGTTGATGGAAATGAAATGATAATGAGTTTTTCTTACAGACAATGGAATGAACTGCAGAACAAGGTGGCTGCTGAAGCACAAAAATGGCTCAATTATTAGCTTATTTTTTTTAAACATTCTTAAGCGCACCTCACTCTGCTTGTCTGCCAGTAGCAGAGCTTCTCAACTGGTGCTATATTACACATTAGAACTAACAAAATCATTTTTAAAATAGATATGCATTTAAATTCCTTTAAACCATATGTATTGACGGAAAGCCATTTTTTCAATAACAAATCCTATATTAAATTTTATTTTATTTATTTATTTAAGGTAAGAACAAATCTTTATAATGTATGATAGTGATATCTAGGTAAACATTATACACTATACAATTTATGCCATCTGCACATTTAAGTTGGGACCTAAAACATTTCCGAGTAACCAAGGCAGTGTAAAAAAAAAGAACTTTGCAATTACTGAAAATTGTTTTTTTCTTAATCAGGCCTGGATGTGTTTGCAAGTAACTGGGCTGACTGGTAAAAAGTCATGTAATTTTTAAATAGCCCTCTAGGAATGCTTTATTCACAATAATTTAACTAAATAAGAACAAACAAGACAAGTAACAGGAAAAAAAAGCGGAAGCTGTCATAGCAAAAATCTGCTGCAAAATAGCAAGAGGAGGAAGGATCAAAATATGATTATTAATAATGAAAATATTGTCAAGAGAAAAACATCTTTCGATGAATAACTTCTTTATTATATGTTTTCCAAAAAATAGTTTGGGGAGATATGTGAAAAAGATGAAACATTTGTATGTACTGATAAAGGGGTTGGAATGGGTTGTTGTAGTGGATCTGGACATAGATTTAAAAAAAAAAAAAAACTTCATTTTAAAATAGCTTTTGTTGTTCTGAAATAGATTTTGCAGGGTCATCTTGATAAAAAATAAATTTTATTACAGCTTTCAACAGTCTAACAATTTCTTTGTCTTTTTAGATAGTTTTCATGATCCAAAATACAAATCTGTTAGCAATATAAATTTATAACATCTCAATGTTTACACTATTTAGAACGCACCTGCCAAACAAAAAGGGGGTGATAGGATAAATATGCCAAACTCCTACTGTTTTAAATTCATATATATTGATAAGTCAACATCCTAGGTTTTTTGTTATGACGTTTAAGCCAATGTTAAACAAAAATTTACCATAAGCAGCAATGGCTGTGTACACCTAATATATGAACGTTTCTGAGAGGTGAGAAAAACATTTTATTTTCATTATAATTAAAACACTTGACGTTATGACAGGTGGTATTGCATACAAATATTAAATTATTTTAACAAAATTTTGGACAATGGGCAAACTTGAATTAGCTTGAAAAGTAAATTGGGGATTTGAGACACCCAATGATGTTACTGATAAAAAATGTAAAGTAGATAGATTAAATGATAAACTACAGTCAAATATACATACATACAAATGAAACTTTTTAATATAAATAGTCCAGCTTAAGTTAGTACTAGAAAGAACTGACTCCAAAAAAATAGCTAGATGAGTCAATTCTAAGAATTGTTTAATGCATGCTGAAATGTCTGGAAGTGAAGACACACAGACAGTCCATGCACTACACTACCCACCAAAATAAATAGAATGAGCAAAATAGTTGATCATTGTAAAAAAAAACAACACAATATCCTAAACAAAATTTGTCCAGTATTGAAAAGGAACTTATATTAAAGAACTATTAAGACCCTTACCTTGTGTGTTGTTTCACCTCCTGCTATTGAGCCTCCCTCAGCTTCTGGATTTCGCAGAACTGTACAAATTTTATTAATCCAAAAAGTCAAAGCCTCATCCGATGTCATTGGCAGCTCACTTGATGCGGGGAATGTTACGACACGTCTAATAGACAAATTGATTTTTTTTTAAATCTAAAAATCCTATAAAAATTACAATGAATTTGATTGTGTTGGAGGTTTTATGTTGTTTTTTTCCTCATCTTAAATATATATTAAGCTTAATTTCATGAAGATTAATATTTATTTATTTTATCTATTTTGGTTCTCTGACTTACTTGACAGCTATAACCACTTTCTCTACACTGGCCACTTCATTTATATAAGCTCTCATAATAGCATCAATCAAGGCCAGGTGGGCTTTCTGATGAGCAAAAGCAAAAGTTTCTTAATGAATTTGAAACTCAGAATCACACCATGTCAATAGACTCATAACTTCTAATTTTGAATTCTATTAAATCTTAGATTCTGAAAGAACAATTCTGCATTAATTTCATTTTCTGAATGTAGATCTAGTTAATGTAGGTTGAGAATCCTAACATATAAAGGTATACAAAAAAATCAGGCTGCTAAAACTGCTTTAAATAAATAAAGCATCTGTAGCCAATGATAGAAACAAAATTGAGGCGCGGAAGCTGAGTGGTAAAGAGCTTGGATCTGAACTAGAGATCCCGGTTCGAATCCTGGTGAATTTTTTAAATATTTGACACATTGGCACACTCTAGGTCATGTCGTGCCCTGAAGCCAGGTGAAGTATTGAATTTAATATCTGTATCTTTTTGTGGGTCATTTTTTTAAGTTAGGGAGATGCTTTTTTTAAAATAAATATAATCATAAATAGTAAAAAATAATTGAGGCTATATTTCAATTATTGAGAGCAGGCACTGGAGCAAAAGGACAGAGATTAAAAAAAACGTTTATAGTGATAGAAGATAAATTTAAGTCAGTTTATATTTAATAAGCTAATAACAAATTTTGTGTTTACTTGCACTAAATATTACTGACCAATTTTATAGGTGCAGTCTGAACCAAGACAGTTTCTGTAACTGAAGTCTCATCTGAGATGTAGATTCCTTTCCTAGACAACACCTGTATGATGCTCCAGTGGCCTAGTGAATACATTAAAATGTTTGTTTTTTTACAGACTCTTTACATGAAACTAGCCAACTGTATCACATTTATACCCCCTGTGAGTGCTTACATTCACAGCTCTAAAACCTGGGAGGCAACTTACATAAAAGAACCACATGTGACCCATCCTTTCATGGCAATAAGCCTTATAACTATCAGATGTGCTGCTCATTCAGGTCAAGTTTTGATTAAAAACATTTGGATATATAAAAAAACAAAAAAAAAAAACAAAAATAATCAGGGAATACAGAGGCTGGTTTAAACTGAGACATCTGGTTTAGACTCATCTAAGATTGATCTAATATGTATGCTGATTTGAATTATAAACATTGGCAATATGCTGGCCATTTTACACTGAATAAAATTTTACTAAGTGTTATTGAGTGTCATTCTGATCTAAACTTGAGTAAAGGTGGTCAGATGCTTTGGTTGTGTAGGCTAAACAGATTCTGATGAAATCATGCAGTGGTCTGTCATAGTTCAAGTTAATTATACAGAGGTAAAAGAGCTGAAAAAGGAGAGGACAAGCAAGAGACATGGATTTTAAGAGTTAGAGCTTGTTTAAATATCATTGTTTAACTTGTGTTTCTGCATTCATCTATAGTGAAGTTGAGCTGTGTATATATCTGTATCCAAGTTTGTTTCAAAAGAAGTCTCGAAGTTTATTTAAAGTTCTACATTAACATTTTAATACACCTAGACAGGTTGAGTTGTACTAGGTGTTTGGAGCTACAAACCAATGACCAAGTATCAACACAAAGCACAGTGTGAAATGAAATATGGAAGACAGAACTAAATGATAACCTTCGCAAGTCATAAAAAATCTGAAAACCAACAACTTAGCACAGTTTAAGTCATTGATTAACATGCATAACTAGATTGACAATTGAAATGCTAAAGACTTAATTATCTTATTTTTTAAAGTAACATCTGTAATATTTAAGACAAGATAGAAAAGGAGGAATAAAGAAAGATACAGATTTGATTTTGATTTTGGGCACATCGGCACAATTTAGGCCATGTCGTGCCTGCAGTCCCTCAAGGGCCACTCTCCCTCCACACAACAAGGGCCAAATTCCATACAGTCAAATCATTAAAATTAAGGTCTATTCACAGCTAAAATAGTAGAAGTAGTAAAAATTTAATAATTTGGTAAAAATCTAATGTAAATAGTACATGTTTACAAATTCATAAATCAGATCTTCGTAGACAACCCTACTTCCCGGATAAAGCCCAGTACCTTCCCAGGGTCGACATTATTGAATAGTGTTTTTAAATTAGTGGCTCTAAAATATTTCTCCCTGACATCCTGGTATCTGGGGCAGTCGATGAGGATATGTTCCACAGTGAGGCAAGAGTCACAATACTCACAAAGTGGGGGCTCTTCTTTCTTCAGCACAAAAGAGTGCGTGATGTAGGTGTGGCCAATCCTAAGTCTGGACATGGTCGTGCTACCACACCTTGTCAGACCCTTAGATGTGGACCGCCACCTGACATCCGCCACAATCTGCCTGAGTCTTTTGTGAGTCTCAGCCTCACATCGGTCCTGCCACTCTTGGTAGGTGGCAGAGGCGATACTTTGTCTCAAGTCCGAGCAGGGAATTTGGGTTCCTGACACCGCATGAATTAGGGCTCTCTTTGCTTCTCTATCTGCAGCTTTGTTTCCCTCAATGCCCACATGGGAGGGGACCCAGATGAAGGTGACATCCCTATGGTCGGCTGTTATTTGGTCCAACAGCTTCAGGCTCTTATGTACCAATGGAATGTCAGTCTTCATCCGCCCCAAAGCTTGCAATGCAGATTTGGAGTCGGAGCAGATTATAAATTTCCTCCTTTCTGATGCTTTGACGGCCATAAGTGCAAGCGATATTGCATGCAATTCGGCCGTAGAGCAGCCATCAGAGAGTCTACGGGAGATTGTTTTGTTCCGAAAGGAGCAGGCACATGCGACTTTCCATCCATTTTGGATCCGTCTGTGTAGATGGTGCCACAATCTCCGTAGCTCTCCTGCAGTTCCCTAAAGTGGACTTGTAGTATGCTTGGGTCTGTATTTACTTTTTTGAAATTAAGGAGGGATAAATTTAATTTGGGTTTATTTATTAGCCAAGGAGGATTCTGAGGGGTTTCTATTTTAGAGATCTGGTCAATGGGTGGGGTTAAATTTTGGATGGGTTCTCTCATTCGAAGGCCCAACGGCTGTATGACGTTAGGCCTTCGATTGTATAATTCTACCTCTGTGGGGTTAAATATGGAGTTGAAGATGGAGCAGCCATCGGGGAGTCTACGGGAGATTGTTTTGTTCCTAAAGGAGCAGGCACACGCGAACTTTCCATCCATTTTGGATCCGTCTGTGTAGATGGTGCCACAATCTCCGTAGCTCTCCTGCAGTTCCCTAAAGTGGACTTGTAGTATGCTTGGGTCTTTTAATTTAATTTGGGTTTATTCATTAGCCAAGGAGGATTCTGAGGAGTTTCTATTTTAGAGATTTGGTCAATGGGTGGGGTTAAATTTTGGACGGGTTCTCTCATTCGAAGGCCCAACGGCTGTATGACGTTAGGCCTTCGATTGTATAATTCTACCTCTGTGGGGTTAAATATGGAGTCGAAAGCAGGGTTCGTGGGGTTAGATTTTAGCTTGACTATATACTGCATTGCAAGCTTTTTCATTCTTATATCCAGGGGGAGTTCTCCAGCCTCCACATGGAGACTTGGGATAGGTGATGTCAAAACGGGCAGAGACAGAGACGCAGGGCAGCATTTTGTATTGGTTCCAGTATTTTTAGATAAGACTTCCTTGCTGCTCCATATATTATGGATCCGTAGTCTAGCTTGGATCGAATTAGACTCCGATATTGCAGCAGCAAGGTATCTCTGTCAGCTCCATAGTCTGTATGGCTGAGCACTCTAAGTATGTTTAATGACTTTTGGCATTTCTTCTTAAGTTCCTTAATGTGGGGGAGAAAATTAAATTTGGAATCTAGGGTGAGGCCTAAAGTTTTGTAGTTTTCACGACAGGGATCTTCTTTTTGTGTATAAATAGTTCAGGGTCTGGGTGGAGTCCCCTTAAATTACAAAAATGCATACTAACTGTTTTGGAGTCTGAAAATTTAAAACCATTATCGTTTGCCCAATTTTGAATTTTGTTTAAACATAACTGTAATTTTCTTTCTAAGGTGTTCATGTTTTTTCCATAAGTAAAAATGACAAAGTCATCAACATACAAAGAGCACTCTATGCCAGGGGACAGAGCATTTATGATGCTATTTATTTTAATGTTGAACAGGGTGACTGACAGAATGCTGCCCTGGGGTACACCCATTTCCTGGTCATGAGTGTCAGAAGCAGAGTTGCCCACTCGAACCTGAAATTTTGGTCTTTCAGGAATTCCCCCACAAAACGAGGGAGGTGTCCCTTAAGCCCCATAAGCTCCAGGTCACGTAGAATGCCATGTTTCCAGGTTGTGTCTTAGGCCTTTTCTATATCAAAGAATACAGCTACTAGATGTTCTCTTCTGAGTAATGCATTTCTAATATAAGCTTCCAGCCTTACCAGGTGGTCAGTTGTTGTCCGCCCCTACCAGAATCCGCACTGGTTATTGGAGATCACTTTATTCCTCTCCAGGTACCAGACCAGCCTACTGTTAATCATTCCATGGTTTTGCAGATGCAGCTTGTTAGTGCTATTGGTCGATAGTTAGCTGGGTCAGAGCCGTCTCTTCCCGGTTTAGGTATCGGTATAACTGTGGCTTTCCTCCAGCTGTTTGGGAAAGCGCCTGTTTGCCACACACAGTTATAGACCCCTAGCAAGGCTGCCAATGAGGGTTCGGGAAGGTGCTTGAGGAACTGGTAATGGATTTCATCTTCTCCAGGCGCTGTGTCATGTGACTTGTCCAGCGATTCCCTCAGTTCCTCAAGCGAGAACGGTTTGTTGTAGTCTTCATTGTTCTCTGACCTGAAATCAATGGGGTGTCTTTCCTCCCTGGTTTTGCCTTTTTAAAAATCTGGCGTGTAGTCTGCATTGGATGACTTTTCTGCTATTGAGGATGCAAGGCAGTCAGCTATTTCTCTGGGGGACGTGACAGTTCGTCCTTGGTTTTTCAGATGCCCTATTGCATTTGATTCTTTCCCTTTGATTCGCCTTACTGCCTTCCAAATCTCTCAAGCAGAAGTTTTGGCATCCAGACTGCCGACAAAACTTCTTCAGGAATTCCTTTTGGCTGACCGTATGGTTTGTCTAGCCTTTGCTCTAGCTATCCTGAATAGCTTTAGGTTTTCCTGGGAAGGATTCTTTATAAATGCAGCCAGTCGTTTTTTCCTATCGCCAATAGCACTTTTGCAAGCTGTATCAAACCATGGTTTGCTAGGCCGTTTGGATTTGCGGAGGTTAGGGGGACAACTTTCCTGGCTATACTAAGTAGCTTGCTAGCAAAGGTATCAGCTGGGTTCTGTTCATCGAGAATATTTTCTGTGATATCTTAGGAACATCTTTTTTGGAATTGTTCCTAATCTGCCTTATTCAGTTTCCACTGCTGAGGTTGTCCCAATGAGGGGAGATTGTTAGTAATGATGATTGAGAAGTGATCACTTCCCCGTAGATCATTGCTAACTGACCAATTAAAGTCGTCCAGAAGTCCAGGGACGCATATGGTGAGGTCAATGCATGTTAGAGATCCAGTTCCGGGGTGCAAGTAGGTCGGTGATGCATCATTAAGTATGCATAAATCATGTTGGAGGAAGATATCCTCCAGCATACGACCTCTTGTGTCGGTATTGTTGGATCCCCACATGGTGTTATGGGCATTGAAATCCCCAAGGATTATATAAGGCCGGGGTAGTTGTTTCAATAGGTCCTCCATGTCTGTTGGGTTGAATGGAGCGCCTGGTGCTAGATACAGGCTGCAGCAAGTGATAACCTTGTGAAGGGTTATCCTAGCTGCTACGGCCTGTAGTGTGGTCTGTAATTCTACCCTCTCATGGGGGGTGCTGTCCTTCACAAGGATACAGACTACACCTGATGCTCTATCTGCATCCTCAACATTCTTGCTGTAAGCACTGTAGCTTCGGAAACTGATGTTATCTTTCAGAAATGTTTCCTGTAAGCAGACAGCTACAGGAGTCTCAGAGTCCATCAGTAGCTGCATTTCCTCATAATTGGCCTTGAGGCCTCTACAATTCCACTGTACAATTCTGGAATCCATGGCTTATTCTAGATGACCTACTTGGAGCTATTTGGCCTTGGGAGGCCCCCGGAGGGGCTTCCCTTTATTCCAGTGACCTTGGTATTTTTATTCTTGGGTTTGAATGGAGAGGAGGACAACCCCTTTTTGGGGGATGTCTTTCTCTCTGGAGAGGGGAGATCCCTCTGGTTAGAGCGGAGGTTATTTCCTCCTCTCTCACCTCGGGCATCCTCTCCGCTTTGATTTCTCCCCTTAGGGAGTTGGTCTACCTCTAATTCGGTAGAGGTTGGGGTGTCTGGCTGGGTTCCCTGAGGAGAACCTGTGTCAGAAATGATGTCTCCGGGTTCTCCCGGAGTGTTGGTTTTGACATGCTGCTCAGTCTTCATGCTCTCATCAGAGAGCACAGAGAACCTGTTCTTTAGCATGACAACAGGGCTTTCTTGTTTCTTCGGAGGTGTGTTCTTTGGCGGTGTTTTCTTCTGGGTTGGAGGAGGAGGAGGGAGTGGTGGGGTCAATGTGTCCATCTGTGTGGCTATGGATCTTTCTATTTTAGCAACAGCCTGGGCGTAGGTCTTTGTCAAGCCAAATTGGCCCTTGGGTAGGGCCAATACAGCCGATTTCGCCTGGCTGAAGGTACATACATTTCTTGCCTTGTACTCCTGCACGGCAACCTCCTTTTTCCACACAGGGCCGTCCTTGGAGTAGGCTGAGTGGCCAGCGTGACAGTTTGGGCATTTGAACTGGGCTGTGCAGCCCTTGTCCTCATGACCCTCTCCAGCACATCTGGCACACACAGTGTTCCTCTTGCAGACTGCTGCGCTGTGTCCATAACCCTGGCACTTGAAGCACCTCATGGGGTTAGGTATGTAGGGCCTCACTGGAACTCGTAGGTATCCTGCCTTCACATACTCTGGCGGTGTCCTAGTTCCGAATAGTGGCGGTTTTGACCTCCTCACCATCCCTGCGCCTGGTAATGCGCCGGGCATGGGTGACTCCTTCAATGCCCTCCACCATTTCCTTCTCGGAACATTCCAGTATGTCCCTAGAGCTGATTACACCTCTGCTGGTGTTCAGAATCTTGTGTGGCATGACTTCCACTTGGAGATCACAGAGTCTTCTGCATCTTAAAAGCCCATCAGTAAGTGTGTCTTGCCATCTACTTCTACAAGTAGTTCCATTGATTTGTGTAGCTTAGACACACTCTTGGGCTCTCCCACTACTGACTTGAGTCCCTTATAGATAAGGAAAGGGCTCAGCTTTGTCAGGCTTCTCCCCTCCTCTGTGCACCTGACCACCAAAAATGATGGCCAGGTAGTACAGCTTTTAGTGGCCTCCTCCTTTTTTGCCTCAATACGGCGTCTCTTGCCCAGACTTAAATCTGGGGCAAGTAGTTAATTGGGGTTTTTTTTGTCCATATATATTCTTGTTAGTTCGGCACCTGTGCTCCCCACCCGCCACCAAGTCCAACAAGGGGACGGGCCATTCGGAAGTCCAGAATGAGCCCGCCAGGGCTACACAGGTGCTATACTCAGCCAGCTGCTATGTCCGATACAGCAGCTCCCTGATTGGCCCTCCAGCCACCAGCTGGTAGCTTGGCATGACCAGCTGGTTGACCCAGAGCGGGCCATCTGGGCCTCAGGTCTAGGGGAACTTGGAGCCAAAGTATTGTGTTGTGGTGGTTTATCCTCAGATAGCCACCACTCAAACACCAGGATCTCTTTATCCCCCCTTACCCGTCGCAGTCCACGGCAAACGGACTGGTCTAGGACGTAGTGAGATTTTAGAGATAAGGAGACAGAGTGATGCTCAATGAAGGCAGACTGAGGAAAGGAGGAGGCAGACACAATGATAGAAAAGAAGTAGGGCACTTTTGAGCTCCAAAAGTGCTAAGGAAAGAGGAGCGCAGTTTAACGTCATGTCTCGGGATGCAAGAAAGATACAAAAAATAAAAGACGAAATAGATTTATAATCTCCAAAGAACCAAATAAGTAATCCAAAATGCATGTGAATAGCACTTGAAAATTTCTAGATTACAAGCTCAGGTATCAGAAATAATGATCAAGATACCAGTAAGACAAACCAAATCACAGTCAAATTCACAAATAGTTATCCTAATATTTATAGCTAGTTATATATATCTAGAAAATAACTACTCTGAAAAAACATGTTCCAATACTATTTTTTTCAATTCTATATGACCACAGTGAACTTCGCCAGTTGTAGCTTTAGTTGACTATATTTATATTTTATTTATTAAAATTTTTTTAATGAATCTGTCCATAAAAATAAAAAAAAGGAATACAAATATTTTGAGTCACTTTAACTTCCTTTAATCACTGCATTATACAATTGATTGAAATTCAGCATAAAAAAAAACTACTGCATGTTTAATCCATTATTAAGTTTCATTCTATTTTACTTATTAATGAGCATTTAGGGTAACTAGTTAATTCATTAGCAAATGATGATGTATGTGCAACTAATTAAAAAATTAACATAGTACCTCATAAGATAAGACTACTGAGCAATACTAAACCATGGTTCAGATACTGACCTTTCCACTGAGTATGAGTCTCTGGGAACATGTTACAGCAAGCCTGGCAGTAGAGCTCACTAGATGACATGTAGTTGACCATGACTGGACGCAGAACCACCTGCCCCTGAAATAAGTGCAACCATCAGCTTACATTTCTTTTGTTCTTCTTTACTTTTTCAGCTAAACTATAGCTGTATGGATTTGTTAAGTTCTGGGGTATGGGAAGTCTCATAAACTCTGTGGTATTGAAAAGTCTCATAAATCAGGTTTTTTAAGTTCTGAGGTATAGGAAAGTCTTAGATATTCTAAAGTATGGGGAAGTCTCATAAATTCTAAGGTATGGGGAAGTCTCATTAATTCTAAAGTACATGAAAGTCTCAAAATGTTCTACATTTGTTATCAGGTGAACATCTCCATGAAGGCAAACCTTATTAGTTTATGGTGCAAAAGGTTTTGAGCTAAACCCTTAGTTCATAAAAAGTAGCTAAAATATTCACCAAATGATTCTTCAATCACAAATATAACAAATAGACAATGTTAAGAGAAAACATTATCTATGTTCATGTTACAGCATTCAAATTTAAAAGAAAAAATAATTTAGCATAAATATTAATACTAAGTACGCCTATTAATATTAACCTTTTTGCAACACATTTATTAATATTAACCCTTTTGCATCACAGTAATTTAAAAAATTACTCATTATTCCTACCTCAGCAGTTTGATAAAACGGATCCTGGAGTTCTTTAGGTACATTGCAGCCATACAATTTGGACAGAAGCCATGAAAGGGATGACCTTAACTTGGCCTGGCAAAACATAAATATATACAAAATGAATTCTAATAAAACAAATGTAAGCTTGTGGGAAAAAGTGATAAATTAGCTGACTTGAATCTTGGACAAAGCTACTAACATTAAATCTAGATATCTACATAAAAATTGTATAAATTAAAAACAGTAAAGATGAAAAAAAAAAATATTGATGTTAAACTGGATAAAGCAACAAAAATAAGAAAATAATTCACATTCTGTAATGGAAAAAGCTTTTGAATGAAACAGACTAACAGATTATGCATTTTTTTTAACAAAATTAAACAATGAACATTTCTTATGTAGTGACTTTAATGAACTGCAACTACAAATATGGACAAAAACACAACAAAACAGACACTGAAGTCTTGGAAAACACACCTGGACTGGATCTATCCTTTCTGTGTCTAGTCTAGTTTTAGAACTAATAGAATAGTTAGAACCCTTGCCATCAACAATATCCTCTTTATGAACAACCAAACTAGATTTCTGACCACCTGGATAACTTGGTGAGCTTACACCAATGGTTTGAGTGGCTGATACATCCAACTGGCCAAATGGAACATAATCAGCATTGGGCGTTGGTGTGTTATCAATATCGGTATGATATGGTGCACTTAGGTTGGTAGTGGAGGCACTGACATCTGCTTTTGGTGTTAACTGGTTATCCTGTGGGCAATATGGACCACTAAACTGCAAAGGTCCTAAATTGCATTGCAAAGGCCTGATACTCACTTCAGGATGGTTTAAACTACACGAGTTCTGCAAAAGTGAACTATTTCTCTTGTTTGAACTAAGATCATTTATGTTTGTGGTTTGTGGCGTATTCACGGAATGATAATCCATCTCACTGAACTGTAAACTACTAAGACTGTCCATCATACTGATACTTTGAATGTATCCAGAATCTGTATCAGCAAACATCCCATCAAAGGACTCCCTATCCAGAGATGCAGAATAATCCAGGCTGTCATCTAGCTTGTCATTGTGAGAAGGGGAAGGCATCTTCATGGTCCTGTTCTCAACACAGCTTTCCATTGAGCTTATAGACTGGCTCAGTATGCTTTCTTCACAGAGGCTATCAACACTCCATTTGTCATCCTCACTATCAGTGGCCAGCTGGCCATCATCTACCACACAACTTTTAACCACTGGGAAAGGTACTTTTAGGTTGGGGTGCACCCAGGATTGTCTAACATTTCCAGACATTAAATACATGTCCGGATTTACTCCCCTTTGACTTAGATATAATGCCAGAGCATTTGTGTCATAGTCAGCATCAGTTTCCTCAGCCACTTCAGACAAAATCAAAGGCTTTAAACCAAACAATCTCTTTTGCTTTGGAGATCTACCAGTCAAGTCCACACGATGGTAAACATGACTGTTAATGAAGCCTTCAGTACCTTCATTATTCAGATCATCTAAGTCAAATATTTCTTGTTCATTATCTAATCTATCTTCATCCACCTCCTCATCATCATCAACAGTTGCTTCAATATCGCCTTCATCATCAATCCTACCACCATCATTGTCATCGTAAACAATGTTATCATCAGGGTCATTATCAGAAATGTAATTATCAATTTCAACATCAGCAATGTTATCACCATTGTTATCCTCAGCAATGTTATCAGCATTGTCATCCTCAGCAATGCTGTCAGCATTGTCACCATCTACAATATTATCATCACTGTCATAACCACCAACAAAAAACTCATGATCAGTAATTTCATCTTTCTCAGCATCAACATTACATGCACCATCACACACCGAGTCTACTATTTTGGCTTCATTTGTAAAAAAGTTGTCCATATTTGTAAAATTTTGCTCACATTCAAAACTCTGTTTATTTTTCGTATTTAAGTTTACAGTTATGACATCCATCACATCTTTAACATCAAATGCTTCAATGACTTGTGCATTTGCATCAACACTACCAATGTTATTTCTTTCTGTGTCAGTAGAATAGTTGAGTTTGCTTTGTTTATCTAGGTTAGTTTTCACTTGTGTTGATGTATTGTTATATGAGTTTTGTGTAGATGAATTAATTACTGGAGTAGAGAGTTTTGACATTGTGTCTTGGGCTGATATATTTAATGGTGCAATGTGTGTTGATTCTTGAGATAATGGTGTTTTTGAAGATGTAACATCAGATGATTCCAATGTTAGTGTGTCTTGAGAAAATTTCAATGATGTATCTTTTTCCACTTCTGATGGTAGTATATATTGTGTAGATTGCATTGGTGGTATTTCTTGTGTTGATTTTACTTGTGTATCATGTGTTGATTGCAATGGTGTTGTATCTTGTGTTGATTGCAATGGTGTTGTATCTTGTGTTGATTGCAATGGTGTTGTATCTTGTGTTGATTGTAATGGTGTTGTATCTTGTGTTGATTGCAATGGTGTTGTATCTTGTGTTGATTGCAATGGTGTTGTATCTTGTGTTGATTGTAATGGTG
Organism: Biomphalaria sudanica; assembly: GCA_036873155.1. Classification (NCBI taxonomy): domain Eukaryota; kingdom Metazoa; phylum Mollusca; class Gastropoda; family Planorbidae; genus Biomphalaria; species Biomphalaria sudanica. The sequence continues at coordinate 904,192 of JAZGLO010000828.1, read as the reverse complement.
TTGTATCTTGTGTTGATTGTACTGGTGTTGTATCTTGTGTTGATTGCACTGGTGTTGTATCTTGTGTTGATTGCAATGGTGTTGTATCTTGTGTTGATTGTAATGGTGTTGTATCTTGTGTTGATTGCAATGGTGTTGTATCTTGTGTTGATTGCAATGGTGTTGTATCTTGTGTTGATTGCAATGGTGTTGTATCTTGTGTTGATTGTAATGGTGTTGTATCTCGTGTTGATTGTACTGGTGTTATATCTTGTGTTGATTGCAATGGTGTTGTATCTTGTGTTGATTGTAATGGTGTTGTACCTTGTGTTGATTGTACTGGTGTTGTATCTTGTGTTGATTGCACTGGTGTTGTATCTTGTGTTGATTGTACTGGTGTTGTATCTTGTGTGGATTGTACTGGTGTTGTATCTTGTGTTGATTGTACTGGTGTTGTATCTTGTGCTGATTGTAATGGTGTAATATCTTGTGTTGATTGTACTGGTGTTGTATCTTGTGTTGATTGTACTGGTGTTGTATCTTGTGTTGATTGTACTGGTGTTGTATCTTGTGTGGATTTTATTGGTGATAGATTTTGGTTTGATTTTTTTTGAGCTGTTTCTTTTCTTGATTGTACTAATGGTCTTTCAGGTTTTATTTGCACTGTTGGAGTTTCTTTTGATGATTGTATTTGCAGTTTATTGTGTGATTCTTCTGGTGGTATTTTTTCTACAAGTGGTACTTCTTGTGTTGGTTTTGATGGTATTTCTTGAATTGAATTTACTAGTGGTATGATTTGTGTTGATTCTTTTTGTGGTGTTTCATTTTTGAATTGCAATGGTTGATTTCTTTTCATTGATTGTACTGTTCTTGTTTCTTTAACTGATGGTGTTTGCTGTGTCAGAGGTATAGTTGAATTACCTTGTGTAGATGCTACTGTTTCAGGTGATGGTTGTACTACTAATGCTTCATGGGGTGATTTTAGTGTTGGCATTGATTGTACAGAAGGTGTTTCTAATGAGGACTGTACTAATGGTGTTGATTGCTGTAATAATGTAACTTTTGATGGTTGTTTTAAGGGTATTTCTGGTGTTGCATGTACAACTGTTGTATTTTGTGTTGATTCTACTGATGTTGTATCTTGTATTGATTTTACTGATGTTGTTTCTTGTGTTGATTTTACAGATGTTGTATCTTGTGTTAATTCTACAGATGGAGTATCTTGTGTTAATTCTACAGATGGAGTATCTTGTGTTGATTCTACTGATGTTGTTTCTTGTGCTGATTCTACTGATGTTGTTTCTTGTGTTGATTCTACTGATGTTGTTTCTTGTGTTGATTCTACTGATGTTTCTTGTGTTGGTTTTACTGATGATGTATCTTGTGTTGATTTTACTGATATATTTTGTGTTGATTCAACTGATATTGTATCGTGTGTTGATTCTACTGATGATGTATCTTGTGTTGATTCTTCTGATGGTGTATCTTGTGTTGATTTTACTGATGTATTTTGTGTTGATTCTTCTGATTTTGTATCTTGTGTTGATTCTACTGATGGCGTTTCTTGAACTACATATTCTTGTACTACCAATGCTGATTGTACAGGTGTTGTACCTTTTAAAGCTTGTGGTACTGATGCTGTTTCTACTACTGATTGTACAGGTGCTGAGCTTTCTAGTGCTTGTGGTACTGGTGCTGTTTCTACTGCTGTTTGTACAGGTGTTGTACTTTCTAGTGCTTGTAGTATGGATTTTTCTACTGCTGATTGTAAAGGTGTTGTACTTTCTAGTGCTTGTGGTTCTGATGCTGTTTCTACTACTGACAGCAGTGATGTTTCCAGTGTTGCTTGTACTGATGATGTCTCTAGCAATGTGTGTTCTGATGATGTTTCTAGTAAAGAGTGTGCTGATGGTGTTTCTTTTTCTAGAGGTGTATGATGTGTAGAATCTACTGGTGGTATTTCTTGTTTAAGTGATTCTTTTAGTGTCCATTTATCAGACTGCCCTTCTTTAACTGAGCATTCTAATGATAATCTTTGAACTGATTGTGCAGGTGGCCTTTCTTGTATCAATTCTACTGCTGATGTATCAGAGTCATCTGCTGGTGGTGTATTTTTTGTTGAATCTTTCTGTATCGATGATTCTTGAGGCAGTTCATAGCTGGGTATCAAGGATACTGGCCGTATAATTACACCTGTTTTGACAATACCCATGATTGTCACTCTCTGGCAGGAGCTGCACCTGAATCCCGGCACGTCTTCCCTGTGCGCCCCGTTGACACTCACAGCGGCGCCTTCCGCTGCAGTACCGCAGTCGTCCTCCTCACACGAAAGAAACACATCCTCGTCCTCGTCGAGGGAGGCGCCCCTGAAACCTGACATCTTTACCAGTTGTGTCACATATCAGGCTACCATATATGTGGAAAGTGTGTTAATCGCACACAATACACTATGTGCCAGCATGTCAACCGAAAGGTTATATCACAAGTGAGTCTTGATCCTTGTTCTCTTTCTTCAGTACTCACAACTTGTGTCAGGGCATAAAAATAGATAAGATGTTTCGGTTGATCATATCCATAGGAAATACACAAGCACCGAGTTTCAGTCAGTACATAGATCTATTATTCCAATGAATTTTCAGTACACATTCACATTAGAAGAGTCCATAACTTGTTCCCATTCTTTAAAAACACGAGCTAACCTTCAGTGTATAAACCCACACGTTTTAACCAAGCCAGTCAATACCAATTAGAGAAATGTTTCCAAATAATTAATCCTCAATATCAGGCAGTACATTATTTATAAGATGTTCACACACACTGTTGGAAATGACACACAACATTAGCGAACGAAGTGTACATATCAATACGCGGTCAAAATCACCCAGCCTTATCCAGCCCTGTAACGGACTTTGAAAAGAGTAGACGCGTGCACAGATAGGGCTACTCAAAAGATAGACGACATATTGAGCCAATGGAATCTAAGCAGAAAACATACACAAAATAGTTTCAGAAAGAAAGAATGCAGAAAATCTTAACGTCTGCTGTGTGTTTAAAATGAAGAACTTGACAGTCGATAGGAGAATGTTATGGGGTAGTGGGTCTCAATTCTTATGGTCAGTAAGCCGCAGTCCGAAGCTCTCAAGTGCCTGGCCCTTGCATCAAAATACCTAAACTTTTCAACAATCCCACATGCAGAAAACACGAACTTACAAATCTTGTAACATGTCAATGAAAGATAATCCAGAAGAAAATCTAAGAAGGAAATGCATTCGACAATCTGAGAACCACTCTAGCGAGGCACGGGCCAGCTGTGCTAATCCCCGTTCATTCATTGAAAACAAAAGGGGAGGAGGGGATCTAATACTATTTCAGGCTTATATTAATATATATATAGAGTGTATTCTCTTTCAATGCAATGCTGACTCTTAAGCCGGAATACCACATAACTAGTATATCTGAGGGAGGGCTGTGCATATAATCTAGACTAGACAATGGCAGACCTGGCCGGTCCGCTGTATTGATTGCTTTTGCGATCGTTCAATCCCCACGCAGTTAACACCTCTAAAGGAAGACTCAGCAATAGTGCCTATATCTCTAGTAAGGACGAGACACGGAGGCAATGCTGCAACTGTGTACAAGGTAAGAAATAGTTCGTTCCCATTAGTGTCAACGCGGAGCTGGAGTCGTCAACATTATGTTCGGATTCAAACTGTCAAGTAGGTAAACGTTCGTTGAACAATGTTAGTTAAGTGTTCCATTAGTTTAGCTTCTGTTGACAGTGCCAGTACAGTGTTCTGTTGCCTAACCTTCTGTTGCCAATAAAGTGTTCTGTCAATATGTTAATCTTCTGTTAACAGTGCCAGCAAAGTGTTCTGTCAATTAGTTTAACTTTTGTTGACAGTGCCAGTAAAGTGTTCTGTCAATATGCTAATCTTCTGTAAACAGTGCCAGTAAAGTGTTCTGTCAGTTTAGCTTCTGTCATAGTGCAAATAAAGTGATCTATTAGATTATTTTCTGATAAAAATACAATTTAAGTGCTCTGACAATTAGTTTAGCTTCTGCAGACAGTGCTAGTTAAGTGTTCAGTCAATTAGTTTAGCATCTGTTGACAGTGCCAGTAAACTGTTCATTCGATTAGTTTAGCTTTTGTTGACAGTGCCAGTAAAGTGTTTTAACAATTAGTTTAGCTTCTGTTAACAGTACCAGTAAAGTGTTTTGTCAATTAAATTAGCTTCTGTTGAAAATACAGTTGAAGTTTTCTGTCAATTAGTTAGCTTCTGTTGAAAATACACTTGAAGTGTTTTGTCAATTAAATTAGCTTCTGTTGAAAATACAGTTGAAGTTTTCTGTCAATTAAATTAGCTTCTGTTGAAAATACACTTGAAGTGTTTTGTCAATTAGTTAGCTTATGTTGAAAATACAGTTGAAGTTTTCTGTCAATTAAATTAGCTTCTGTTGAAAATACAGTTGAAGTGTTCTGTCAATTAGTTAGCTTATGTTGAAAATACAGTTGAAGTGTTCTGTCAATTAAATTAGCTTCTGTTGAAAATACAGTTGAAGTGTTCTGTCAATTAAATTAGCTTCTGTTGAAAATACAGTTGAAGTGTTCTGTCAATTAAATTAGCTTCTGTTGAAAATACAGTTGAAGTGTTCTGTCAATTAGTTAGCTTATGTTGAAAATACACTTGAAGTGTTTTGTCAATTAGTTAGCTTATGTTGAAAATACAGTTGAAGTTTTCTGTCCATTAAATTAGCTTCTGTTGAAAATACAGTTGAAGTGTTCTGTCAATTAGTTAGCTTATGTTGAAAATACACTTGAAGTGTTCTGTCACTTAGTTAGCTTATGTTGAAAATACAGTTGAAGTGTTCTGTCAATTAGTTAGCTTATGTTGAAAATACACTTGAAGTGTTTTGTCAATTAAATTAGCTTTTGTTGAAAATACAGTTGAAGTTTTCTGTCAATTAGTTAGCTTCTGTTGAAAATACACTTGAAGTGTTTTGTCAATTAAATTAGCTTCTGTTGAAAATACAGTTGAAGTTTTCTGTCAATTAAATTAGCTTCTGTTGAAAATACACTTGAAGTGTTTTGTCAATTAGTTAGCTTATGTTGAAAATACAGTTGAAGTTTTCTGTCAATTAGTTAGCTTCTGTTGAAAATACACTTGAAGTGTTTTGTCAATTAAATTAGCTTCTGTTGAAAATACAGTTGAAGTTTTCTGTCCATTAAATTAGCTTCTGTTGAAAATACACTTGAAGTGTTTTGTCAATTAGTTAGCTTCTGTTGAAAATACAGTTGAAGTTTTCTGTCAATTAAATTAGCTTCTGTTGAAAATACAGTTGAAGTGTTCTGTCAATTAGTTAGCTTATGTTGAAAATACAGTTGAAGTGTTCTGTCAATTAAATTAGCTTCTGTTGAAAATACAGTTGAAGTGTTCTGTCAATTAAATTAGCTTCTGTTGAAAATACAGTTGAAGTGTTCTGTCAATTAAATTAGCTTCTGTTGAAAATACAGTTGAAGTGTTCTGTCAATTAGTTAGCTTATGTTGAAAATACAGTTGAAGTTTTCTGTCAATTAAATTAGCTTCTGTTGAAAATACAGTTGAAGTGTTCTGTCAATTAGTTAGCTTATGTTGAAAATACACTTGAAGTGTTCTGTCAATTAGTTAGCTTATGTTGAAAATACACTTGAAGTGTTCTGTCAATTAGTTAGCTTATGTTGAAAATACACTTGAAGTGTTCTGTCAATTAGTTAGCTTCTGTTGAAAATACACTTGAAGTGTTCTGTCACTTAGTTAGCTTATGTTGAAAATACAGTTGAAGTTTTCTGTCAATTAAATTAGCTTCTGTTGAAAATACAGTTGAAGTGTTCTGTCAATTAGTTAGCTTATGTTGAAAATACAGTTGAAGTTTTCTGTCAATTAAATTAGCTTATGTTGAAAATACAGTTGAAGTGTTCTGTCAATTAGTTAGCTTCTGTTGAAAATACACTTGAAGTGTTCTGTCAATTAGTTAGCTTATGTTGTTATGTTGTTCTTGTTTTAAAGTCTATTATTTCGTGTCACAATAAAAGATTCCCATATATATATATATATAGTTGACAGCAGAATGTCAGGTGATTATATAATAATAAACCAAAGATTACATAGTTGTTACATCTAGCTACTTAATTACATTCACCAAGAAACTAATCCAATAAAATAAAAAAAACAAATACTAGCTAGTTTCAGGACTGCTACGCAGTAAAGGATCAGAGGAATATTTGTTAAAAAGTTTAAACGGAAGGGGGAAAAAGTCTTCGCTGAACCGTTGACTCTGGAGGTCTCTCAGATCTAAACCCCAGTTACCTAAAAGTCGTTGGAATAGTGTGCACTTCACATTTGTTGACTCTGGAGGCAAAGAGGTAGAAAGAGATGTTCAAGGCCCACAACTACACCCAACATTGAAGTCCATATGGTTAGCAGACGTCGCTTCGATAAACAAACAAATTGGTTTAGTCTGACCCGCTCTACTGCAACGTTTTTTTATTCGACACGCTCTTGTTGATTGTAATAAAAAGTGGCCTTTGTATTTTGGTTACTGGGAGGTGGGACGCATTCACGTAGTATCCTGGTCAATACTTTCATCCACCCTAAAAACCTCAACCTAGTCCGTGCTTAGCACATCTCGTTTAGCCCTAATGTTTCAGTTATAATACTTTGTTATATGGTTGCATATAGATCTAGTCGCTTTGAAAGTATTCTTAAAGAAGCTTCAATCGCTAACAATGTGTGCGGCTTGTGACAAAACAGATGATCAAATGCTAATTGTTATCGATCTGGTGCAGTGTGACATCCAGGTGAGACAGTGCAACACCTGTTGATAGTCTCTGCACACCTTTAGGCACAGTAGCCTTTCACCGACATTGGGTCAACTTCATAGATCAAAACAAACAAAAAGTAAGGCCGTATTTCTGAAATGCCACAAGGACAAGTACGTAAACAGTTGTAAGAGGATTGTTTTGTTTCCTTCGAAATTCGGAAATTTGATCGTGTGTTACTAATCTACCTCAATGAATATAACACAAGTGACGGTTCACAATGAAGGATGAGCTTGATAACGTAGGTGTTCTATGAATGCGGTTAGTATTGTCAGTTTTATATCTATCCCTCGTGCTGGAGTAGCTTCTGGAAAACGAACTTAATTTGGCCACTGGCTTTAGGTTTTGTTGGACAAGATATATAGGTCACAGCTTGGTCTGCGTGGCCACGAGCTACATTCCTCCTAAATCAAAGACAAGCCATAGAAATGAATATGTCGTTCCCTCTGTAAGCGTTGAATTCTGATTAAATGATACCAATGCTCAGCACTAGTTCCTATAACATTGTTGTGTCAGATACTGGGGATCACTACTGGGGATCATTCAAATTGTTAATCCCTACGTGCTTGTTGTTTCATGCATTCCTACACCAGTCAGTGTGCACTACATAGCGACTGGAAGCTCTTTGTTGTTTTCTTTGTTGCAAACTCGCCACTGTCACATCTGACAAAGATGCCATAGTACCATTGAATCTTGCGACATAACCTTAGAAGTGAAGCATCAGGCTGGTAAAGAAGCTTGGAAGATTTGCTCTGGTGAGCCGTGCCAGGCACTTTTTCCTATCATTCGATGTTAATTGTCAGAGGCAGGTCAGGGTTGAAGTGATCACTTTTTGAACAGTTCAAAGAAGTAAACTGCCTGATGGCAATCTTCACAGGTTGATAGACATTCATGTCATTCAGTATTACCACATCAGCACGTTTGCTTATCATCTACAACAGCATGCACTTATTGCAGCAATTCAATAATTTATTTTTGCTGATATTTGGAACAGTTTCCACATTTCCAATCATTTTGAAATGGAAGTGCAAGAGTCCTCTAGCAGAGATATTACATTAATTAGCAACAAATTCATTTTGTGTACTTAGTTGTTTTTTTTTGTTTGTTAGTCGAATATTTCAGAAGCCACTAAAGAACGATATTTTGACCTCCAAATCAACAGCTAGTACACAAGAGAAACATTGTTTTCAAACAAGCGGACTGCCACGGCCAATTTGTTTTTCTCCCTTTCCTGTCGAAATGGGCCCAGATTATTTCCCTCTCTTACGGATCAACCGGGGGGGGGGGGTAAGCGCTCGGCTTCGAAACCTGGGGTTCTGGGTTCGATTCTCGGCAAAGACTGGGATTTTTAGGGTGCCCACGAGTCCACACAACTCTGATGGACCGGACTTTAGTAGTTGTGGAAAATAAAGGCGGTTGGTCGTTGTGCTGGCCACATGACACCCTGCTCGTTAGCCGTTGGCCACAGAGTCAGATGACCTTAACATCATCTGCCCTATAGATCGCAAGGTCTGAAAGGGGAACTTTTTACTTTCTTGCAGGTCAAGACATTTTATAGTAATGTAACTTTGTGAAAGAGTCACCATTGGTATTAATTTATTGAAATGATATGCAACAAAGGTCTACCACAGCCCTCTGTATAGTCAGTGTCGAAAGCTTCCACTACGCCAGTTTATATTTTAAAAAATATTTGTATTTCCTGCAACTGCATCTAATAACTGATCTCTCTGAAACATCAATTTTAAGATGAGTCCTTGGTGATTGAGATTTCAAAAGAGAAGTAGGTTGACACGATAATGGCATGCCTTTACGATTCCTTGACACTTATACATATTTCAAAATGAAGGTATCTTTGTGAAAACAAAGTTGGATAACTAATAAGTCATTAAACAGTGGTGACTTGAATGTCTTGGAGCTCACAACAGAGACGCAGTTAAAGAATTGCCCATGCAAAAAAAAATAAAAAATTCTTACATTTTATAATGTTAAGGGTGCGCGCAAACTCCGTTTACGTATTTTCTTTGGAAGAGCTGCTCGTGGTCTTTCAGTTCCTGGGGACATGTGCAGCCCAAGTCTCCCCGGCAGATCCAACAAGAGGCTCAAGATAACTTTCAACACTGCGGACTGTTCCAAGAAGAAGCGATGTGCAACACCAAGCAATGGTGTAGTGGAACCACGAGAATGGCATCTTGCATCAATACATGTTTTGAATTATTTTGGCTTAAAAAATAAACTAAGATACGAGTGTACTGTCTTTTCAATGAACTAACGCAAATAAATACAATTTTTTCGTTGCAGCCCACTTAAATGTGAAATAGAAGAAAAGATGGTCAACTTAAGTCTGTCTATAGATTTCAATGAAACACACAAAACAGAACCTCTTTAGACAATGCATGTCAAAACGAAGCAAGAATGTTCTGATACAACTAGACCCCAAGATGTACTTACGTCATTGCCCAGGTGACAGGACTCAGGTAAGGAAATTAAGTTCCTCACTTCGACCACCATATTACTGACACATCGTATTCATCCGAGTTCAGGCCCACATCAACACACACCGATACAGCGTATACTCCGAACTCCAATGTTAAAGTGTGTAGGCTCTACGCAGCGATGAGTTAACCCACCACTCTTACTCACTCTAACGACGCAAGAAAGGCAGAAAACACCTACGAGACTCACAGGCTTTTTATAGACACACAACTCGTTTTTAATTTTCCTTTTTAATCCGGTTATTTCGCTGTGCATAAAACAAAATTTTCTTTTAACGATCTTAGATTTTATGGATACATCACAACAAGTTGTCATTCAATTTAACAAGACTACGTAAGTGATCTCTGTTGTGCAGAGTAAGTTTACAGGTGAAACAGCAGGCCCCCCCCCACCCCCCCTTCCGTTCCCCTTGGTAATTACTTTTCTTTCTTCTATGTAGGTGTGTGAGTATTTCATCCCCATCTGACTCAACTCACAGCAGAACCTTTACCTTCAGCATCGTGACTTTAAAACTGACTGTGAGCTACTCTTGCTCTTAGATTAAGTGCTCGATAACTGTGGTCAGTCTTACTAAACCAAAAAAACGTGGCTATAACAGTAGTGACCTAGTGGTCATTATAAGAATGCCCGACACCGTCAACTAAATGTTTCCTTATGAGCCGTGTTTCCCCAATCCAGTTCCGGAAGAACTCCGTTGTCCTCAAATCGAGCTCTTTCCAAACTCTGCATTGGGATGAACGGTAGTTACACGTATAAAAAAAAAAAACTTGCAAATGTATATAATAAATCTAAATAATATAAGGTTGAACAAAAATAACTTGACAAACTTACAAGAAATATACATAATGAGTTAATGTAAGCGTTATATATATATATAAAGGAACCGTTTCTCTACAGTATGAAGTCCAGAAGAAATGGTGGGTGGACGAGTCACGTAGACAAAAATAATGTTGTCTGATAAAAGAATAGCCCGATTGCTAACTCTGCCATCCAACCCAATTGTTGAGTTTGTGGCATTAGATTAGATAATAAATTCACTAGAACAAACACTTAGAGAAAGAAAAGACTTGATTTGAAACGAAGAGATTGATGGTGTTGTTACTATTCTCTAACAAAGGTAACTTCCATTCAACGCCTGTAGGTTCAAAGGTTAGGATAGTTCATGTCATTTCCCTGTGTTTTTTTTATGGTCAGTTAGTCTCTTGGCGATTACGTTATTAAATAAGTACCGGTAGTTTCTGAACATCTCTATGTTTCACTAATGTCCATTGTATTTCGTGTATTTCTAATAGTTTAAATGTCATTTTTATTTACTAACCGCGTGCTTAAATTAGTTTACACAATTGTAAACGAAATTCGCCTACTTATTTCATCTTTCATAATATTTGTATTTCAAGATCCATCCCTCCCAGTTATGTAAAGAACAATCCCAATGCGTATAGACTCAATGAAATGTAACCAAAACGTGAGTCTAAAAAGACGGAGCATTCAAGTTCAAACACGGGGGCTGTGGCAGTAGCAGCCAACTAATGCTAGTCAATCGTGTGGAGAAAGTAACAAAAAAAAATAATTAACCATTAAAGGAGTTCCCGCATGACGTCATATTGACAACAAACACACACACGTTACTGAAACAGGAATGCAAACACACATTACTCAGCAATGTAAACACTTCAACCACTTATAAAAAGGGAGCCCCTCTTCTGACCTGCTTACAACGGGAAGTTGTATATCTTAAAATGTGATTAAGTAGCCACAAGTCTAGGTGCTTCTTAAAAAAACAAAAAAAACGAACTGCAATTGACAAAGTGTCCTAAATATATGTGTGTGTGTGTGTGATGGGTTGTATATATGTCTAAATGTGCATGTCGTACGTGGCTGACTAACACGTAGAACCTACAGACGTTCTTGATAGCCAGAAAGGCGTTTCATGCTCTGTGTCGCTGTGGGAGCATCATGGACAAATTGGGATGTCAAAACGATGGCCCGTGGACCGAGCATGGGCCTACGTAATAAAACGACCATTTGAAACATTAGGATCCGGACGCCCTGGTTGTGTGGTATGAAAGTATCTAGTGTGGCCTAATAAGTGACATAGTGCTAATACCCCGGCACACTTGTTCATATCAACTTTGACTGGTGGTCAATAAAAAGGTTGATACCCATTAATTTGCTATTACCTACGTATAGAAAAAAAAAAAGACATCCCTTATGTAACTTTACACAGTGCATTAAGTATAAACGCCCTCACCCTCAAGCCGTTTTTAAACTAACATTCCCATCGTCTATGAATAACAGCTCAACAAGAGTTCACTGCAGTGGTGACCAAAATTAATCGGCCTTGGGGCGATACAATTTTAGATACGCTGGTCAGGGGCCGCATCGAATCCCATGGAACAGAGCCCGTGCGCTTTCATTAAGCAATAAATACAGGATAGAACCGCTTCGCTTGCTGGATATGGACCGCGGGCAGTCAGCTGGGTATCACTAGTGCAAAGAATGATACGAAAGACAATTGTGTATGCCAGGCTACAAATAGAATGGTTATTAGTATTACCAATTTTTTAACGAAGAAATAGTATGTAAAAATAGCTTTTTAAACTGCACATATCGACCTACAACCTATAAGAATATTAGGAGGCTGAAAGTGTAGCCAGAAGATCATTCCCAAAATTTTTTAAAAAAAAAGGGGGGGGGGTTGCAAAAAGATCAACTAAGATAACATAAAATATTTAAGAATTCCGGCATATTTGACAAAGTATTTTGAAGTGTCGTACGCTATTGGCCTTAAAGGATCACCTAATGCGGCGGCCAGCCTTAAACCACATTTAATGTAAGAATATTTAAAATGATCTATTTGAAGCTAGCCGTTCAAAGAACATCAGATAGGTGTCTACTTAAGCGTCAACAAGCACGTGTGAGATCTGAATCACTGCACAGCGCACACACTTAAACCACATAGTCAGAACGATTTCATCCTAAGAGACTGCGCCACACTGACACAGAAATCGCCATACACATCTGACAACACACTAGAAAACCCCCCAAACACACTAGCACTAGATTGACGTGTGGCGCACAGTCGAATGCAACATATCCCACACCCCTCCCTAAATGACAATATCAAAAGGTAAACACACATTTCTAAGGGGCTGGAAGGATGCACAGAACTGGAAGATCCCAACACGACTAGCGCTTCGGCTGAACTATTTCCGTCTCGGGCACCCCCGCCCAATAACTTAAAAGTTTTTTTTTTTAATATTGTAAACCCCCCCCCCAGCATATTTTTTTACAATCACATTACGGTACGCGCACACACATGTACCTTTAAGTATTTTTTTATTACCGTTAAACTTGCCCTCAGGTGTGGTAGACGGGGAGGGAGGGAGGGCTGCATTGAACGCTACTGTCACCAACTAATGCACCACACTTGTAGAGCGCTATTAATAACTCTTTCCAAATGACAGCTTGAAATGGCTCGGTCGTCTGCTTCCATTTCAACGCAAAAATCTTCGTATTCTTACCTCCCTTGCCACACTTCAACAGACGCCGAAATTCACTATATTTTTATACTTGTGTAAGCACAAACAAAACGAAAGTCGTGTAACTTCTTAGGGATGTCAAGTCTTAGATCCATCATATAGTGGGTACGATGGGAAGTATCGCGGGGGGGGGGGGGATTTTTAGTGTGGGGAGGCGGATCAGGGTAGATAAGAGCAATACAAGCAATACTTTTATTTTCTCAAAATATAAACCTTTCCTAAATTAATCATCATTACGAGATCTTAGCTCATTGGCAGTAGCGTAGCTAAGATGTGGGGACGGGGGTCTAAATTTGAAACACCCCCAGGGTCCCACTAGAGGGGGTTCCCCAAAAAAGAGTGATTTTGTTTTTGCAATAAATATTACGCCATTATCTCCTGTCATGATGTGGAATGTCAAAATGCAGAGGCCCCTTAAGAGGTCAAGCCCCTCCCCCGGCCCGCAAATCCCTAGCTACGCCGCTGCTCATGGGCACTTTGACACAGCGCGCCGATATTATTTCATTTTTAATAATTTAAGATACAAATCAAGTGCATTTTATCTGATGTACCAGCCATTGAGAGCGAGTGAATGATGACTAAATACTTGCAACTAACCCTTCGGGCCGGGTGGGGGCGGGGAAGGAGACAGGTAAAAAAAATGGATAATGGGGAAATGGTTTCAACATCTCGAGGTTAAGAGGGGATGGTGATGGTAGTAGTAGTATGGTATTGGTGATGACAGCGACAGATTTGCTCAAAACGTCAGAGGACAGACAGGATGTGACGCAAGTAACCTTGACATTCACTCAACAAAGTAACTGAAGGCAATGACAAAAAAAACAAAGCTCTGAATAAGAGTTATTGTTAAACAAAAGCCATTGTTTCAAGGCAGAGGTCATAGAATTCAAGTTGTCTCCATTCTATTCACACACACTGTTACCTCCATAGAAAAGGACAAGATATTTTGTTCTACAAAGCTCAAGTTCCATGTCGATGATCAAACGGGTTTCTCTGTTCACCTGATGTAAATGCTACAATTTGAATGCCATCAACGTGAATTTCAGTTCACTTGTGCGTCCGCGCCTAAAGGAAACACTAAAACAATTTGCTAGTTAGGGTCACACTATGTGAAGGCGGTGACGAGCTCACTAAGCTGAGATTGAATTGGGCGTAGACATTTATGAAACCCTGGAAATTCTCCCTCACTATATGAAACACCTAATTTAAAAAAAAATCAGGTCGACTTTCTGGCGCCCCTTTTCCATGCAGAAAACTTAAGCCAAATTTTTAGTGCACAGATTCTCACTCAATTAAAGATGACATGATGCATGCCTGAGTATAAAAATGTACTCAGTTTTCTTTTCGTTTCTGTTTATCCTAGTTTTTTTATCTTTATTATTTCGCTTCTGTAAATCCTAGTTTTTATACGTTTCCATAGTCTTTAGTCGGTTGCGGCTTGCCAAAAATAGCTATACCACTAAGAATATGCTAATAGGCTACACTAACATGCACTATACAGTGACCAAAAGAAAAAAAACAACGTCGGGACAATTCGTTGCAGAGTGTCTGTAGTGTAAGATTATCAACTACATTGTGCTGCTGGTTGAACACTGGCAACACTGTAGCCAAGTCTCGTAAGCAAATTCTGGTCGTTAGAATGCTGTGGTGCCTGTTGACATTTTAAACCAACAGATTGAACTTAACATGGCATGCCGTATGCAAAATAAAATGACAGGTCGCGCCTACCTATCTCCTGTACATCTTGCAGTCAGAGCATTATGCTCCCCCCCCCCCCCTTTTTCTCTCTTTTCACTTAGTTCTCTTCGGAATGTGACAGACTCGTGCTACAGGTTTAATGAGATTAAGACTGGAGTGTCTGTACAGCCATGACCTAATGGCGAGAGGAGACATACGACTTTGTGAAACAACTTTATTTTTGTCCTTCTTGTTTATCCCAGGACAAAAGCTCTCTGGAAATAGCAGTCCCTTTCAATCAATAAGACATCTATTTGGCCTGAACATGATAGTTATTGTCAGTCCCAATGGTTTGGATGTTGAATTTTTACAGGGGCGTTGCAGACTTTCTCATATCAATGAGTGTTTGCACAAACCAGTATCACTTCGTTAAACATACCCTAACAGAGTGATGCCCAAAATACGACTCGAGGGCCAGATCCGGCCCGCGACGTGGTTTCATCCAGCCCGTCGAAAGGTCGGCACAAAATATAGGAAATCCCCCCCCCCCCCAAATGTTCAAAATTTATCTTTACCTACGTTAGGGCCCTTACTTTTGTCAAATGGATTACTACCAAGGAATTTAACTTTTGTGCGTTCATGAAATAGGACTATAGAAGCTACTAGGAAAAGTGAACGGATCTTTACTTTTTTTGTAAAACATGATACCATTGCTAGCAAACATGTTTGTTTTTATAAAGAAAATGTGACTGTTTTTAAGAGTAAAATTCAAATATTCCAATAATTCAATGTAAGCACTAGATCCTCGGGTTCGAAATAAAATAGTTTCAGGTCAATTTCATTAAGTTTTTGTATCTTTTCCATCATGTAGCCCGCGACACTAGTGTTGGCAATTAAAATGGCCCGCAGATTGAATTAGGTTGGGCAACACTGCCCTAACATCCAAATCACAAATGCAGCTGGGGATTACCGGAAACAAAAAAAATGCATTTTAAAATTTGTACTTAAAAATGAACAAGGACAATATTAATGTATCAACTATCTTTTGAATACGGTCATTCATGCTTACAGAAAAATTCTAAAAATAACCGCACTTCTCTCCTTTCCCTCCCTAACAGTGAGTCACAACATTCGTGTGGTCAAATACTGAGTTGTGTTTTCAAACATGAAGCCGAAGCATGTCTACGTAAATACATACTGGACATTGATGGCCATTTGTGTTAACTTGGCTCCATTATCCCCAACGATGTTCTACTGGATAAAGACATCAACAACAAGATAGCCAAGGCAATGGACACCATGTCATGGCTGCAGAAAAGAGAATGGGGCAATACCTCGCTGACTACCAAAGTCCTATCGAACCTGCGTGATGAGCAATCTGCTATACTGTAGTTAAACATGGTCCGCCTGATCTTGGTCATATTTACATATTGTTACAAGGGGGGACACGACATTTCGTTCACCGACAAATTGTTCACGACTTTTCGTTCACCAGACAATTCGTTCACGCGACTATTCGCTCACAGACAACTTGTTCACCGACAGTTGGTTCACGACAAATCGTTCACGCGACAATTCGTTCACTGGATATTTCCAAAAACAAAAAATTGCTAGAGATCGGGCCTGATCCGAAATTCTTTGTAAATTTTTGTTTGTTTGTTGTTAATATTTTGTTAACGAGGACAGTATGTGATAAAAAAAGAGATCTTACAAGCAAGTTGAACCATTTAAATGGGACCCCACTTTACTATAGGTAACATTTCTACTTTCAACATGTAGGCCTTCTTTTACACTCATGTCCATCATGTAGTCTTGTTCGACCTACCCATATTTGCTTATCTTCTTAATAGCGGTCCAGAGGTTTAATTAACATACCCATTTCATTGACAAAAACAAATCTTATCTTATATAATACAGACGTTTCTTCAAGTGACTGGTTTTCCTAGCAGGCTCAGACACACTAGTATTTTTTCCACAATCCTTTCAGTGTTTTTACGAGAGATAATTTAGATTTTTAACAATGGTACTAGATTTGGTACAATATATGGTTTCACTGTTCAACTCTGAACGTCACATACTAGATACAGATCTAAGGTTAATACTTATCAATTAAGACATCTAAGAAAAAAAAACTAATTACATATACAACACTAGGAAATATTTTGGTTCCCTATCAGAAAATTAGAATTTATCGCAATACAACAAAATAAAATTGTTTCAATAAATTTGTTATTGAAGTCAAAGCAATCAAATTAGTCTACCAATGGGTGGTCACATATAGAAACAAGTTAACTAAAATAAAAATAAAATAAAACTTCTTTTAAACTTGATGGAAAGTACTATACTAGTGTCTAGTAGATATTTTCAAGGTTAACAGATTGAACATGTGTATAGGTAATGTCCAATAAAGTTTTATGACTTCCAGTGGAGCCAGTCTGTCTAGCACTCAACTAGGTGTTAACTAGAGTATCCAGATGAATGGGTAGAGTCCCGGTAGATGACCAAAAAAAAAGAGGGGGGTGTAAAGGTATATTAAAGGTGAAAGTAAAAATGTTACCTATAGTAAATAGTAAAGTGAGGTCCCGTTTACATTTTTCAGCTAGCTTGTAAGATCTCTTTTATTCTTTGAAGTATTATTTTTGTATCACCTACTGTCCTCATGAACAAACTATTAACAAGAACAACAACGAAATGAAATCAACTCGTGTGTGACCTGATCTCTAGACATTTTTGTTTGTTTTTGGAAATAATAGCTACACAAGTTTTAATGTAAATAAATGAAACACGCGAGGAGAATATATAATATTAACAATATGTTACTATCCAGTGAACGATTTGTATGTGAATTATTTGTCCGTGCCGTGAACGAATAGTCGCGTGAACGATTTGTCGTGAACCAGCTGTCGGTGAACAAGTTGTCTGTGAGCGAATAGTCGCGTGAACGAATTGTCTGGTGAACGAATAGTCGCGTGAACGAAAAGTCGTGAACGAAATGTCAGTGAACGAAATGTCAGTGAACGAATTGTCGTGGAACCGTTACATGGTAACAAACATTCTGTATGTGATCTAAAATAAGGTTGCCAACTTCTAAGGTATACTAATGTATGCGAACGCGACATGAAGCTCTTCAAACAGTTAGGGAAAAGAAGCAATGGATAAATCCAGGTGGAAAACAAGCATAAATTGTGCCGATGTGCCCAAAATCACAGATGGCGTATACACCAGAAGTAGAAAGCAGGGTGAAAGTGTTACAGAGTCTGGTGATTATAGATACCCTAACCTGTGACTGCAGTTGTGTATGAAGGATTAGCCTCAGCTGACAAATAGCAAAGAGAAAAGATTGTCTATGGAGACGTTAAATGTCACAGAGCAATACACGTCAAGCATTTGCTTTTTGGCAAAATCTAAACGGACTGGTTTTTTATAAATCGTACACAAGTCAACTGACGCACCAGACACACCTAAACACAATAGACAAACTATGCATCTTGCACCGAAACTGACCTTAGTACGCCATTTGCATTATTTAGTCGCTGGCGCAAGTTTGTCAGGACCACACATACACACACGACCTTCTAGATCTAAAATGTGCTACTTTTGACACCGATGAACTCTGCTGAAAATCTCTGTTTACCCACAAGTCCAATTTCATTCAACTAGTTGCAAACCATGTACCTAGATCTTTATTTAGCACGCACTAAACGCTTTTCAGTCAAAGTATCAAAGGGTTGTACATTTATGGGGGATTTTTAAAAGCAATTTACGCCTACTTTCTTCCTACTATTACTTTTTTTTTTTAAAAATCAAAAATTACTACACCTACTAAGCGTATAAATGCTGATCTCAAATTGCTTACTGTTTGAAACAGTCAAAAAGCTGGGTCAAATGAACAGCACAGAAACATTTAAGAATATTATATTTTAATTAATTAAGGGAAAAGTTGGTTGACAAAATATTTTTAAAGATGGTCTTGAAGATAGCTCACTGCCTACATTACAAGACTTCACACGGCCACTGTCAGAATGTCTCAATCAGAGGTGTAGTGAAAGGGTTGGCATGTGGGGTGCATCATGGCCTGGGTGTCACGTGTTTATTGTGTTTATTTGACTTGGAGTTCTTGATGCTATAAACTTGTGACATATGTGGGTTCGGAGGTGCCTTGATTATAGTTCAAACACTTTAATAATCAATGAAGTAACAAAGTGCTGATAGGTTTTCTTGAGTTTTAATTATTTAAAACTTGAACTTGAAACAATAAATGTATGTACAAAGATATATATAAAACAGATACAGGATTCAGTGAAAATGTTCAATAAAATGAGTAAATATTTACTTTAAAACTTAGCGACTTCTAAGCCTAACTTTCTAGCTCTCTCCCGTCTCAAGCTAACACTCCGCCTTTTATATCTTTCTTTAGAATCAAGAACCGTGACATCTCAATACCCATCCTTGACTCGTTTACATTTAATTTTCCCCTCAATTGTTTCTGTAATTTAACCTACGCCAATTATGTCTCCCTGCTGTAGCCTTAAACTAAGTTTTAATCTGTGTTTTTCTGGCATTTAAGCGTGGGTACGCTGACCTGGTTTGAGATAGGTACAATGTCCTCATTTTGTAAACAATGAGGTGTCACTAGGGACGTGACATATACCCCCCTCTTCCTAAGCGGGATGCATGTTGAGTAAAACGGAACTGCAACCGCTCAATCTTACATATAATAATGGTACTAACGTACAAAGGTATTACAGTTACTTCTTCCATGTATAAAAATAATATTCAATAATATGCAGTATTCTAGTTTTAGAATTCTTCACAATAATAACATATGTAAGCATGGCAAATACAGCAAAATTCAATAAGATATATTATAGTAATAAAATGAATGTCATAAGACTTGAAATCTTCCATCCAATGGGAATATTAACATACATATACATTTCATATATAATCATTTTTAGTCAATGTATGAATCAAATTTTAAATGGAAACAAAGTGTACAAGTTATGTTACTGGTAGTTGCAATCTAAGTACATCTTGATAGGGTGTCTGCTAAGACATTCATCTTCCCTGGGATTGTTTTGACTGTAAACTGGTAGTCTGTTAGCATTAAACTCCATCGTGTTAATCTGCTGTTAGCCAGCTTTTTAGTGTTTAGAAATTGGAGAGGAAAATGGTCTGTAAGTAGGTTGAATGGTTTGCCTAACAGATACTTGGTAAAGCGATTTATGGACCAAACTATCGCTAAACACTCTCTTTCAATTGTAGAGTATCTGGTTTCTGCTGGTAACAATTTCCTGCTAATATAGAACACGGGATGTAGTGTTCCATTGTGCTCTTGCATTAAACAGGCTCCGATCGCTTCGGAGGACGCGTCCGTCGCAAGGTGGAATGTTTTGTTTCGGTCTGGTAACTTGAGAATGGACTCGTGTGAAAAGGTGTCCTTGATTCTCGTTATAGTGTCTTCCAGTTCTTGTGAATGAAATACTTTGTTTGGTTGACCTTTCTTGGTAAGGTTTGTCAAGGGTGATGTGAGAGTCGTGTAATTAGGTATGAAACATCGGTAGAAATTGCATAGTCCTATTATACTCCTGATTTGTTTCTTTGTCTTAGGCACTTGAATGTCTAATATTCTCTTGATGATTTCATCTTGAGGTTTTAAAGAGTTGTAGCTTACTTTGTAACCTAAAAATGTTACTTCATTCATGGCTAGTTCCATTTTGCTTGGTTTGATAGTGAAGCCATGCTGTCTTAGTTCATGAAAGATTTCTTTGAGTCCTTGCAAATGTTCTTCCCAAGATCTGTGAAAGATACATATGTCGTCTATATATGAAACAGTATCTTTTCTTTGTCCGAATAGTCGGTGTATTGCTCTGTTGAATGTACTACTGGCATTGACTAAACCAAATGGCATGTAGTTAAATTGGAATAGTCCGAATGCAGTAGTGAAAGCTGTGTATGGTTTACATTGTTCTTTCATTGGAATTTGGTAATATCCCCTTGAAAGATCTATTTTTGTAAAATATTTTGCTTCAGCAAACTGGGTCATGAGATCTTCTGGATTCGGCATAGGGTAAGAGTCTAGGCAAGTAATTTTGTTGAGTTGCCTAAAGTCTACACACATTCTAGGTGTTGTAGCATTGTGTCGTTTCACAAGTACGATAGGTGCTGCGTAGGGCGAATTTGAATGTTCAATTATGCCTTGTTGTAGTAATTGGTTGATTTCTTTTTGTAGAAAGTCTCTATAATGTATTGGGACTGGATATGGTCTTTGTTTTGTTGGTTTGTCGCTAGTCAAATTGATCTCATGTTCAATAACTGATGTTTTGCCTGGAACGTCGGTAAAAATGGATGAGTAATCCTTTAGTATCTCTGATACTTCTTGCTTCCTTGGACATGGTAGATTGTTCAAGTTTATGTCTTTCCATGATTCTGTTTGTGCCGATATTGGATTCGGGAGTATGAGTTCTTGTGTATCATTTGAATCACTTTCTTGAAGAATAGTCAAACATTTAATTGTGTCTTGCACTGTTTCATTTTCTTGTATTTCTTCATTATATTTATGTAGCATATTGATGTGATAGACTTTCTTTTTGTTGTTTATTTCAATTTCATAGTCTACATCTGTGATTTTCTTGGTAACTAAAAATGGTCCTTGCCACTGAATAAAAAATTTGTTCTTTTTATCTGGCAATAATAGTCTCACTTTATCTCCTGGTTCTAATTTTCTTAAAGTTCTGCTTTCGTTGACTCGTCTTTGGGTAGCTATGTTGGCTTTTGCTGTTTCTTGTTTAGCTTTTTGACATGCTTGTATGACCATATTTCGAGTGTCTATGACATGTTGAAATGCTGTTTTTGTTGCTGTTGCATTCTGTCTTGGTGCCATTAATGATTCTTTTAGTGCTGCCATAGGTCCTCTCGGATTTGCGCCGTAGAGCATTTCAAATGGCGAAAAACCTGTAGTTTCTTGCTGACTTTCTCGGTATGCAAAAAGTGCTGCTGGTATTAAAAGATCCCAATTTTGTGGGTTGTCATTGGCTATTTTTGATATGATTTGCTTCAAACTAGAATTCATACGCTCGCAGAGCCCGTTACTCTGTGGGTGGTAAACCGTTGTAAATTTCATCTTTATTTTGTACATGTCCATGAATGCTTTCGTAATTTCCGCTGTAAATTGTCCCCCTCTGTCGCTTAGTATCACCTCTGGTAGTCCGGTTCTGGAGAAAATTTCTGACAAGGCTCTGGTAATGTCAATAGCTGTTATGTTGACTAGTGGTATTGCTTCTGGCCATCTTGTACATGTATCAACTAAAGTAAGTATGTATTTATGATTTTTTGCTGATTCAATTGGTATGGGTCCAATAATGTCGACTGCGACTTTCTGGAATGGTTTGTCAGTGAGTTCTACAGTTTGAAGGGGTGCTTGAGTGTGCCTACCTTTAGGTCCTTTCATTTGACAAATATGACATGTACTGACGAACTTCTTCACATCTTTCGTTATGCTTGGCCAATAGAAATGTTGTAGAATTCTTTTCTTTGTTCTGGATACCGGCATATGTCCAGAAAAAGGTTTGCTGTGTCCTGATTCAATTATTGTCTTTCTGTAGGTTTGTGGTACGACTATTTGATCAATGATTTCATTTTTGTTTTTGCTTTGTTTCATAAGCATTCCGTTGTCAAGATATGGTTCATTGTTTGATTCTGGATTTATATTGGTCTGTGCTTTCTTGTATAGTCTTGATAAAGTTGGATCTCTCTTTTGTTCATCTTTAAATTCTTCAGTGTTGAATTCAGGCGGGATGTTTGAATTGCTAGTCATTTCATTTTGATTAGTGGTTTCTTGATCTGTAGTTTCTTTGGTTGCGTTGTCATTTTGTTGATTAAAATTTGGTTCATTCTGTAGATTTTCTGATTCTACTTGTTCTTTTGCCATTGACCTTGTAATGACTGCATTACATTCTTGGCTTACTTTTATGGCTTTCGACCAGTCTTGGTACAATGTCCTCATTTTGTAAACAATGAGGTGTCACTAGGGACGTGACACTGGGAGCCATTAAGGGCGCTAAAAGGTTTCCAATATAAACAAGATTTTCATATGCTTTTTTTTTCGGGTTTTGAAAAATATATTTTGAATTAACAAACAATGTCATACATAATTACTTTTTTTGTTATTTCGGTTTCTTGTTCTGTCAAATAAACTTACGGTACGCTATGTTTAGTTCTTCTTCTTCATTCTCATTTTACATGGCGGAGGGTTCAGATCAGTAATCCTATATGAGATGAATCGCGCAGTGGTTATGTTTAGTTCTACAAGAGATTTCGACTCAGGCTATTCCTGGTGTAATCACCGAGCTAGATACAATGATAATCACAATAATGTTTCACTGTGAATCTAAAAATACAATCGGGTTCTCAGTCAAACCATAATTCAGTGAACAGTATTATGAGTGTAATTGTTACAACAGTTGTTTTTTTTAATATTGAAGAGATAGACACTATTTACTCCCAAGATCAAAATCTAGAGTTGCCTTTTTAGCGGCCCCCGAAAGGGGAATAGACGCTATTAGTTTTGTGCGAAATGTCTGTCCGTCTGTCCCGTTTAGATCTCGTAAACTACAAAAGATATTGAAAATCCGACATCACAATATTTTAGACCATTCAAAGTTCTGATGCAATGGCTATTTTTTTTTCTGAAAGCGAAAAATCTAATTTTTTAAATCAGTTATGCAAGCAGTTTTTTTTAAAGAGAAAAAGCTAATTAGTATGCATTATAAGTTAGACCTAATTTAAAACGAATAATAATCTTGAAAATTTATTTTTTTTCCTTCACCTTTTCATAACAGTACTGAAATATTTTTTTTTTGAGCATTCGAATAAGAGATTGAGCGGTAAAGCGCTTGGCTTCCGAACCGGGGGTCCCGGGTTCGAATCCTGGTGAAGACTGGGATTTTCAACTTTGGAATCTTTGGGCGCCTCTGAGTCCACTCAGCTCCAATGGGTACCTGACATTAGTTGGGGAAAAGTAAAGGCGGTTGGTCGTTGTGTTGGCTACATGACACCCTCGTTAACCGTAGACCACAAAAATAGATAACTTTACATCATCTGCCCTATAGACCACAAGTTCTAAAAGGGGAACTAGTTAGGCCAGGTTCACATCTAAATTTACATTCACTTTCACCTATCCTTTGATCTGCGGGACCGTTGGGGGACTACACAAGATCTGTTAACCTTCTTTCTCCATTCTTATCTCTCATTTGTCTTTAAGATATAATTTCATTCGGATGTTCTTTCTGAAAACATTGAAGCCTGCCTGGGTGGACCACTTCGGGGGCCGATTTTGAGTATGTGTTTCCACACAAACTGTCTTTTGTAACCTTGTTTTTTTTTTCAGTTTGGAATAATGTCAGTTCTCATTTTTGTTGTTCAAGAATTTTAAGCCGCGCTTTTTCAGCTCCTAAGATGACACCAATGTGTCGACATAGAGTGATTGAGAGAGTGGGAAAGTTCGAAGTCTTTTTTCTGTTGTTGCTGTTTTGTTTCCATTTTACAAAAATGTTTCGTTTGTAATGTAGCTATAAATCCATATTAGAGTATTAAAAATAATAAAAACGTTATTAGTAGCAATGTTTAGAACATTAAATTGTGAAGTGAAGTCATTTCATCATATAACAGGACCGTTCACACTTCTCAGCAAAAAAACTCAATTTAAAAAAGATTTTTTGTTAAATACGTCTTAGCCCATTTTTAATAGATGGGGGGGGGGGGGGGGGGGGGGGGGGGGGCAGGGCAATATTACTTCCTAATCATATGTGTAGCCTAACTTTCTGGTTTTTCTGGAAAAAGAAAAGTACAAGAGGAATAAACAACGAAAGAATGTAATAGAATAATAGAAGATCACAAGTTCACAAACACACCCACCCCCAGCTTAACAACAAAAACAAAAAGACATACAAAACATAAAGATTAATGAGCACTTTACTCTACTTGCAATAACAGTTAATCCATGGTTTTATTTCAAAGGTTACTCTCCCCCCCCCTCCCGGCAAATAATCCCACATAATTAACATCTGTAGTAAAATGTGCAATTCAATTCTTTTTTTTTTCTTCAGATTTTTGACTAACATCAATGTGTGAAAATAACATATGAAATAAGTGCTCCAGACAGTACATGGTTTAACAAGGTTCAACTGCCCAGCTCAAATGGATTCCAAGCAAAAGTTAGTGCATGGTGTTGAAGACTGGTGATTGAGTGGCTGTATTATTGTGAGTCTGCTTACTTGCCAGTTCTAAATATGAACACTTCAACAACAGACTGAATAAAGTAAATTAATCGCTTTTGGAACACATTGATTTATTACAGTTAGAAGATCACAGTCCAAACCGTCCAAACATGTCCTTTTCTGGTCGCCACTACAAGAGGTGTCTCTCGTCAGTTAGCCTGTCTCTAACCTATTTCCTTTTTAAGTTTTTTATGTACTGTCCCATCACTAAGGAAATACCCAATTGAACCCAACTTCTATGCATCTTACTATTCAGTCATTACAATGGGTTACTAAGTTTCTACTGCCAATCTCTAATGGATTCCAGACAAAAGTTAGCCAACCGAACAAATATTGGTGCTGATGCTTGACCAAACAATTTCACATGAAATTATTTCATCCAGTACTAGAGAAATTTTAGGCTTGAAAAAAAAATGTTTATATTTATTTTGTAAGTGAGATATGTTCTTTAATTGTTGTGTACATTTTTAAGAGGAGAGATGGTTAACAAAACAAAGATAGAGTCCCCAGATGCCAGCAAAACACATATGGAACACCAGATGTCAACAAAATGTGTTTGGCATCCAAATATCAACAAAACACACATGGCACCCCAAATGTCAACAAAACATATATATATATATATATACACCCAGGGCTTTTTTGTGACCGTACGCACTGGTACAGCATACCAGCACCATTTTGAATGTGGGGAAAAAATTATTACTTTTCTTGTAATTTAACATTTATTATTAATTTATAAGTAGTTAAAAGTTAGGCTGAGTACCGGCACCTATTTTTTTTTTAACAAAAAAAGCACTGCTTATACCCAAATATCAACAAAACATATGGAAACCCCAGATGTCAACAAAACGTGTGAGGCACCAAAATGTCACCAGACAGCCTCAAAAACAAACAGGTGATGAGAAGATTTGACGCGCTGCAGTTACATAAATACTTTAATCAATTATCAACAGGATCACAAAGAACATGTATGTTCAATTGAGGGGAAAAAAAGTAAACAACAAATTGAAAATTACTGATATTTCAATATGGATTTATGTGTAACTAACAATTAATGAATCATTCATAATTTGTCACTAATGTATAAAACAGAGATATCTTGCACCTAACAACAAGTAGACAAGGACAGATAACCAATGACACACACACAAAAATGGTACGATAAAGAGATTACTAAAAGATCTGTCAGATGACAAGGACATCTATTAGTGTTTTTAAGAATTGTGCTGTCTAAGCAAATATTTCAAAAAGTTGACCCCTCATGGTTGCTACTTTTATGTCAATTAAATCAAACAATGTCAACATTTCAGCCCTTTAAAATATTAAAACTCTAGCCTAGCCTTAATTAATGATAGAAATGGTTCTGCACAGAGTAAGATAATTAATGATACACTTAAAGGATTTTCACTTAGCCATCACACCCTCAGCAATAATCACCTAGAACTAGCTCTTTTAAAACTAAAGGCACACATAAGGTGGCATGCAAGCAAATATTGGTGATTTTAACTTTAAAACTTGCTAAGAATAAAAAGATATAAAAATAATAAGATTGTAAAAATGTTTTCTAGACTTGTTAGATAAAATACTGTAGAGGCAGCGAATGAGTGGTAAAGTCCTTGGCTTCTAAACCAGTGGTCCCTGGTTTGAATCCTGGTGAAGACTTATCTATAACTTTAGGATCTTTAGCACATTAAGGTGCCTCAGAGTCCACCCAGATCTAATGGGTACCTGACATTAATTTGGGAAAAGTAAAGACAATTGGACATAGTGCTGGCCACATGACACCCTCCTTAACTGTGGGCCACAAAAACAGACGACCTTAACAACATCTACCCTATAGCCCTATAGATTGCAAGGCCTGAAAGGGGGAACTTTACTTTTAGATAATATACTGTGTTTGTTCACTAATGATAGGAAGTGTAGAGCCTACAACAGTAATATGCAGAACACTATTATACTTGCAAATAATAATATAAGGTATTCGTCTTTTTTTTCCACTAAGGACCAACAAGCTTGCAGAAACTCTACTAGCTCTACCAGCTGTAAGATTTATTCCATATCAAGGTGTCCATCTACTTAGTCCAGTCAAGCTGGATGTTTTATTTCAAAGGTCAATGCTACTGCACAGTCGCTGCCTTAGAATTCATGATATATATAATACAGATGTTACTTCATTTGTCATAGTGTGCTTTTACTTTTGTCTGACAGGTTTAGAGTTACATAAAGTAATAATATAGAATTGAAGCATGCTGGCAACTATCATTGATATAAGTAGTTTAATAATACTATAATTAATGTAATTATAAAATTCATATAAATGATGGTTAGTTAAAGTAAATCAAATGTAATTTTTTTTTATTGATAAAACATACCCGGTTTGCATCATATTCTTCTGCAGGGATGATTTCAATAACTTCATTTTCTGTCTCAATTAAATCACTTCCAGGACTATCAACACCAGTGGTTGCCATGGCCATAGAATTTGTGTGCAGTGTTGATCCAGTTGTATTATCCAAAGAAATGCATCAAAGATCAATTAGTCTTGTTGTCGATCTAGCATCTAAATTATTGACTCTCTTGGGTTTGAGACTGAGTGGCTTGGAATTGAAGAACTCTCAATCATGACAGTCACAGTGTCAGTGGTCCTACCTACTCAGTAGTCTCAGTCTCAGACTTTGTCACAGTGTCAGTGACTTGAGAAGTTTGAAAAATGCACCCACTAAAAACTAGATTACATCTAGAATTGATATTAGATCTAGATAAGAGAACTAGAAAAAAAAAGTAAAGATCTAAATTTACGCAGTCGCGTCACTCAGAATCACATCTGAGTACATTTGATTTTGAGTTTCATTGACAAACACATTTTGTCATTTATTTTTTTTATCTAAGACTCTATGACAAGAGTAAGAAAGAACTCAGACGACTCAGTCCCCTGGCTTGAAAATCTTTTATAATAAATTAAAACATAATATTCACCCATTCCAATATCGGCATCACGATGAACCTTAGAAATATTTTAATAAACAGTGTAATATTCTCCTTAGAAAAAGAATTAATCGATTAACTCCATAGAACCAGACTATTATTTCTTGTATTTGGAGAACTTCCGCCAAATTAACGCATGCGCTTCTCAAGGGAATGCGGTAAAAACGTAAATCTGGAACTTTTATTATCGAATCAATACACATCTCGGGTATATTATATTCTAATTTGTATATATTATTTTGATTTTTATAATTCATGAAGAAAAGTTCTTTGTGGAATGTATTCTAATGCTCCAGTGTTATTTACATCTCAATAATGAGCAGCTTGATGGACATGCTTGCTAGTTTAGCCATGGTTTAGCAAGTAGTGTATTGTCAAATAAAAGAGAGATAACTTAAAATATTATGTAATTTTTTCCAACCACAGTTTGTTCACGTTTGCCTCCCATAATAATAAAAATATTAATGCTATTGCTATAGATATACATTACTATGGTAGCCTTATAAGTATACAGTGCTTTTTTTTTTGTAAAAATAAATAGATGCCGGTACTCAGTGATAGATTTCCTAACTTTTAAGTAGCCTGCCAATAAATTAATAATAAACGTTAAAATACAAGAAAAGCAATAATTTTTTCCCCACATTGAAAAAGCTGGTGGTACGCCGTACGGGTGCGTACCATCACAAAAAAGCACTGGTCTTGTATATGTAATTTTTTTTTTTACCATTCTGTCTTTCTTTTCCAATCTTTGGCTTTCATGTGGACAATCTTGCTTCGGAGGGATGTTGAAACCTCGAACCCCCCGCCCTGGCTACGCCAATGCCTTCAGGCACCAGCTAAAGAAGCTTCTCCAGTTAGCTGCCAGACGTTCCGGGTCAAATAGGTCTAACGGGCCACATTTACATATATGCCTGCCCAGTGGCGTAGCTAGGGTGGGTGAGAATTTTAAGATCCCCCTGGCCCACACTTGAGGGGGGCTCCCAAATGAGTGTTCTTAATTTGTTTTCAAATTAATTAAATATTACGTCACTGTCATGTAAATTACATTTCACGCTGTTATATAAGTCAGTGCACTGGCGGATCCAGGGATCGCCCCCCCCCCACTCGGCCGACCCCGCCCCCCCCCCCCCCCGGCGGACGAATTTTAGTTTAGAATTGACACAATTTGTATACGAATTTATTACTTATGTTAATAATATATACTAATTATTTATATATCAACGTATTTTTTTATTATTACGCCCCCCTCTAGTATGTTGGCCGATTTGGTGGGGTCGGGTATGAATCCCGCCCCCCCCCCCATGCACTTTCGAGTGGGAGGTGGTCCAATTTATTTGTAGAAATCACAGCTTGCTAAAAGAATCAATTAAATATCTATATGATTAAAACTTGTTATTGATATTTTAACCGATCTTTATATTATGTCGTTACCTGTTTGCCGATGAGGGGGAGGGGCGAATACCTCTACTGCCCTTCTCACCTAAATCCTTTGAGTGGGGGGGGGGCGGTCCTACTTTTATGGAGAAATCATAGTTTGTGAACAAATTTTTATTAATGGAGCACAGCCACTTGTAGAAATGTGTAACCTCTCTTGGCTACGCTCTAAGAATTAGGTGAATGTAGTTTGCTTTAGAGTTTATATCGAAAAGGGAAGTTTTATCGTCAAAATCATCTGTTGGGGGGTTTGAAACTAAAAAATCTCTGGAGTTGTTTTTTTTTTTTTTCATTTAAACCACCATTTAGCTACGCTCATAGAAATTGGTGACTGTAGTTTGATTTAGAATAAATTTGAAGAGGGGGTTTTCAACCTCAAAACTCTCTGTAGGTGGATTTTAAACTCAAAACCATCTGGAGGCGTTTAAAATTTTTTAAGTATGATTTGAATAATTATGATCATTGCAGCTCTGCGCTCATAATTTATCATCATAGTCTAAGGTGTGGTGGAAGTAGTGGAAATCTCTGGAGAGATGAGAACGACTAGACTACTTCTGATCTTGCCGCTGAGAACTTATCTCCTGGCGGCCATCTTTCAATTTATTTGTCAACCGTTTTTTCTTAAATATGAGTGTGTCATTTCAAACTCTGATATAACGTTTTATTTATATTAATAAAAGCTGACTTAAATACGCAACACTGGCCAAAAAATGGCAAATGATGTAGGCTACCAGCAATATGAATCAAAGAGTAGTCTTATGTATACCTACTAGCGAAAGCCTATCTTATTGATCTCAATGAACACGAAAAAACAATTCTTACATTAGCTCATATCTATAGATGTTTACATTTTTAATGACATTCTTGTTTATTTATGTTTAATTCTTTTTGTCATCTAAAAGAAAATAAATATATGAAATGTTTATTTCATACTTTTTAACAATTATTATTTGATGGATTAGAGGATGAAATGACCAGCGGAAGAAATGACCAGGGGATGAAATGTCCGGGAACCATATATATATAAGTTTTGACATTTCTCGGATAGATTAAAAAATTTTGCTTAATAATTCACAGGCGATAACAGTACACAAATCAATCTAAAAATGTATCATTTAATACTAATCAATTAATTAATGTTGTTTTATGGAGCAGAAAGTGAGTTAAACCCAGTAATTTTCAGATAAATGAAAGTACTTGGCTGTTGCAGCTTCCCTTGATAGACTTTGGTTTCAAGATTATTCTTTTTTTTTTCTATTGCTTGTTTAATAGGTGTACAGTGTGATGAGGGTGTGTCTATTTTCTTTTAGCAAGTTTTTGTCTTTATTTCTTTCTCGCTCACTGTATTATATAAGATAAGATAAGATAAGATATATATATATATATATATATTGTTATAACCTGGTGGTGGCACAGAGAGGGGTACTAGTGTGTGTGTAGTCAGCCGACGCAAATCGCCCCAGGCCAGCGCTAGACGAGCGGTCAACCGTGACGAGGTACGACAGTCAGCCGAGTCGAGTGTCAACATGACGGTTCGGGAAGGATCGCCGTCGTGAACAGAGCTCAGGAGCGTCACGAGGAATGTAGTCATGTGACGAAGCTAGAAACGTCGAGCGATGTTCCGTCCGGTTCTAGAAGGCCAGTAGGGACCCTATATAAAGAGTGGAGGGGTCGCAGTCAGACGGTTCAAGACAGAAGGTTCACTACAGCCCGGTTCAATACAGTCCGGTCGACTACAGCACAGTTCAACGGTGTGGTTCTGTACCAGTGCAAGAGTTGATACGGCGGAGAGATATTTGTACAGTCTTGTGTTACGTGCTGCCAATTGTACAGTATTGGCTGTTATTTATTCAACTATTAAAGTGTTACGTTACATTGGAGCCCTAAGTTGTCAAGTTCTTTAAGTTGGTGGTGTATGGTGCAGTTAGCAGAGAGCCTGGATAGTGAGATTCGTAACAACATATATATAATTAATATACATTTAGTTTCCCTTTTGACACTTGTTGCAATACTTTTTTTTAAGCCACAGAAGAAAAATAACAGAGGCCAAAGATGTTTTTTGAGAATGATTTATTTATACAGTGGATTTCAACATGCCAACTCCTTATTGCACATTTTCAGTAAGACAAGTTCCTAAGATTTCACAATACTAATTAATTCCAAGTGGCCTACTTACAAATGATGTTCTTGCCAAAGTCCAAATTTAAATGTAAATGTGTTTTTTACAACAACAATTAAGACATTATTCATCCATCCATATTTGCACACTTTTTTTTTTAACAGGTTTGGTAAAGGAAATAATTAAAAGCATTTCTTTAAATACGAGACATTGAATTGAAGAAAAAAACATGTACACAAATATTCATAATAATAATAAATACAAACACATAGTCTCAGGCATGTCACTAACCAGTATTGTAATTAAAAATAAAATTTTAAATCAAAATTTGTGCATGGTTTTTAAAATAGTCAAAACAAAATGTGCACAGTTGAAAGTTAAATGTGGATTGAATTTTGACAGTTGGAATTAAAACCATGCAGACATATAAACAGGCTAACAAATAAAAAGACTAAAAAAAAACCCAGCAGAATTTGAAAAAAAATAGTCATCTTCTGAAATATGGTACCAGAATGCCGGGTTTACAATTTTATAAAGACAGAGAATAAAATAGAATATTAAATGTAACTTGTCCTATTTTTAAAAAAAATTTTTTAAAAATAAAATCTAACTTTCTAAGTTGTATATGTAATAGGCTATACATCAGTCCTTAAAATTAACAAAAATATATATATTCACAAGCTAATAGACAAGATAATGATAAGTTTGCATTACATTTTGAGAAGAAACATATAGTTTTATTGTTGATAAAGAGTACTTTTGAAAGAATTACAGCACTATATACCTCTACAGGAGATACATTTATTTCAATTTAATTTTAACTAGAAGGCAAAATATTAAAACAATTTTAAACATAGATTATATATTGGTTCAGGTAGACCTGTTAATGTTCTGTAGGTTTCCGCAATCTTTATAAGTGTATATTTTTTCTCTATTACAGTATTATTTTTTGGATTTGAAAATAAATTTAATTACTTGTAATGTAAGAAATATAAGCATTTCTACTGTTTGAAGAATTTAATTGTTTCTTTTCATTGTCTGATAGCTAAAATTGGGGATTTTTTGATTTACCATCACCCGTTTTTTTTTTAATTCCACTATAAAAGAAATAGTTTTAAAAGACCATTAATTTTTTTTATTCATAAACAAAAATATTCTAATGTATGGAATTAAGGAATATTTAATATTTAGTTTTAAGCTAATGATAATACTAAATCATAAGTTATTATATAACTTCAAAGTTTAAATAAAGGATGAAAATTATCATAAAACCTCAAAGTAAAAGGCTTCACATATATATTTATATATAAATATATTTGAATGTATGTATATTTATATATGTTAGTGTGCCATTAAAGAAGGATTCTACTAGAAACACAAAATCATGATTGCTATTAGCAATAAGTAGGAACATGTGAAAATAGTGGCAAGCACATCAAATAGGCAGGGTCAACTAAAGGCATCAACAAATTGAAACAACAGAGATTTAGGGGTAAATGTGTTCAATATTTTGGTCAGTAGTACACATCTCACCAACAAAGAAATTCTGGCTTCTATTCACAATAATATTAAATAATAACAAAAGTTTGTAATCCACAATAGCAGGGGAATACACTCACAAGCAATCTATCAAATGTTTCTTACATTCATTATTAGCATTTATTTTGTGTAAAACCTACAATACAAAGGATCATCAAGAGCAATTGTTTATATAATCTACTTAATTTAATGGCTTTTTTATATTTATTTATAAAATATCTCACAATTAAACTATAGCTTTTAATACTTATTTAACTCTTTCTCTCCTAACTGACAATACCAGCGTTGATTCCACCAGAATATGGTAAATAATTACAGAGAGAAAGAGTTAATAGACCTAATAAATTTCAATTAAGATACAGATTTTTAATATTTATGTAACAAAACAAATATATTTTCAATGCACATATTATTGCCAATAATAATATTCTTAAAAGGAAAGTGTTTTTCTTTGAGAAACCACTACTGGTTTAGGAAATCTAATGTAGTAAAATACCAGTACATTACTTTTAAATTCCATTGAAAACAACAGATATATATAGTCATGACCATGTGACAATGCCTTTGACTGTTTTGTACACTAAGATCTAAATGTGAAACATGTAACTGGACCTTATCTTTACAGAAGAAACTATTGCAATAAATTGAATGTATTTTTTGTTGTAACCATTTATTCACTTTAAAAAAATGGATATGAAGTATTTTACATTAACATATTAATAACACCTGAGCATTAATGATGACTAAGAGAATATTTATAAAACAATATCAGTTTCAGTTCCTGAGAAATCATTGATATTAGTAAAAACAAAATATTTTACAGTAATATCATTTCTTTTCCTGAGTATCAATCATATAACAATTGATAACAATGCAAAAATATTATTTTTAAAAAATGTTGATGAATGTATGAGAAATATAATACATAATGTTACATAATAAGAAAATAAGAGATTATGAAATGAATAGTGAACATATATATATATATAAACAAACTATATAAAAGTAACAAAATGTCTAAAACATATTTAAATACTGATAAAGTCAAGGACCAGTTTAAACATTCTAAAAGCTATCGCACCAACGCAAATTAGATGAAACACATCTTTAAGAGTTTATCAGTATGCAGTAAAATGATCATACATGATAGCATAGTTAATTGAATCAAAACTGTTTTCACAGCAACATAGCAGTTCTATAAGTTGAAATTAATAAGTAAAATTGTTCAATGAGCATTGAGCAACCTTTCTAATATTTCAATATATTTACAGTTTAAATTGAATCTCTGTAAACCTATAACTAAGAAAAACTGTATCCTCCCTTTCCCCAAAATAGGATCTATTGTAATTCCTAATGGTTTGAACAATTACTTAACACTATTATTGTAAATATGGAAAGGAGACAGCTTGTGTTTTAGTAGCTATAAATTGAACAGAGACAACATCATGTTTTAGTAGCTATAGACAAACATAACTTTTTCATTTTAAAATTTTCAAAAATTAAATGTTCATCTGTAACATACATACCATGAGATGTGATGGTTGAGTGATAAAGCACTTGGCTTCCAAAAAGAGGCGCAAGGGTTTGAATCCTGGTCCACTTAGCTCTAATAGGTGCCTGACATTAGTAGGCGAAAAGTAAAGAGGAATGATATTGTGCTGGGCACATGACACCCTTATTAACCATGGGCCACAGGAAAAGAAAACCTTTACATCATCTCCTCCATAGATTGCAAGGTCTGAAAGGGGGAATTTTACTTATTACTATAACATACTAAAATTATGAAGCAAAAAATGTTGACACATTTTAAACTATCCAGTCAATGAAATCTGGGTATAACTAGATTAAATATAAAAAAAGAAGATACAATAACCTAAATTTGAACAAATGCAATGCAGTTGTTATTAACATTAGAATTATAGAAAAAAAAAAGATGGATTTCTGTTTTCATAAATCCCAAGAGTTCAAGAATCAAAATATTTAAAAATAATAATATAACATTTCTAATTTTGAAGATTTAGGAAATCTGAAGTATATGTACAAATATATCTAAAATTATTTACTAGTAAGTCAATTAGTAGTAAAACACAATATTTCAAAATTACCATTGGAAAATGCACATGACTTGGAGATGGGTTTCTATAGTATAACAGACCATAATTTTTTTACAAGTAGTCTACTGTAGAAAGTAGCTTCAGTAATAAATAAATTAATAAATTTTAAATGTTTCCCTAAGGATATAGAAGAATTTATCAGTTTGAAGACAAACAAGTCTGATAACCATGATAACTCAGTTTAGATAAACCAAAAGGCTAAAATAAGTTGTTTTTTTAAATCGAGTAAAACTGTCTTTAAAAATGCAGATTTTGGCCTTGAGGTTTAATATATTTGACATCAGTCAATCTAAATTACACATAATCAGGAGTGACTTTAAGACAGTGGACATAAGTGGACATGAACTTAGATTATTAGGAAGATCTAGATTTGCTTCATGAAATTTGATGACACAGCAACCTAAATGCCTGGTCAATGCAGAAGGATGAGGTAGAGCCTGGAATAGGTGGTCACTGCAAATGGGGGATGACGTTCTTCCTGAAATAGAGTCACTGCACTGAATGGGTGGTCATAAGGTACAGCTCAGAATAGGTATGAGGTACACCAAGTTTGAAAAACTAACCATTCAGATGCAACACCACCTTACCTGCAGTATGTGACTGATTGTGCAACTTCAAAGTAATGTATGATAGTCACAAAACATTGTCCCACAATGAGATAAGCAATAGTTATACTCTGACCTTCAGTAGCTAACACCAATTTCTAACACAAGGTGCTCAAATATCTAACATTTCTTTGTAAAACACAAATATCGGTACCTACTGACAATGTATCTAAGTGTTGAGTAAATTAAAAAGTTATTTCCCAATGAATGGGACAAATCAATGCAAGTCAGGTTTAAATGTAAACGTTTTATAATAAAATATGACTAATTGCAAAACAATCAGTGGCTTAGCTAGAGGGGGGGATGGGGTGGAATCCCCCCCAGGACCCCACTTGAGGTGACCCGCAAATTGAGTGTTTGAAATATTTTTTTTACATTAAATATTACACAAAAAGCTGGGGCCCCAAAGAGGTGAAGCCCCCAGGCCCCCAAATGATGGTGAATTCCTAGCTATGCCACTGAAAACAATAATAATAATAATAATTAAAAAAGACTAGACAAAAATTATAATATACATAAAAAGAAAACATTGGAGTAACATGTTGCCATATTAATAAACACACATATGTAAATAAAAAAAAAAGAAATTTCAAATAAAAAGTAAACATGAAATGACTAGAATATGATTTTGGCTGGAAGATGATGGCAAAAAAAAGACAAATGTGTGTGTTTATGTTGATGCAACCATAGTTCTGTTTTAAAAAAGACCTTATTACATCAAGTAATAATGAAACAATTGCATCACTATGTGTTTTGCATAATATTACCAGATATTGATAGTTTTAGACCTGAGTGTTTGTATTACTTTTGTTTACTGTGTTTTCATTTATGAATCTGCATCACATTCAAAGAACTAATACTCTCTCAATGTTTTAGACTAAATATACTCATACATTGGCTATTCAATGTAACAGAAAAATATGTATCTGTCTCGTTTGTAGCCTTTTATGTATTTTTGCATGTTACAGGATTGTGTAAATAAATTTAAAATTACCAAATGTGCACAACCATATAAAAAAATTATAAATTATTTTTTTTTATGAGTTACTAGGAATAAAAAGCTTTTGAAAAGGTTTGGCTGATACAACGTAGTATTATACTTAACAAGAGAGGGTAAATACATGTGAATAAATTAGCTGGAACTGCAAGGATTACAGTGTCAAAAGTTCTTGAAAGTAAATGTTTTACTGCTCCAGTATTCTTTACAACTGTGCTTGTAAAGAAGTTTTCTATGTCAAATTTCAAAGCTAGGCATGAGGAGACCTTGCAATGTGGAGAAAGAAATCTACCTTGTCCCTGCAGACTATACCACAGCTGTTGCATTTAAATGGATTTTTGTTGCTATGGTAACCCATGTGGACAGTGTACATGACACAGTCCTGGAATGAGAGTCCACAGAATGTGCAGGAGTACTCCTCTGGCTTGGCCATCTTCATGGGTGGTGGCGCCAGAGGCCTGATCATTGGGGGAGGCTCAGGCATCATATGGCTTGTAGGTGGAATAAATGCCATTGGAGTTGGTGGAAGTGGCATGTGAATATGTGTATTCAAGGGATGAATGGCAGGCCGCTGGTTTGAATACATACGTGGGGAGAAATGCAAGGGGGGCTTCATGGTCATGTGACTTCTAACTAAAGCAGAGCTGCTGGGAACCACAGCAGGAGTACTTGTCACTGTAGGTGCTACCACCTGATTTTGTGGCAAAGGTGGAGAATCAATGGGCAAAGGAAGAGATGTGACTGGATTTACGGGATCATGAAGAAGCTTCCATGCTACTTCTGTACCTCGTCTAACTGCAGGTGGCACTGGCTTTTTCCTGTTTTCTATAACAGTGTTTATCATTTCCACTGGGTCTACAGCCTCTGTTTCAGCAGTCCCAGGGATAGATTCATTGCCTTCAACACCTTTCTGTTCCTCTGGCTTAGCTTTAAGGGGCTCATTATTTTTGTCGGTACCAGCATCAGCATTCATATATAACATTTTAGGTGTCGGAAATACTATTTCATCATAACACAGGGCTGCGTCATTTGTTGGAGCACCAGGAGCAGACTTTGAAGCAAAATGAATTGGAAGAGAATCATCAGAACTTTTGCATATTTCTCTCACATCTTTGTCTGAACTAGGAATTAAATTGACCTCTGATACTGAAGAACTATTTTCAAAGCTTTTGTTTTCATCTTGAATATTCTTTTCAGTGAATTCTCTAATTGAGTTTGTTTCATCGCCTTCAAAAGTTGGCATTGAATCGTGTGATTTATTTACCGAATCTACTGCACTGGACTCATTTGTCAATGATGTGTTACATCTCTCAGTTGAATGGTTTTTCATTGTGGTTTCATCACAGGACATTGCAGTTCGGTCAAACAAAAGACATTTACAATCATTATCTGGGTCAATACCATTGTTGAGGATAGCTAAACTTCTTTGGAGTTTTTCAAATTCTGAGTCCACTTCAGTGGAAGAACTTGTCTCAAACTTTTTACAATCAAAATCATTTTCAGAAACTGTCAACTTCCTTTCATTGTTAGGTGAGATTTTCCGCTTCTCACATTGCCCCTCCTCTTCATTCACCTCATACTCATCTGTGTCTTCATCTTCACTCTGGGTGTAGTTTATGGCAGGGCAACTTTCTTGGGCTTTGAAGGTTGATGCATTTGCTTCCTTAAATGGATCATTTTTACTGTTTGATTCTTGCTCTTGGTTATCTATCTTCTCCTCTGCAAAGGCAGTAGGAGGCTGAACATCGTCAACCATTGTGTCCATGTCTGATTGGCTTCCATCAGAGTCTGCTGTGTTGACTTGTCTCTCCTGCAACTTCATACAGAGTGTATCCAGCTTGTATGCTTTTCCTTTACGGGATCTTTTTCTTGGGATAAGAGGAGACAATTCTTTGGCTTGAGTTTCCTCAAAGGTTTCTCTTAACATTCTCTTCCTAATAGGGTAATCATTTTGTGAAAACCTTTCTGGTGTTTGAAGAGAATCAGTTCTTTGTGGAGATGGTGGACTTGATGTCACCTCTGGAGAAACAGATTTGGGTTTAGTAAGATCCAAGGGTGTTTCTTTTTGTTGACGCTGCTCTTCAGGAGGAAAGGTTTGCCTCTGTGAAAACATGTTTCCATCACCAAACTTAAGGGTCATTTGCTGAAGAATGTCTATTTCTTCGACATCATTTCTTTCTTCATTGCTGCTTGAGCGCATAGGGCTATAGTTTACAGCCTGTTCTGTTTGTGATGCTGACCATCTTGATTGGGAAGTTTTACATTCTGATGTCTTTGATTCTGTTGGTTCTGGACTTCTTGGGGTCATGTCTGTGGTGGACTGCACAGGAATATAATCACTTGGTTCACTGTCAGATTCAGTTAAAGGCTCCGACAGCCTTCTTCCTCCAGCCATTAATTCAGGAATAAGTCGACTTAGTGATGCAGCCAGATTTTCCTCACTGACTCCACATGCCCTGGCTACCTCCTTTGCCTCATCTTTGTGAACATCTACAAAATGTATGCAGAGAGCTTCTGTGTTCTCTCCAACAAAATCACACAAGCGACAAGCATATTCGTCATCTCTTAGCTGACCACTCTCTTCATCACTGTCTGTTGCATCCATCTTGTCACCATCAGATGTTTTTCTTAAACTGTCACTTTTAGCTTGCATTTTCATCTGATGAGCAAAGTCTCCCATGCTTGGTAGCATACCTGCATGTGGAGATAAATGGTTGGCAACATGCGGCAACATAGGCCAAAAGGGTATCATTCCATTCATCATCGGACTCATGCCCATGGGTCCCTGTGGCAAACCAAACATCTGACTAACATAAGGATCCTGTTTATCCTTCCTTGGACCACGTGGCCCTCTTGGTGGGCCTCTCTTTGCCACCACAGATATGCCACTTGATTCGACATCCAGTCCCTGTGGGATGCTGCCATCCTGGTTCAGGACTGTGGCAGGCTTGTGGTTGTACTTCCTGAGGTGAAGCTTGAGACTGTGGCAGTACTTTGTGGCATAGGTGCAATTGGAGCAGCGGTACTGGTAAACATTAGTGTGGGACTTCATATGAGAGTTCAGCATGGACTTGTTGACACAGGAGTAATTACACTTGTTGCATTTATATGGCTTGGAGTTGAAGTGGTTACGAAGGTGGTACTCCAGATGATGCTTGTACTCTGTGACAAATGAACATTTAGGACACTGCAGAAGTTTGTCTTCTTTGATGTGGGTACGAGCATGCTCCCAAAATTTATCCTGAAAGTAAACATATAATAGTAAAAATGCAATGTTTTTTTTAAAATAAATCCATGTGCCTATATAACACATGTTTGTGCCTTATCTGTGTATGTGTGTGTGTGTGTGTGTATATAGATATACATATATTATATTACACTTATTAATATATCTTGTAAAATATATTTTATTTACACTTATTGAATGAATGTTTAATTTAAAAAAATGTCTTATTTAAAAAAACAACAACAAAAAACAATAAAATAAAACAGTACAATGCAGTTTAAAAATAATTGTTTCTATTTATTAAAATCTGAATTTAATTTTTTTTACTGCAAGTTGAAAAACAAAGGGAATAAATAATATCCCAATAATATTTTATCAGTTTTTGCCCCTTGTGATGCCAATATATATATATAAAATGTTTACAAGGAATTTTGCTAAAAAAAAGCCTTCACTTACTTTTTCTCTGGTTGAAAATGGACACTGTTTACATTTATAAATCTTGGGACGACCAGGGAGGGCTCTTCTTGAGCTGTCATCTGAATGAAAGTCCTTAATGTGTCGTTTTAGTCTCCCCTCTGTCCTGGACGTATAGTCGCAATGTGGGCAGTTGAATTCGAAGTGGATGTTCATATGAGAATCAAATTCAAGTTTAGATTTTCCTGCAAAATAAATAAAAAGTACACAATGTTAAATATAAACAGTTTCAGAAATAATGTGATCTAAACACAGAACTTAAAATGGAAATACATTTTTTTTTATCTTATGTTATAAAATACAGATGTTACTTCAAAAAAGAAGAATATTACATTCTACACATTATGCATCTAGTCATGCATGTTAACAAATGACTGTAATTCTGTCAAGTCATTCTTTTATTGCAAAACTAGCATGGTGATAAGACTTTGTCACTACAATAAACTATATTTTTTAAGATAAATCAGAAACACTAGTTCTAAAATTAGAAAATATGGTACAGGTGCTACTTTTTTATTCTACAGTTTCTCAGTGAATCAAAATCTATTATCATGCTCCTAAAAAAACAAAAATCCCAAAGATAGCAGTGCCAAAAGGCTTCTTTTCATATTCCAAAAGGAATCACAAAAGGTTATAATTATCACAATAATTTGCAAAATATTCTTTACATTTTTAGTGGCCTAGGTCAATTGTGTTTGTGCTGCTTGCCATCAGACTCAGAAAACAAAAAATGCAAATGTAAATACAAGATTTTACCATCACCGTCATTGTGCTCAAAATGTAAAAGCTTATAAGAATTTTTCAGGAGCATTTTTTTTTTCATTTTTAAGTATGAATAAAAAATGCATAAATATGCAGGCAATTTTTTAATTTTAAAAAATACTTGCAGAGGAGATCATAAAAAATACTAACAGTAGTAAAAGATCTGAATGGAGTATAATCATTGAAGATTACATCAGAAAATGATTAGAATGAAGAATATAGGCAAAGAGTACAGCACTAATACATTGTTAGAGAAAAAATATTATAAATTGGGTCAGAATGTAAAGCATGTTCTGTCTGATTTGAACCAACTCAGAATGATTAACATTATGGCCTGTCACAATATACTTAGAATACATTACATTATGTGATACTAACCTGAGTAACTGCAAAGATGGCAAAAGAAAATATCCTTGTCATCCCCTACACCCTGGACAATATTTGGAGGAAGGGGCCCCATGTAAGAGCCTCCAATCAACATCTCTTGACCCAGTCCTGGAAGCTGGAATCTCCCAGTGAAATCTTTGTCAAAAGGGAAGCTTGGCCCAGACATCTGTCCTGGTTCATGCTGACCTCGAGGAGAACCAAACTGCAATCTTTGAACAGAGGATGAGCCTCTGATGGGTGAGGCAAAATATGGATGAGGAAACTGGGGTGGGTAGGTCATGGATGAGTCGGGTGATGGGGGTGACAGAGATGGCTCAGGCCTCATGCCTGGGTAGGGACTGTCATCACATCCATCATCAGACTGAACCTCTTTCTTAGACATCATACTGTCATCATTTTGAGAAATTTGTTTTTTAGGATCATCAATACTTTCCTGCTCGGAGGGAAATTTTCTGCAAAATGTATTACTATTGCCACTTAAAGGTGAGACCATAGAATCATACGTTTTTTTAAGGTTAGGTGTGACTACTGATTTGATAGGACTAGGACTGCGATCTTTGCAATCTAATGGCAAGGTACTGACAGAAGTTTTTAGAGGCAAAGAGTCTCCAAAGGCCACTTTGCCTTCTGTTGTATCAGAATGGTCTTTCTGAAGAGTGTTCAGCATCTGAGAGGACATATTCTTCCATTCAGTTCTGCCTTTTGCCCCTTCTCCATCAGAAAAAACATTTTTTCCTGGAGTTGAGCTGTAAGGGTAGTTGGGCCTAAATTTGTTAGGCGAATGCAAACCATTTAGAAATTCTTGAGAGGGATAAAGTGATGCAGGGTCATTCCACTGATGTGATTTCCCATCCCTACCATTCGCTATCTGTGACATTCTTTCTCTACCTTCAGCATCTTGACCCAAAGAGTTATTCCGGAAAAACAGTGTAGATCTGTAGATGTCATTTTTAGCCTGAGTTTCTTGATTAGGATCTTGGTTAAAGGCTGGATGCATTGAATTTTCTTTCACTTTTGATAACATTTCCTGATTTCTTGAGTCAAAGCTTGAGACACTGTAGCCTTGATCAACTTTGTGTTCCAGACTATCACTGTTGCCTTTGTCTTGCTTCACAAGAGCATTATCTATTGGAGATTGTGAATTGACCATTTGGTTTGGCTCAGATAACGACCCTCTGGTTTTGAATCTACCTTGCATCATGTTCTCTTCTGTCTTAATGGTAGCCATATCTTTTTGGTGCTCTGAGGAATAAAACATTTTATCTTTCTGAAAATTGTATGAATCTCCAGCATTGACATTGTGGCTTCTCCAATTTATGTATGGATCCTGATAAACATCTTCTGCATTCTGATGGGGTTTGAGCATTTGCTTTGTTGGCATATATTTATGTGGTCTATCTGTAAATGGCACATCTCTGGCTCTAGAGTATGGACTACTTTGTTCTTTGATGTTACCATGACCAGAATGTAAAGAATCACTAGTATCTTTATGGCTACTGTCATTATCATTTGGTTGCTGCTTATCAACATTTTCTGTAAGATTTACCTCAACTGAAGATTCTTTTGGATAATTCCTCTTATTTGGATAGTTTCCCTTGTATTGAGGCATAAAAGAGGGAGACATAGGATGGAAAGGCTTTTGATAATAAGGAGAAAACTGATTACTATGTAGCTTTGGGCCAACATCATCTGTCTCTTTAGCGTATCTATACTGAAGTGATGGGATTCCCCCGGTCTGAACACCAGGCCTAGCTTCCCCATCACTGCCTCCTTTG
The DNA here is from genome assembly GCA_036873155.1 of Biomphalaria sudanica. Lineage (NCBI taxonomy): Eukaryota > Metazoa > Mollusca > Gastropoda > Planorbidae > Biomphalaria > Biomphalaria sudanica. Next base: position 860,948 of record JAZGLO010000828.1, on the reverse strand, counting down.
TATCCCGGGTAACTGTATGGTTGAGGTGATAGGCTAGAATTACCCTTCATGTAGTATTGGGAATGATCTGTCTTTGGATAGTAGCTGTTGGAGTTAAAGTGACAGTGGTTTGCTGCCAAGGATGGCTCTGCCAAAGTTTCCATCACAGGAAGTTTTGCAGTGCGTGAATCTGAGCTCAATGGACTGGACACGCCTTGACTGGATACTCTTGACAAGCTGGCCTTGAACTGAAACTCTGGGCTTACATGTGTGTTTGATGGACTTTCCCATTGATCCATCTGAAAAAAAAATACAACAAAACTTAAATTGATAATGGAATGTTTTTTAAATAAAATATGAAGCATAGTGAGGACACTGTGGCTTAGGTAAAGACTATAATTGTGGTCTATTTATTTATTTTATTACACTGCATGAAATAGCTCTGTGTAAAGTTTGTTAGGCCAATTCTATTCTTTTTTTTATTTCTGTTTTCAAAAAATATCTATGACTATATCTAGATCTAACTGATCCTTAAAGGAAAATAGAAGGTATAGCCCCCCCCCCTTTTTTTTTTTAACTTAACACCGTGCTGGATTTACCTGTAGGCAACATAAGCTATAGCTTAGGGCCCCACTTGTCTAGCCCTTCCCCCCCTTTTTTTTTAACTTAACACCGTGCTGGATTTACCTGTAGGCAACATAAGCTATAGCTTAGGGCCCCACTTGTCTAGCCCTTTCCCCCCTTTTTTTTTAACTTAACACCGTGCTGGATTTACCTGTAGGCAACATAAGCTATAGATTAGGCCCCCCCCCCACTTGTCTAGCCCTTGACCCCCCATTGTTTTGAGAAAAAGCAAAGTATTACATAACTTATGTTCACTGTAAGGGGCCTTGTCAAGTTTAAATCCATTTCTGAATGACATTTTATTACTATTTTTTTAGATTGACGAACAGACAGACAGACCACACAAAAAAACAACTAATAGCGGCTTTTCTACTTTCAGAAACCGCTAAAATGACTAAAGATAGATATTACATTAAAAACATAATAGAAACATTAAAAAAAGGTGGAAATAATGTCAATGCTTAATAAAAATAGTTCTAATCTTGATCTAATGCAAATTTACGTAAATATGTGGAAAGATAAAAAGACTTCTAGTCATTGATGAATTGGTTTAGCAAAGGGGGATAGTTTTTATTGATCCAATGAAATGTAAATTTAGTTTGACTACAATTGACAACCTCAGCATAACTACTGTACAATAACAATATAGATGCAAATACGAACAATATTCACACATGAAACACATACACATTCACAACTAGCGCTTCATAAATTCGACTTCTATGAACTTCTCGATGACGACAGCTGATCTTGTAAACACTCTGACCGACAGTGGGATAAAGTTTTTAAATCTTTCAGTTTTAGTTCTAATGGAAAGGAGACGACCACTTAGTTCAGATCTTATGCAACAGTGGTTTAATGGATGCAGGTTGTCCTTAAGAATCGTGAGTGTTTTGGAAAGGCATCTTTCATAAAAAAAAAAGCTCTTCAAGAGATGGTAGCTGTGTTCGAGTGATATACGTTGCTTTTTTAATTAATCTATTTAGTCTAAGTCTTTGTGCCAGTGAAGTATTACCATACCACGGGTGATGGCAAAGTTAATTAGACTGATGGTTGCTGTATAAGTTTAATTATTGTTTTGTCGATGTTAAATTTCCTTAGCTTTCTAAGATAGAAAAGACGTTGGTGAATTTTGGTGTAAATGAACACAATGTAATGCAACCTAGTCTCACCTTTGATACATAGTCATCCTTGACTTGCTCTGTCTGCCCATAATCTTTCCAGTTGGCAGTGTCCACTTTTGAGGGTGGTAGATTCTAGTTCCTGACAAATAAAACCTGGTCCTGAGTAATAGGTCGAGGATAAATAAAGAAAATAATGTAAGAAAAGAGTCGTAAAATGGGGCTTTAAAAGAATCTAAATATCTGCAGAAATGTTCAACCACAAAAAACCCAGGCAGGTAAAAAAGCAGGTTTCAATATTTTGAGAAAGAAGATCAGAATGAAATTCTATCAAAAACAAATGACAGAAGAATGGGAAAGAAGGTCCAGCAGACCAAAGGATAGGTGAAAGTGAATGTAAAGTTATATGTGAAACTGGCTTAACTGATGTCTTATAATCAATATCTAATTGTTTTGTAAAAGGTCAATCTGTTATTCAAATCCTCAAGAAAGAGACAATTCCGTAAAAAAATAATATTTTAAAAAATTGTTAAGTGTACTGCTGTTCGGTTTATAATTGCAGTTCAGGCAATTATATAAAAACCTACTTAATTAATTGTTTTAAATTAGGTCCAACTAATATACATACTAAATAGATTTTTTCGACAAAACCTACAAATTTAGCAATACAAATATAATTTTAAAAAATTTTAGACAAAAAATCTTAAACCATTTGCATAAATGTGTTAAAATATGGTAAATGTCTGTCCCCTTCTAAAGAGCCTCCAGTGTTTGTTACTATTAATAGTGAATAGTTGTAAAAGTGGTGTATTTTTATGAAAAACAAGATTACAAAGACAGTTTGTGTGGAAACACAAACTCAAAATCGGCCCCCGAAGTGGTCCACCCAGGCAGGCTTCAATATTTTCAGAAAGAACATCCAAATGAAATAATATCAAAGACAAACGAGAGATAAGAATGGAGAAAGAAGGTTAACAGATCTTGTGTAGTGCCCCAACGGTACAGCAGATCAAAGGTTAGGTGCAAGTGAATGCAAAGTTTGATGTGAACCTGGCCTAACTAGTTTCCCTTTCAGACCTTGTGGTCTATAGGGCAGATGATGTAAAGTTCATCTGTTTTTGTAGCCTAGGGTTAACGAGGGTATCATGTAGCCAGCACAACGACCAACCGCCTTTACTTTTCCCCAACTAATATCAGGTACCCATTGGAGCTGGGTGGACTCAGAGGCGCCTAAGGATTCCGAAGTTGAAAATCCCAGTCTTCACCAGGATTCGAACCCGGGCCCCCGGTTGGGAAACCAAGCGCTTTACCGCTCAGCTACCGCGCTTCTCCTGGCCTAACTGAAGTCGTATAATAGATGTAATTGTTTTAAAAGGATCAATCTCTTATTCGAATGCTTAAAAAAAATGTAAAAAAAATTTCAGCAAAAAAAAAAATGTTCACAAAAATGACGTTTACAAGATTACTATTTGTTTTAACTTAGGTCTAATTTATAATGCATACTAATTAGCTTTTTCTCTTTAAAAAAACTGCTTGCATAACTGATTTTAAAAATGAGATTTTTTCGCTTTTAGAAAAAAAAAAAGTAGCCGTTGCATCAGAACTTTGAATGGTCTAAAATATTGTGATGTCGGATTTTCAATATTTTTTCTAGTTTACGAGATCTAAACGGGACGGACGGACAGACGGACAGACATTTCGCATAAAACTAATAGCGTCTTTGCCCCTTTCGGGGGCCGCTAAAAATGCTAGCATAAGTGATTTAAAAATTAGATTTTTCGCTCTCAGAAAAGAAAAAAGTAGCCGTTTCATTATAACTTTGAATGATCTAAAATATTATGGTGTCAGATTTTCACTATCTTTTCTAGTTTACGAGATTTAAACGGGACGGACAGTCAGACAGACATTCCACACAAAACTAAAAGCGTCTTTTTCCTTTTCGAGGGCTTAAGAAAAATGGACGATTTTTGCGGCCTTGTGTGGAAAAAGCAAAATTACTGCAAAATAATAGACGCTGAAGTTTTCCACAGCAAGGGCTGCGTAGCTACGGGAAATGCATTCCTCAATGTTCGGACTCGAAGACAAGCCATATTATTATTCCGCGTTGTATTATAACTATCGCACTGTTCGGTCTCTATATATACATTTCAATGCTTAACAAAACAAGTAAGTTCTTACCTTATGTGCAAATAATATAGTGATCTTAATATTTATCATGGAACGAAAACTTGGCAGTATCGGGACCGAACCCGTTATTAGCTATCATCTCAGCTACCCAGACATATTACTATGTGCACAAACGGTAAGACCATTTCCTCGTGGTTGATACAGAGTTATTGTTATTATTATTAATTATTAATATTATTATTCATTATAAATTTTGATTACTATTATGTGAAAAACAAACTAATATTCTCTGGCACTATCAAGGTCGAGCTTCGTTAGGAAGAAACAAAATTCATTGTAGTCCCAATATTAATATTATTAATATGAATTTCATCTTGAAATAGAGAGAGGAAGAAAGAGGGATGAGGAAGGAGAGAGAGGCGAAGAAGGAGAGAGAGAGAGGCGAAGAAGGAGAGAGAGAGAGGTGAAGAAGGAGAGAGAGAGAGTTGAAGAAGGAGAGAGAGAGACGAGGAAGGAGAGAGAGAGAGGCGAAGAAGGAGAGAGAGAGAGGTGAAGAAGGAAAGAGAGAGAGAACCAAGGAATGAGAGAGAGAGAGAGGCGAAGAAGGAGAGAGAGAGGCGAAGAAGGTGAGAGAGAGACGAGGAAGGAGAGAGAGAGGCGAAGAAGGAGAGAGAGAGGCGAAGAAGGAGAGAGAGAGAGGCGAAGAAGGAGAGAGAGAGAGGCGAAGAAGGAGAGAGAGAGAGGTGAAGAAGGAGAGAGAGAGAGACGAGGAAGGAGAGAGAGATACGAGGAAGGAGAGAGAGACGAGGAAGGAGAGAGAGACGAGGAAGGAGAGAGAGAGAGGCGAAGAAGGAGAGAGAGAGAGGTGAAGAAGGAGAGAGAGAGACGAGGAAGGAGAGAGAGAGAGGCGAAGAAGGAGAGAGAGACAAGGAAGGAGAGAGAGACGAGCAAGGAGAGAGAGGCGAGGAAGGAGAGAGAGATGAGGAAGGAGAGAGAGACGAGGAAGGAGAGAGAGACGAGGAAGGAGAGAGAGGCAAAGAAGGAGAGAGAGATGAGGAAGGAGAGAGAGGCGAAGAAGGAGAGAGAGACGAGGAAGGAGAGAGAGGCAAAGAAGGAGAGAGAGACGAGGAAGGAGAGAGAGGCAAAGAAGGAGAGAGGCGAAGAAGGAGAGAGGCGAAGAAGGAGAGAGAGATGAGGAAGGAGAGAGAGGCGAAGAAGGAGAGAGAGACGAGGAAGGAGAGAGAGACGAGGAAGGAGAGAGACGAGGAAGGAGAGAGAGGCGAAGAAGGAGAGAGAGGCAAAGAAGGAGAGAGAGAGGCGAAGAAGGAGAGAGAGACGAGGAAGGAGAGAGAGACGAGGAAGGAGAGAGAGAGGCAAAGAAGGAGAGAGAGAGGCGAAGAAGGAGAGAAAGACGAGGAAGGAGAGAAAGACGAGGAAGGAGAGAGAGGCGAAGAAGGAGAGAGAGGCAAAGAAGGAGAGAGAGAGGCGAAGAAGGAGAGAGAGAGGCGAAGAAGGAGAGAGAGAGGCGAAGAAGGAGAGAAAGACGAGGAAGGAGAGAAAGACGAGGAAGGAGAGAGAGAGGCGAAGAAGGAGAGAGAGAGGCGAAGAAGGAGAGAGAGAGAGGCGAAGAAGGAGAGAGAGAGAGGCGAAGAAGGAGAGAGAGAGAGACGAGGAAAGAGAGAGAGAGACGAGGAAGGAGAGAGAGAGAGAGAGAAAGGGTAGCTGTGTGCATAAGCAACACATGTAGCTATTCTGAACATCTGGGAAAAGAAAAAAACTGCCGCTGTCAGGTGTGCTTTAATTTTTAGGGACGACAGTTAGAAGTGTTGGTGCTTTAGGACTCGCGAATCTCGCTTTGTGAGGTAACTGAACATGGAACATTTGTTAAACACAAAACACACGCGTGGACATGCCCTTGAGGGAAAACATAGGGGGAAGGGATTGACACTATGATTTGATTAGGTCCGTGAATACTTGTGATGTGATAGACTAAGTGTGTCTGTGTGTGTGTGTGTGTGTGTCGTTCCGTTGCTTAGCAACCACGTCACAGTCAATACTTTATGTTCTTGTACCGTAACTAAAATATAAAATACAACGTATCCACTTTTTTTAAAGCATAAAAACAAAAAACAACAATCTATCACTGGCACAAGACGCGATAGGCTAATTCGTGTTCCCGTATGTTCCTAGATATTCGAGAACAAAGTCATTCCCAAAATATTAGCCATTAATGTTATTACAAAGCTTTAATCAACCCACTGCATGTATCTGTCCGTCTGGTCAAAAGTGTGTACACGTTATTTCTCCCACACCCATTCTCTGATAAAGCTGAAACCTCGTAGAATTATCCATTGACATAGACAAGATATAAATCAATTAATTACAGGCAATTCATTATTTTGTTTAATAGTAACAAGGGAAACTAATACTTCAGCATTAACAGATATGGCGAAGTTTGTTGGGTTTAGTCCCCTAATTCTTCGATCACGTTGATACTTTAAACAATTATTTATTGTACCTAACAAAACTTGAATCAATAAACACAAATATATCATTTGGTCAATTAATTATTTTGATTGGTATCGAAATAACTTGTACATTATTGGTATATCTAGTTTTAAGGAGTTCTTCCCCTTTAGTTGAGCTTTGTTTTTGTTTAAAGTTTTTTTTTGCTTTTTTTTTTGTTGTTAAAAATTCCTCTGAATTAGAATAGCTTGCAAACTCTTCGTGGGTGGAAGGAAACTCGGTGGGTGGGCATGGATTTCGAAAACGGCTCTAACGATTTTCTTATAAAATAACTAATTGGTCATATGGCAAAAACTTGTGGTTTAATAATTGTAATTATTAATTTCAATAATGGTATTTTAAAAAATTTGGCCACTAACTCAGGCCACTTCCGTTGCGTCATGTTTATCAAAAACTATCTCAGGGTACAGTGAAGCAAGAAAGGCTTAGCAGGATGGCTTTTACAGTCAGTTGAGTCATAAATACAAGACAGTATCGATGTAGATGATGTTATAGGTGCCTTGGCTGCACAGAAAGCACGACAGACGTAAAGCGATATGAATTGAGATGTCTCACTTGTGCATTATTATTCATTATTTTATGTCATGATGTCGAATGTCAAAATGCAAGGGGCTCCCAAAGATGTCAACCCCAAAGGGGCCCCCAAAATCCCTGCTACGCCCCTGCTCGGGCCCCCACTTTAGTGTCCGAAATGTCTTTTTTACATTAAATATTAAGCCATTTTCTTATGTCATTATGTCGAGTATCAAAATGCAGTCACCCATAAAGAGGGCGACTACCCTTACAGCTTGAAAAGAGTTAAGTACATTACAATATCTATATATATAGGTCTGTGATCTGATCATTATCGGATCAGAATGTGTTTCCGTTTTCCAGTCTAGGTCTAAGGTTATACAGGTCTGTGATTGAAGCAGGACAAGATAGAAATAGAATGAGAACTTGTGTTGTCTTAAAGAGTCCTTGTAGGTACAACAAATTTCCATAAGGATCAATAAAGCCGCCTTAGTCTTAAATAACAGATGTTTTAAATAAGACAGAGAGAGAGTCCATTTACATTGTTTTGTTATTTTATTTTTTTTAGACATACATGTTGAGGTAGGCTTACAATCATATTGAAAGCACAAGCCTTTGCATGTTTTTATGATGGAAAATCCCATAAATCAGAAAGCCACGAAAAAAAAAGGATAAAATATAGCCAATATAGGTGTAAAGGTCATGAATACCGACCCTGTTACCTTTCTATTGAAACGAGATAAAACCATTTTTATCCATATACTTTTCGATAACCTTCGTAGGCCACGCCCACCCTCTTTTAAGAGAAAAACAACTCGGGTCCGCACGTTTCCTCTTTCCCCCTCTCCCCCACACCGCTCGTCCACCTCCCCCCCCACCCCGTCAACAGACTCCTCTGGCGCGGACAAAGTGCAGGTTTTGACGTTACGTCATTGGGGTCAAGCAGAGTGCGCGGGTCAGCCGTTTTAGCCATCTGTTTGTATAGTCACGCGCCGATACTATCTGCGGCTGTACCTGGAGCTTAGGGAGAAAAAAAAACAACGAACTATCTGGCCTTGACGTTTACACATGTTAGCCCAGCAGGAGTGAACAAAAAGAAGTCGACAAACGCAACGAAACGAAGAATTACATGCTGACGAGAAAATTGAAAACTTAGAAGTATAGAAGAAAAAAACAACTTAAAAAAGTGTCACGGACGGATTACGTTAAGACTGTACAGTCGTCCTGGGTCTCATCTAGGGGACCTCCACAAACAGAATAAAAAAAAAAAACATGCATATCAAACTAAATTTTTAATAATTAGGAAAATGATACATTCCATTAATTAAGCGGTGACTAAGAGGTTAAGTGCTTGGCTTCTGAACCTGGGTTCCTAAGTATGAATCCCGGTGACTGGGCTTTCGAAATTAGGGATTTTTAGGGCGCCCATGAGTCCACCCAACTCCTAATGAAGTCTAAAGGGTACCGAACTTTAGTTGGGGATCGTCGTTATTCCGCAATGTAACATGTATTTGGAAAAGTGATTACAAGTTATGTTTTCTAAATTAATGTAATCTCCTTTGGTTTGCGTTAATATGATTAGTTTGCATTTTATGAAAGTCCTTACGACATAAACGGTCTTAATATGGTTAATATGGTTTAGGAGGATTTGCATATTTTGTATTTAATGTTAATTTGAGCATTGCTATCTACTCAAAGTTTTAAATTTTATTATTTCTAAACTGCCTTTGATCGCTTTAACTCTCAAATGTTTCAATTGATAAAAAAGAAATCACGCTTCAAGATCAATATTTTAATTATCGCTTCTCATATCGCTCTAGAAACTTCGGGGTGAAATGTATGTACATTACACCAAGAATTCCTGACAACTACACGTGTTAACCATTTTGAATCCGCTCGTACATTGTCGGTCAGCTTAAGTTACTTTATACACTTTTGGTGTTTTATCGAAGTGCCGATTGTCTTAAAATTAGCCCTACCTTGGCATAAAATAGACAGTTTTCATCCTGAATTCATGTTTTCCTCTGACACCAGTCTTCTTGGCATGATTTTTGTTCGTTATATCTTATGTCTTTTAATTTCAACTGCCCATAAACCATATTTTGAATTTTAAAAAGACGTGTGAAAATATATATATATATACACGACAGAAACTCCCTTCCTAAAATTGTTTTCAACGAAAGAGAGACATAAAAGACACACACACACAAGGATCATCATAAGAAAGCTACCCATGAAAGACACCTTGGACTGGAGTTTGTCTGAAAATGAAACTCCCTTTCTAAACTTTGTTTTGAACAAAAAAAAGAAAAGTAAAAAGAACATACCAAAAAAAAAAGGATAACCACGAGTAAGCTACCCATGAAGGACATTTAGCGCGTTTCCGATTTGTTGCCTTCTGCTGGAATATTTTTAACTACTTCCGTTTTGCTAAGAGAAGGTAGAGACACTGCAGCCATTAAACGGCGACAGAAATTGAGTCAAAGTTTTTCAGTATTGTTTGATAAGTCAACAGAATGTCTGGTCCATCATAAATACACAGATCCCACACAAACACTCACACTACACACCAGCAGTTTCATCCTGTTTCAACTGTGCAGATAAAGTCGTAAAAAGTTGTTTTTCCCTTTTCTTGTCATCTAACACCTTGACTAGGACGACATCGTTAGACAATCAGAAGAGCGACAAGAAGGGACGAAAAAATAAAAACCGGAAGTCAAACAGCGACGCAAAACATGACCCGCTCTTTTAAAAATGCGACTTTTCATGGAGTAATCTTCTCTTGTGTGTCTTGATTAAACCGGATTAACGCCTTTCGTTCATAAGTCGGAGCGCGAGATAGGGATTTGCTCTGGAATACAAGGGACCATCAGAGTAAACAAAGGATTTTCTTGTGGGGTCTCAATTTAACACTTTTGATGCATTCATGTGTACACCTGGTTTAAAACTACTTTTAAATTAATATTAAACAGGATTCCAGCATAGTGTCAGAAGCAGGAAGTCAGAATTTGAACTTTTTTGTTTTACAGCTCCAGTACAAAATGTCTGAAACTAATTAGTTAACATTATGTTTAGCATCTAAATAGAAAATATCTCTGAACTAAAAGTGAGCGTATTAAATACTTCAGGTCTGCTAAAATATAGATGCACACATTAATACAAATAAGGTTCTTTACGATAAATAAAAATAATGCTTTTTATACTTTGAGAAAGGAAATGTCTAACTTTAAAAATGAAATTATTAGATCACGTGAATTTTATTTTTTTACACAAACATATGGTGTCCCTGTGGGTCGGTTGTATTCACACATTATGTAACAAAAAAATTCACACATAATTCGAATAACATTTGCGGGTAATTTCAATCATACAAAGCTATCAAATTATATGATATATGATGTTATTATCGTTTGAGAAAAAACTAATTATGAAATATAGACTGAATGGTTTACCGTATATGAATATGTGTAAATATGCATTCTTAATTTTAAAAACAAAAGGCTAGAAGCAAAGCAACCTATTTTCTTATATCAGATTTTTAATATCACTTGTAAGTTTTTGAGATATTAACTTGACAATGACAAAAACATAATTTGTTGTTGTTTACTTTTAATCCCCAAATCCCATAATTTCCTTTCAGATGTGTCAAAATAAACAACAACAAACAAACAATGTTCTTGACCCAGACCCCAAGGTGACGAGCGTTGCGATTCAATAAATTTTAATGCGAACTAAATCATTTAAATTGTTTTTTTTATTATTATTAATTTAAACACTAAACCAGATTAATAAAATTACAACAATAGACATTTATTAAAGCGCGCATCAATTTTGTTTCATTTTCGAATAAAATAAAATGGAGATTTTGAAAAATTTTTGTTGTTTAAAAGTATGCACTTTAAATTATACCGATTTTAAAATTGCGAACTGTTGACATTTAAACCTTGAGTTCAAAACTATTTCAAAGACAAATAAGATGATAATGACGACTGATAATGCCATAGACACGTGACTTCATGAGAAATGTAAGTCCTTAATTTGTTTAATTTAGATGTCACCCATACCTCCACTACCCAACTAAGGATCCGGGCCAGCGCTTAAGTAATACATTGACATAACACTAATGTCCTCTTAGTTGACAAATATAAACATGTTACGATATAGCCAATACAATAGAATTTTGGGTCCATAAGAAAACTTTTCTTTTTCAACACCCTCTCATCCAAGTTGAGTTTTTTGTATTAAATTATATATAATAATATATTTGTATGTGTGTGTATTTTCCCTGAATTGTGACATAGAGTAAAAGAATAGTTAATCATACAGGCTCTAATGACGTTTTTAAATGCATTTGTATATTGAGTCTTTCATATTAAATCACTTGTTACCGCTCGACAGCTGAGAAACCCTGTACTATTGATGTCAAAGATCGAAAGCACAACAGCAGATAAGCCTATGTATTGAAGGCAGGGACAGACTTGGAGTTTGGTTACTAAGTATCAGAGTCAATGGAGATTGGTCGAAAGGGATGGAGGAAAAGAGAGGGCTGGTGGATCTGGTTAGGGTCGTCACTACAATACTGACCCACACATTATTTACACTGTTCGTCACAAGCTACATCTTAGAACTATTTAACACTGACATATTGATAACTGGACTCCACATCTGAAATAGCTTATGGCTTTTCAAGAAAAGGACACGTCTGACCTCGCAATAAGCCTGTAAATATTGAAACCTCGTTAAGCCATTATCACATTAGTCATAAAGTCTTATATAATACAGACGTTACTTCAAAAAAAGATGATTACGTCCTACGCGTGCCCATTGAGATGTGAAAACATAAGCAAGCGATTTCTAGTTTATTTCAACTGTCTATGTTTGGTAAGCTTTTGATATTTCTCCAGAACAGGCGTTGTTAAGTGGGGGCTGGGGGGGGGCACGATGTCCCGGGCGCCACACGCATCATATATGTCTATGTGCTGTTCATGGAAAATGGGGGGCTCCAATAATGTCCCTTGCACCGGGCGCACGTTTTGCTTACTACGCATGTGCCCTCCAGTGTGGGAGCTGAATACACTATTTGTTAAAATGACTTAGTACAGAGAGTTGGACAGTTGTATCATGGAGCCCAGTGTTGACGGGCGCCCAAAGAATGTTTACTGTGAGCTGAAAACTTGTGTGGGTTAGAGGGTATCTCCAAATCAAACGAAACTATCTGTAGACCGGACATTAGTACTTAGGGTTTCGAGAGCATTGACCCGTCAGTTTGGAAAAACTCCGAAACGTGGACAAATGACGAAATCGGCTGTAGTACAGTTGGGGGGGGGGGCAATGAAAATAAGGAATAGAAAGGGTGGGGCATTATTAGTCGGTAATCCTTTCCTTTGATATCTCATAGAAGCTTGGGAATAGGAAAAGGGGGGAGGCAGTTACATGCAAAAACAAGAAAGGCGAAGGCGGGGGTGATAGTCAATAGAGATTACGTCGAACAAATGAACTCGAAAAGTTTCCGTGTAAATATAAAAAGTCCCACAACTCCAGGTGTTACGCCTGGACTTTCAGCCAATCTTTAAAGTTACGCAATTCATTTATTTGCTCAAAGAAGCGTTTACCTCACCATGGGCGGTACAATACTTTAAAGCACCGACATGTCTACATCTCATTCGGAATGGTTTGAGATAACATTGTTGGTTAAAGAGCCAAATACAGCCACAGACTTGCCATGTGTTTCGCATGTCTAACGCCAAACATTTGAGAACAGTTGCGAAAAACGACAACCAATAGACATAAATCTATCCTGTAAACAGAAAATTGTGACAAGAAAATTCGATGAAAAGAAAAGGAGCGTATTTATAAAATAAATAGGGTGTGGGGCGTGGATAGCATTATTTTGTACTAATAGATCTATAAAATTACAACTAATTATCGGCAAGTATTTTGTCTCCCAATGCTGGAAGACTTACTAATCAAATGAAAATTTGTTTTCATCTTAATAATAATAATTTAATTTATAATGTGCTGTTGACAAAACAAAATGTTTATACCGACAGTAATATACAATTTTAAAACGACAAAACGTTACAAACTAATCTAAAAAAGTTTGAACAAATAGGGCTCAGATTATTTGCAGACGATTGCATAATAAATATAATAACAACAACATGAAATACAGCTACTGATACTTGAGAAAAAGAATTACAGAAATAGGAATCAAACTGGAGCATGTAATATTGTAATTCCACCCAGAAAAATGACAGGTAAGAAAAAAAAAATCTAAAGGAAATTAAACAAGGTCTATGAGTAAAAACTCATACCTATGTGTAATAATTAATGAAAAGCTATCAGGAAGTCCCGATATTGATGAAATTAATTTAAAAAAATCAAAACTAAGCATTAGGATTTATTTAAAAAGTTAATAAACAGGAACATTAAATTACCTTATCTTATCTTATATAATACAGACGTTACTTCAAAAAAGAAGATGATTACGTCCTACGCGTCATGCATTTAGTCATGCATATTAACCAATGACTTAAATTCTGCCAAGTCACTGGTTTTTCTGGCTAGCTCAGGCAACCCATTCCATGCTCTAATAGCACTAGGGAAGAAGGAGTATTTGTACAAATTTGTCCTAGCATATGGGACGAGGAATGTGCCTTTATTTTTGTGTCTTTCAGAGTATTTTATTAAATTTTGTTTTTGTATTTGAAGATTATGGTTCAGTGTTTTATGTATAATTACAGTGCTGTTTACTATGTAACCTTGGTTAAGGCAGTCAGGCCAGCATTACAATATATGCAACCTGTTTGGGATCCCGCAACTCAAATATGAAGACACTAGAATAACTTGAACAATTGGAAATGAGAGACCAGGAATTTATAACATATTCACATTTACTTTGTGTACTGCCATTAGAAACATGACCAACTCAATTAGAGACCAGAGATGTCTAACATATTCACATGTACTTTGTGTACTGCCATTAGAAACATGACCAACTCTATTAGAGACCAGAGATGTCTAACATATTCACATGTACTTTGTGTACTGCCATTAGAAACATGACCAACTCTATTAGAGACCAGAGATGTCTAACATATTCACATGTACTTTGTGTACTGCCATTAGAAACATGACCAACTCTATTAGAGACCACCTTAAGACAGAAGAACAAAAAGCAAAGCAACAAAAAAGAACTAAAACACTGAACCATATCATTTACAAATACAAAAACAGAACTTCATAATAAAATACTCAGCAAGACACAAAGTTAAAGATAAAGGCACATTTTTTATCCCATATACTAGAGTCTAGGACAAAATCGTACAAGTGCTGTTACTTCCCTTGTCTCGTTAGAACATGGAAAGGGTTGCCTGAATCAGCCAGGAAAACCAACGACTTTGCATAGTTTAAGTCACTGATTTACATGAAATGCGTAGGGTAGGACGTAATTTTCTCATTTGAAGTAACGTCTGTATTTTGAAGTAATGTCTGTATTTTGAAGTAATGTCTGTATCGTCAAGGAATTTACAACAGCTTAAACAAATATTGCGAATTTGTTTTAAAAAACTAAAAATACTATTAGGATAGAAGAACATTTTTAAATATTTAAAATATGCAATACTAGGTAAAGATTCGATTATGCCATTTATGCTTAATTCTAAAATTTTAATTAACAGGCCTATTAATTAAACATGAATAAGACAAAAAAGCAATATAAAAAATGCCATTAAAAATTGATTCATTTCTTTTAATTTTTAAACAAAATTCATATCATGTGTCATACGGAGTTTTAGCGCTACGCTAAAATAAATAGTTCAATGTAATGTATGGAAGTCTTCAGCTAGACAGCTAGACTTATTAATATTTTAAACCCTAACTGTCAGACGTAGAAAATACGTACATTTGTATTATAAACTTAAAAGTTATATTCCTTTTACTATATTTAAGTACATCTATATAAACAATATATATATTTATATAGTAAAATGTTTGTTTGTAAAATGTTTTACATGTTTCGGATGTTTCTTCATAGTTGATAGTTTACTTCCTAGTCAAAACCTCTCGCAGGACGACGGGATATGGGAGCGGGCAGGGTTTGAACCCGGGACCATCGATAAATCCAAACGACCGTCCAGCGCGCAAACCGTACTATATAGTATATCTATGCGTATATGATATATGCCATAATGACTAAGGCTATGACTAAGGGCTTCGTCTCAGGACGGATAAATAAAGTCACAAAAATAAGAGTTTAAAATACAAACAACATACTTACAGAGCTAGGTATCAAATCCGTGTTGTGTGTTCACGGTGTTTTGGGTGCTCCAAAACTCACTTAAAAAACATGTCGCACTTTAAAGTTCACTTTTTCAATTTCTTTATGTTTTTATTTTGGCTTGACTTGGTTAGGCTCGGAAAATCCGTGCTTCAACTTTTAAATAAGCCTCACAGAAATAAATTTAACATAATAGACCAGTATCCGTTGTTCAGAAAAGGCGAATCCAACGTTCCTGTGTTTAGCCTTCTAGATCTAGAGGCCAATGTGTTCTGAAAAACTGTATATTCTCTACACAAAGCATAAACTTTTTTTTTATTGCGGGTGTTATGACCAATAAGGTTGGACTAAAACTTCGGCCAGCGGTCAGTGCTGGACAGTGGTCACTACTACTTTACAGCAAGGTTCTCTCCCCACCTCCCCTTTTCATCTGCATTCATTTTTTTCCCTCTTCTTTTCACGCCCAACCACCCCTCCCCTTCCAACGAGCACCCATCCCTCGTTTTTTTTTTTGTTAGAATCACGCGTGGGTCAAGCTGGCCGCCGGTCAGTTCCTCCTCTCTTTTTTAGTTAGCAACATTACGGCCACGGCTGACCAAAAGAAACGCAACAGCGGAGGGAGAGGGAGGGGGTCAATGGAGAGGAGGGAGGAGGGAGACCTGAATTATATTACGCAGTGGGTGGAGGGGGGGGGTAGGAGTGTGGTTAATAAGTATCTGAGAGTGAATGGAGATTGGTCGAAAGGGAGGGCGGAAAAGAGAGGTTGGGAGATCTGGTTAGGGTCGTTACTAGCCTACTAAAATGCTGACCCAACACACATTGTTTCCATTTTGCGTCACAAGTCTTTCTCTGCATAAGATAGAGACGCATGCAGGACAGGCTCCTAGAGAAGACCTTTTTTTTTGTCTGGACTTTTCGGACTGATTTGTTTGTTATCAGAATGAGGCGCATGTCTCCCCTTCCCTTCCCAATGTATTTAACAAGAAAAAACATTTTTAATAAAAGCTTATATCAAGTGTGATTGTATAAATTAGTTTAGAATTAGATCAGTCATGTACAATGTGCGATTAACTTTTAGCTTTCTCAATGAACTATGATCCTATCACTTGTCTGGACAAGTTGTGAAAGGGGGAAGGAAGAAGGGTGAATCCTGGTGAATGTTTACATCAGGGGTGGGCAACCTTTTTGCAGCGAGGGCCGCATTAAGAAAAATTTGGGAATTGGGGGCCGCATATAAATAAATTTATGTACTTACAACTTTGAAAAATACGCTGTGTATAATGTCTTTTAATTCATATTTATACACTTCCAATTTTACGATTTAAAAAATTGCTTTTTTTTTTACATCACAACATTTCATCACAAAAGCACAGTTGTACATAATATGAAGTATTTTACTGTTAACACTCGTGTGTAACGTTCCCAAACAGTGAAACAAGCTTACTAGCTGTTATCCTTGTGATTGCTGTCAAATTACAGTCAGTTAGCATTGACCTGTGATTACACTTGTTTAGTTTCCACAAAACAGTACTTGTTCACATATGTATTTGTACCCAAATAATGTAAAAGTTTTGCAGCAAAGTTTTTTAAGTGTGGAAATACAGCTTCTGGCATCCTAAAACTCCCGCGGACTGGAACTTCTCTTTCAGGTCATAATTTGCTCGGAGCTATGTCCTCTGGAGCTGAATCAGTTTCTGCACTAAATGGTGAGCTGATGGTATTGAAGGCTGGTTTTTGACGTCTTAATAGTTGCTTTTTATAAATTCCACAATTAAGGAAGCCAAATAGGTCTTGTACTTTTAACCATTTCACTAGAAATGGTTTCTCTAACTTACAAAGGCAGCGGGATGCACATTTGAGATCAAAGGAAAATCCGCTGCTAAAGACAGGCGTAGATGGCGAAAAGAAAATCTAAATCGACCACCGGTGGACAATGGTTATGTCTTCGATAGTTGAGGCAAAATATGTAGGTCACAGCTGAGTCTGTGTAGCCAAGGGAAAGACTGCATTTCTCATTAATCTTCCAACTCGAAAAGAAGTTTCTAGATTTACAAGTACTTATAGGAACTGCCCGTGGTTCACTTCGTTTACTTTTCATCCAGTTGATTGTATAATACAGTGATGCCCAAACTTATTTGCTCTGCGGGCCATTTTAATTTTCGGCATTCGTTTCTCGGGCCATATCACCAAAAAGAAAAAAAACTTAAATATACAATAAGATATTTTTCATAGTTTTTGTTTTGTAGATCTACTTACATAAATTAATGTGATGCATGAAGTTTATCCAAAACCATCTTCTGAATATCTGGCTGCATAGATGAAACACCAAGTCGGAGCACTGAATCTAGATGTTCATCCGCGAGGCGATTACGCAACATGGTTTTCGCCTGTTTCATCATTGAGAACGTTTGTTCACACAAATAAGTGCTTGAAAACATTGTGATCATCCTTAGCGCTTTTTTTCGAAGATTTGGAAACGCTTCTGCAGGTAACATGGAGTAGAAGTCAATGGTCTGCATCACTTGAAATTTGTCAAGCAGGAATGTCTGGCTTTGTAAGTCAATCAGTTCCAGTTGCAAGTCTGTCGGGGCGCTTGTCACACCGGCAGCAAACGGATTTTCAAAAAGACGGATTTCATTTTTTAAATTCTGAAAATCCAAAAATCTTTCACTGAAATTATGTATCAAGAGCCTCAGAAGTTGGACCATTCTTTCTTGGGAAAGACATATATAGCTGCTTATCATTTTGTGGAGTGGTACAGGTTGGAAAGTGGACAAGATGCACCTTATGTCAGTGGACTCGTCAGCAGCAATAGAAAACATTTCGAATTCTGCTGCTCTCTCTTTCAATTGTGAATGAAGATTTACCCCCATATTTTCCACTCGCCTTGTAATTGTCATGCGAGAAAGGCTGACAGCTTCTACTGCATTCTTCTTTTCGGGACACATTTCTCCAATCACTGCTAGCAAGCACTTTTTTACACATTCGCCATCGGAAAAAGACTTCATAGCTCTACTTAAGATATGAGCAACTCTGTAGCTGGATGTTATCGCAGACTCATTGCTGTCTCTTTTTGTTAAATCTTCTCGTCAATCCCCCAATCTCAAGTCGTAACTTAGAAATCTTGTCTTAGCGGCTCAAACCAAAAATGCCACCATATGTGTTTATGTGTTTGGCTTCATAATGCCTTTTAATGTTATATTCTTTAAAAACAGCCAAACTTTCTTTACAAATCAAACATGTTGGCTTACTATCCTATTCCACAAAAAAAGTAAAGATCTGTCCACTTTTCTTGAAAGTTTCTACATTCAGAGTCCACTTTTCGTTTCTCTCCCATTTCATTCAATCACAAACGTTAAACACTACGGTACCAATCACTTTGATATCAAAAGAACACGACCCAAAACGAGGCATCAATGATGCTCTGTATTGCACACACAAGGTGTCAAGGACGCGGCTAGCTCAAGACAGTAGCTGGAATTTTCCAAGAATTAAAAATAGCCGTCTAGTTTTATCGTCATTGAAAAAAAAAGACTATAAATATTAGAATAAGAAACATAAAGATGGAATTCATCAAAGAATGAGTGAGAATCCTAACTTTTGGAGAAATTTTTTTCAACATTCTAATTTTTTAATTAATTTTTTTTTTACATTTAGTTCCAATGCTTTGGTGGGACGCAGTTTTAGAGGGGTCACTACAATATAATCAAATTTTATTCAGCTTTGTGCAAACTTTCCTGTTTAAAGCTTATGGTTGTGATATTTTTATTTAAAAAAGTGTTTTTCTCAGTCAAAGATCGAGCTTCATCAGTTGTTACACTAGCACAGGGGTTCTCAACCTGCGGGTCGCGACCCCTTTGGGGGTCGAATCACTATTTGCAGGGGGTCGCCTAAGACCATCGGAAAACTGGTGGGGGGGGGGGAGTTTTTTTATCGGAAATTTTTGTTTCTGTTGTGTTGTAACAAGCATATTTGTACCATAGTTGATATAGATTTACATAAGAGGTAGTAGTGGTGAGGGACATTACTCAAATTACATTATTACCAAACAAATTATGAAACTATCGCCAATTTTAATCTTTAATTAAAAAAAAGTGTGGGTGACGACTATAAACACTATTATACTGCCAGAGGATACAGAGGGCACCTTTAGTAAATGTATCCTCCTTGTTTGAAAGTAGACACGTTTTTTTTATGGGTTCTTCTTTGTTGTTGTTGTTTTATGTATAAAAGTTATTCAAAACTAGTTGCTGCGGGCCATATCTCCGTTGTTGTAGAATATTTTTTTGTCAACAAATGAATTTACTGTCCATCAATGCGTCGAAACACCATTGCAGGATCAAACATTTCTTTGGTGAAGATCTAATCACGTCAATAATGTGCCATCGTATTATAGTCAATAGAAATAAATTCATTATGGAGCAACTTTTGAACACGAACTTTGAACAAAAAGAAAGTTAATAAAAGAAAATAGAATGATGATTATTTTGATGTATAGTTTAATTTCAATATTTTAAGCAGTACTTCAGAGACCTGCCGTGTGTAATAAGGTCGAACATACTTCCGAGCTTTGACGATTACGATATTTAGTAGTTTAGTTTTGAATCCTGATGAAACTCAGACTTGACTGAGATGGAAAGTACCATAATTAAAACATATCAGCCTATGAAGCTTCTTATTTTGGTGTCTCTCAGAATCGCCAGAGTTCTGAAACCTCACATCATTACTAAGGAGTTTTTGTCAGCGGCCAGAGACATTGCTCGTTATGATTGGAGCCAAATTGATTAACAAATTTAGTGCAATTCGCATACCTAATGACTCTATTCACAGGAGATTAGCTGACATGTCTTCTGATACTAAGGAAATATCTGCTTCTTCTTTTACTATATTTAGCATCCAGCTTGATGAATCCACAGGCGTTGTAGATTGTTCACAATTACTAGTTCCTGTATACTTAGGATATATACATAATGGCGATTTTAAAGATTAGTTTCTATGCAAACACATATAAACGACCTCTATAGCAAGTGATGTATATAGCAAAGGTGGTTAATTTTGAAAAAGTAAAAGACCTCATGGAAAAATATCTATGGTGTCTGCACAGATGGTGCTCTGATTATGCTTGGATGTCGGTCTGGATGTCAATATTTGGTACAAAATAAGTCACCATTAGAATCCATTGTAAGTCATTGTATGATTCTTCGACATATCTTAGCAATCCTTTTCAATGTTAGCTACACATTTCTACACCAAGGCTTCCTCTTCCATTTCCAAAATTGTGTCCTTGTGAATTTTTTTTTCTGCCTGTCAGCGATCAAGTCTAAATACAGAAATAAACTTGATGTGAATTCCTAATCAAGTGAAATAAAAACAAGCTCAACTTTGGCATGTTTGAAAATACTGTTGTTCATGATTATTAATACTTTTTACAATTGTAAAATATCTATATGTAACGTAATTATAAACATGCAATTAAAAGTAAATAAATACACATAATAAATTCTGCTTTTTAAAAAGATTAAAGCACAAATGTATTTTACACTAAATAAATATGACATTTTTCTAACAATTTAGTTCACATCATAGATATTAGTTCTATACATGTTGATAACCATTTTATAACATTAGCTAAATTACATTTACCTAGTAAAAGTAAAGGAAAGCTCCCCTTTCAGACCTTGTGGTCTATAGGGCAGATGATGTAAAGATCATCTGTTTCTGAGGCCTACGGTTTTACGAGGGTGTTATGTGGAAAAAGCACAACTATCAACCGCATTACTTTACTTTTCCCCAACTAATGTCAGGTACCCATTAGAGCTTGGTGGACTTAAAGGTGCCTAAAGATCCCGATTTTGAAAAACCCGTTCCTCGCCAGGAATCGAACCCGGCACTCCCGGTACAGAAGCCGAGCGCTTAACCGCTCAGCCACTGCGCCTCCACGTTTACCTAGACCTATGACAAAAAATTATGGTTGGGGGTCGCCTCTTAGTGAAAAGTTGTATTAAGGGGTCGTGGAGCTAAAAAGGTTGAGAACCGCTGCACTAGCGGCTAGCCACTTGAGACTGAGTGTATTGAAGTATAGCCAATAAGGATAAACTTCATTTACTTGAACATTTTTATGAGACCGTTTCAATTCTTTATAGAGGTATTTAGAAATATCAACATGTATTTGTATTTGTATATCTGTAATACTGTAGTCACACCTAATTTCTGTAGGTGTTCGCGGGCCGCATAAAACACTCTAACGGGCCGCATGTGGCCCGCGGGCCGTAATTTGCCCATCCCTGATCTAGTGGATTGGATTTATATCTATGTCAAACTAAGATAATGTTACTTCAAAGTTTTTCACTTTCGCCACAAAATATATTAAGTAGTTTTGCGAAAATAGGTTTACCCGTCAAGCCGATACATCCATAGCTATTCAAAACGAAAGTTGCGCGAGATCAAGGAAATATAAAGTACAATTAAAACGAGTTTAACCGATTTGTTAAATAAATGGGATTATAAAGTACGTCAGTACGTCTAAATTCGCAGATATAATTAACAAATTTATGTAAAAATGCTTTTATATCACAAGTTTGAAGGTTAATGTTATTAAATAATAAAATCAATAGACTATAGTTTGTATTTTCATGTGTCACTAGATCCAAACTTTCATAGACTATATGTTGTGTTTTCATGTGTCACTAGATCCATACTTTCATAGGCTATATGTTGTGTTTTCATGTGTCACTAGATCCAAACTTTCATAGACTATATGTTGTGTTTTCATGTGTCACTAGATCCATACTTTCATAGGCTATATGTTGTGTTTTCATGTGTCACTAGATCCAAACTTTCATAGACTATATGTTGTGTTTTCATGTGTCACTAGATCCGTACTTTCATAGACTATATGTTGTGTTTTCATGTGTCACTAGATCCATACTTTCATAGACTATATGTTGTGTTTTCATGTGTTACTAGATCCAAACTTTCATAGACTATATGTTGTGTTTTCATGTGTCACTAGATCCAAACTTTCATAGACTATATGTTGTGTTTTCATGTGTCACTAGATCCATACTTTCATAGGCTATATGTTGTGTTTTCATGTGTCACTAGATCCAAACTTTCATAGACTATATGTTGTGTTTTCATGTGTCACTAGATCCGTACTTTCATAGACTATATGTTGTGTTTTCATGTGTCACTAGATCCATACTTTCATAGACTATATGTTGTGTTTTCATGTGTTACTAGATCCAAACTTTCATAGACTATATGTTGTGTTTTCATGTGTCACTAGATCCAAACTTTCATAGACTATATGTTGTGTTTTCATGTGTCACTAGATCCAAACTTTCATAGACTATATGTTGTGTTTTCATGTGTCACTAGATCCATACTTTCATAGACTATATGTTGTGTTTTCATGTGTCACTAGATCCATACTTTCATAGACTATATGTTGTGTTTTCATGTGTTACTAGATCCATACTTTCATAGACTATATGTTGTGTTTTCATGTGTCACTAGATCCATACTTTCCTAGACTATATGTTGTGTTTTCATGTGTCACTAGATCCATACTTTCCTAGACTATATGTTGTGTTTTCATGTGTCACCAGATCCAAACTTTCCTAGAGTTGGGCAACGTTTTGTTTTGAGGGTCTCTTGAAGTTTATGTTATAGGCCCTTTTAGACAGACGTCGTCACGGTTCCAGTTAGTACCCAAGGAATAATTATGCTAAGTTTTATCAAGTTTGGTCAAACGGTTTTGATTTCTATGCGGGGCATACACCCATACATACATACGCCTTACATTTCTGCTTTATTGTATAGATAATACTCTTTTGGAGATTTTCATGATAAACTAAGCAATTTCAAGGACGCTAATATTGAACTTTAAATCTGCCAACTTAATAAATGTCGCAAACAAAAAAAAAGTTTTTAATAAATTGATTCTGTAGTGCTAAAATGTGGCACAAAGAAAATATTCTGCAACTTATGAAAATACGTACCGTATCACCACTTGCTTTGCTTGTACACCGGATACACCAAATAGCTTGCTGTTTATTGATTTTCCGCTATCTATGAACCTCTCCACTAGTTGTACACATTTAACAGAGTTTTAAAAGATGAATACAGTAAAAAAAAATCTTAGCAAAAATTATTTAAATTAATATTCTTCTTCTTTGTTTTAATTACTATGTTGGAGGGGTTCCGATGACTTATTAGACCAATATCTGGGATGAACTGTGTAATGTTTCCAAATCAGGTAGCTCTCAATATAGGGTGTTTTGGAGCCAACTATTTTTTGTTTGTTAATGTTCGATCTCATGATGAAGACTGCAGTTTTGAATGATATCTGAAATAGTAAAGGTATTAATTAATGGTCTTGCTAGTATTTTAATGAATAAAAAACTGTCTGATTAACATAGCTCATAAATGCATGGATTTTTAAGGGTATTTTTTTAAATCAGGGATTCAGCTTTGAGAGTAATGCGGACTTCAAGACAAGAATTATTATTATTATTAATGCGTTTGGCTAACGAACAATAGTTATCGGTATTAAACCTCAGTACAGCACAGGCTTATGCTAGATTACTCTAATGCATGTATATACATTATGCACCTATATTATGTTTTTTCTTCACATTGTAAAAAATTTTGAAATGAAGGATCATATCAAATTTCAAGCTCTTGCTTTACATGCATTTTTCTTCTTATTTTTACTCTAATTATTTGTGACTTTTGAGGCTAAAATAAGACACGATGTCGACCAAGAGTCTCATTTCAGCAGTACTAAAACAATAAATTAACCCTTGAGTGAGTGTACGTTTAAAAAGAGAACTGAAATAAGGCCCCCAACGCAACATGTTTAACTGTATTTATTACTCTAAATCTCTACAGCTCTCTCTCTCTCTCACTCTTCATGCCCATTCTCTCCCTTTCTCTCTCGCACTCACTCTCTTGCGCAACGCTGCCTGAGACTACTGCATGCCAGTCTCAATGTGGCAGGTCTGCTATTGCAAGTATTACAACTGACCAACGCACTCACACACATTTGGACGCCCATCTGTGTAAAATAAAAAGCGTCTCGGGGAGGGGGTGAAAATGGAAACGCTTGGTATCAAGTCAGAAGCTTGGGCGCAGAAAGGAAAAGGGGAGGAAGGGAGAAGTGTTGAAGGAGGACCTGCTACTGACCACTCAGACCATGAGATAAGACTCCACAAGATTCCAGACTTATAAAGAAAATTTAGATACGGCGTTGTTGGCGGGAGTTGGACGCTCACAGGATGATAGGCGCCGGTAGCTTGGTCCTGGGCGATGACAAGCCTAAAATTCAGAAGCAGGCAGGAGCATTAAGTTGCTTTCATCACTCCATCCCAAGAGAGTTCAGAAAGCCGGAAAGAAATAGAAGTCTAAAAAAAAAAATATTTTTCGCTTTTTAAACGGGAAGCAGTACAAAGTAATTGATACCATAATTGACAAAATGGGATTTCACAAGCTCATTGTCGCGTGGCGCGGATCAAAAGCCACAATGGTAAAAAAAATGACTTTATTTTAGATTGATTTTTTAAAATATAGAATCAGATCTAGTCCAGATTTTAATTAACATTTATATAGGTCTAATAGAAGTTTTATTTTTTTTTGTGGTAGGTTGGTACAGAAAATCAAAGGACAATCCGACAATGGCGTTTAGTTTACTCGGGTTTTAATTTTTAAAAAAATTATTTTTTATTGACTAAAGACTATATTTCTTTTAATACTTTCATGTGCTTATTTTCCGAACTGCAGCCGTGCATGTAAACAAATATCTTAAAACAAGCAAAATTTTAAAAAATCATATAAAAAAAAAAAGCATATTTAATGGGAAGAACTCTGCATTTAAGAATGTAGAAGTTATTTCCCTTTCACATCAAAATAATTAATTACGAATAATTAATAAATACATTTTAAATTTGATTCATGTTTTGTTGGTTTCAATTAATAATTGTTTAAAGTTTCAAGTTGATTCGAGAATGGATGTGGGAGAAAAAATGTGTACAATTATTTAAGGGGACGAAACCCGACATATTTAACCATAGATGTGAATGCTGAATAATTAACTTCCCTTGTTGGTATCAAACAAAATAATTACTAGCTAGTAAATAATTGGGTAATTGGTTAACTTTTTTTTTATTGATTCTTGTCTTGTCTACTCTAGGCCAATGAATTATTGCGCAATTTTTGAACTTGGTCCGAGAATGGGTGTGGAAGAACTAACGAGAACACACTTTGTACCAGGTACTTCGAAAAGGAGTTAATATAAACTTTGCAGAATAAAATACTAAAGAAGCAAAATATATAAATACTTACAAAACTGAAAGCCTACATAAGGGAAAGACATAGCCTCAATACTGCAAGATTTGTATCCCCTTTTCGACATAAAAAAATTAATTATAACCAATTTATTAGCTGGAGGCATTGGCTAAGCGGTTAAGCGCTTGGCTTCTGAACCCGGGATCCCGGGTTGAATCCTAGTTAATTTCGGCGCCTCTGGATGTAGCCAGCTCTAATGGGTACCTGATATAAGGTGGTAAAAAGTAAAGGCGGTTGGTCGTTGTGATGGCCACACGAAACCCTCGTTAACCGTAGGCCACTGAAACAGATGACCTTTACATCATCTGCCCTATAGATCACGAGGTCTGAAATGGGATCTTTACTTTAACTAATTAATTAACTAATTGGTTAGTATTTTTGATTGATTCGTGTCATGCCTTCAACAATGATAAATTTGACATGAAAGAGATGTACATATATATAGGCCTTCTATAGTATAGGTCTAAAACCTGGCTTGGGGGTGGGCTGTGGTTGTTTTGTTTAATTTAGAAAACTGTAATTTTAAAAAAATTAACTGCCTTTCAAATTTTATTTGCTACTGGTTTTGATACTTTTGATTGGCATCATTGGAGACAATTATTACATTCATAATGTATTGTGTAGTTGAGTTTTTAAAAAAACCCGGTTAACAAGCTAATTGCTGAAAGACTAAATGTTGAGGGTAGCAAAATATAGATACGTTTTAAACACGATTAACGATGATTGTTATATATCGTTTCTAAATTATGGCTGAGTAGACGAGATTGGACAGTCCGTACAATTAACTGCCCATTGATTCCTGATATTAAAGTGGCTTCATTGTACGTGCATAAAATATGCATACTTAATCCTAAATTAAATGACATCGGATTTTAAAATCGCATATAATTCTCGTGATCTAAAAAAAACTGGACCGATGAAAGCACTAAAACAATAACGAATGTCCCCACCCCCTTTTTTTTTTCAAAATTTATAGCTACGTATTGCTCAGTATATTGTCTTATAACAACATTATAATAGCTACAATTAATTTCAATTGTTAGTTTCTTAAGCCATGTTCGGTTCAGCTTGTACAAATTGACAGGCTTTCCGTCTTACCTGAGGGCCAACAGTCACAAGTGACCCAGGGCACCCGCAAAGAGTCCCCCAAACAGTACAAGTGCTCAGACTGATGCCACGAAATGACCGCCTTCGGGTCATGAATTCCAGCAAACTGGACTCGAAGTGACCGTTCCGTGGATCCAAAGCCAGCATCTCATCTGCAGCAGTGTTGCTGCCCCCCGAGGGGCGAGTTTACAAGTGGACAAAGACGAGGTAATTAAACATTTGGTTCTAATTGGATACGAAACATATTCTGCAGCCAGTGGCGGAGATAAAGAGTGCCTGAATGAATGGGACTTCAATTTCTTTCCTTAACAAAACACCCAATCTTTCCTTCCTCCCCCATACTGTCCTTTTCAATCAAAACAATTCTGTTTCTTACTTTTCAACTATAACATGTAAATGATCTGTCTATGAGTATCATAACTACATCTGACTGTTAAGCATTGTTGTTAAAACAAGTTAAGTAGCAATAATACACAAAACATTAAAATTTAATATACAAATGCAAAAACATAACCTACTCAGAAAGACACAAAGATGGTGGCACATTTCATAATCTATATGCTAGGACAAATTTGTACACGTGTTCCTTCTTCCCTATCTCCATTAGAGAATGGAATGGGTTGCCTGAATCAGCCAGGAAAACCAATGACTTAGCATTTATTATTGAGTGTCTGTGTGTTTTTTTTTATATGGTGACGGTTTCAGGAGATTATCGGTTGGTTGCGAATGATGCGACATAGGTGGCATTGTCATCACTTGGTCTTAAAACAGACGACTCCAGACCGTGAGACTGTTATTGCAGAGAGTTAGATTTTGTTTCAAGATATGATCACTAAAGTCTACTACATTTATTTCATTTATCCCAAGTTGATTTTGTCTATATTATAAATAAAGTGTGATTTAGTTTGTTCACAAAAGGAAGTTATTCAAGTTGTTTGAAGTTTTATTAGTTAAGATACATGATGCCCTGAACGGTTATCCAGGGTGTCATGTGGCCTGCACAACGACCAACCGCCTTTACTTTTCCCCACCTAATGTCAGTTAGCCATTAGAGTTGGGTGGACTCAGACGCATCCTAAAGATTCCGAAATTAAAAATCCCAGTCTTTAACAGGATTTGAACCCGGGACCCTGGTTCGGGAGCCAAGCGCTTTACCTACCTAACAATACAAGGATTTTAAACGTGTAGTTTTGTCTTCTTCAAATTATTTTTTTCCCTTTCTATACAATCTTCTTTTAGTTTTATACACTTCTCCTTGTGGTGTTCTTACCTCTGTAACCCGTCCAATGTTTCCAGGGTCGGCCTGGCTTAAAAAACCGGCCCGGGAAATTTGGTCATGGCGGCGGCCCACTTTATCATTAGTTTCATATATTTTTTTTCCAATAAATTAATATTACTACCTATTTTTAATTTAATTTAAATTTTATATATTTTTCTTTAGTTTCTATAATTATTTTATATAATAATAATAATAATAATAATAATAATAATAATAATAATAATAATAATAATAACTTACAGCCGTACATGCACCACTAACATCAAGTTATAACGAGCTAATATCAGAACCGTCTTCAATGCTGTTAGAACTCACTGAAGGGAGAACATCTCTCCTCCCCAAAAAAGGGGATCCGAACCAACCATCAAACTATCGCCCTATCACTTGTCTGTCAGTGGTGTATAAACTATTAACTTCACTTTTAAAAAGTATAATTTATAAATTTTGTTCTGCCCATAAGCTACTAGCAGAGGAACAACAATGTTGCATTGAAGAGTCGATGGGCTGTAAAGTACAGCTAACTATAGATGGTATTATATTGCATTGAAGAGTCGATGGGCTGTAAAGTACAGCTAACTATAGATGGTATTATATTGCATTGAAGAGTCGATGGGCTGTAAAGTACAGCTAACTATAGATGGTATTATATTGCATTGAAGAGTCGATGGGCTGTAAAGTACAGCTAACTAGAGATGGTATTATATTGCATTGAAGAGTCGATGGGCTGTAAAGTACAGCTAACTAGAGATGGTATTATATTGCATTGAAGAGTCGATGGGCTGTAAAGAACAGCTAACTAGAGATGGTATTATATTGCATTGAAGAGTCGATGGGCTGTAAAGTACAGCTAACTAGAGATGGTTTTATATTGCATTGAGGAGTCGATGGGCTGTAAAGTACAGCTAACTATAGATGGTATTATATTGCATTGAAGAGTCGATGGGCTGTAAAGTACAGCTAACTAGAGATGGTATTATATTGCATTGAAGAGTCGATGGGCTGTAAAGAACAGCTAACTAGAGATGTTATTATATTGCATTGAAGAGTCGATGGGCTGTAAAGTACAGCTAACTAGAGATGGTATTATATTGCACCAAGCTAATAGAAGAATGAGAAATTTACACATGTGTTACATCGACTACAAAAAAGCTTTCGATTCAGTTCCGCATGATTGGCTATTAAAAACCCTGGATATTCATAGAAGAATAAGAATAAAACAACTATTGAAAGTCCGTATGGATAATTGGAAGATAAATCTGAAACTTAATCGTGATAAACTAGGTTCTGTGCACATAAGAAGAGGTATATACCAGGCTGACTCACTATCTCCACTCTGGTTCTGCCTAGCGATTAATCCTCTATGTATCTCTAGCTTATAGTCTTTAGAAGTTGAAGAGAGGTGTCTTAGTCTTACCTTATAGTCTTTAGAAGTTGAATAGAGGTGTCCTAGTCTTAGCTTATAGTCTTTAGAATTTGAAGAGAGGTGTCTTAGTCTTAGCTTATAGTCTTTAGAAGTTAAAGAGAGGTGTCTTTGTCTTAGCTTATAGTCTTTAGAAGTTGAAGAGAGGTGTCTTGGTCCTAGCTTATAGTCTTTAGAAGTTGAAGAGAGGTGTCTTAGTCTTAGCTTATAGTCTTTAGAAGTTGAAGAGAGGTGTCTTAGTCTTAGCTTATAGTCTTTAGAAGTTGAAGAGAGGTGTCTTAGTCTTAGCTTATAATCTTTAGAAGTTGAAGAGAGGTGTCTTTGTCTTAGCTTATAGTCTTTAGAAGTTGAAGAGAGGTGTCTTAGTCTTAGCTTATAGTCTTTAGAAGTTGAAGAGAGGTGTCTTAGTCTTAGCTTATAGCCTTTAGAAGTTGAAGAGAGGTGTCTTAGTCTTAGCTTATAGTCTTTAGAAGTTGAAGAGAGGTGTCTTAGTCTTAGCTTATAATCTTTAGAAGTTGAAGAGAGGTGTCTTTGTCTTAGCTTATAGTCTTTAGAAGTTGAAGAGAGGTGTCTTAGTCTTAGCTTATAGTCTTTAGAAGTTGAAGAGAGGTGTCTAGACTATGACTTTTAAAAGGAGAAAATACAGAACTTTGTCTCTTCCTCTTTGTCTCTCACTCTGTATCTGTGTGTGTGTGTGTATGTGTGTCTCTTCACGTGCTTCGGTATCTAAAAATATGGGTCTATCTCTGTGTTTCTATATGTGTGTCTCTTTGTAAGAGTTTTTTCTCTCTCTCTTTCTCTCTATCTCTGGCAAGTTTCATAACACATTACATTCCTTATAGCCATTTTTCCTCCAACGTTTCTTCTTGAATTTCTCCCTACTTCTCTCTCTCTCTCTCTGTCTGTTTCTGATTCTCTTACACTTTCTCTCTGTCACAACTCTCTCGCTCCATTTGATATCTCTCTCTCTCTCTCTCTCTTTCTTCATTTATCTATTCGTCTTTCGCATTCATTCTCTCTGCTTCTCCCTTTCAAATCTCTGTCTCTTCCTTATCTCTCTCTCGTTATCTGCAGTTCTGTTTTTTTTTGTCATTTTCTTTCTTTCTCTTATCTTTCCTTATTGGTCTATCCTTCTTCTTTTTTTTATTCTCTCTCTCTCTCTCTCTCTCTCTCTGTATGCCCTTCTCAGTTGAATGCCCCGATATTCTTTTTTTTTTTTTTTACATCTCACACTGAGTCTCCACATTTTCATTCGGCACTGGGGAATTGTGCAAGCATCATGATTCCATGTCTCTGACTTGACCAGCGGTCATCTCGGAAACTCGGAGGAAATGAATTATCGTTTTCAGGCTCGTAAAAAATGTTAATGGCACAACTGACCATCGACCATAACATTTATTAATGTTCACAAATGTTTTAATGTTATGACACTCATTACTGTGCTGTCCTGTAACGACGGCCCTAGACCATAGTACAAAGCTAGTATAAGCCTACGTGACCCCAATAATAGACTAAGCTATACTACTTAATTAAATAATATGGCCACTAGAAAAGATTAGATCACAACACAATGCTTTGCTACAGTGCATGACCACATAATTAGACCACAATACTATGCTACAGTAATGACCACCTAACTAGACCATACCACTAGAAAAATCCACACGAGCTTTTATGATCCACGCGTCGCCACTGTTTATAGTCACCAAAAAAAAAGCATGTCCGATCTGTGGTCATTTGGTCATTTCCAAAGTGGGGGTAATGCGAAAGGAGATGGGGAGCTGAAGTCAGAGCAGGTGTTTCTGGTCCAACCTCAACACTTTTTGTGTGTGTTATGGTCAAATGGTCAGTTAATAGGTTTAAACGTGACCCCTGCTCTCGCGAGTGTTAGAGAGTGTCAGCGCCGTGACTTGTAATGGGATCCTGCAGCCGGGACTTACAGAAAGCAATGACCGGATGCCCAGTAAGCACGCTAGACGACGACTAGAGAACTTAGAGGAATAGTCCCAAGCCGGACAACATCTTTGTCTATAAACGAGAACCAACACACAACTGCACAATAGTAAAGATACTAGAGAAAAGCTACTTCACGTCGCAAACCGTAACGTCTACACGCCTTTCTGTCGTAGTCCAGATCTTGTCCAGGTCACCATGACCTTCAGGAAGAGGCACGCGCACGAGTCATAAATGTATTTCTACACTTCCATAATGTCAAGGCCGTGGAAAAACACTTGTTCAATAAAAAAAAGGTACAAAACAGAAAAAAAACAACATGATATCCTCAAGGCTACAAAAGGAAAAGAAAACCCACAGGATGGGGGGAATTACAAGTCGAGTCGTGACACTGAGAGAAGAATGTGGAGAATTCACGGGTGAAAATATAAAGGATAATAACGATGTTAGCTGCACACTTCATTTGGGTCGTTGTTTTGTGAGGAATGGGTGGCCTAAACTAGCCAGGAAAACCAACGAATTAGCATAGTTTAAGTCACTAGTTTACATACATACTTAGATTGACAGTGCAATGCGTAGGACGTAATTATCTTATTTTTTGAAGTAACATCTGTAATCTATAAGATTATGCAGGCCTTAGGCCGATAGCTTCAAAGTGAGCTCCGCGCCTCTCTGGGGCCCAGCAATTGACATTAGCATATCACTATCAGTCATGGCTGTTGTCACAGGCTTTTAAAGCTGTAGTACTTAAAAGGTTAACATATTTAGTCTAGACTACTCTAGACCTATCGTACGTTTGACTTTACATTAATTTAGCCACTGACGCCTATTGAGTTTGAGTAGCTTCCTATGCCTGTTCTGTAATAAATGTTGATAAAATGATCTAGTGAAAAGTATTAATGGTTATTGAAAAAAAAAAATAGAAGAGGGGCCACACAAACATCCATTAAATTTGGCCCCGCCATTTTAAGGCCGGCCCTGAGATATGTGTGTGCGTGATCGGATTGGGCGAATAGATTCTGACTTAACTGCGTAAGACTATTAAGTAAAAAAAATAGGGTTGAACCGTGACCAATCGTCATAGTAGGCCTGAACACTGACCTGCAACATCGCAACTTGTGGGCAGTAAAGACCAATAATTCATTGTCACGTCACATGTCTGTATATGTATATATATATATATAGATAGATATATTGTCAATATTTTTTTTCTTATCCAAGCTCAGTATTAAGAATATGATACACACACACACAACTGTTTAGTTGTAGGCCACTAGCTGTCCGTTTAAC
This sequence comes from Biomphalaria sudanica, assembly GCA_036873155.1. NCBI lineage: Eukaryota > Metazoa > Mollusca > Gastropoda > Planorbidae > Biomphalaria > Biomphalaria sudanica. The sequence goes on along the minus strand of JAZGLO010000828.1, from coordinate 828,384 downwards.
CGCCTTTAGATAAGAGGTCATCTAAGTACACACACCTATGAACACCTGGCAATTGTCTGCGGTGTTTTCATGGCACAAAATGCTCGGAATATTTTTTTTGGTCCTGTTCAGAGAAAAAAAAAAGAGAAACAAGCGATTCTCTTTAGAGGTAGAAACACACCCCCAGGTAAAATCTAATTGGTGGTCGTTCTGTATTTGAAGAAATGACCCGTGCAAACTACTTAAACGCTGTGTCCTAGCGTACATGTACACTAAGAGTGGACACGACTGACCAAACTGACCACTGCAGTTTGTTTTAGCCGCTAAGCCAAAACACGGGCTTAATTAAAGCTTTGATTGTATGCAGCCCTTGATTCTTTCAAATCAATCAACGGGAGGTCCTCCGCTCTTTTTCTCTCTTCCTCCCTCCTTTTGCACAAGTTGTCATGGAAACACTGACCAGTGGTCAAGCAAGAATAACTCTTTCATTTCATGTTCTCGGGTCCGATTCCATTGTCCACCCATTGTCCACTCACGTATTTTAACAAGAGAAAGAGAAAAAAAAAAGATTTTTTTCTGATGCAGTTTTGGGAACCATTTTTGCGGTTCTTTGTGGCAAGCTGTGGTCAGTGTCTTGACCTCTGGTCACTCACCAGTCCAGTTTTTTAAATCTTGACAGGTGCCCCACGAGCCGTGGTCAGTTTTTGGGCATTCATCATGTCTTAAGGATGTTTTTCAAGAAACGGCTTCACAGCTTAACCTATTGACCTGAGTGGACATATTGAGAAAGGGAGGTCAAAGAAGAAAAAAATAGAATTTTAAAATACGACCAGACGTCCGAAACTTTTTTCCTGCTCGCTGACCAGTGTCCACTATTTCACAATCTGTTGGTCAACCCGTCTGTTGTCCAATGTGTGAGGAAATAGGAAGAAGGTGATAGGGGTGTGGATGGGGGACGATGGAAAAAAATGAGGGGGGTTAGCGGGCTAAAACCCCCGGAAACAGGTTTGCGCTCATTCAGATTTTTTTCTTCTTCAATATACAATTTTAGTGACATGAAATTTCAAACGATTAAAAAGATTTTAAAGTTCACTTAAAACGTCATTAAATCAACATTATGTATAATGATAATCGATTTTTGTAGGGAAAAGAAGGAAAATGATATTGTTTCTGTAGCTGGAGAGACAATTAAAATAGTGCAAACCTTTAAATACCTTGGTACTATCCTAGATAATAAACTAAATTTTACTGCAAATACTAATTATATCAGCAAAAATGGGCAGCAAAGATTGCGATTTCTGCCATAATGTGTTCAATCGACTCGCCCACATTTCCACATTTTCGGCATTTGTCGGCAACATTGAGTTTCAGGATATGCTGCTCGTAATTTTTTGTCCTGATTACTTTGTCCTGTATTGCTGTAACAAAGCCTTCTGTTTCAGGGTAGAGATGACCTGCTTTGAGCCATGTTAAGGAAACAGCCTTGTCGATGTTGTCCCCATGTAATGAAGCCGGGAATTTTCCGTGGAGTGTTTTTTCTTCCCATTGGCGAATCTCATGCCCTACGTCGTCCAAACCGACATTGACATCAGCATTGTGTAGGTTCTTCTTCTTCTTCTTATTATTATTATTAATATCGTAGTTGTGTTATAGTAAATCTGTTAATTCTTTTAGCATTAAACAAATGGAACTAATATGTTTAATATGCCAACCATTATTCGCCTTATAGTTTCTAGACTTCTATCTTCGCTCCGATGTTCACATGTTCATTGTTCGCACATTGTAACAAATACAATACAAATCTTGGATGTAACTAGCTTACTTCAAAGTCTAAGCATTGTTATTTTTCTCTTTCTCTCCTCCTCTCTGGCCTTATCTCTTTCTCTCCTCCTCTCTGGCCTTATCTCTTTCTCTCCTCCTCTCTGGCCTTATCTCTTTCTCTCTCAAATTTACATCTCTTTTCATTACTTTTTTATATTTCTATTTCTATTTCTATTTCTTTCTTGCTGTTTTTCTCTTAAATCCTATCTTCACGACTCCCATAGTGGTGTTTATCATACTTTAGGGACTCACTGACATATCTCTTAATACTGCAAGGTATAAACCCCCTTTTCTAAATAAAACGAAATTAATTATCTGATAACCACTAACTGATTAACTAATTGGTTTATTTTATTTTTTTTATTCATGTATAGTCGACTTTGAATAACTGCGAGAGTTTATCTTGATACGAGAATCGGAAGTGGGATAAAAACAACTTGTAAAAGAATCCTCCCAGACAGACAGACAGACAGACAGACGGAGTAAGCTAATATAAGTTTTGTTCAAATGAGAAGGCAAAAACTCTTTACCATGATATCTGTTATGAGTCCATGACTACCGCGTCAAAGCTTATTTTTTTCAGGGGCGTGTGGCGAGGACTCCTTCCGAAAAAAAAAAATGGTTTTATTTCATAATGTAAGTAAAGTAAGTAGTTTCCTTTCAGACCCTGTGGTTTATAGGGCAGATGATGTAAAGGTCATCTCTTTCTGTGACCTACGGTTAACGAGGGTGTCATTTGGCCAGCACAACGACCAACTGCTTTTACTTTGCCCAACTAATGTCAGGTACCCATAGAGCTGGATGGACTCAGAGGCGCCCAAAAAAATCAGAAATTAGGAATTTCAGTCTTCATCAGGATTCGAACCCGGAACCCCGGTCAAGCGCTTAAGCGCTCAGCCTCAGCGCCTCCAGTTTTTGAATGTATTTTTCTTTTAAATAGTACCGTGTTCTCCATCGGGAATGTTTTGACAATACAATCTTTTCCCTAAGTCTTTTGATGGAGCCTTACTCTCACATAAGAATGTTCTACTGACATAAGCGCTTGATGTGCGTGGTAGAATAGGAAAAAAAATCTTCATCATCGCTCCTAATGTCTCTATCCCGCAAGTAGACCTAATATTCACCAAAAAATTTCGAAGACTTGTAAATGACCAGTGGTCAGTTAATCCTCAGAGTCAAATTTGGGCCACAAAGACACAGGAAGAGATGGTCTTTCCCAGCCAGGCGGAAAAAGTGGAAGATTAAAAATTGCGCCCGTGTCCCCGAAAAGAAAAGTGGCGGATAAGTTCATTATGTGGCAGGAATTCCCGGTTAAGTTCAGCCAGCTAGCGTAAAACTTATTCCGTAGACAGGAAATGACAGCTTTTAGCCGGGCTCTTAGCCAGTTTTTTTTTCTTGTACATTGAACCAAAAGATTTTTTATTATGGTTAGTAGGATGAGAGTACAGGTTAGTAAAGAATTTCTCAGAAAGACACAAGGATAGAGGCACATTTCTTGATTGACACATGAGATGCATAGGGCGTCATTTAAAAAAAAAATTATTTTCTTTACAAATGAATATAATCTGAAATTTGGAGATTTTCATACAGGGAGGTAAATCCACAATGATCTTTCATAAGACGTCCTTTTTTATTTCAAAGTCCTTTCAAATCTTGGCCTTTTCCTTTTATTACGTTTGGGTCCCACCACATTTCTTCATATCACTTTTTTTTTTCTCTCTTTATTTAATTGCTCAAAGAACGTAAACAGGAGCTTCAAAGTCCAGAAATAAACAAGAACAGATTACTCTGATTTACCTTTAGTGAGAAAAGTAACATTTTAGAATAATGACTATAACATGATTAGTAGCCTACACTGGATATAACATGAATAGTACAATAAATATAATATGTTTAGTACATTGAATATGAGTACTGCCATCAATATGACATGTTTAGTACAATGAATAAAAATCAAGATAAAAATAATAGTAAAATTATAAAATGCATTTTTAAAAAAATTATTAAAATCATAAAATACATTTTTAAAAAATTTATTAAAATGAATATAACATAATAAGTAAAATGAATATAACCTGAGTACAAATATAACATAAAATAATCAATGTAACATGATTAGGCTAAAGAACAGAGGCAATCACTATAAAAAATACTTCATGTGATAGGTTTTAGAGACACATATAATGTACCAAAGTATTTATGACAAAAACAACATTGAAGCTTTCTTCCCCCCCCCCCAGTCAACATCCCTAAAAAAAATAATTCTTTTTACAATCATTGACTAGAAGGCAAAATATTTTCTGTGGGAGGAAAAGGGGATTGTTAAAAAATTCAATTTTATATCTACTATTAGTTAAGTTAGTTATGAAGTGCAAAGTAATTTCTTTAAACGATCAAAAACATTGGTAAATATGATGGGGGCCGCCTCTGAGTTTGTGTGATAACACAAATTCTCTTTGTAATCTTGTTATATCTACTATTAGTTAAGTTAGTTATGAAGTGCAAAGTAATTTCTTTAAACGATCAAAAACATTGGTAAATATGATGGGGGCCGCCTCTGAGTTTGTGTGATAACACAAATTCTCTTTGTAATCTTGTTATATCTACTATTAGTTAAGTTAGTTATGAAGAGCATTAACTTCATAGAGGAGGGATTTTCTTTAAATAAATAATAATTTTTAAATAGAAAATCTTTTCAGCTCCCTTAAGATTGTCTTTTAATAGCAATTAAGTCTCCTGGTTCAGCGGGATTAATTTTGGGTCTTATTAACCACTGTCATAATAACGCATCACTTCTGGTCAATGAATATACTCAACTGATTATTTATCGTCCGAGACACAGGATGACCACTGGCCAGTTCTGACCACAAAGCTAAGTACGTCCGTCACGTAAGTGGTTCCCTGAGTCCAGGCGACATCGTTCTTCGCTTCACTGCTCGTGAATACGCGTCAGACTAACGTCATTCCATGACAAGATTGGCTTACAGGAGATGCCTACTGTCAGATGTAATTGCCCCCCCCCCCAAACAGGCGCGTAACGAAGCAAGGCAGCTCACGGGTTATCCAGATTTCGTTGATAATGCAGTTGGCTGTAATTACAATTTGGGGTTTTACGGTTACGAATAAATTAAATTAGAAGAGAGCGCGTAATGTATTTTGTTTGTCATGATGTTAGCCAGGGTACCTTGTTCAACCTAATAAATAGTACGAGCCGACCCGCTCCCATCCCACCTTTTTTTTTTTTCTGAGCCTCGCTCTCTGTCACTGCGAAAGTTACGTGGGGTAACTCTAGTCCGACTTGCAGAAATAAAAGAGTTATCTTTCCATGACTTTTTCATCGTGGTGAGCCGCATGGTTTGGCCACGAAGATAGTTATATTATTATATATATACAGATTGGCAAGATCAACCCAGGCAGGGCCGCCGCGAAGGTTGTGGCCGCCTGCGTGCAAAATTTTAAAATGCCGCCCCCCTTTTTTTATTCTAGATAAAAAAAAATATTAAGATTGAGCTGGACACTTTACCAAAAGCGTTCTTTGATTTAAATCCATTTTTGTACCATTCCTTTAATATTCGCACCGTTGACGTTGTCATGGTGGGATTTCGGGTTGCATCTCGTTGACTGCGGGGTAGACATAAGTTCCTCGAACTCCCAGGTTCCCCACCTCGACAGTTTAAACCCAAGCAAATAATATCGGCATCGAAGCAGTGACTGGCTAACAATGAATACAGTTTTTTTCAATTTAACATGTAGTGAAGACCAACAGTTGTTCACCGAGAACAATATTAATGACAACGTAAGTGAATGTACAGTAGTTAACGCCAAGATTGTAGGTTTAACAATTTAATGAGTGTATGAAATATTATGACATGAGTGATGAATAAGGTCAATTGTATTTACAAAAAAAAACCCACAAGGTATACATATTATGCAACGAAATATATCACACATCAACTCGGTGCCATAATTCAGTCACGAAACAGCCTACATCCAATGCCATAGGTGCAAGGGCCACATCAAACAACACTGTGAATCAGGCATGAGTCCCAAGCCTGCGTCCCTAAATAAAAAAAATTAAACATTCCTTGAGATCGCCATTCCCAAGATCATAGGACCAACGAATTTCGAGCTACGACATTCAGCAAGCAGTAAAATAAACTAACTTACCCAATACTGGGGAAGAAAACACCAAAGAACGCAACTCAGCAAAGTCAGCACATCCCCAACAAAGGCAAAGACATAATGACAACAAAGCGCACCCTTAGGAACAGAAACTTACGAAACCTTATGGTGCTCAAAAGAAAATACCAAGCAAGATGTGCACGACTGACGTATCCATCATGCTTTCTTAGATGTTTTATTTCCAATTTCAACTTAACAGTTTTTTCTTCTACGGTGTCACAAAGTCCATCTCCAGTTGCCTGAGGAATTGGGCGAAACCCCAGAAAATGTTCATGTATTTCAACCTAAGGTTATAAGGACCATAAAATGCAGACTAAAGTGACTTGAAATACAAAAGCCATTGATGGGGAATCTTTTTCAACGTTCCGTAATTTTTGATAATGATCATCAGATTGTATTATCAAAGATGTTCATTGTCTCCACCATCATCTGACAGACGCGAATTCGAAAGTGCGTAGGCCTACAAATTTATCCAACACACCACCAGGACAAAAGAAAGCAAATCAGCGCTGAATATTTTTCTTGAATTAATACAAAATAAATAATCCGAAGTACAAGTTACTTTTTTTTTTTTCAGAAATAGCTGTATCTCTACAATTTTTAAGCATTATAAAAAGTTTTTCGTGAAGATAGAATTGAATGTGCTGAATTTTTCCGCTTAAGTCGGCAAGGAGTCTGATTTAGGAACGGGGCCCTGCGCATTCCGGCGTTTTCATTTTTAGATATTCATCCTCCTGGCGTCTACAACGAATTGGTTCTTGACATAAGAAGAGAGAATATTGCAACGCCAATGTTGAAGTGTTTTCTTTCAGAACGCACTTGTCATCCTTGTAAAAAGACAGTCGAGGGCCATATTAAGTCTAATTATAAAGAGGAAGCCCTGGTCAATAGTATTATGCGAGGGACATTCCAGGGACGTATTGGCAATGAAAGAGTAGCACACATGAAATTTGCATCACCGCAAGGCAAAGTTAATATAATCTGTGCTTACTCACCAACCCTTGCTGCACCGGAAGAGGACAAAGACAGATTCTATCAAGCTCTAGAGGACGTAATTAAAAGTATTCCAAAATCCGAGCACCTCTATATAAATGGAGACTTTAATGCCCGTGTTGGTGATGGAAATGATGCATGGCCACAATGCTTGGGACCTCATGGTGTTGGCAAAATCAATGACAATGGCCAAAGGCTACTCGAGTTCTGTAGCTCTCATGAACTGTGTGTAACAAATACATTCTTCTCTGGCAAGGAACGCCATAAAGTCTCTTGGCAGCACCCATGCTCAAAAAGGTGGCACCAGCTTGACCTCTGCATCACCCGAAGGATGGATCTGAAAAGTGTCATCCACACCCGTTCATACCATAGTGCGGACTGCAACTCAGACCATTCACTAGTGCTAAGCAAAATCAAACTACTTCTCAAGAAGGCTTATACTTCCACTCAACCCAGAACTAGGCGAATTAACGTCAACCATGTAGGTGAACCAGAGAAGTGTGCACTCTTTGGCGAGCTCCTGAACAGTTCAATCCCCTCGTTAAGTAATGAAGAAGTCATCTCTATCAGATGGGAGAAATTAAGAGATGTAATCTACAGTTCGGCAATCACCGCCTTTGGGCCTCAAAAACACAAAAATGTAGACTGGTTTGAGGCGAATCTAGCACAAATGGAACCTTGCATCGAGAAAAAGCGATCTGCACAACTTGCTCTCAAGACAAAGCCAAGTCCAAGATCTTTGGAGGCCTTCAAAAGTGCTAATAAAGAGGCGAAACAAATGGCTAGAAAATGTGCTAACAACTTTTGGAGAGATACCTGCAACAGAATCCAAGACAGTCTCCACTCAGGAAATAGCAAAGCTCTATTTGATGGCATTAAAGCGGCCCTGGGTCCAACAGTGTCTAAGCCTGCCCCCCTTCTATCCAAATCAGGAGAAAAAATTACAGATCAAACCAAGCAGCTAGAACGTTGGACAGAACACTACCTCGAAGTCTATGCCACACAGAACACAGTAGACGATGTCGCCCTGGCTTCTCTACCAGATCTTCCAGTACTGGAATGCCTAGATGATCTTCCGAGCCTCAGTGACCTTAAAAAAGCAATTAACTGCATAAAAAATAGAAAATCTCCTGGGAGTGATGGTATCTCAGTGGAAGTAGTGAAAGTCAACGAATCACTCCTGCTCCCTGAACTCTATATTCTCCTCTGCCGCTGTTGGGAAACAGGTCATGTCCCACAGGACATGCGTGACGCAACTATAGTCACAATATACAAGAACAAAGGGGATCGGAGTGACTGCAACAATTACAGGGGTATCTCTCTCCTCAGTATAGTGGGCAAGATCTTTGCTAGAGTGGCACTATCTAGGCTGCAAGTGATAGCTTCTAGAGTCTACCCAGAGTCTCAGTGTGGATTTAGGAGTGGTAGATCCACTGTAGACATGATATCTTCTCTACGACTACTGCAGGAGAAATTCAGAGAGAGAGACAGACCCCTTTACATCGTTTTTGTTGATCTGACTAAAGCTTTTGACATGGTCAGCAGAAGTGGCCTTTTCAAACTCCTGAGGAAAATAGGTTGCCCTCCCAAACTACTGCAGTTCATCGAGCGTTTTCACGAGGAAACTAAATGCACTGTCAAATTCAATGGAGCCCAATCAGCACCTTTTGAGGTTTGCAGTGGTGTCAAGCAGGGATGTGTGCTCGCACCTACTCTGTTTCGCATATTCTTCTCCTGTCTACTGCATTATGTGTACAACGACATAAACGAAGGTGTGTTTCTCCATACAAGATCCTCTGGAAAACTATTTAATGTATCAAGGCTGCGGGCAAAAAACAAGGTTAGGAAGCTACTCGTCAGGGAACTCCTGTATGCTGATGATGCAGCTATTGTGGCTGATTCTGATATTCAGCTACAGTGCCTGGTTGACAAATTATCTGCTGCTTGCCAGAAGTTCGGCTTAAACATCAGTCAAAGCAAGACTAAGATACTTGTCCAAAACACAAACACTGCACCTCAAGTAAGCATTAATGGCCAACCACTAGAAATTGTTGATCACTTTTGTTACCTTGGCTCCATCATATCCAACAACACTCTACTGGATAAAGACATAAACAACAGGATAGCCAAGGCAATGGCCACCATGTCACGGCTGCAGAAAAGAGTCTGGGACAACATATTGCTGACTAACAGTACTAAAGCCCTAGTCTACCGGACCTGTGTGTTGAGCACCTTGCTGTACGGAAGTGAAACATGGTCAACCTACTCATGGCAGGAAAAAAAGCTGAATGTTTTCCACCTCCGATGTCTAAGGCGGATCTTTAAAATAAGGTGGCAAGATAAGATAACCAATGAGGAAGTGCTACAAAGAGCAGGGTGCCAGGACATCCGCTCTGTTATCAGCAGCAGACGCCTTGGCTGGCTTGGCCACGTTCGTAGAATGCCAGAAGGTCGACTTCCACAGGACATCCTGTATGGCGATCTGATAGAAGGCAGGAGAGCCGCTGGTCGCCCACTTTTACGTTTTACGGATGTATGCAAACGCGACATGAAGCTCTTCAAAATCGACACTGGCAACTGGGAAGAGGTGGCACTGGACAGATCCTCATGGAGAGAGAGCATAAAGGAAGGGTCAAAGATTGCAGATGCCATACACAACAGAAGCAGAAAGAAGGGTGAAAATGCAACGGCGCCTAGTGATTATATATGCCCAACCTGCGATCGCAGCTGTGTATCAAGGATTGGCCTCTTTAGTCACACAAGAAGTTGCAAAGGGAAAAGATCGTCTCTCGAGACGTAAAATGCCACAGATGGAGCACGGACTTCGGTAATGGGCGTGATCTTTTTCAGACCATCTTCGTGTTAAGTACATCTCTGTGGCGGACCATTTTTTTTCCACACAAAAGTCGTCAATATAATAAGGTGCTATGATCGGAAGAGATTCGACCATTGAGACAAGAAAAGCAGAATGGATCACACGCGAGACGTTTTGAAATATTTTCTTCAAAACGTTTTGACCCATTACGTTACATACACCTCTCGCGAAAATGGTCTACATTTGACAAGGTCTTTTTTTTTAGAGATGAAAGGACGTCTTTTACGTAAAGTATTTTAATTTTTAAAACATTAGTAAGTATGTACATTTAATAATATTAAGAAATGAATTTATAAGTACAATGAAAATAAACTTTGTTTTTGCCGCCCCCCCCCCCCCACCTTGTTAGTTATTCGTTGGCTTGTGGCTCTACGCAGATAATACAGCTGAACCGATGTAGGCTATTATGTTTTTAATAAATAAACTTTAAATAACTTGAACAGACTACTCTTGTGAACAGAAACAAAATAAAAATACTTTTACAATATACGCAGATATTTGACTTGCTTAAGTGAAAGCCATTAAAAATAAAAATGAAAATGACTTTTTAATTATTAATCTAGTTTTTAAAGAATAATGGAATAATTAGAATTTATATAAAATATTTATTTAAATTTTTAAGTAATTTTTGTTGTTAAAATAAAAAAACAACAACCATGGAATAATGATTTGGCCGCCCCCTAACTTCGGCCGCCTGCGTGCAATGCACACATTACACAATAGGTAGCGGCGGCCCTGAACCCAGGCCCCAGCAACCATACAACCAGTAAGTCAGTAAATCAGTCGCTAAACAAACCAATCACTCAATCATTCAAGGTCTTCTATTTTGTCCTGACCATGGTTTTGGATTTGGTCATTTAGAATAATGGTTTCAAGTTGTTTAATAAAACTAATAAATAAAATTAATGACTTTGTGCTAGAATTGATCGACCATTTCTCTGACACGTTATACGAAACTAACTTCAAAAGTATCGATCTAGTTGTGCAGCTATGAATTGATTTAATTTAATTTAATGCAGCACGAAAAAAAAAACACAGAAAAACCAAGTCTTTGTTTAATATACATCTGTAAATGTTTAATACAAAACAAGTAATCTAGATTTAATCAAAGAAATGGAAAAACTGAATCCACGCCTTGTTTCGAAAACTATGTTAGAGTGAGATTCAAAAAATAAATTGGACTCGCTTATCTTTTTTTACCGCTCCTCATTCGTCATCAAAAATGTCTTATTAGAAACCAGATTAGTTATTTCAAAGTTATATCAAATTAATTTCAAAGTAATATCAAAGTTATTTCAAAGTTCTATCAAAGTTATTTCAAAGTTATTTCAAAGTTATATCAAATTTATTTTAAAGTAATATCAAAGTTATTTCCAAGTTATTCTAAAGTTTTTATTTCAAAGTTATCAAAATTATTTCAAAGTTATTTCAAAGTTATTTCAAAGTTATTTCAAAGTTATTTCAAAGTTATTTCAAATAATATCAAAGTTATTTCCAAGTTATTTCAAAGTCATTTCAAAGTTATCAAAGTTATTTCCAAGTTATTTCAAAGTTATTTCAAAGTTATTTCAAAGCTATTTCAAAGTTATCAAAGCTATTTCAAAGTTATTTCAAAGTTATTTGAAAATTATCAAAGTCATTTTCAAGTTATTCTAAAGTTATTTCAAAATTATCAAAATTATTTCCAAGTTAGTCTAAAGTTATTTCAAAGTTATCAAAATTATTTCAAAGTTATTTCAAAGTTATTTCAAAGTTATTTCAAAGTCATTTCAAAGTTATCAAAGTTATTTCCAAGTTATTTCAAAGTTATTTCAAAATTATTTCAAAGCTATTTCAAAGTTATCAAAGCTATTTCAAAGTTATTTCAAAGTTATTTGAAAATTATCAAAGTCATTTCCAAGTTATTCTAAAGTTATTTCAAAATTATCAAAATTATTTCAAAAATAATTTCAAAGTTATTTCCATGTTATTTCAAAGTTATTTCAAAGTTATTTCAAAGTTATTTCAAAGTTATTTCAAAGTTATTTCAAAGTTATTTCAAAGTTATTTCAAAGTCATTTCAAAGTTATCAAAGTTATTTCCAATTTATTCTAAAGTTATTTAAAAGCTATTACAAAGTTATTATAAAGTAATTTTAAAGTTATCAAAGCTTTTTTAAAGTTATTTAAAAGTTATTTCAAAGTTATCAAAGTTATTTCAAAGTTATTTCAAAAATATTTCAAAATTATTTCCAAGTTATTTCAAAGCTATTTCAAAGTTATTTCAAAGTTATTTCAAAGTTATCAAAGTTATTTCAAAGTTATTTCAAAGTTATTTCAAAGTTATCAAAGTTATTTCAAAGTTATTTCAAAAATATTTCAAAATTATTTCCAAGTTATTTCAAAGCTATTTCAAAGTTATTTCAAAGTTATTTCAAAGTTATCAAAGTTATTTCAAAGTTATTTCAAAGTTATTTCAAAGTCATTTCAAAGTTATCAAAATTATTTCCAAGTTATTTCAAAGCTATTTCAAAGTTATTTCAAAGTTATTTCAAAGTTATCAAAGTTATTTCAAAGTTATTTCAAAGTTATTTCAAAGTTATCAAAGTTATTTCAAAGTTATTTCAAAGTTATTTCAAAGTTATTTCAAAGTTATTTCAAAGTCATTTCAAAGTCATTTCAAAGTTATCAAAATTATTTCCAAGTTTTTTCAAAGCTATTTCAAAATTATAAAAGTTATTTCCAAGTTATATTCTAAAGTTATTTCAAAGTTATCAAAATTATCTCAAAGTTATTTCAAAGTTATTTCAAAGTTATTTCAAAGTTATTAAAGTCATTTCCAAGTTATTCTAAAGTTATTTCAAAATTATCAAAATTATTTCAAAATTATTTCAAAAGTATTTCCATGTTATTTAAAAGTTATTTAAAAGTTATTTCAAAGTTATTTCAAAGTTATTTCAAAGTTATTTCAAAGTCATTTCAAAGTTATCAAAGTTATTTCCAATTTATTCTAAAGTTATTTCAAAGCTATTACAAAGTTATTTTAAAGTTATTTTAAAGTAATTTCAAATTTATCAAAGTTATTTCAAAGTTATTTCAAAGTTATCAAAGATATTTCAAAGTTATATCAAAGTTATTTTAAAGTTATTTCAAAGTTATTTCAAAGCTATTTCAAAGTTATCAAAGTTATTTCAAAGTTATTCTAAAGTTATTTCAAAGTTATCAAAATTATTTCAAAGTTATTTCAAAGTTATTTCAAAGCTATCAAAATTATTTCAAAGTTATTTTAAAGTTATTTCAAAGTTATCAAAGTTATTTCAAAGTTATTTCAAAGTTATTTCAAAGTTTTTTCAAAGTTATTTTAAAGTTATTTCAAAGTTATTCTAAAGTTTTTTCAAAGTTATCAAAATTATTTCAAAATTATTTCAAAGTTATTTCAAAGTTATTTCAAAGTTTTTTCAAAGTTATCAAAGTTATTTCAAAGTTATTTCAAAGTTATTTCAAAGTTTTTTCAAAGTTATTTTAAAGTTATTTCAAAGTTATTCTAAAGTTTTTTCAAAGTTATCAAAATTATTTCAAAATTATTTCAAAGTTATTTCAAAGTTATATCATCTCACTGTCTGTTAAAAAGCCTGTACACGCTATTTCTACCTCATCCTATCTATGATTAAGCTTAAATTTTTCATAATTATTTCTTTTACTTAACAAAACAAGAATCAATTTTTGAAAAATTAACTAATTAGTTAAGTAACTATTGGTAATTAATTATTTTGTTTGTTATGTGGAACAAGGGAAAGAAATTGTACTTGACTGAAGCAGTGGTATAAGCCCTTTATACGTTGTCGCTTTAAACTAAGTTTGTATCAAACAATAGATACCTATACAATTACAATATTCTATATTCATAGGCACCTCACTAGCAGAGTGGGCAGTATGTCGGCTTAAGAATGCTTGAGCCATGAGTTCGGATTCAGGTCTTTCCCTTTTTATTATTATTATATTTAATAAAGGTTTTAACAATCGATGACAGTAAAATTCCCCCAGATATCCCTCTCTTTTCCTCTTACATTACAGCGCACTGAGGAAGCTAAAAGCATGAAATAGCGCTAAACTAATATATATATATATATACATTTCTAATGGCACAGATTTATTATTGTCAGTCTACTCTAAATCTATTACAAATTTAATTAAATAACTATTCCAGACTAATTGATACAATTACACTGCATATAAGCTTTTTTTTAAAAAGTATTTTTAAAAATGTTTATTTTGTTCACTATTAAAATTGAGCCTGTACTGCTTACGGTCAAAATGGCGGAACAGAGTTTAAGCCAGATTTTTTTTTTTTACTCTCTGGCGTATTCGTCTTCATGACTTTCTAGCTTTATCCATAGATTTGTGGTCAAAAAGTATCGTCTTCATGACTTTCTAGCTTTATCCACAGATTTGTGGTCATAAAGTATCGTCTTCATGACTCTCTAACTTTATCCATAGATTTGTGGTCATAAAGTATCGTCTTCATGACTTTCTAGCTTTATCCATAGATTTGTGGTCATAAAGTATCGTCTTCATGACTCTCTAGCTTTATCCATTGATTTTTGGTCATAAAGTATCGTCTTCATGACTTTCTAGCTTTATCCATAGATTTGTGGTCATAAAGTATCGTCTTCATGACTCTTTAACTTTATCCATAGATTTGTGGTCATAAAGTATCGTCTTCATGACTTTCTAGCTTTATCCACAGATTTGTGGTCATAAAGTATCGTCTTCATGACTTTCTGGCTTTATCAACAGATTTGTGGTCATAAAGTATCGTCTTCATGACTTTCTAACTTTATCCATAGATTTGTGGTCATAAAGTATCGTCTTCATGACTTTCTAGCTTTATCCATAGATTTGTGGTCATAAAGTATCGTCTTCATGACTCTCTAGCTTTATCCATAGATTTGTGGTCATAAAGTATCGTCTTCATGACTCTCTAGCTTTATCCATAGATTTGTGGTCATAAAGTATCGTCTTCATGACTCTCTAGCTTTATCCATAGATTTGTGGCCATAAAGTATCGGAAATGAAAAATAGAAAGGTACACGTGTCATGCGGGAGGGGGGGAGACTAAACGTTACTATACTAAACATAAAGAACGGAAGTAGTGAAACGTGTTTCAGGGGAGGATGCGGGGGGTGGGGGTGGAAAGGCGTACCCCAATAATGTGTGAGTGATGTGACGTGAGGTCACAAGGAAGAGACGTCTTTGCCCCCGCTGTCCTTGTGCCATCCCAGGCAGGCTGACCTTAGACTGGACATCGCGACGGACATAGAGTGGACAGTGCTAGTGGACAGTGCACATGTGGTGGAAGGGAAGACTGACCCCGAGACAAAGGGCCCCAAGACCGAGACGCTCCCCGATGAGCCACATTTGTGGGGTGAACGCCTGTCAATGAAATAAACGTGAAAATTATTGCCCTTTAAATTTCAAGGGCTGTAATTTTTAAAAAGTAATTTTTGAATCCGTGTCTTTCGATCTGCTATGGCCTAATTCTCGTTTCATTGTCATTCAATTATTCTAATTAAATTAAATAACAAATTTTCCTAGATTCTTTTCGTATATTTTTAAAACCCTTAAATTCTACCACCAACTTAAAAGACAACAACAAATAAAAATAATCCAAACTTAAAACTTGATCGTATTTCCATGTATCACATGCTGTGATAATTACAAACATAATAATGCAGACCATAGATATACAACAGTACAGTACAGGACTTAGACAAAGTAGTATTATCACAATGATAATCTAGGGCCCTATGTAATCAACATAAGGCAAACTTTCCTTTGCTCTTTCTTCAAAATTATTGAAAATATCAAAGGAACTTTTTTTTTCTGTTAGGCGTCCAAGAAGACTTGGACCTAAGCTATAGCTTGCATTCCCTTAGGAAAATTCAGCTTTGTTTAAACCTCTGTGATTTTATTCAAACCAAGACTTCCTTAAAAACACTTCATGTAATTTGCCATAATCAAATGCATTGGTAGAGATGCAAATGTCAACAATTTATAATTAGCCGAGAATGAACAAAATACTCTCAACAATGTCACATATATAATCTACATTGATGAGAAGTTATCTGTTAAGGATATTGAGTTTATAAAAAAAAAATAATTAAAAAAACGCAGAATTTTCACAAAAGATAACTATCTGAATTAAATAGAAGTAACAATATTGTAATGATTGTCTTGAGGTTTTGAAGTATATAACAAATGTTACACTTATATCTGCTTTAAATGTGTAGAATAATTTCATTCAAGATCTGACTGATTTAGTTAACATCTAATTTTGGACAGTCACAAATTTTACAATCCAAAAAAAAAAAAATGTATGCAAATAATTTTAACAAAAAATTCTTTATTTAATTTATTGCGCGAAATATTTCATTTCTTTCAGAGATTAAATATAAAGTGTGACAGACAGACAGACAGACAAATAGACAGACAGACAGACAGACAGATAGATAGATAGATAGACAGATAAATAAATAGATAGATAATTAGATAGATAGATAGATAGATAGATAGATAGATAGATAGATAGATAGATAGATAGATAGATAGACAGACAGACAGATAGATAGATAGATAGATAGATAGATAGATAGATAGATAGATAGATAGATAGATAGAGATAGATAGATAGATAGATAGATAGAACACAATTGTAAATGGCTGAACATTAAAGGGGGAAACGTTATTGCGGGACAGGGGCTCACGAGGTTAACACTCGAGGCACGTAAAGGCCAACGTCAAACCTCATTATTGCCAAACGTTTTTTTTTCTTTGACTATATTCCACCATTAAGCCGGGTCGTGCGGCTAGTATTTACTCCATAAAAATATAATTTTGAATTCTCTGTATGGCTGCACGGATACAGGGGGTCTCTACGGTTAGTTTTGTTCGCCCGCCCTGCAACCCCTAACTTAACTATCACTCTAGCCTGCCGTCTCATCCTCTTTAAGAGACAATGATCATTTGATGGTCATTCACAGCGCTGCACCGAGTGGACAAAAGGATGACCTCGTCATAGGGGTGGCTGGACATTGGTCATCCTCGACCAAATGTGTCCTCACACTGTTACTGTCCTTTTTTTTTAAAGTTGGTGTTAGGGGGGGGGGGGGTTGAATATCTGACCCATTCACATGTATGCTTGAAAATCTTTTTTTTTTTTGGTTAAGGGAAAAAAAAAGGGGGGGGGTGCTTTAAATTTTATTGTTGAAATATTTTGACCATCTCTGGCTGCCCATCTGTTACAAGAAAGCTTGCTCTTCGGCCTATTATCTTGTCTCATTCCTATTTCTTATTAAATAGCAGATGTGCATGGTATGGCGTAGAGAGCCCTTTATCACTAAATGCTGAATTGCGCTCAAAATGGCAAATTATTAAAAAAAGAATGTCTCTACAATAAATATGCTTTTTTGAAATTAATATAGAAAACTCAGGATCGGATATTTCATAGGTCTTCTTCTTCTTCCTCGTTCTCATTGTTATGTTGGAGCGTTCAGATGACTAGACCAATATAGGAGATGAACTGGGCAGTGGTTTCCAAATCATGGAGCTACCACCTTCTACCAAGCGCGTCCCCAGGTAGCAGATAGGGAAAGTACCGTTAGATATAAGGGTTAGCTGTAATTGCCAAATAAACATCCGCGGACCAACTGGTTTGCAGTCATGGAGGATGAGGTGAAGTATTTCAGTGGTTAGAATATTTACTAAAAACATCTCAGAAATCCAGGGAAATGAATTGCAAAAAGAGAGTATAGGGCGCTCTAACTCTAAACCCGGGTAGATAAAGCTCGTTAGCTAGGGATAGCAGTTCATCTAGGAGAGAAAGCTCCGAAAATAATTACATGCTGGCTTACAGATGATCTTGGCTGATCAAAACGAAAAGCAGGTTGCTATTTAGTAACGGGTGAATACTACTTGTTCTACCCCCTCTTTTTTTTCGCCGCTAAATTTACGTGGGGTAACTCTAAAAATAAAAGAGTGATCTTTTCATGACTTCTTGGTGGTGTCAGGAATGGTTGCGCCATGAAGAGAATTATATACATATACTAGTCGACCGGCGGCGTAGCATACGCCGCTATTTTGCAGGGCCGGCCTTAGGCCACTGCAACCTATGCGACCGCATTGGGCCCCGCACTTTCATAGGACCCGCGCTAATTCTAGGTGTATAAATTATTAAATTAAACCATATTTTAACTTAAAACAGATTTCCCGCGCCCTCCTGTCGATTTATCAGGAGCTCCTGGAAATCTCCCGAAATTACAAAATATACGAAAAAGTCCTTAAAATATATGGAAATATATAGACAAAACTTTTCATTTTGGGGTATCATTCAATATGGAAAACGCCAATCCCACGCGCGGAATTATGCAATACCCGTAATTATGTAATCTGGTGAGGTCAACAATTAGGTAATTCTTGCTATTGAGCGTGATCTATGTAGGAAACAGAATTATCATGATATAATGTATGACTTTGCTACACATACACACAGAGAAGTTTTTATGAATGGTGTGTTGTCAGTAATCAGTCATTATGAAACTGTGGGGGAGGCTTGTGTGTACAGGCTCTGTAATCTTGTAGTCGCAGATATAGGAGCATTAGCGAGTGGTAAACAAAAATCAGTTTTTTATGTTCATTACAAGGTCGAAGATCCAAAATTATTTATAGTTAAAGATTTTGTTGGATCGTTTACCAGCTGACATGTCAGCTTTATGTTTTTATGTCCAACACCTAAAGCTGGGCTAATCAACAATGTTCTTGGACATCACGTTGCGGAACACTTGGACAGACCGATACGACTTCCTGATGTTAACTTATCGTCAACCCAAGACTGAGGTCAAACAGCGTTACAATGGGCTCATAATGAGATTAGAGGACTAAATAAAATCTAAGATGGATTATTCTTTACTAATTATCTGGTCTGGGAATATTTTTTCGCTGACTGAGTGACGTAATAGAGTAGTGACGTTTTAAATTAATATACATATTTTTTATAGTTTTAAATAAGGTGATTATGTTTGTGCAATTTAATCAACAGTACCAGGTTACCGAGCCTCGCTCGGAGGAATAACCTATTTACGAAAAATATTTACCCGAACTTATTTTTTAATGATGAAAATGAGCGATCTGGTAGAGGACTATCAATCTGAAGTGTTGCTTATGTGTTCTTTTAGTTCTAAATGACATCGTACATGCCATACATGGCGATTCGAATAGAAAGTCTCCCTGTAGTCTCGAAAAACAAATTTCACACTGAATCTTAAACTATTGGCCAATTATTGGCTTGGTAGAAAGTCTTTGCAGTGTAACGTCATGAATGGTTACGTTCAGAATTTAATTTTGCAATTAATATATCAATTATGGCTTTAGTAATAAACATCAAGTGATACACAATTCAATACGTTATTGGGTAAAACAGACACTTTGTAACAAACTAAAATGGCGCATTTTCCCCTTAGAGACTTAAAAGCATTGCGTTAGTATTGTACAGAACCTTTTTCCATCGAGCACCTCTATTATTCCGAATACCTTTAAGCTCACTAAAAAGCCTTTGGCAGATGTTAGAGCCCCATACGTGATACGTGCCCTACCCAGCGTGACTGTCGGGAAGTTCATACCGGCGTTCGCTAGACCATCGCTGTTTGTAGTGCGGTCTTGCCACCCTATGTCCATGATGGTGTACAAACATCTTTGGTGAAAGCGTTCAAGAAGTCTTGGTGGCTTTCTGTCAAGTACCCATGTCTAAGATCCACTTAGAGTGGTAAAGAGAACCACTGCTTGGTAGACACTGATTTTGTAAATAGACGGAACGATTTATATTGTCACACTCATGCTTGGAGGCGTCCAAAAGTACTACTGGCCGTGATCAGACGCTTATCAACCTGCCCTTAAAGACTATCGATCTGAAGAGTTGCTTTTTCGTTCTGTTTGTTCTCAATTTAACTGTACACGGCAATTAGAATAGAAAGTCTCTTAAGCCCTCCCCCCCCCCCCAACAGTGTAGAAAAACCAAGCTCACGTCGTGTCGTTTTACATTGCATCTTTTGTGTAAAATTATTGGGCTATTATTGGCTTGGAAGAAAGTTTTTGCAGTGTAGCTTCCAAACTGGTTACGTTCAGAATTTAATATTGCAATTAATATATTCATTATGGCTTTAGTACAAAGCATCAAGTGATACAAAATATCTACGTTACAGGGTAAACGTGCACCTTGCAACAAAGTAAAATAGCTCAGCGTTACGGTCGGGCTATAAGAAGTTCATACCATTTCGCAAGAACATCGCTGTTTGTAGTGCGGTCTTGCCAACGTATTTCCATGATAGTGTGCAAATATCTTTGGTGAAGGCGTTCAAGAAGTCTTAGTTGCTTTCTATAAAGTACCCATGTCTCATATCCACAAAGAGGCATTGAGAGAATCAGTTTGGTAGACACTAATTTTTGTAAGCAGGCGGAGCTATTTATTTCGCTACACTCTCGCTTGGAGGCGTCCAAAAGCACGACTAACCCTGATCACATATCAACCTTCCTTTTTAAAGCAATGCGTCATTTCATACTATGGTTCCCAGATATGTGAAGTTGTCTACCACGTTAAGGGATGTCTATTCGCGTTGATCTAGTGACGTAAGCGGTGTCAAGTTTTTTTCCCTTTGACGTCACATAGAAAATTTCATTCATAAAACATTGTAGCCACAATTAATTTTTCGATGATGAGACATTTTCAAACCGATATAACGGTCGACCTCGAGTTTTCCCAATGTGGAGAGACATAGGGTGTGGGAAGAAAGAGGGAGTGGGGAGAAAGAGAGAGTGGGAGAGAGAGGGAGTGGAAGAGATGGGGAGTGGGGAGAGAAAGGGAGTGGGGAGAGTGAGGGAGTTGGAGAGAGGGAATGGGGAGATAAAGGGAGTGGGGAGAGAGGGAGTGGGGAGATAAAGGGAGTGGGGAGAGAGGGAGTGGGGAGAGAGGGAGTGGGGAGAGAGGGAGTGGGGAGAGAGGGAGTGGGGAGAGAGGGAGTGGGGAGAGAGAGGGAGTGGGGAGAGAAAAAAAGAGGGGAGAGAGAGGGAGTGGGGAGAGTGAGGGAGTGGGGAGAGAAAGAAAGTGGGTGAGAGAGGGAGTGGGGAGAGTGAGGGAGTGGGTAGAGTGAAGGAGTGGGGAGATAGGGAGTGGGGAGAGAGAGGGAGTAGGGAGAGTGAGGGAGTGGGGAGAGTGAGGGAGTGGGGAGAGTGAGGGAGTGGGGAGAGTGAGGGAGTGGGGAGAGTGAGGGAGTGGGGAGAGAGGGAGTGTGGTAAGAGAGGGAGTGGGGAGAGAAAAAGAGAGGGGAGAGTGAGGGAGTGGGGAGAGTGAGGGAGTGGGGAGAGAAAGAAAGTGGGTGAGAGAGGGAGTGGGGAGAGTGAGGGAGTGGGGAGAGTGAGGGAGTGGGGAGAGTGAGGGAGTGGGAGAGTGAGGCAGTGGGGAGAGTGAGGGAGTGTGGAGAGTGGGGAGAGTGAAGGAGTGGGGAGAGAGGGAGTGGGGGAGAGAGGGAGTGGGGAGAGTGGGGAGAGTGAAGGAGTGGGGAGAAAGAGGGGGTAGGGAGAGAGAGGGTGTGGGGAGAGAGAGGGAGTGGGGAGAGTGGGGAGAGTGAAGGAGTGGGTAGAGAAAGGGAGTGGGGAGAGAGGGAGTGGGGAGAGTGAGGGAGTGGGGAGAGTGAGGGAGTGGGGAGAGTGAGGGAGTGGGGAGAGTGAGGGAGTGGGGAGAGTGAGGGAGTGGGGAGAGTGAGGGAGTGAGAGAGTGGGGAGAGTGAAGGAGTGGGGAGAGTGAAGGAGTGGGGGAGAGAGGGAGTTGGGAGAGTGGGGAGAGTGAAGGAGTGGGGAGAAAGAGGGGGTGGGGAAAGAGAGGGTGTGGGGAGAGAGAGGGAGTGGGGAGAGTGGGGAGAGTGAAGGAGTGGGTAGAGAAAGGGAGTGGGGAGAGAGAGGGAGTGGGGAGAGTGGGGAGATTGAAGGAGTGGGGAGAGAGGGAGTGGGGAGAGAAAGGGAGTGGGGGAGAGAGGGAGTGGGGAGAGAAAAGAAGTGGGTGAGAGAGGGAGTGGGGAGAGTGAGGGAGTGGGGAGAGTGAGGGAGTGGGGAGAGCAAGGGAGTGTGGAGAGAGAAAGTAGGGAGAGAAAGGGAGTGGGGAAAGAAAGGGAGTGGGGAGAGAGAGGGAGTGGGAAGAGAGGAAGTGGGGAGAGAAAGGGAGTGGGCAGAGAGAGGGAGTATGGAGAGAGAGGGAGTGGGGACAGTGATGGAGCGAGGAGAGAGGAAGTGGGGAGAGAAAGGGAGTGGGGAGAGAAAGGGAGTGGGGAGAGAAAGGAAGTGGGGAGAGAGAAGGAGTGGGGAGAGTGAGGGAGTGGGGTGAGTGGGGAGAGAGGGAGTGGGGAGAGAGAGGGAGTGGGGAGAGAGAGGGAGTGGGGAGAGTGAGGGAGTGGGGGGATTGGGAGAGAGGGAGTGGGTAGAGATAGGGAGTGGGCAGAGTGAGTGGGGAAAGAAAAAGAGTAGGGAGAGTGAGTGAGTGGGGAGAGAGAGGGTGTGGGCAGAGTGAGTGGGGAGAGAAAGAGAGTGGGGAGAGAGAGGGAGTGGGGAGAGAAAGGGAGTGGATGAGAAAGGGATTGGGGAGAGAGGGAGTGGGATGAGAGAGGGAGTGGGGAGAGTGAGGGAGTGGGGAGAGTGGGGAGAAATGGAGTGGGGAGAGAGAGGGAGTTGGGATAAAAAGGGAGTGTGAGAGAGAGGGAGTGGGGAGAGAAAGGGAGTGGGGAGAGAGAGGGAGTGGGGAGAGAAAGGGAGTGGGGAGAGTGAGGGAGTGGGGAGAGAAAGGGAGTGGGGAGAGAGAGGGAATGGGGAGAGTGAGGGAGTGGGGAGAGACGAAGTTGGGAGAGAGAGGGAGTGGGGAGAGAGAGGGAGTGGGGAGAGAAAGGGAGTGGGGAGAGAGAAAGAGTGGGGAGAGTGAGGGATTGGGGGAGAGGGGGAGTGGGGAGAGAGGGAGTGAGGAGAGTAAGGGAGTGGGGGAGTGGGGAGTGGGAGTGGGGAGAGTGAGGGAGTGGGGGGATTGGCGAGAGAGGGAGTGGGGAGAGAAAGGGAGTGGGGAGAGAGAGGAGTGGGGAGAGAGAGGGGGAGTGGGGAGAGAGAGAGGGAGTGGGGAGAGTGAGGGAGTGGGGGAGTGGGGAGAGGGGGAGTGGGGAGAGAGAGGGAGTGGGGAGAGTGAGGGAGTGGGGGATTGGCGAGAGAGGGAGTGGGGAGAGAAAGGGAGTGGGGGAGAGAGAGGGAGTGGGAGAGTGAGGGAGTGGGGGAGTGGGGAGAGAGAGGGAGTGGGGAGAGTGAGGGAGTGGGGGGATTGGCGAGAGAGGGAGTGGGGAGAGAAAGGGAGTGGGGAGAGAGAGGGAGTGGGGGAGTGGGGAGAGAGGGAGTGGGGAGAGAGGGAGTGGGGAGAGTGAGGGAGTTTGGAGAGAGGGAGTGTGGAGAGAAAGGGAGTGGGGAGAGAAAGGGAGTGGGGAGAGAAAGGGAGTGGGGAGAGAGGAAACGGGGAGAGAGAGTGAGATAAACACATATGAGATAAACACATGAGAGAATGAGATAAACACATATACTAAATAGAAAACAGAAAAGAAGAAACAGGAGACAGAAAGAAGGAGAGAGAGCGAGAATCAGCGAGAAAGAAAGACATAGAAAAATAAAGACAATAAAGAGATAGAATACTAGAAAAAGGGAGACAGAGAGGGAGAAAGAGACAATGAAATAGAAACAGAAAAAAAAACAGGGGAGACAGCGAGAGACAGAGAGACAAAGGAAGAGAAAAAGAGAAACTGAGAACAAAAACCTGGGGAGACACATAGACAGAGAGACAAAGAAAGAGAGATGAAAAAACTGAGGAGACATGGAGATACATATAGACAAACAAAGAGAGAGAGAAAAAAACCTGAGGAGACATAGAGAGACACGAAGATAAAGGCACAATTCTTATTCAATTTGCAAATACTAATTCATACAAGGGCTTCTTCTTCGCTAGTTCACTTAAAGCATCCCTTCAATCAGTCTGGAACAATCAATGACCAAATAGTGTATTTCTTTTTCTTATTATCATATAGGTCTAGAAAATGGAGATAACTTTTGGAAGCCGTTGGCATGCCACGTAAGTCATGTGTATATATAATGTAAGAGTCTGCTTGATATGCCATAATGTCAAGAAAAGAATGAAAAAAGTAAAGTTCCATTTTTATGACTTGTGATCTATAAAATTAAAAGGTAAATGTTTATTTGGCTTCGGAACTAGACAGCTTCCGGTTCCTTACGAAATCCGCGGGATACACATTTGAGGCTAATAGAATCCACTGCAGACGACAGACATAGAAGGCGAAAAGAAAATCTAAATTATTCTAAATCTACCACAGGAGTATAACGGTTATGTCTGCGCTGGATGTGGTATGTAGTCGCAGCTGGGGTCTCGGGAATACTGCATTTTTTACTACTGTTTGGACTGTTATTATTATTATTATTATTACATTTATCTACTTGAGATTTAGAATAAGCTGGAAAAAGAAGACGATACCGATTTTATTTCAATGCTACAAGGGAGAAACTAAATGCGATTACTGTATACGTAAAGGGTGACTGAGTCTATTAAGCCTATGCGTTAAGAAAGGGGGGAGGTGGCAACGTCAAACTGACCAAGAGCAAAATGGCCTTCGCAATACTTTGCATTAATTAATCACTGCAAGGGGAGGCTACCGGCACCTGACAAGCCATTTCCTTTTGGTCATTGCGCTGGTCACTTCCCCGAGGTTGGTTTTGTTAAAAGTTATCCCGGCACCCCTCTCCCCCTCCCTCTCTTCTTACAGTTCACGTCACTATCTTCCGAGAAAAATGATAACACTGAACCCCCCCCCCCCCCCACCACCACCACCAGCAGCTCTAAAACCTCTTCCTCCTTTTTTTTTTTCCTATTGATGACACATCAAAGATGACAACGCCATGGAAAGGGGAGATAATGCAAGGGAAGAAAAAAAAAGGGGAAGACAATTCAAGATAGAAAAAAAGGGAGGGAAGAAGCAACTTTGAACAGAAGGATGGTCAAGAGGACGATAAGACGGTTTGTATAGAAAGGAGAAAGAAGGAGGGGGGTTACAATGATGAGCACGTCTAATGTCATCAGCTGCTGGACAGTGGTCACCCCGTGGTCAGATCGACTCCGGCCAGGACTGACCTCCTCCTTTCCATTCCCTTCTCATCCCTGACGCTCGGACACTGTGGACAGAAGGAGGAGTCTCGCTTATTAGCGTTTTTAAAAACCCATTTACAACCCGAGGATGTGCAAGCAAGGAGAGAGAAAAAAATATATATGCAAAGAAAAGAAAGGGGTAGGGCGCATCTCCCCAAAAAAAGGTGTTTTTGACCCCTTTACCTGGAATCTTTATGAGACTAACCCCGGGCCTTTCCGGACAGGTCAGGTTTTAGTGGGCATGACCAAAATTGACCTGGACACTGGTCAGTACGGAAAAGGGGAGATAAGAGAAACACCAGCCCAAGTGTGAAAACAGTAATATTAGAAATATGACCATCCGCTATCACCTCCCCTTTTCTCCCTGCTGCCCTCGAGTTTCCTGAACAGATCAGAATAGACCAATTTCTGTTGGCAGAAGATATTTGTCCCATTGTGGTCAGGTGAAAAGAGTTTCCTACGGCCGTGTCTTCTTCCCATTTGCTCGTTTCCTTTAAGAGTTTTTTTTTTTTTTTTGTTTACAAAAGGCCCGACCTACCCTAGTTTTTTTTTTCACTCTAGCTAGATTTGGCCTTTTAAAAAAATTCATTTTAAAATAAATTTATCAAACTTTTTTTAATGCTTGACCTTGACCTTGGCTTGAATTTTTACTAGATATTTTTCTTTCTTTTTTTTTTTTGTAAACGTAACAAAAAAAATTGCCTTGAACTTTTAAAAATTTAATCAATAGAGAAAATGTTTCACTCTCTCTCTCTCTCTGTCTTTATCTATCTATCTATCTATCTATCTATCTATCTATCTATCTATCTATATTGGCGTGGTGGCTGAGTGATGAAGCGCTTGGTTTCTGAACTTGAGTTCAAATCTTAGTGAAAACTGGGGCTGAAATCGGGATTTTTAGAGCGCCCCGAGTCCACTCTAACGTGTACACGAGGAAAGTAAAGGCGGTTGGTCGTTGTGCTCGCCACATGACACCCTGCTCGTTAGCTGTTGGTGAAAAAAACATATGACCTTAACATCATCTAACCATATAGATCGCAATGCCTGAAATGGGAACTTAACTTATTAATTTATATTTCTCTCTATCTGTCTGTCTCTGCCTCTGTCTGTCTCTTTATATCTGTCTATTCGTTTAGGAAAAATGACTTTTAAAAATATGTTACTATTACAACTCTTTTAGCATAACCGCCTGGTGATCAAAGGATTTGAACCTCTAAACCCCTTACTCATACAGAGCTTGATGAGGATAATGCACCAGGATGACCTTTCACTCATGACTAGAAAATCGTACTACAAATTCATCTGAACCCTTTTCCAGAAAGACAAAAATAGAGTGCTCTTGTTTTTTGGGAGGTACAAATAGTGGCATGCTTTTTTTTGTGCTAAACATGGCGACTTTGTGTTTAAATCGTATGTTATTTTAATAATAACCAAAATTTACCAGCAATTTTACCATAATTTCATCACTGTAGGAAATACTGTAAACCTTTTAGATTTTTGAACTCCATCTGGTGAATTTAATTTGTTTGTTATGAAACAAAATACTGTATTTAAACAGAAAAACTACTGGGTATAATGAAGTTTGAGTTGGTAGGTTAGCATAATGTATATAGTGTAAGAAATAATGATGCTATTTTGGAATGTATACAGTTATATAGTTATAGTCCATTGGGAGACTAAAAGTCTTCATTGCTAATTTTCACGAGGATTTCTCCCGAAGCCCTATTACCGCAAGGGAGAAGGGAGTTTGGGAGCAGAGAACGCCTTTAATGGATGACTGCCTTGCCAGGCACATGAGCTCTATCTCCGTGAAGCTCCAATGAAAGGAAAGTTGTAGTGAAGGAGAAAAGAAGAAAAAAAAGGCACAATGTGAACAAAAGTATAGCAGTTTGACGTCATCAGTCTGGATAAAAAGCAGGAAGATCGTGTTTATTCGGACTTGTAGGCTCAAAATGAGGCTCTCAAGTGAGATGATGACGACTTCCTGTGCAACAGAATAGAATAGAATGTTGTATCACTTATATATTGTCTTGTCTCCATACAGGGTAAGACCCGCGTATGGATCGATTATATGGTTTATAAAACTAGTCGCACCATCGAAATCGTTTCTGAGCACTCTGCATTTGTTGAGGATGTCTTCGACTGTCTCGTCTTCCGTGTAGTAGTCTATAACTGGGATCGTGGTTCTCTCGGATTCTAGCGAGATGTCCTATCGGACAGTGTCCAGTGCGTATGGTATACATACTTACAAATCCTGTTGGCCCTGCCTTTAACACTCTTCCAGGGAGCGACACACTGGTAAGGCGTAACTTGCAAAAAGGAACGCGGGGGTCACGACTAAGGTAGCTTCTGTAAGAAACAGGCGAAAGAACCGACAGTTTGGTGAAGTTAGGAACGCTTCTTTACCTAACAGAAGAACCGCAAACATACGAGAGTGCATGATTAGCCAAGAGCAAGAATTTTTGAATGGGAAAAGTTCTTATGGTACTTTATCTGGGACCATTTTAGCACGTAATGGGAAGCCTGGAAGTTTCTATAACGCCCAATTAGGACGAATGGTGGTAATGAGACAGAAAGGATCAAGAAAAGTTTGCACTTTGTTCGCACTGGACATACCTCAGCTATATCAACTCACTCTGTCTGTCTGTGTGACCAAATGTTTGTACACATTATTTCTCCAGCACCCAATCTCGGATCAAGCTGAAATTTGGAATAATTTATTCTTTTACCTGACAACACAAGAATTAATAAAAAAAATATTAACCAATTAGTTAATTAACTATTGGTAATAAACTACTTTGATTAGTATCTCAAACAAGGGAAAGAAATAGTACTTGATTGAAGTGTTGAAAAAGCTTTTAGAAAGAATTAGTCCCCTTTATATCAGGCTTCCGTCTAAGGTGAACACAAACATGAAAAAGAAACTATAGATAATATACAATCTTCCATGTTCATATGCTCTTCGCTAGCAGAGTGGTTACTAGGTGACACTTGAATTCAGGTCGTTTCCGTATTTTTGTATAAAAATACATGAAAAAAAGCTGTCACCCAGATACCCCGCTCTTTCTCCCCCTATCCAACTGGTTCAGACAAGTGATAGGATCATAGCGTATTCAGAATCCTAAAAGCATGAAATAGCGATAAGCAAAAACAATTGTAAAAAAAAATTGTAATCGCACAGAATTATTATTGTTTGTCTAGAGCCTAAATCTATTACAAATTTAATTACATGACTGCACCAAACTAATTAATGTAAGCTGGTGATTTTTTATTTTTTTTTTTACAATCTATGGGGCAGATGATATTAAGGTAATCTGTTTCTTTGGCCAACGGTTAAACAGCAGGGTGTCATGTGACCAGCACCACGACCAACCGCCTTTACTTCCCCCAACTAAAATCAGGTACCCATTAGAATTTGGGTGGACCCAAGGGCGCCATTAAAATCCTGAAATTCAAAATCCCAGTCTTCACCCAGGAACCCAGGTTCGGAAGCCAAGCGCTTAAGCACTCAGCTACTCGCCAAGATAGATAGATAGATAGATAGATAGATAGATAGATAGATAGATAGATAGATAGATAGATAGATAGATAGATAGAGGGGGACATTTTCTCTCTTGATTAAATACAAACTGTTAAAAGTTCAAGGCAGTATATATATATATATATATATATATATTACAGGTAATGGATTGTTAACAGGGAGCAGCTTGTTCAAAAGTTGTATCTATTAATGGCTGTCTTTTACATACCACATCAAGTCCTATCTTTCATACGCTCGCATTTTTTTTAAAGGGGCCCAACTCTGTCCGCCAATAAGCTCGTGCGATCAGCACGCGCAACACAATACATTAGATCGTCCTCCCGTCTGCTGGATGGCTAGACAATGAGACCTCCCTTCTACCGGTTGTCACATTCGACGTAGATACCCGCCAATCACAATTTAGATTTAGTAGGAATCGCGTGGGTGCCAATTTAGAAGAAGGGTTACTTTTTTTTTGTTGTTGAGGTGTGATTTTAAACAAAAGTTGTCAAACTAAGCGATAAATACAGGGATCAATTAGGGATTCAACGATACATTTTAAATAAAGTAGTCTCCAAGTCTCCACTGTGTTTTGCTGTCGTTTGCTGTCCGGTTTGCGTTTTTATTATATGTATCATAATGTATGCAATTAAGTACAGAAGCATAGAAAAAGAAGAAAAAAACATATGGACAAATGTGAAGGCAATATAATGTAACACGAAAAAAAAAAAGGAGTAGATAACAAAAAAGAGGATTATTGAGAGAGATTGGGGAAAAAAAAGAAATTTGGCGATGTCAAAGGCGGCTATACAGAAAATCACAGTTATCAACTAAATATTAAAAATACTTTGTGGAACAAGGAAAGAGCTTAGAAATTTGGTTTTACAATGAAAACAAAATGAATATTTTTAAAAAACAAAGCGTACCTAAAGGAAATAACCGCTAATTACTGCCATTTGTCTACAAATGGCAGGGTTTGGCTTTCTTTCTGTTACATATAACAAAATTAATTAATTAGCACTAATTGATTAACTTATTGGTTAATATTTCTATTATGGATTTCATCGACTATGAATAATTAAGCAAAATTTCACTTTGATCTGAGAATGGGTAATGGGGAAAAAAGGTGACAATATGTAATAAGGGGATTAAATCCATATATACATCCACATCTCTCATTAAGTAGCCTTTATTCCCCTTATTTAGATATCAAACAAAGTAATTAATCACCTATAATTAATTAAATAATTGGTTAATGTTTTTTTTTTAATTGATTCATGTCTTGTCAGGTACATGGAATAATTGTGTAAAGGTTTCAACTTCATCCGAGAATAAAAAGTGGGAGGAAAAACATGCTAAAACTTTTTACCACACAGACAGACTCACAGACAGACAGTAAGTTACTATAAGCTTTGAAAAAAATAGCCCCGTGAAAAATGATCGTTATTGATATATATTGCGAAATTTTCTTTCATTGGTCCGTCTCTAAGCATTGAAATGTCCTTTTCTTTGAATAAAACTTTGTAATCTTTTTCCCCACTCCCAACACACACACATTTTTAAAGTTTACTCCCCCTCCCCATTTCAATTTTACACCCCACCCCTCTCCTCCAGTGGTCAGAGCGCGTGCTTGTATTAAAAATTGTTGTCGATAATACAAGAAAAGGGGAGAAGAAAAAAAAAGCGCGGGTTGGGACAATGGTCAAAATATCACCCTCCTGTCAGAGTAGTGACCACTGTCCAGTCGGAGGAGCATTGTCCAGGTTCTGGTGATGCTCAGATGTGGTCATTTCATCTCCTGGACTCATCAGTTCACGGATGGACTTGACCTCTCCAAAGTGACCAGCTATATTTTTCTTCTGTCCCTGTAATCATTTTATGAAATTGGGAGCCAGTACTGGCGCAATGGGAGGGGGGGGGGGAATGGGGAGGGATGAGGAGAAAAAGTGCAAAGAAAGGGGGGGGGGGCGAAGAGCGGACAGCATTATTTTAATGCAACTGTAATGCAGTACATTTTATTGGGTATCACTGTGGGGTGAAGGGGTGGAACGGGTTAGCAGCTGGACACAAAGAGAATGCAGGTTAGTGTACTAATAATAATATTAATAGTAATATCCTTATTATTATTGAGGAACTTTGTTTTATTATTATGCATGCACGTAACAATACATTATAACAATAACACACGACATATAGCTTCATTCCACAATTTAGCGTTATATTTGAAGCTGACATGAGAAAGTTGAATTCTAATTCCATCCGTCTATTTTCGCACCAAAAGTTGACCGCAGTATTCTACTCTGTGTTTACAATGTTATTCTTAAAATAGCTCTTGTGTTTGACCGCATGTGGTCTTGTACTTATATACATTTTAGATTGATAGAGCAGTTGTTGACAAGGTTTGATCACTGTCCATGAGGACACGGTATCTTTCAGTACACACACCTGTACAAAACAAGAGAGAGCTTCTTAGCTTTTCGATAAGACTTTTTGTTGTCTGACTGCCCTCTTAACTCTATTCCTTTTCTAGTCTTTTTGTTTTCTTTCTTTCTTTCATATTTTTTCTTTTTCTTTCTATCAGTTCTTTGTATGTCCCTTTCTCTCTTTCTTGATCTTTCTTTCTCTCTCTTTCTTTCTACTTTTTCCTTTTTTCTTTATTTCAGTTTTTCTTTCTTTCTCTCATTCCTTCACTCTTTTTTTTTCTCTCTCTCTTTTTATGTATCCGCCATTTCCCCCCTTTTTTTAAAACCACTGTAACTGATGATGTCAAGACTGGCCACAATAACCATCGCCTCGGAGAGGCTCAGAGGCAAGAGAGGCCTCGCAGTTTTTCCATCAAAGAAAATTAATCAACTTTCTATTTTTGGGGGATCCAATTGTGGCGGGGAGAGTCATCCTTTTGTCGCCCTTGTCTCTCCCCCTACACCCACCCACCCCCATTTCCCAGTCTTGCTGTCATGGAAAAAAAAAGTTCAAGCTTTGTCCAAAAGATTTTCGGACACTGACCAGTGGTCATTTTCTTGGTCTGCAGAGAACTTCTGTCATCGTTTTGTAAGGGAGCCCAGCGTCTAGCATCGTATTCAATGGATGGTCAAAACTTCGCAATCACATCTTCCTCCCCCGGTGTCTTCTCTTTCTTGCATATTGTCCAGCGGAACTGGTACACACACATTAAAATATACGTGCTGACCAATTGACCAATGACTAGAAACAAAAAGTCTTACAAGAGTGCTGTAATGATGAGTTGGTGCAGAGTGGCTATTGCCATTGGGATACTTCTTTCAAGTGTATCCTATTCGAGTGGTTCGTTTCAACAATTGACATACTTTTTTTTACTTTTAAACGTGGCAGACAGATAACACAAACAAGAGGGGGGGGGGGCAAATGTAAACCCTTTTCTGCTTTTCTTATAATTTTTTTCCCAAATATAAACAGGCTCTTTTAAAGTACAGCTGATATATAGAGCCTATACAATTTCGTATCTACATTTGTTCTCTTTAGATCTGTGGACACACAATGTCGAATAAGAGTTCTTCCCCTGACTATTCGTGTTAAAATATTGCATATTGGATTGCCTACGGTTATGTTGTTTCGAAAGGCGAGGGTTTAACAACAGCCTTATTATTACAGATAGTGATATTTTATCACTTAAACATTCTGGTGGGTTTTACGAGAAACTTATGAGCTATAGACAGGAAGGGAGATGTATTGGGCAGTCGTGAGCTATAGACAGAAAGTGAGATGTATCGGAGCAGTCACAAGCTGTAGACAGGAAGTGAGATGTATTGGGCAGTCGTGAGCTATAGACAGAAAGTGAGATGTATCGGAGCAGTCACAAGCTGTAGACAGGAAGTGAGATGTATTGGGCAGTCGTGAGCTATAGACAGAATGTGAGATGTATCGGAGCAGTCAAGAGCTGTAGATAGGAAGTGAGATGTATTGGGCAGTCGTAAGCTATAGACAGGAAGTGAGATGTATTGGGCAGTCGTGAGCTATAGACAGGAAGTGAGATGTATTGGGCAATCATGAGCTATAGACAGGAAGTGAGATGTATTGGGCAGGCGTGAGCTATAGACAGAAAGTGAGATGTTTTGGGCAGTCATGAGCTATAGACAGGAAGTGAGATGTATTGGGCAGTCGTGAGCTATAGACAGAATGTGAGATGTATCGGAGCAGTCACGAGCTGTAGACAGGAAGTGAGATGTATTGGGCAGTCGTTAGCTATAGATAGAATGTGAGATGTATCGGAGCGGTCACGAGCTGTAGACAGGAAGTGAGATGTATTGGGCAGTCGTGAGCTATAGACAGAATGTGAGATGTATCGGAGCAGTCAAGAGCTGTAGATAGGAAGTGAGATGTATTGGGCAGTCGTAAGCTATAGACAGGAAGTGAGATGTATTGGGCAGTCGTGAGCTATAGACAGAAAGTGAGATGTATCGGAGCAGTCACAAGCTGTAGACAGGAAGTGAGATGTATTGGGCAATCGTGAGCTATAGACAGAAAGTGAGATGTATCGGAGCAGTCACAAGCTGTAGACAGGAAGTGAGATGTATTGGGCAGTCGTGAGCTATAGACAGAATGTGAGATGTATCGGAGCAGTCAAGAGCTGTAGATAGGAAGTGAGATGTATTGGGCAGTCGTAAGCTATAGACAGGAAGTGAGATGTATTGGGCAGTCGTGAGCTATAGACAGGAAGTGAGATGTATTGGGCAATCATGAGCTATAGACAGGAAGTGAGATGTATTGGGCAGTCGTGAGCTATAGACAGAAAGTGAGATGTTTTGGGCAGTCATGAGCTATAGACAGGAAGTGAGATGTATTGGGCAGTCGTGAGCTATAGACAGAATGTGAGATGTATCGGAGCAGTCACAAGCTGTAGATAGGAAGTGAGATGTATTGGGTAGTCGTAAGCTATAGACAGGAAGTGAGATGTATTGGGCAGTCGTGAGCTATAGACAGGAAGTGAGATGTATTGGGCAATCATGAGCTATAGACAGGAAGTGAGATGTATTGGGCAGGCGTGAGCTATAGACAGAAAGTGAGATGTTTTGGGCAGTCATGAGCTATAGACAGGAAGTGAGATGTATTGGGCAGTCGTGAGCTATAGACAGAATGTGAGATGTATCGGAGCAGTCACGAGCTGTAGACAGGAAGTGAGATGTATTGGGCAGTCGTTAGCTATAGATAGAATGTGAGATGTATCGGAGCGGTCACGAGCTGTAGACAGGAATTGAGATGTATTGGGCAGTCGTAAGCTATAGACAGGAAGTAAAATGTATTGGGCAGTCGTGAGCTATAGACAGGAAGTGAGATGTTTTGGGCAGTCGTGAGCTATAGACAGGAAGTGAGATGTATTGGGCAGTCGTGAGCTATAGACAGAATGTGAGATGTATCGGAGCAGTTACGAGCTGTAGACAGGAAGTGAGATGTATTGAGCAGCTTGATCTATAGATAGGATGTGAGATGTATCGGAGCAGTCATGAGCTGTAGACAGGAAGTAAGGTGTATTGGGCAGTCCTTATTTAAGATCGGCAGAGAGCAGACGTGGGTATCACATATTATTCATCTATTAACTTGGTTGTTCAAACTGTTGTATTTAGTCATTTAGTCCTGCCAGAGAACGGACATATCTTTTACTTATTGTTTATCCTGTAGCTTTCACTAGAAGAATTTTCATGACATGAATGACATGTATTGCAAATATATTCTTTATCACTACAAGCAGCTTATGGCTGGAATAATTCTTGTTTGATTATGTGTCCTAATTTAAATTATCGTCTGCAGACAAACGTGTTACTCAGTGTAGTTTAATCTTCGACGTGATATTAAGTACGACTCAATGTTCACGCAGTTGTAAGCACACAAGCTACACACGTCAAGGTAACATCTAGAAATAAATAATGTTACATGGGGGAGGGGTTGACGCAAAAAAGGAAGGGGGGGGACACAGAGGAGTATCTAAGAGGATGATTTTGCCTCTCGTCATGAATATTTTTTTTCCGTAATGGCCACCATGCAACGATGAGCAGTGACGAAACTATAACTACCATCCCTCACCCTCTCTATCTCTCTCCAGACCAGAAAAGATGCGCATGAAGGGTCAAACTTGGGTTAAAGAGCTGGGAAGTTAGTGTGAGTTAGGGGAATAGTGATTGGACCGTGGACGAAGCATCGAAGGTGGTTGGGGGGGGGGGGGAGGTTGCGATTGGGTCAATGAGAAAGTAGTCGTTGAGTATCATTTACATTTATTTTGAGTTCACAATCATTCTTTGTCCATGTTGAACAAACAATGAGGCTGAAGTCTCGCTTATAACTTAGTCGGTAAATAGTTACTTTAAGCATGTCACTTACGTTCTATTTGTTTAGAAACATATCTATCTATCTATCTATCTATCTATCTATCTATCTATCTATCTATCTATCTATCTATCTATCTATCTATCTATCTATCTATCTATCTATCTATCTATACATGGCCTGATTTAAGCATGTGGAGTCCCGGGGCACGATTTTCGCTGATGCCCCTACAATTTTTCGAAAGCTTTAATAAAGATCCACTTATGAATGAAAAGACCTATATCTAAAAGCATGCTAGTTTTTTAATTTTTGAAAAACAAAAAAAACAACATGAATAAATACTTTAAAAAAATAAAATCACTTTGTTAAGAGTAATTGTATCAATTAATCTTGATCATTCATTTAATTACATATGATCTCCGAATATAAATAATAAATCTATGCGATTAGAAACATTATTACCCTTTTTTTTGTTTAGCCTTTAGCATTCTCAATGCACTATGATCCTTTCACTTGTTTGGGCCAGTTGTGAAAAGGGAATTTAGGAAATTTAGGCATCGGATATTTAGGCACCGCATATTTACGGATATTTAGGCACCCGGAAATTTAGGCACCCGGATATCCCTTGAATCCTGTGAAGTCTATATTATATAATGACTCAGGAGTCATTTTTTTCCACACATTCTCATGATTGTCATTTTTTCCCATTTGTCAGCTTTTCTTTAGTTAGAATCGCTCTAGTTTCCATTTATTATAACGTCACCGATAGCCCATAGCCTAAGGATAAAATATACGTTAACATTTTTAAATTATTTCCAAAACTAAGGTCGCTAATTAAAGAGTGCCTAATTATCCATTGCCTAATTTTCGGCCTTGTCAAAAAGTGCCTAATTATCCGGTGCCTAAATTTCCGGGTGCCTAATTATCCGGGTGCCTTAATATCCGGGTGCCTAAATATCCGGTGCCTGAATATCTGGTGCCTAAAATTCCAGATACCGTGAAAAGTGGACGGACGTAGGGGGTATCTTGGTAAATGTTTACACGATGGTTTTTTAATTGCATTAAAAAAAATGTTCACTCGGAGCTCAAGAGTCCTCTAGGTGACTAATTCAGTTTATATCACCACAACTATCAATATATATTTATATCTTTATATCTCTTTTAGTTTCTATCTTTCTCCTTCCCTTTATCTCTCTCTCTATCCTTTGCATCTCTCCCTCTTTCTCTCCCTTTTTTTGTCTCCTCCTTACTCAGGCTTATGTCGTTTTTCTTTGTTTAGTACCAACCCTCCCCCTTTCTACCTCTTATTCTCACTCTTTCTTTCTTCCATCCTCTTGACTCTTCATTTCCCTCCTTCTTTCATCTATCTCCTTCTCACTTTACTTCTCATTTATCTCCACAAAAGTGTATTCCCCTTCATTTATCTGTCCTCGTTTATCTCAACATCCTTTCTCTCTGTGTGGTTTTCTTTATACCCCCCCCCTCCTTCGCACTATACTCTCCCTATATATAGCTTCCCCCTTGTATTAGTGTCACACACTTTTGTACTAGTTTTGAAGTCCGACCATTCGGTATAGAAGGCCTCAACCCTGACCTGCAACGTCACAACCTGCGGGCAGTTTAGACCAATAGCTCGTTGCCACGTCCTACAGACCTTTGCCCACAACTGCCCACATGTTGTGGCGTTGCAAGTCTGTGTTCAGGTCTTCTATAACGAATGGTCTCGCTCAAGCGATCACGTGACATGGTGATAGAATTTCGCCAAACATTATTTATATATATATATATATATTGCACATTTTGTTAATTGGTAAAAAAAATACCGATGGGAGGACAACATCAAAGAATGGGTGGGCCTACAAAAGGCAAAAGACAGGAATGGAGAATGGTTGACAAATCTTTGTGGTGTCCCAACGGTCCAACGGACTATGGGGTGGGTGAGGTGAAGGTGGTAAGTAAATACATGTCCTACCATATGTCTATCTAACTAATTAAAGTAACGTGCAAACAACAGATGTACATTTTTTTTTATTTAATCTAGAAAAGCTCACAAAATCTTACAAACTCATTCTAATTGATGGTTTTATTTGTTATAAAATAAAATTCATGCGTAATACGCTACTACAATATTTTATTCGTGTAATTTATAAAGTTTAAAAAGTAAAACATGTAAAGTTTTGAACTATTACACGTGAAGACCTGTTTTAACACGCATATTGCTAAATATATTCATTTTTGAAAATTCACATTTATTTATTCTAAATAGTTAATGACATCTCAAACAAAAAAATTGTTTAGTCAAAGCCTCAAGCTTGATTAAACTGTATTAGCACACAGGTTCTACAATATTTGGTAGAGCTGTATTGTTAAATAGTTTGGTCATTGCATTGTCTATTTAGCTAACATTAGAGAGCCACCTCCTAAATTCATAAACAAGCGGAATAAATTAATTAGAGGCTTTATATTTAGAAACACTATTAGGAGCATTAGATTTACTAACTACACTCATTAAAAAAAAAAAGGATGGGGGGGGGGGATAAACTTACAAGATGTTAAAACAAAAATACATTCATTAAGGCTAAAATTTGTAGGTCAAGTAGTTAGAAACCCAGCAAACTTTCCCTTGACAATTTACTATTATGGTTTAAGAGTAAGTAGTCTTCTTCCAATACACAATGACACTCCTCACTATTTTGGTACAGTCACTCATCCATTTTACAGATCTATCTCAAGAATTTTACCTGGTTATGAACATTTAATACACAACAAAATCAAAGAATCACACACAACACTTAAAAAGCTGTTACAAGGAAGCCTGGTGAATAGGATTAAGTGGGGGAGAGTTCTTGGGGTGACAGAATTTTAATACACATTCAGAAACCTACACAGCAAACATATTCCACCAAAAGCTAGAGAAATAACTTATAGACTTATCTTTGTGATGACCCCTATAGTAAGAAAACGGGCAAATGTCCAGGAATGTAAATTATGTCATCTTGAAAATGCTGATAACGAGAAGCATATATATTTGGAAAGTCCATTATTCCTTAAAGTTAACAATACTGTAAGAGACTTGTTAGAAGCTAACTGTGGCAACTGTGTGAATCCAAACTTATCTATTGTTTTAAACAAGTTGCCAAAACTGAAAAATAAAATGGTTCATAATTTCAATTTGATTATTGTTCTGAATATCGGAATCTTGTTTGGACTAGCAGGCTCAAAGCTTTACACAATAATAAGGTGTTTTATTCTAATTACTTAAAATTGACATTTAGGAAAAGTATTGAATTTAGGGTATAGAGAATTATTTAGTTTGATTTTTAATTGGTTGTACAATAATCATGCAGTATTCCAGAAATGGGGTTGGTGATATTTGATATTGTGTTATTTGTTTTAAGATAGATGAAAAGAAATGTGTCGTTTATTTTAGTTTATATATGCATAAAGAGTATGCGTGTATGGTTATGCATGTATCAATTAATGTGTAAGTATATTTGTGTATTTACTTTTATTCCCGGTTAGCTCTTTATTAGTTTTTGATAAGCTATTCTTATATCATATTTGTGGCTCTGAATAATCCATCACATCTGATGGTTACAGTACCTATTTGATGTGTGGGTGCGGTCATGCATGTGTTAGTGTGTAAGTGTTGGTGTGCATTTGCTTTTAATTTTGGTTGGTTATCTTTTAGTTGTTGATATGCTAATCCTTGTATCATTTTTCTGTCTTTGATGGTTTCAATAGTTATGTAGTATGTCATTGCTATTAAATAATATTTTCATCACTATTATTATATTTTTGTAAAGTAATTAGGTATAGGTTAATCATGTTTCAAATTTTCTCTTTAATTCTTAATGATTTTATGGTTGTGAAATGTGAGAACTTACAAATGAAAAGTAAATAAACAGTATTATATGGTCTGGACGTGGATGCGATAACCTGTTTGTCTTGTGTGTTATTGTAATTGAAAGTATAATCTGAATAAACCACAAAAACAAACAAATTAAAACAAATTATTGACAAGTTAACACCTGGAAATCGGTCGCCGTTCTGTCAACTTGTGGAGGTGAATGATGTAGCACAAAACGGTCATACTAATTAAGTTCCTTTGAATACAATGGCACAGGGAACATGACTTATACACAACGTGATGATGACTGAGTCATGTCCAGGAACATTGTTGGCGTTGATTAGCCCAGTTTTAAATATACATTGTTGGACATAAAAACATTATAATAGGAATTCATGCTGATCTGTCAGCTGGTAAAACGCACCAACAAAAACATTTAGCTTTATGTTTCTCGGAATTTTTGGGCTTCCATAGAAACAGAAGACAGTTACTTTCAAAAGAATCCCAATCTGCCATGTTGCCGAGACGGATGTTTATTAAGATGTTTATGACGTTATGACAATGCCGCTTATCTTGGGTCATTGACACTGCTAAGCCACCAACCAATTGCTAACTCCTTCTCACCGTCACCATAGAAACACACACACACACTCACTCCATAATACTGTATATCCCTCACTGTAACAGGGAAACAGGTAAACCCAGAAAAACACAGCTTGCTTCCCGACAGTGCTGAAAAAGAGTAGTCTCAATACAGAACCTTTGCTACGAAATTTTTAAAAATGGATCAGAATGTTGACTCGGCCACATGACTTCTGACCATTCTAAAAAAAATGCTCGTAAAGTCAGCTTGATGAGTCAATGAACATTCCTGCATCAAAAAATAAAATGGAATAAATACTGGCTAAAGCAACGTTAGTAGACAACACCTGGGACATGAAGAGGTATACTTTAAGGGAAAGAGAACAAGTGACAGGAATGGAGAAAATTCTTCGGAGAATCACATGTGGTACCCTACCACCATGGTCGAGAGTAGATGAAATAGCCAAGATCTGTCCAATGATATGTTCCAACCTAGATCAGAGAAATGAGTTTAGGAGTTGAGGTATGAAGTAATTTTTTGTTTTAAATTTGAGCACACACCTATATCTACGTGCCCCCCCCCCCAATCTTTGTTCAACTTTTGATATGCACCCAGTCTCACAACATCTGGTGAACCTCACCTTGACGTCTCCCAACCAGGCCCAGTAAGCTCCGCCTTGGTGGTTGAAGATCACAATCTCATTTCCTAGGACCTGTAAGATAGCCGTGAAGTGTAATATTTGTTTTGAGAAGCCGATTACATTCTAGCCAGTCTCTAGCATGCCTTGTTGGGCCTAATGCAGTAGGCCAGCCTTAGTTATAGACAAACTAGGCAGCCGCTTAGGGTCTCTGATTCCTGGAGGGGGCATCGCACTAGTCTGATTTTTTTTTATTTCGATGAAAACCTATGACTCAAGAACGCCAGTTTGGCAACGATATCTGTCAAGAGAAATATCGTCCAGTCTTTGGATTATATAGAATTTTTTCGACACATTGCAGCCATCAAATAACGAAAAGTTGATATTTTTGTTGAACGTTTATGATATTCGCCGGAATATGTTTAAGACGTTTCCGGAACGCTGGTTGATCACTTTGTAAATATCGCTACATAAGTACAGTTCTTTGTTGAAACATATCAAGCTACAGGTATGTTTTAAATACATTCTATTCTATTTTTACGGTGTCTATTTTTAGCGGCCCCCGAAGGAGAAAAGACGCTATTAGCTTTCTGTGAAATGTCTGTCCGTCCGTCCGTCCGTCCCGTTTAGATCTCGTAAACTAGAAAAGATATTGAAAATCCGACATCACAATATTTTAGACCATTCAAGGTTCTGATGCAACGGCTACTTTTTTTTTCTGAAAGCGAAAAATCTAATTTTTAAAATCAGTTATGCAAGCAGTTTTTCAAAGAGAAAAAGCTAATTAGTATGCATTATAAGTTAGACCTAATTTAAAACGAATAGTAATCTTGTACACTCTATTTTCCTAACCTTTTATCTATAGCGGAGTATACGTAAGTTAGGCCAGGAAAGGCGCGGTAGCTGAGCGTGGAAGCGCTTGGCTTCCGAACCGGGGGTCCCGGGTTCGAATCCTGGTGAAGTCTGGGATTTTCAACTTCGGAATCCTTGGGCACCTCTGAGTCCACCCAGCTCTAGTGAGTACCTGACATTAGTTGGGGAAAGTAAAGGCGGTTGGTCGTTGTGCTGGCTACATGACACCCTTGTTATCCGTAGGCCACAAAAACAGATGAACTTTACACCATCTGCCCTATAGACACAATGTCTGAAATTGGAACTAGTTAGGCCAGGTTCACATCTAACTTTGCATTCACTTGCACCTATCCTGTGATCTGCTGGACCGTTGGGGACTACACAAGATCTGTCGACCTTCTTTCTCCATTCTTATCTCTCATTTGTTTTTTATATAATTTCATTTGGATGTTCTTTATGAAAATATTGAAGACTGCCTGTGTGGACCACTTCGTTGGCGATTTTGAGTTTATGTTTCCACACAAACTGTCTTTGTAACCTTGTTTCATTTTATTTATTTCATTTGAGGCCACTTAATTCATTTCGCCTAGGGCCTCCAA
The DNA here is from genome assembly GCA_036873155.1 of Biomphalaria sudanica. Classification (NCBI taxonomy): domain Eukaryota; kingdom Metazoa; phylum Mollusca; class Gastropoda; family Planorbidae; genus Biomphalaria; species Biomphalaria sudanica. The sequence goes on along the minus strand of JAZGLO010000828.1, from coordinate 786,941 downwards.
TTACCTAATGCCGCCCTGGCAGTAGTGCTAAAAATTCATTGTAAGGACTTAGAATGACTTGGTTTCTCTTCCATGGAGACTGGTAATAGCCAAAAATCAAGCATTATCAAATTAGTGGGAGTGCGTAGAGGGGGAAGGGCAAAGGAGATAAAGCAATGAGAGGAGAATCAACTCTACCTCCCCTTCCCTGAATCCTGTGAGGTCTATATTTTATAATGACTATTAATCTGCAGTCATTTTTTCCACACATTTTCACGACTGTCATTTTTTTTCCTCGTTTTGTCAGCTTTTCTTTTATGTCATGTAAATTCAGTAAGAATCGTTTTAGTTGCTATTATTATCATAACTTAACCGATAGACCATAGCCTAAGGATAAAATATACGTTAAAATTTTTTAAGTATTTCAAAATTAAGGTCACTAATTAAAGAGTGCCTAATTTTCCGGTGCTTAATTTTCCGCCTTGTCAAAAAGTGCCTAATTATACGGTGCCTAAATTTCCGGGTGCCTAATTATCCGGGTGCCTAAATATCCGGTGCCTAAATTTCCAGATACCCCTTACAATAATTCCAAAACACTCCGCGTTAACGCTTTGTGATTGCTTGCATTATAGACTTCCTTACTGTAGTCTTTAGTTCTTTGGCTGTACATTTGATTAGGCTTCTGAAAACGAATGCTTTTGTTACTAAAATTAAATTTGTAAACTGCTGTTTCATTGGCATAAACTGTTTATAAAACATGATTAGGAAGCCTTTATTTAAAAAAACAAAAAGTACTTAATGTACACAAAAGGCAGTTACGAAATCGAACCACATAGTGGTGCGATCGTTGTTTTGTGTGTGTGTGTGTAAACGGCTTATTTCATTAACTGATTTGACTGTATAATTTGATTTGTTTCAGTACCTTTGGTACGATTATACTTTTGGGTTGTCTCCTTTCGGTCGGTATTGTTCTATTCCCAAAGTCATTTCTTCAAAACAGCTTGTCATTTGACTTTTTTTTTACCACTACACTATCACACACCCCGTCAAAGGCATATTCAACTCCAGACGACAGAAGACTTATTCCCCCTTCTAACAGCTCTCCAATGAAATAAGCGCGTTGAAGATTCACGAGTACCGTCGTCCATACAAACTGATCACTGATTGGTCCAATGAATGACATCTAGATCCATAGGAACCCGGTTTTTTTTTTCCCTCTCTCTGGCGAATAATGTTAACCCATTTCGTTATTCTCATTTTAAGTATAAAAACTACAAAATAAAAATATTTAATCTTATAATCTCTGCTGTATGTTATTTGTAAAGATATACACCTTTCATATTTCAGCTACTGTCTTTTTATATAGATCTCATTTTTAAATATTTTGAATTCTGATTCATAATGTTATGGAAATTATAACACATTTGAATATATTTTCTCTGGAGGTCAAATGAAATGTCAGTGCGGGTAACATTATCAGTGTTGCAGAGAGTCTTCAAGTTTTAAATACACTATTTCGCACAAAAGAAATACATATAGAAACATAATGAAGGGTAACCTTATCCCTTGTGGAAGGACGCTCCTGAATTCGGACACCCTTCATTCCCTCCCGTACACCAAAACGAAACACGAAAAATGACCCCACATGGTCTTGCGCTTAGTTTGCTCAGTCGTGTGTGTGTGTAAGGAAATGTGTTTAAGGGAATACGAATGAGAGCAGACTTAGAAGAAAGGCTCTAACCCTAGCCCTAACCCTAACCCACCCCAAGACCATCTGCAGAACGTCGAGTAAACCTCGCCGCGACGTCTCCCAACGATAAAGTTAAGGAAGTAAATGAAATGAAGGAAAACCAAAAAAATTAAAAAGAGAGTTATAGTAATAAGTTAGAGGCGCGGTGGCTGATCGGTTAAGCGCTTTGCTTTCCAAACCGAGTTACCGGGTTCGAATCCGGGTGAAGACTAGGATTTTAAATTCTGGGCTCTTTGGGTACCTCAGAGTCCACCCAACTCTACCTGACATTAGTTGGGGAAAGCACGGGCGTTTGATCGTTGTGCTAGCCACATGATACCCTCGTTAACCTTGGGCCACAGAAACAAATGACCTTTACTTTATCCGCCCTATAGATCGCAAGGTCTGAAAATGAAGCTTGACTTTCTTTATAGTTCTAAATTCGTGAGTAGGTGTAGTATTACAAAAATCAACCATAAAAGCAAGTTTACCCTACACAGACATCCAGGGCCAGCCCTAACAATTGCGGGACCCTATGAAGAACGAATTGCGCTTGGCCCATGTTGGGTGGGGATAAGGATAATAAGTGAAAATTAAGATTTTGTATTAGAAAATAAATTGCATTTTTATTCATTCTTCAGTAAGTACAAAAAATCACGATCAAATTAACTTTACTTTACGAGCCTGTAGCAAAGTCATACAATATATTATCGAAATTACATAGATCTCGCTCAATCTCAAGTATTGCCAACTTGTTCAACCTGAACATCTAACGGGGTGTGGAGCTTATTTAGGCCTATGCATATGCTGCTTCTATATACTGTACTTCTTATTTGTTTAGACCTAGATATTGCCTTATGTTTTACTTCTTTCATGTGTTTCTTAAAAAGTCAAGATGATTAAATCGTCCCCCAGCCTCCCACAAAACGGCCGGGGGGGGGGCGGGGGCGGGGGGCAGACATCGAACCTTGTACCATCGAGACGGCATTCCAGTGCGCATACCACATGTCCAAGCATCCATTGTTACATTACTATAATAAAAAAAAAAACATTCCTTTTATTTTAATTAAGTGGCTCATGTCAGAATCGGAGCAATTATTTATTCATGAGTGGGTTACCTTTCATCGCTCCATCACGCCGTGACACGCGTGGGTCTGTATTTTCTGTGGCGGGCCGCGGCGAAGACACGCGTCAAGTGACGTCACAACTGCGTAATGGCGTGGCTCATCACGCTAGTTTCTGGTCAATAAGGGGAAACAATTTTACACACAAGGGGCATAATCCACATGAACAAGAACATGTCTTAGCAGAGTTGTAAAATTAATTGGTGTTTTAGACAATAACATGGGAACAAACAAAGTACAAGGGATAAGCCCTAGTGACATAAAGTGTTCCGCGAGGCCTGAATAGGGTTCTACGAACTACTGGAATAAGTAACTAGTAGGTTATAGTGCACACCTGTTTATGTACAAAATAATTAAGCATAGTGTTCCGCTAAATACTTTAAAAGTACGTTAATGAAAAAGTTTAGGAATTCCTGAATTAGAGAAAGATGAAGCTGTAATATTTTGTTTAAATTGGTGTGCTGGTTTGCCCAACCTAGACTCTATCTCTTCACCACCCATACCCCCCTTAATAAATGCCTCAGACAGACCCTTGTTGAAACACGGTCTTCAGGTTGTAGCTGGAAACAGCTGGTACAACTCAACCGTTGTAGGCGTATTCATTTCTTAATGCCGAACTAGAGTAAATCTTGAACAAAGTTCCTTTAAAAAATGTGCATAGCTTTGTACTACAGAATAAACACAGCTTTTAACTTTTGCAATGTGGATATGTGTAGAAAAAAAGGTATCTGGAATTTTAGGCACCCGGTAATTTAGGTACCGGTAAATTTTGCACTTTTTGACAAAAGCCAAAAAATTAGGCACCGTAAAATTAGTCACTCTTAAAAAATCCCTTGCTCATAACTTCCTAGATTCAGAAGAAACACGCTTACCCACTCCTAACACCCATCACATCAAAACAACATAACCAATCAATGGCAGAGTGGAACAACAGAGAGTGAAATATTTTTTCAGATGATAAAAAGGTCATCTGTTTCTTTTTCTCTGACAAAACAAAAAAACAAAACACAAAATAAAACTATTTATAAAACCCAGAAATACCGAATTAACTGAGCCCAAAATTATTATTGCTATAATAGGGAATGTCTCTCTATACTTTTGCCAACATGAGCGTGTATTTTTTATTCATGAACTCGGGATATCTCCAAATGGTCAAAGAAAGAACAATTCGTTACGTCACGGGCGAGAATGAAGCGCGTCTGAAATTTCAATGGCCCCCTTCCCCCCAGCCGCGTGGGAGATAGTACACGTACGAAAACGTTTCAGACCCAGACCATGAAACGGGGATAGAGGGCCAGTAAATACACTGTTGCACTATTCACTCTGATTATTCAACAAGCTTCATTACGTTTCGGTATATTTCAACATTGCTCGACATACATACATTTCAACATATATTTATTTGAACATATATTACGATATTTTGGGTACATGATGACTGACATTCCAGGATGGAAGATTTAAAATTAAAGTAGAGTAATAAAAAAATAATATACAAATATATAATATATATATATAATATATATATATATAACGGGTTTCAGGAAATTTAAGCACCTGTAAATTTAGGCAGATAAAAAGATATAGGCCTTAAAAAAACAGACAAGATGAAATGATGAAACTCTTTAATGGCTAGTGTTTGCAAAAGAAACAAGTTGCGAACATATTTTTAAATAAGAATTCTTTTGAGCATGATGCGCCCAAATTAGATAAGATAATGTCTGGAAATTAGGCATCTAGATCAGACAAGATGGCTACACTGTTAAATTCTCACGCATGACCAGAATATGAACATGAACACATGAACATGTATTGAATGTAATTATCCTTTTGTAATAAGAAATGAATCCTTACGTTTTACAAATACTTCTATCAAGTGCTTGCTCGGGGCATTCATTTCCAGTCTCATCTGTGGACCAGTAGGAAGAGAGGGTGTATCTGGGAGAAATGTTTCCGTGCTGCCTTTTGACGCTTAGCAAACACAACTCAGCTCGAGTCGGGATTCGAATTCGAGTCCCTTTGATAAGTGGACAAGCGGTATATACCACTATGCCATTATTCAATATATTTATTATATTTTATCTAGGTTACGGCTTTTATTCTACTTTAGGTTTTGAAAACGCGTCTACGCCTTGTATTTTGTAGTTACAGTATAGTAGGTTCAGGAGTAAGGCGTTTCCTTTTCCATCCCGCCTCTTCTCCCTCCACAAGCCTCATGCCTCCTCTTTTTACCCTGACTTCTTGACTGACCATGGGGTACTATAAATATTTTAAACTCCTTACTCCTACAAGTCAATAATTTTGACCCTGCGCCGGCGGAGTGTGGTTTTAAAAAAAAGGAGGAAACAGAAGGGAGGGAACTATTAGTGTTACTATTTAAAAGAAAAGTACTGACCTTGACCTCTGAGTCACAAAGAACTTTCGAACCCGGTGATGTAACATCGCAATTAGACCTCCCCTCCTTTCCCTGATCTCCCCTGCTGGCGGCCGGCGAGGAGGCAGTAGGGACATCGCGTCTCTTTGAAAGAAAAAAAAAGTTGCGGGCCAAGGGGAGTTTAATTACTTTTTCTGTGGTGTTGGCAGTAAATTACGTCCCCTTGACTTTTTTCCCCCTTGTTTTGAAAAAGAAAAAAAAGGGGGGGGGGGAATAAACGACAAAATATTCATTCCTATACTCTTTTAAATAAAGGGCGAAAGGGAGGGAAGGGGTTTGGGGCGGGGTGAGGTGGAAATCTCGCGGCTCTAACCCTGGGGCTCTAAAAAAAAAAACACTATACAACTGACCCTATAACTATTGGGCTATTACCTAATGTTTGATAAATGACCATTGTCCACTGACGTTATAGTGAATGGCTTAGTTGTGGAGGAAACGGAAAGAAAAAAAAAAGTGACTAAAAAGACTAGATGTAACCGGCTGTAGGTGAGAAGAAAGAAAATAACTCTAAATGTGTTGTCTTCCTTGCTTTTGAAACACAAAAAGGGTGGTAAACTATTATTTCACCTGCTGGAAGCGTACAAAAAAAAGGTGTTTAAGGCCTTTGAAGAAGTGAAAAGCCATTTCTTTTTAAAAGGGGCTTGTGACTGTGGGTGCTGTGGAACAAGTTTCAAATAAACAGAGTTAGTTAAATTGTTAATAACAAATGTACCGGAATAATGTTTAATTTGCTCTACAAAAAAAAAAAGATAATTATGAAGTATCAAATAGGCTATGTTAACTACAACACAAATAGAACAGAGTATATATACCAAAAAAAAGTTAAATGACCTTAACAGGACATTACTAACTGAGAATATGAGTTTGAACGAACACTATGGTGAGACGCAAATTGCACCAGATGTCCAGTTAAAAAAACAACAACAAGTCAATGGTGGCATAACCCTAACCTTAACCCTACACGGCTTTGTAAAGAGATACATGTAAAAACGCATGCTTTTTTTTTTTCAGCACGAATATCTGAAGTTAAGCTATGCATACACAGTAGCACACAAAAATGACCAGAATGTAAGCCCCCATCCATCTAAAACATTCATTTGAAGAATGTTTCCCTGCGATGGCCGACACCCTAAAAGCTCGATATCCTACGACATGCCTCTTGTCTAAGTACAACCATAGTGTAAGCTTTACGAGTTCTACTATATAGATAGATGTGGCTGAGAGGCCAAACCGCTTGGCTATGCTGAAGTTCAAATCCCGAGTTGAACAGAGTTGTGTTTGCTGAGCAGCACGGAAACAGATCCCCCCCTCCCCCCTCCACACACTGGTCCACGAAAGAGTTTGGAGCATAACCCATTTAGCATGCTCTAAGCATGAACGAAGCGCTATATACAAGCAATTTAAAAAAAAGGATGAACAATTTTTGAAAATAGAAACACTTACTGTATAGGTAAGAACATCTTGACATTACAAATACACCTGTATAAGGACAACTCGTTCACAAATACACCTGTATAAGGACAACTCGTTCACAAATACACCTGTATAAGGACAACTCGTTCACAAATACACCTGTATAAGGACAACTCGTTCACAAATACACCTGTATAAGGACAACTCGTTCACAAATACACCTGTATAAGGACAACTCGTTCACAAATACAACCGAATAAGAAATTTCGTGACAATATAAATAGAAGCAAATATATCTGTTTGACGATTAGTTTTATAAATGGAATGGAATAAAGGCAAGGCCAGGGGCGGACGGAATGTCAAAATCAGCCCGGGCTTTTCTAAATAATATGGCCCACAAATTCTGTCATTTGATGGACATCCATTTCTAGGTCTACCTGTCCTCAAAATCATTCTGTTACGTTTGATATTGTATTGATATGAATGCACACTGTGAACTCTATATGTTTATATGAAATATAGGCCTTATATTGCTTTTTAATCGCTAAGTATGTAGGCCCTAAAAGGATGAAGCCTACTAGTAGCACTGTATACGAATGCAGGCTATTACATTATTACTGAAAATATGTTGACTTAAAATAGTATTACACTGTAGAGTCTGTGAAAGATTTGTTCTTAAACACGACGCTCAGGTGGCCTTTTTATAAGAGAATAGTATACAACCTTAACCAATTTGATGTGTGCCATAGTGGCATCGGTGCGGCTATTTCAGTAGTCCTACCGGGCCATTAGGGTACCGGTCCACCGGGCATTTGCCCAAATGCCCACATAGCCAGTCCGCCCCTGGGCAAGGGCCATACTATATCTACCCAGGTGCTCTGCCAACGATTGTTCAGTAATATAAAGTTAAAACTAAAGTAGAATTATTTCTCCACACTCTGACAGGCCTCTTGATTCCTGTATTGCTTCTATGTGTTCCTACGGCCCGTCAACAGCTTTGTTTGTATCGATTCGTTGCCCTGACTCAGATTGGGTCATTGTTGTGTGGTGGTCATCTCCTGGTCATTGTCAATGAACACGTCATAGCATTCTGTTTTAGATGTGACCGTGCGTCCGTGTGAGGAGGGACAAGGGGGGTGGGGGTAGTGTGGAGAGGAACCCTGATTACCCTACTCCGCTTGTCTTTGTCCAGTAGTCTGTCGCGTTTTTAATTTGTTCGTCCCTCTGACGTGAGGCAGTCTGCATAGATGACAGGGTGGAGATATGAAGAGAGAGACAGAGAGAGAGGGCGGGGGGGGGGGTGAGAGAGAGAAAGAGGTAGAAGGGATATGAATGACTGCGAATAAATTATCTCTTTTAGATTGATGAGGCTGGTCTAGTCACTACTCGGGGTTTTAAGGTCACAACTATGATGTGATGTGATGAGATAGTCCACCGTTAATCTAAATCCGTCTCCATCTCCAGACTAAAATAATCGTCAAACGAAATAAACAGAACAAAACAAAAAGCAAGTAAAACATAAAACAAGCAAATTAGAAAAATAAAATCTTAAAAAAAAAACATATCAAAGGGGAAGAATTCCGCACCAAGAACAGTGGCGAAGCATCCGTTAGGAGCCCACAGACTGTGCCTTAGCAGCAATGGCGCAAAGGGGTTGATTCGGCACCTTCGATGTAGTCTAGGAGGTCACAGTTGATTGCATGTAGGCCTTTGGCTCTTGACCAGTTGGGGCTCACGTGAGAACTTAGGGATGACACTGTAAGCAATATATGGTGACGCTCTTGTAAATGTGAAAAGCTCCCTCAAAATAGTCTAAACATTTCATGGAATTTTAGATTGGTTTGAAAACATTAACACATGTTGTAAGCTAGAGTCGGTGTACCAGCGGCTTGAATTAGTACAAGGTACTGCTTTTCATCAGGTTTATTGTAATGATGACTAGCCGTAATTGTACATTTGAGGGCAGTGGCGTAGCAAGGTACATATGGCCCCGGGTTGAAGAATATGATGGTGGGGCTCCCTCCTCTACATTAAGTAAAATAAAAAAACAGATCTTGACTATCAAGCATGCATCAGTTCATTTTTTAAAAATTCATTCTTTTGTCGATACTACCTTTTAGAAGTAATGGAGTCATTTCATTCCATTTACTTCTTAGACTTGCTTCCTTAAAATTTAGAACCACAGCGCCGTTTGGCGCAGAAATCAGTGTCAATGGTAATCTTCTCTTTGCTTTCTGTTTTTATTTTCAATCTTATATTATAAAGTGGAATGTGAGGCGTATGTATGTATGTATGTATGTATGTATGTATGTATGTATGTATGTATGTATGTATGTATGTATGTATGTATGTATGTATGTTACTTATAGAAATCAAAACTGCTTGACCAATCTTGATAAAACTAGGCAGGAATGTTCCTTGGGTACTAACTTAGACCGTAGTGTATGTATTGTAGCCCTAAAACAAACTTAAGACCCTCAAAAAAAAAAAAGTTGTCCGACTCTATTAAAGCTATAGTATTTATGGATCTAGGCCATGGTTAACAATGTTGACATGAGAAAAGATCGAAAGGATTTAGACCTAGATCTAATTTTAAGAAATACACTTTTTTTTTACTTTGACACATGAAAATACAAAAAGAAGATCCATTGATTTCATTATATAATAAAACTAACCTTCAATTTTGTGTTTCAAAAGCATTTTTTACATAAATTAGTTACTGATATCTGTGACTACAGATTTCCTTGCGAACATCCTTTCATTAGACATTACCAAATGGTTACACATTAACAGTGATTAACACATCTCTCTACTGAGTCTATTCCTAGGCCTAGGTCTAAAACTCTTATTGAACTCTAGGATGATAAAACTTCTTTAACACATAAACATACTAATTATTGTCCATTCATTTTATATTTTAATCAAATTAACATTCAAATTTGTTTTTCTAAAGCATTTTTAATACATTCGTTCGCTGTTCGATAAATAAAGCTGCGTAGCCGTGTTGAGATAGGCCTATATTCATTGATGAAAAAAGGTCATGCATGCGCAACACAGAATGAACTCTATTAAAGCCAATTTTTAACTCTAGATTAGTGTAGATTTAGATCTATGTCTACCTCAAGATCTACTTTATACTTAACACCTGAACATACAAAATTAAGTCTATTCATCTCAAATTTTAATCAAATATATGTAGGCCTACTAGCAAATGTTTTAATTTGAAAAAATGGATTTAAGCCTATTAGCTATTTTTATTTGATAGCTTCATTCACACTATTTTTACATTGACACATTCGCTTTACTTATTACATTATTATTTCGTTTAATTGTGACTATATCGACAGTAATGCGCAAATAAAGACCCGCGTGTCGGGGGTAACATATGTCTAGTCTATCTATATTACTAAGTAAATTACAAAAAAATTTGAAAGATTTCAAGTGTCATTGTGGGCCCCCTATTGGTCATATTGAACCCCCTTCGCGCCATGGATGCTGCGCCACTGTTGAGTGGACTATTCTTGCCAGTTTGTCCCCTTTTTAAAATTTATGTTACAAAATCATTGATAGTAATAAGGGAAGGGAGAGGGGAATTAGGTTAAGGAAAATAAGGAAAGGGGCGGGGCAAAGATAGCAATGAGGTCCATAGCAATAGCCCTGATGGTCTCGATTTAATATTTCGACACATCTGTTAATTATTCATTTTTTTAAAGGTTAATTTGTATCTTTTATTTTCTGTATTTGAATTATTTAAATTACACATTTTGTAGTGCATCAATGATAGATTGTGTATAGTATTTATTAAAGTATTAAAAAAAGGCCAAAGGATTCCTATGATGATAAAGCTAAAATTGAATAGCGCAAATTCTGAGGTTTCCTAAAAAAAAGTCTGAGATCTTAACTAATCAAAGAAATGTCATTTAAAAACCTTTTATCCAATCCGACAAAGTAGAATAGTGTAAGTCCTCATCACACTGTTTTGTTGTCCTAGAATAGTGTAAGTCCTCATCACACTGTTTTGTTGTCTTAGAATAGTGTAAGTCCTCATCACACTGTTTTGTTGTCCTCCTTAGTGTGTACAAAATGTGAACAACAAAATAATAAAAACAAAGGAGATGAAATCTAAACAAACAAAGAGATAACATTAAATATTAAACAAGCAAAAGAAACATCAAAGTATGGAGACAGTGGCGTAGCTAGGGATTTGGGGACCAGTTGGGGCTTGACCTCTTTAGGGGCATTTTGACATTTCGACAGCACGGCATGAGATAATGGCGTTATATTCAATGTATAAGCAAATTTCGGACACTCATTTGGACTCATCCTCCTCCCACCCCAGCCACGCCACTGATTGTAGAGCAGGTTTATTATAAAGATCTAGAAGATAGATGTCTAAATTGATCATGGAATAGTGCTAATCGTACGATACCGAGCTATCAGTGTCATTGTTTCACATTTACTTGACAGATTTAATGGACATAAACAAATGCCATTATGTTTGAGGGGACGGCACGATGGCTTAGCGATAAAGCTTTTGGCTTCCGAACCGGTGGTTCTGGGTTCGAATCCTGGTGAAGACTGGGATTTTTAATTTCGGGATCCTTGGGCACATCTGAGTCCACCCTGCTCTAATGGGTACCTGACATTAGTTGTGGAAAAGTAAAAGCGGTTGGTCGTTGTGCTGGCCACATGACACCCTCGTTAACCGTAGGCCACAAAAACAGATGACCTTTAGATCATCTGCTCTGGGGTTAATACCCAGTTTAATTTCAAGTGCAAACGACAAAGAATTATATGTTGACGCATTTCTTCTAGTCGTATTTGACCCAGGTGATATTGACTTAGACTATTGTTCAGGGATGCAATCGTTCAAAGAAACCTTTAATAACGACATATCAAGTCTATGTACCAGATTTGGCAGTTTTTTAAAGATATTAACAGCTACATGAGATTAGGCTGTTTTTATTATAGGCAACTACATTTTATCATACATATGATTTTTTTTTAGACATTTTCATAGCATGAATCTTATTTCTCACTTTGTCTGTATCAATTTGTTTAGCTTAGCGGTCATTTTCGAAATTTCGATTGATAAAAAAATTATTTAAAAATTTCTATGACACAAAGAAGATTGGCTTCACTTGCTGTTCTTTCCATTGAGCCAAAAACAGCTAAAAGTTTAGAAATAGATGCACTGGTTACTGACTTTGCTACTTTGAAGGCCAGAAAAATGTTCGATCTATTTACTGTTAAATGATAGAAGTAGAGTTAGATTAGAGTTAACTCTTCTCTCCTTAATTATTTTCCTCGTTTCGATAGCATTATTCATTTTGCTTATTTGTATTTCGCTTTCCTGTTCTAACTAAACTTCAATCACTTGTTTGTTTGTTATCAGAGAATGTTCTATTTGGTATTGAATTATACGAGAATGCAGGCTCTTTTTACAGAACACAAATTAAAGTTTAGAAATAAAAAAAAATAAATTTAGTTTATTTGGGGGGGGGGGGGTCAAATCAACGTTGGCATCGTTAATTAGGAGAGAAAGAGTTAATATCAACATTTAAAAGTTTCCACCTAGAAGTGTAAACGTAACGTAACTGTGCAGAATGTAGAACTCTTAAAACATTTCTTTATTTAGTCGTTTAATTCGGTTAGAAATTGTACAAACATTGACTTTTAAGACACTATTACTTGTTTAAGTCCAAACTGAATCAAACGTAATGACATTTTTACTAATTACTTATTCAATAGGTACATTACTTGCATTTTGGTAAATGTACCGATACATTCTAATTACTCAATTATTTTGTCTCAATTTATATTCATCTTATCGGGGAATGGGGGGGGGGCACCAACAAATTCTTGAACCCAGGCCCAAGGGTACGTTGCTACTCCACCGAGTCTAAGAACAATATATCTCAATAATGTAGAAGTTATTTTCCTTATTCAGCATGAAACAAAATAATCAATTACCAATAATGAATCAGCTATTTAAGTGTTTCCCAAGCTATGGTCCGAGGAATCCTAGTGCTCCGCGAGGCCGGAATTTGCGTTCCACGAACTACTGGAAAAATTAACTAAAAAAGCAAAGTGTTCTTTTAAATACTCCAATTGTGCGAAGCGTTCCGTTATGTAAAAAGTTTTGGAAACATTTATGTACTAATTGGTTAATTATTTAATTGATGTTTTGTTAGGTACAAATAAAAAAAGTGTTTATAGTTTCAATTTGATCCAAAAATGAGTGTTGGAGAAATAATGCGCACAATTATCTAAGTGGGAAAACCCTACATATTTAGCCATATCTGTGAATAGTAAGTAGTAAGTAAAGTTCCCCTTTCAGACCTTGTGGTCTATAGGGCAGATGATGTAAAGGCCATCTGTTTCTGTGGCCTACGGTTAACAAGGGTGTCATGTGACCAGCACAACGACCAACCGCCTTTACTTTTCCCTCCCTAACTAATGTCAGGTACCCATTGGAGCTGGGTGGACTCAGAGGCACCCGAAAATCCCGAAATTAAAAATCCCAGTCTTCACTAGGATTCGAACCCCGGTTCCCGGTTCGGAAGCCAAGCGCTTTACCGCTCAGACACCGCGCCTCCATATCTGTGAATACTGAAGGATTAATTTCCCTTTTGGTATCAAACAAAATAATGAATTACCAGTAGTTGATTAACGAATTGGTACATTTTTAAACATTGATTCATGTCATGTCAATGCCAATGAATAATTATGTAAAGTTTCAACTTGATCCGAGAATGGGTGTCGGAGAAATAACGTGTTCAAACTTTTTACCAGACAGACAGGCAGAGTGAGTTGATATAAGCTTGAAAAAAAAAAGGTTTTTACAATCAATTTCTACTCATTATAAAATTTTATTTCTTGCAAAGCTTCATTATTGTATTTCCAGTGAGATTTGCAAAACAAAATTATTGTATGAAGTCCAACTAATGATTTAACAAGTGCATGTCCACAGGAAATTAAACATTAGAAGGTGCGCAAACTGTTCATGTACGTCTAAATTTGTTAAAAATTCAACTCTTTACTGAATACAAAGAAACATTTGAATCAAGTGCGGTCATTGTTGTTATCAAACAAAATAATTTATTACCAGTAATTAATTAATTAACTTTTTTTAAAATTGATTCATGTATTGTCTTCGCCAATAAATAATTGTACGAAGTTTTAACTTGATCCGAGAATGGGTGTGCGAGAAATAACCGGTTGAAAATTTTAACAGACAGACAGACAGAGTGAGTAAGCTTTAGAAATTTAAAAAAGTCGACTGACCTGCCGCCTGCTACCTTTTTGATGCCATTGCAGCTCTTGAAACTCTAGGCTTGTAAGCTTGATTGAACAAAGTGCTCTGCCTGAAAGAGTTCTAAGCTAATGTTTATATTTAACACTGCTATTTCCAATGGGTCAGACACTTCGGACGCACGGACTAGAATGTGTGGCCGAAGGCCGAGCACATTGGGAACCCCCTTCATTTTCATATAGTTTACCAAGCTAACGGTGCAGGACGTCATTGATGAAACGGTCCCTTGAGGAACGGCGCCTGGATTTTGACAAGGTCGCGTGGAAGCTCTTTTACTCACTGGTGCAATGAGAATTTTCTCGCACTCCCTTAGACATTCTTGTGTTCCTACCTATTTAGCCTACCCGCTTCCTCTAGAGTTCGTTTCCGTAACAGATAATGCGAACATAATATTTACAAATATTTTAACAATTAAATTCTGTCTCTGTGTTCTTTTCCCTTTGCAACTTTTTGTGTGAGGCCAATCCTTGGAACACAGCTGCGGTCACAGGTTGGCCATCTGTAATAACCAGGCGCCGTTGTATTTTCACCCTTCTTTCTACTACTGTTGTGTATGGCATCAGAAATCCGGGGACCCTTACTTTATGCTCTCTCTCCATGTGGATCCAGTGCCGCTTTCCCCCCAGCTGTGTAGATTGTGAAGAGCTTCATGTCGCGTTTGTATACATCCGTATGCCGTAAAAGTGGACGACCAGCGGCTCTCCTGCCTTCTGTTAGATCACCATATAGAATGTCTTGTAGGAGTCGACCTGGTAGAATTATATAAACGTGATCAAACCAAGGCGTCTGCTGCTGATAACAGAGCGAATGTCCTGGCACCCTGATCTTCGTAGCACTTCCTCATTGGTTATTTTATCTTGCCACCTTATTTTAAAGATCCTCCTTAGGCACCGGAGGTGGACTGCAATGAATAGGACGAGTATGTTTCACTTCCGTATAGCAGAGTGCTATAAATTTGTTCAACAAATATCATCAAAATATTTTTTGTTCGTCTTAAAAAAATTCAAACAGAATAAAGTAAATCAGATGCATAGTAATTTGCCGACACCAGGCTTGCCATGTGAAATCTTTGGGTACTTAGAAATGCGGGCCAAATACTACTAGGTTATTATTATAGTAAGAATTCTAAGCAGTACCGTACATACTTCATTGACTCTGCAAGACTCATTCGGCTCAATATAAACTGGCAGACATACACGCCTCCACTCAGAATCAATTATGTAGGTGGCCGCAGATTTCACTAAACCATATTAGCGTTTTTAAAAGTATTATATAGATTTTGCTTTGTCGAAACGGAGAACTATAGTATAGTTGTGGGAGTTCGGGGGATTACATTTTAAATGTGTGTGTGTGGGTCAAACTAGAAGCCGAACCTTCTTGATCCTGGCAGCAGTCAAGATAAGATAACTCTATCACAAACAAGCAGCAAGTGAAACATGGAGACAGCCAGTCAT
Source organism: Biomphalaria sudanica (assembly GCA_036873155.1). Taxonomy (NCBI): domain Eukaryota; kingdom Metazoa; phylum Mollusca; class Gastropoda; family Planorbidae; genus Biomphalaria; species Biomphalaria sudanica. Next base: position 771,493 of record JAZGLO010000828.1, on the reverse strand, counting down.
TGTACAATCATGGGCCCGAGACGGTGAGCTCCCGTCAGCCATGTCGGCACGCGCGCACGGGGTGATCGTTGGGAGGCACTCGCTGTGAACTCGCGTCATGGAAAAGATTTTGGACGATAGGGAGGGGAGGGTAGAGAAGACGGGGAGTGATGACGTGAGTAAAAAAAGTGAGAAAATACACGTCCCACGTGGTTACCTGTCACGCCTGGATCTCCCCTTCCTCTTCCTTCACCGGACACATAATGGCAGAGGTGAAAGGTGAATCCCCAAAGGGAATTAACGCCAGAGAGATAAGATTATAAAGCGCGTGCATTTTCACCTTTTTTTTTGGTTCGGTAGCTCCGCTCTCGGACTGGACCACTTCGTATTTTGTCACGTGGTTATTTCACCATGGAAACAAATGATAGGTCTATCCCCCCCCCCCCATTTCTCCTGAACCCTCTCCACCCCCATATTAAAAGGTAACTTTATTGAGAGTCACTTGTCTCATTTTTTATTGGTAGGTGGTCTGAAAGATTAAATGAACCTTTAAATAATTTTATTTTCTCCACTAACTATGACCACATTATGGCCTGATTGTAAAATGTAGTCGCTAATGACCACTGGACCTCGTTAAAGAACTATTTTCACCTCATTTCTGTGCGAGAAGCGAGAAATTGGCATTTCAGAAGCAGGGCCGTACTTTTGTGGTTTTGATTGACGTTTTATTGAGACGATGAGATTTTTAAAGTTATGGAAGAAAATGGAATAATGGAAAGATATTGCTTGAAAAATGTTGCTACAAAAATATCCTAAGATTATTCAAGGCTACACAGAGGGTTTGTGTGGAAATCTCCAATAATGAACATTTGACAGAACAATCTATGAGTCGACTTTGATAATAGTGGATCTAAATAAACCAGTGATACTCAACCTAAATCGGACGGCGGGCCATTTTAATTTTCGGCACAGACACAAAAATTATTTTTATTTAGTATCGAGTAATAATATTAATTCGTGAAAAGTGTATAATAAAACCAAGTGTTAAATATCTAGCTACATAGATGAGGTACGAAGTCGGAGTTTTGACTTCAAAAAGCTATACAATGGTGTGCTCTTTAAAAAGAGACACTCTTTCCTTATACAACAAATGTGCAGGATTATTATTGGTACCAAGCCAATTACCATAACGTAGGGGGAAGATAAATTAAAAAATTTTTTTTTTGTGGAGAAGGAATTTTCTACATTTTATGCTAGTTGGCGGGCCTGATGAAATCATGTCGCAGGCAGGATGTGTCCCGCGGGCCGTATTTTGGGCATAACTGAAAAAACAACAACAATAGATTGATATGTATTTATTCACACTCAAAAATTTATTACTAGGCAAGAAAAGCATGTATATTTTTTAAATAAAAATACATAATTTCAATTTTATATACAAAATAACAACCGATTATTTTCGGGTATTCTCAAACTTGTTTGTCTTGTGTGTAATTGTATCAATAATAATAATAATTCTCAAGATTAAAGATGAGGACACGAAATATTGAATTCTCATTAAAGAGTAAGGGTAGTCTACTGCAGAGGTTCTCAAACTTTTTTTGAACCTTGGACCCCTTTACACATACGAAACTTGCCCACGGACTCCTTAGTGAAAAGACTCCACAAATACATCGTGTGCAACTGTCGAATGTAGAAAAAAAACAACAATATCATTTTGTGTTGCTAGAAATTATAATTTTTGTCTAAAATATCTTTCTTAAAGTTTGGATGAGTTTGAAAAGATTTGATGAACCTATTTATGCCCGACTTAATGTTTGTCTGTAGCAACCGCAAACCACATTTTATATATGCTTGTGAGTCTTAGACGCTGACTTCAGAGCAAGAGAGGAGGATCCTAGCAATGAATTGAGATAGTACAGAAAGATCCTAGCAATGAATTGAGATACTACAGAAAGATCCTAGCAATGAATTGAGATACTACAGAAAGATCCTAGCAATGAATTGAGATAGTACAGAAAGATCCTAGCAATGAATTGAGATACTACAGAAAGATCCTAGCAATGAATTGAGATACTACAGAAAGATCCTAGCAATGAATTGAGATACTACAGAAAGATCCTAGCAATGAATAGAGATACTACAGAAAGATCCTAGCAATGAATTGAGATACTACAGAAAGATCCTAGCAATGAATTGAGATACTACAGAAAGATCCTAGCAATGAATTGAGATACTACAGAAAGATCCTAGCAATGAATTGAGATACTACAGAAAGATCCTAGCAATGAATTGAGATACTACAGAAAGATCCTAGCAATGAATTGAGATACTACAGAAAGATCCTAGCAATGAATTGAGATAGTACAGAAAGATCCTAGCAATGAATTGAGATACTACAGAAAGATCCTAGCAATGAATTGAGATACTACAGAAAGATCCTAGCAATGAATTGAGATACTACAGAAAGATCCTAGCAATGAATTGAGATACTACAGAAAGATCCTAGCAATGAATTGAGATAGTACAGAAAGATCCTAGCAATGAATTGAGATACTACAGAAAGATCCTAGCAATGAATTGAGATACTACAGAAAGATCCTAGCAATGAATTGAGATAGTACAGAAAGATCCTAGCAATGAATTGAGATACTACAGAAAGATCCTAGGCATCACATTCAAAGACCGCATCACAAACCAAGAGACTAGAGACAGGGTTACTGCTGCGATTGGACCCCATGTTGACCTGCTATGGTAAAAGAAAGAGGAGAGATAAAAATCAATGGCCATATTACAAGGTCTTCGAGGCTCGCAAAGACCTTCCTTCAGGGAACAGTATCAGGAAAAAGAAGAAGAGGCAGACAGAGAGAGCTATGGGAAGAATGGACGGGCCTGCCATTGAAAGAGGTTCTAAGGCAAAAGACCGAGAGGAATGGAGAAAGACGACGACAAATCTTGCATGGTGCCTCAACAGGCTAAGGGATAGGTCAAGGTCAAGGTAAAAAAAAAAAGAGCTGAATCCACAATCTACCAAATTGTAAGAAGGGAGAGCAGTCAAGAATTTGTGTACGATAACCCAGATAGCATCTGTTTGTGTAAACATCATTTGTGGTATCCTTGTTTGAACCTTGGTTTATGTTCTTTATTTGTGAATATTTCAATAAACTACTCTTGCATTGTTGTTTGAAATCCTTGTCAAATCGGGACTATCCAAGTGAAGAATGTCTTCAAATCTTTCGGTTCGTAATAGACATATTAAACGAGTTAATTATCATTAAAAGTGTTCCATCGGATAAACTGGTTTTTAGCGAAGTTATTTTAAGAGTATACAATATCCATATTTCTGAGGACCCCATAAGTCGACTCACGGATCCCTGGGGGTCCGCGGACCACAGTTTGAGAACCACTGGGCTACTGTGTCTCTGTGTCCTGATAAAAAACAAACAAAAAAAAAACAAAGAGCTAAATTTTAGCTTTAATGTTTGTTTCCCAAAATTAATAGGGCATGATGTGGACAGCATGAGAGGTGACAGAGTAGAGGGGGCAGGCCTGAAAGAGGTAGCAGGGCTTAGATAGATAGAAAGAAAGATAGATAGATAGATAGAAAGAAAGAAAGATAGATAGATAGATAGATAGATAGATACTTTAAAAAAAAAATCATATTAATAAGTATTATGCAGAAACATATATTCGTATTTTTAACTTAAATAAATATATGATATTATTAAGTAAATTTTCGTATTGTTGCTATGAGCATTTTCAAATATTTCAATCGCTTATTCTATTTGAAAAGTGAATAAAACAATTCTATTAGGCTCAATAAAGACACCATGACTTCAAAAAAAACAAAAAAACATGGGTAATCCGTAAACTTATGCTAGCGTCTTATGTGTTGTTGGCAATGTAATCTCTTATGTAACCGTAAAACTAGAAAGAAATGAATGTACATATCGCAAAATTGTTCACATATTACAATCATATAAACTCTATCAGACTCCTGTAAACCTTGATGGTAAACGATTATATTTCACAGTGAATAAAAATGTTATTAGATGATTGGAAACGTATCAATCTAATGTTACTTACTAAAGTTATTGGTCTTTAAATAAAACCTTGCTTTTTCAAATAGAAATAATTTCAAGGTATTAATTATATTATCTCAAAGTTTAAAAAAAAAACAGTATTATTTTTCTTATCTAAAAAAAACAAAAAAGAGAAATATTAGCTAAAAAGGAATATTTAAATAAAGAATCACCCTTTGTGTCAGGATTTTGTGATTTTACCATCACAAAAGAGATACAAGACACCGATAGCAAAAACAAAACAGACACAAACACTCTTTTGTTCCCCTGGCAATCAAATCATTAAATAAGAATAATCTGGTATAAACTTTGTCACATGTAAATTATGAGTGAGTATGGTGTGAATGTACGCTTTGGTTTCTTATAGTTATAATGTTTTTTTTTGTTTGGTGTAATGCACAAATTGTAAGACAAATTTCCATATGGACAATAAAGATTATTATTTTTATTATTATTATTGTTAATTACATTAGATATTCATCACTTGGACTCAAAGTTTATCAACAGACAACCAAGTCGGAGACTTATCTTCACAAGACAGATCAAGTATTGTTTGTTCTCATTAATCTTGAACTTTTAACCTACTATTTATGTAGATTCACTATTTTAATTACTAATTAAGTATGAATTAATCATATTTCAAAGTTTAATTTTTATTCTTTATATATTTAATATTTGTGAAATGTGAAAACTTATAATAAAAAAAAATATTTAAAAAAGCACACAAAATAGGAAGGAGGGCCCAAAAAAGAGGCATATTAAGCCCCCAAAAGGAGGCATATTAAGCCCCCAAAAGGAGGCATATAAAGCCAAAAAAAGGCATATAAAGCTCAAAAAAAGGCATGTAAAGCAAAAGAAATTCATTGCTAAATTAAGAGGTACTAGACTCTGAGTACTGAGAACTAAGGAAAGGAAATATTTGCTTAATACAAAGACGAACATGTTCTTCAGAATCTCGCTTCCCAGTTTGGCCACAGTTTTAGAATATACGTATTAGCACTACATCTAGCTTGAAACAAGTCCTACTCCAGTCACGAATGTCGCACTTTTAACTCTTTCTCTCTTCTTATCGACGATGCCAACATTTATTTGACCTCATTAAACCAAACTGATCTTTGAATTTGTAAACTTTAATTATTGTGCCCTAGAATAGGTTCTTCCAGGAGTTACTGGGAAAATTGTAGACTCCCCGCCATTGGCAGCAAGGGGGTCTGGGAGAACGCTAGAAGCTCTTTTAGCACGGGGCGGAGCCCCGCCGCCAAGCACTATTTCTGATATTGAAAGCCCACAAAATGCATATTCTGAGGTATCTACAGTGCATTTTGCTGCTATTAAAATGTTTTATTTCAAAAACCTAATGTGCTATTCTTACTGACTTAGACCTTCCGCGCCGTTCGGCGCATTTGCCGTCAAGCTGTTATCAAAAAAATCTCACTGGTAATATCTGAAGCCTCTTCCCACCTGCTCTGAGGACCTCCATGAATGAGTGGAGTCAAGTTGTACTCGGATGTCATCGCAACTCTTATTATGCGTAATTCATTTTGTCGGCGAACGTGTTCCGCAAACCTCATGCGACGCTCTGTCAAAATCTTACTAAGGAGTCGACTCCCAGTTCGGCATAGGATCTCTATAACTGACTCCTAAAATCTGTCTTAGCCATCTTTGTTGAGCCACATTTAGTGTTTTTCAATTTCGATTGATGACTATTCACTGATCTTTATTAATTTAGCCCTGCCACTGGTAGAAATGTGTAACCTCTCTTGAATACGCTCTTGAAATTAAGTGACTGTAGTTTGCTTTAGATTTTATATCGAAAAGGGAAGTTTTATCGTAAAAGCATCTGTTGGGGGTTTTAAACTAAAAAATCTCTGGAGTTGTTTTTTTTTATTAAATTCAAAACACCATTTAGCTACGGTCATGGTAACTGTAGTTTGTTTTAGAATAATATATGAAGATAGAGGTTTTCCACATCAAAACGCTCTGTATGGGGATTATAAAATCAAAACCATCTGGAGGGGTTTTAAACTTTAAAAAAAAGTCATCTGTAGGAGAGAGGTTTAAACTCAAAACCCTCAATTGGCTTGGTTTTATATTAACAAATCTCTGGAGTTATGTTGTTTTTTCTTAAATTCAAAACCCCAATTAGCTACGGTCATAGAATTTAGTAACTGTAGTTTGCTTTAGAATAATATTGAAGATAGAGGTTTTCCACCTCAAAACGCTATGTAGGGGGATTTTAAACTCAAAACCATCTGGAGGGGTTTTAAACTTTTAAAAAAGCTATCTGTAGGAGAGGTATTTAAACTCAAAACCCTCAATTGTCTTGGCTACGCTCAAATAATTTTAGTGTGTAATTTGCTTTTTTTTATATTGAAGAGGTATTTTTTTTAGCTTCAAACCACTCTGAAGGGGGTTTAAACTCAAACCTCTTTTTGGCAAAGCTCTTAGCATTTTGAGTGCGTAATTTGCTTTTTTCTTACATTGAAGATGTATTTTTTTTAGATTCAAACCCCGCTTGCGGAGGGTTCAAACCCAAAACCCCTTTGGCTACGCTCATAGATTTCTGAGTTTGTAATTTTCTTTTTTTTTTATATTGAAGAGGTATTTTTTACCTTCAAACCACGCTGAATGGGGGTTTAAACTCAAAACTGAGTCAAAATCCATTTAGCTACGAGTACGGAATTTGCGTTTTTTTATACCGGGTATTGAAGAGGTATTTTTTTAGCTTCAAACCCTACTTAGAATTTTGAGTGTGTAATTTTCTTTTTTTATATTGAAGAGGGGGTTTATCGTAAATTTTGAAGGGGGTTTAAAAATCAAATTCTTCTTAACTGTGCTCGTGAAATTTGGGGTATTGTTGTTTGCATTTTTGTTTTGTTTTGTTTATAGAAGAGGGGAATTTAACTGCGAAAACCCCTGGTATGGGGGGGGGGTTAAAATCACCCCCCTGGTAGGGGTTTTTAAACTCGAACCCCCCTGGTAGAGGGTATCAAACTCGAGCCCCCCTGTAGGGGTTTTTAAACTCAAACCCCCCCTGGTAGGGGTTTGAAACTCAAAACCTCCTTTGCTGTGCTAGGGCAAGTGATAGTTTAGTATTAAAATCTCACCTAAAATAAACAAAATCAAAGCAAAAAATCAGTCACTGTATTCCGATCCCCCCCTCCCGGGGGTGGATTCATTTGGGGGGGGGGGTGAACCCTCAACCCCCCCCCCCCCCCCGGCTACGCACATGATTCCTCTATAATTCGATACCAAATATAACGTTTTCTGATAAACAAACAAAAAAGTTATTGAAGTTTCATCAGAACAGGGTAGTGATATGCAAAAGAGGAAATGAATAATTCTATAGAAACGAGAAAAATAATTACGGAGAGAAAGAGTTAAAATTCGTCTTTGCTTATTCTGATAACATAGTTTCCCTTTTGTAGCCTATCGACCAACAACCGTATTGACACGAACTTTATGTATTTAAATTATGTATTAAAGAAAAAAAAAAAAAAACATCATCGGCCTATTGCTAATTAAGCCAAAACAAGGTACAACAGGTTTTTGCATTGAGACCCCTAAAATGTGGGCGTAGACACGTGATGGGCCCATTAGTTACACATGTCACAATGCCGCAGCTTTAAATCGTCTCCCCTTATCCTGTTCTTCCGGTAAGAGCAGAACTACATCTGTCATTAGGTGCCGGAAACTACGTCATTGAGCTAGCCATAGTCGGCCCGCGGGTAACGTTCAGGCCCACTTACACTAACATCTTGAGATGAAAGAGTTTCAATCACATACGTAAATCGATGCCAGTGCTCCTCCTACCTCCTCTTAATTTTCCACACCAGGGCGCCACACTCCGCATCCACATTTGAAACATATTCATCATAATTTGCTTTGGCCCCTAGCGTAGGAGGACATGAAGTACTATGGACCAACACATGATACTTCGTCTCATTGTTGAAGACAATGTAGAATTCAGTGGTTCTCAATTCTTATAATAGTTGTCCCACGTATAAATGGTACAATAATATAATCAACATACGTATATGTTGTAGATTTAGTCTAGATTCTAGATCTAGATATAAATTTGAAACTATGATAGATAGCAGCCTGAAATTCGGAACAATCATACTTCATTACATACTTTTTAAAATTCATTGCTTTGCGGTTCATGTAAACTAAATATTTGCTGGAATACAACAATGTAGAGAATTAGAGCATTCGTTTTGTGAAAATACGAATTAGAAATCACCAATTATAAAGTGTGTTATGTGATTGCATTGCGAAGCGAACTCAAGAAAACATTAAGAAACTGGAACAGACACAAAATAGAGCAGTGAGATTCATAACAAACGAATATTCACATTTGACTAGAGTAACACCTTTAGTAAAATCGCTAAATTTAGAAAGCCTTCAGGACAGAAGACTCAAAAGTAAAGTAGCAATTATATATACATAAAACACTGAACCATAATCTTCAAATACAAAAACAAAATCTAATAAAATACTCTAAAAGACACAAAGATAAAGGCACATTCCTCGTCCCATATGCAAGGACAAATTTGTACAAATGCTCCTTCTTCCCTGGTACTATTAGAGCATGGAATGGGTTGCCTGAGCTAGCCAGGAAAACCAGTGACTTGACAGAATTTAAGTCGTTGGTTAATATGCATGACTGAATGCATGAGACGTAGGACGTAATCATCTTCTTCTTTGAAGTAACGTCTGTATTATATAAGATAAGTGCGTTTTGATTTGAATCACGATCGAATATTTTTTGTAAAATCCATTTGCATAGCGCAACTTTCATTCTTATGCCTGATAAGTGCACCACATTGTGCATATTAGGTGAAATTGTTGAGAGAGGTAAATATCTGGGAGTTTCCTGTTCTATTCTTAGGTGATCAGTTAACGCATATATTCCTGGTCCATTTGAGAATTCGACTGGGGCCGCAACTTGAGGGTCCCCCAAATGAGTGTACAAAATGTGTTTTTACATTAAATATTACGCTATTATCTCATGCCATAATGTCGAATGTCAAAATGCAGGGGCCTCTAAAGAGGTCAAGCCCCCTGGCCCCCAAATTCCTAGCTACGACAACACTTTGCGCGTGCAGCCTCTATTTAGATTTTGTTGTTTTTGTGATGCAAGTTAGTCTCTCACGTGGCTTTGGTGGCGTGTGCAAAGAGACAACGAGAATGTGGCGTAGAGTTAATTGGTTTTCAGGGCGCCGGTATTACTCACTATAATGAGGGGTACGAGAGAGAGAGAGAGAGGGAGAGAGAGAGAGTTGGGATGGAGGAGAGACCAATGACGGAACGAATGGGTGAGCGAAATCGAAAGGAGAGTGAGAAAAAGAACCATTCGTTTTGATGGGGCCTCGGAGGGACAGTGGTCAGAAAATACATATGAGTGACCAGCGTTTGACCTCCAGGACCGAGTAAGAAAGGGGTTAGCGAGGGGTCGGTGTGTTGGTGATTAGGTAGTAGCCAGAATGAAGAGGGTGGCCGGTAGGAAGGAGGGGTGCAGGGCGCGGGAGTGTGGAGGGGGGCATGCTGTGGGGGCCAAGAGAGGAAAAACACATGTGAGTGACCAATGTCCATTTTGGAAGACTTGACAAAACGATCGATAGTCCGGTGATGGAATGGGTGCATGGAAATTGCCAGCAATGACCGATGCGGCAGTGGGCAGTGGACAGAGTTGTTCGGTTAATCAGCATGCGTCTACTGCCCGGGGGGGGGGGGATGAGGATGGGTCAGAATAAAACAGTATTTTCGGGCATTCACTCTTCGGACCCAGCAATTCTAAACATACACAGCAAGCATAAGACTCTTTACAATGAACTAAACAAATGTTTTAAACAAATGTTGGTTCATACAGCGATTTTATACTACCTTTTTAAAACCTATGTTTGTTTTCTTTATTTACCCGAAGAATAAACAATAAATAACATTTCTTCTTCCGGACACAAAGTAAGTAATATTTCTCATGTATTAGCAGACCATTGAACCGAGCATTGAGTATAAAAGCAAAATGTCTCAATTTATAGCGTCCTAAACAATCTCATAATTAAACAAAGAAATCCCTATGTTAAAACTGGAAATGCATCGGTAAGGGTTGTTTACAAGCAATCTTTATTTCTGTGAAACAAGTAATCTTTATTTCTTCAGTTCTTAACTTTTTTTCTGTTCTAACTCTTCCCTCCTTAACTCTTTTCCTTCTCCTCTTAACTCTTTTCATTCTCCTCTTAACTCTTTTCCTTCTCCTCTTAACTCTTTTCCTTTTCCTCTTAACTCTTTTCATTCTCCTCTTTGTCTGCACTTTTACTCTCTTTTTCTTTGCATGTCTTTATTCTTTTCTAATGAAGACTTCGGTTAAGTCTCTCCTTGACATTAAAGATGCAATCATTGACCTTTCACCTTCACCTTTCAAAACTCTTTTGAACGCCATGAAAGTATTTCAATCACTTATTATATATACTTTTTGTTTCGTGTCCCCAGGTCCGCTGACTTCTAAAACAAAGATAACCGGATATCAAATAGAATGGTGGTTCCATCACCCCCCTTTTATGCATTTTGTATACGTACTTGAAGGTTTTTGGCGTGTGGGGGGGGGGGTAGTTCAGAGTGGCTCACACGTACCCAGTCGTCTGGGGCCTTAATATTTCTTTCGTTGCCATGATATCCTCTTTAGAGTTCCTTCCATTTTCGCTCGTGTCATCATTTAATATTGTCCTCCCATTTCTTTTCGCGGTAATAATAATAATATTTTTTTTTGCTGGTAAAAAGATCCTTGCAAGCTCTTATAACATGGTATTGCTGTCGTAACACCCGATTTTTTTTTTTTTGTATGATCTATAGGTCTTGAAGCCTAAAGTAAAAAGCCTATGTCGGATACAGGTCGAAAACTGGATTTCTTGGTCACGTGATATACTGCAGTCATCGGAATCGATGGTTTTCAAAAGTACGAATAGATAATTCGATACTCGTTGTGAATGGATCTTAATAGATCTTTACATCGTCAATGTAGTGCAGTTTTAGATTGTTTAAACGTACACTTATTTATATCTCTACGTCAGTTACAAGCGGAATGTGGATCTCGAATTTCCCGGGAAAAAGTTTAGATGAAGATCGCAACTCTGGTGCTGAAATACAGAAGACCAGAACAAGTGACTTGCAGAGAGAGGGGGGAAAGCCATGGGATGGGGAAATCTTACGGAATGCTCTGTCATCAATATGAAGCAAGGGGTGAGGGAGGAGGGACAGGGTCATCTAGAGGTCAGCACCTAAAGTAATATCAAGCAGGACTCTCAAAAAAGACGAAGTCATCTTTTTGTGTTTTTTGGTTAATCATTCGATACGATGACAGACTGGTACAGCTACAAAGATCGCTATCTAAAACTGACTCTTGTATTGTAGAGATGTAACTACAGATAACCAATCCACCTATTCTGTTGGTGCATATATTAATTACTCCCACGAAAACTAGAAAAAAAAAAGCTTGAAATCTTTTTTTTATGAGCGAAAAACATTCATCTATATTATATAGTAGAATATGAGGTGTATGTATGTATGTATGTATGTTACTTATAGACATCAAAACCGCTTGACCAATCTTGATAAAACTAGGCAGGAATGTTCCTTGGGTACTAACTTAGACCGTAGTGTATGTATTGTAGCCCTAAAACAAACTTAAGACCCTCAAAAAAAAAAATAAAGTTGTCCGACTCTATTACAGCTATAGTATTTTATGGATCTAGGCCATGGTTAACAATGTTGACATGAGAAAAGATCGAAAGGGTTTAGGCCTAGATCTAATTTTAAGAAATACACTTTGCGCACATAGTTTTTTACTTTGACACATGAAAATACAAAAGATCCATTGATTTCATTATATAATAAAATGAACCTTCAATTTGTGTTTCAAAAGCGAACATTCTTTCATTAGACATTACCAATTGGTTACACATTAACACATCTCTCTGCTGAGTCTATTCCTAGGTCTAGGTCTAAAACTCTTATTGAACTCTAAGATGATAAAACTTCTTTTCGCAAAGATAGTTTTGTGCTTTAACACATAAACATACTAATTATTGTCCATTCATTTGATATTTTAAGCAATTTAACATTCAAATTTGTTTTTCTAAAGCATTTTTAATACATTCGTTCGCTGTTCACTAAAGCTGCGTAGCCGTGTTGAGATAGGCCTATATTCATTCACGAAAAAAAGGTCACGCATGCGCAACACAGAATGAACTCTATTAAAGCCAATTTTTAACTCTAGATTAGTGTAGATTTAGATCTATGTCTACCTCAAGATCTACTTTATACTTTAACACATGAACATACAAAATTAAGTCTATTCATCTCAAATTTTAATCAAATATATGTAGGCCTACAAGCAAATGTTATAATTTGGAAAAATGGATTTAAGACTATTATCTATTTTTATTTGATAGCTTTATTCACACTATTTTTACATTGACACATTCGCTTTACTTATTACATTATTATTTCGTTTAATTGTGACTATATCGACAGTAATGCGCAAATAAAGACCCGCGGGTCGCGGGTAACATATGTCTAGTTATAAATATGTAGAGGTTTCATTATCAAAGTAGAAATATACAAAATACAACTGACACCCAAAGATGTTAAAATGGTTTACAAAAGACCCTACATTGTACATGAATTGATCTCCCCTTTTCAGTATTCACACTTGTCTTCTCGTGTCTGCCCCAGTCTTAGTCGTGTCCTTCTTTTCCACGCGGTATATGCTTCAGCGTCTTAAGACAAAGTACATAATTAAATTCCCTGCATTTGCTTCAGCGTCTTAGTCAAAGTACATAATTCAATGCATATGCTTCAGCGTCTTAAGTCAAAGTACATAATTAAATTCCCTGCATTTGCTTCAGCGTCTTAGTCAAAGTACATAATTCAATGCATATGCTTCAGCGTCTTAAGTCAAAGTACATAATTAAATTCCCTGCATTTGCTTCAGCGTCTTAGTCAAAGTACATAATTCAATGCATATGCTTCAGCGTCTTAAGTCAAAGTACATAATTCAATTCCCTGCATTTGCTTCAGCGTCTTAGTCAAAGTACATAATTCAATTCCCTGCATTTGCTTCAGCGTCTTAAGTCAAAGTACATAATTCAATTCCCTGCATATGCTTCAGCGTCTTAGTCAAAGTACATAATTCAATGCATATGCTTCAGCGTCATAGTCAAAGTACATAATTCAATGCATATGCTTCAGCGTCTTAGTCGAAGTACATAATTCAATGCATATGCTTCAGCGTCTTAAGTCAAAGTACATAATTCAATGCATATGCTTCAGCGTCTTAGTCAAAGTACAAAATTCAATTCCCTGCATATGCTTCAGCGTCTTAGTCAAAGTACATAATTCAATTAACTGCATTTGCTTCAGCGTCTTAAGTCAAAGTACATAATTCAATTCCCTGCATATGCTTCAGCGTCTTAGTCAAAGTACATAATTCAATGCATATGCTTCAGCGTCTTAAGTCAAAGTACATAATTCAATGCATATGCTTCAGCGTCTTAGTCAAAGTACAAAATTCAATTCCCTGCATATGCTTCAGCGTCTTAGTCAAAGTACATAATTCAATTCCCTGCATATGCTTCAGCGTCTTAGTCAAAGTACATAATTTAATGCATATGCTTCAGCGTCTTAAGTCAAAGTACATAACTCTATTCCCTGCATATGCTTCAGCGTCTTAGTCAAAGTACATAATTTAATGCATATGCTTCAGCGTCTTAAGTCAAAGTACATAACTCTATTCCCTGCATATGCTTCAGCGTCTTAGTCAAAGTACATAATTAAATTCCCTGCATATGCTTCAGCATCTTAAGTCAAAGTACAGAATTCAATGCATATGGTTCAGCGTCTTAGTCAAAGTACATAATTTAATGCATATGCTTCAGCGTCTTAGTCAAAGTACATAATTCAATGCATATGCTTCAGCGTCTTAGTCAAAGTACATAATTCAATGCATATGGTTCAGCGTCTTAGTCAAAGTACATAATTCAATGCATATGGTTCAGCGTCATAGTCAAAGTACATAATTCAATGCATATGCTTCAGCGTCTTAGTCAAAGTACATAATTCAATGCATATGGTTCAGCGTCCTAGTCAAAGTACATAATTTAATGCATATGCTTCAGCGTCTTAGTCAAAGTACATAATTCAATGCATATGGTTCAGCGTCCTAGTCAAAGTACATAATTCAATGCATATGGTTCAGCGTCATAGTCAAAGTACATAATTCCCTGCATATGCTTCAGCGTCCTAGTCAAAGTACATAATTCCCTGCATATGCTTCAGCGTCTTAAGTCAAAGTAAATCTATTTCATCAGTCCATATCCGGCATAGTCTCTTAAAGTACATATATTATATGAGTCAATGTACACACATACACACACTTCATAATCCTTTTCTTTCAAACTAAAACACCTTTACACCTAGAAACGAAAATGGAAACGCTGTTATAATTAGATTCCCGTGCTAATGACCGTCAAGAAAAATAGAATATTATATTCTCGTAACGACTAAGTACCTACGCTTGACCCAACAAACAAACTAGATACTATAACTTGACCATTCGTCCAATCACCTACACCCCCCCTCAACAGCCCACTCTAAACCAACCATACCCACTCACTTAACAGGTTGAGACATAATGCACATCCCTCCTCTTACTGTAAAAAAAAAAAGTAAAATAAAACGAAGACGCTTTCCTTAATATGAAGTAGAGCAACAAAGGTCAATTCAGATATCTACCGAGTCGACAAACAGTGACCAATGGTGACCCTTGGCTTCTCTATCTTATCAATATGGAGCTTCGGATGTTTTTAAAAAAATGTGAACTTTTTTTTTCTGAAGGTCAAATGAGAATTTTTAAATATTTCACAAACTGCTTTATCTAGACAGGAAACAACAACATGCGTTTATAAGAACAATCCTAAAAAAAACTGGGGGTAAAGAACTTAAAAGTTTTAAAAGGTTTGGTTGAATGGGGGAGGAAGGTGGGGCATTTAGCTGGACACAGTATTTATTCTTTAATGCGATAGAAAACACACAGACCTCATCTCATCTCAGCCTTTGGCATAGGCCACCAACCAGCTTCCTCCAGGCGTCTCGGTTCTAGGCGAGTCTCTGCAACAGTACCCACGTCTTGCCCATCTGCTTGTCATCTGCGTCCAAATCGCGGCGCCATGTATTCCTGGGTACCCTTTTCCTCTTTCCTTGGAGTTTCAGGTGAGGGCTTGCTTTGTTATGTTGGATACAGGCTTGCGAGCTAGTTGAAGAAAATGTCGAGTTTGTACCCAATGCTGTGAAAAGTCATTGATCCTTATCTCTCTTTCAGAAACGCTGTCTGCTAGTTTTCTTAAATGAACTTGGCATCTGTTGCACGAAATCAAATCGACCAGTTTGTTGTTGTTATAGTCACTAAAAACTCATAAACCTTTCTGAAACCAGAAAAAACGCTAAAAAGACTTTTTTCAATAAGACAATACCACATTTAAACAACTTATAGAGCGACTGTTTTCTCTCCATAACTAATAAATGTTAGATTTAAAAACAATGGAACATTTTTTTTTATCATGCCCCCTCCTCCCCCCCCCCCCCCCCCAGAAAGAATCCTGGTTAAGCGAATTTATACAACTACAACACTTTATAATATTCTAATGATAGGCCCTGCCTTTATATGTAGACTTCAAGACGATGCGCTAAATTTTCTAATAAAATTCATTTATGAACCTCTTTGATCAATAATACTTTATATTCGGAAATTTCCGATAGTCCTTTCAAGAACGCGATAGTCCTTTCAAAACCGATGTTGGATCTAGATCTAGACCTGGTTCTCTAGCCAAATTTAAAGTTTTCTATTTTTACTTAGAAACATTTTGACAGTCAAACTAGGATTTTCACAGTGTGTCCAATGAGCAAGTAATTCTTTTCTCAAAGATATACATCAACTATTACATTTTTTGAAAATTGTTAGAGTCGTTTCTGAGAATACGTATTTATGTTCCACCCCTTCAGGCTCCACCAGGTTCCTCCATGAAGTTCAGATGTATTGTTAAAATAAAGTGAAGTCTAGTTAAGAAGTGTAAGGTGTCAGACAGCTATTACGGCCATGCAGATTGTTGGCTGGACCTGATTTACAACAGTGAAAGAAGTCCCATCCATTCACATCCTCCTTCTTAAAAGGGGGCCTCTAAATTTCAATAGTAGAAAATTTGAAACAAAATAATAAAGTAAAATATTAGTAAATTAAGGAAATGAGCCAAGATTTATTAATATTTTACATCTGTCATAACATATAGATCTTGATTTTAGATTTATTGATATTATAAAGTGAATTAATATTGATGATTAAAGAGGGTTGGGGCCTATACAAAAGAAAAACCCCTGACCACGGCCTCTACTTAGTAAAATTCGGCATTAAACCAAGTTGCATACATGTAAAGTCTCGATCGCAGCCAGCCAAGTATATTCGTTATAGAATGCTTGAACACTGACCTGCAACGTCACAACCTGTGGGTGGTTTAGACCAATAGCTCGTTGCCACATTACAGGTCTGTACAACGTGGCAATGAGCTATTGGTCTAAACTGCTTACAGGTTGTGACGTGGCAGGTCAGCGTTCAGGCCTTCTATAATGAATTATCTCGAGTCATCACCGTCGGCTCACTAAGTTATCTATCACTAAGTTATTTACCTTTAACATATTCTCTTTTATTTTTCATCACGTGTTATTTGTTTCGGTTTCAGATCTCATTACGTCACTTTCCCCTATTTGTACGATGTTTTCTAACTGATACATAGACACACCAAAGTACCACGTAATCTATTCAGTAAAGTCTGATGCAATTATATAAAGCTGAATTCCGATGATTCGTCTATGTATTCTTTACTTTTGTTGGACGCTTACACAAGCTGCTTTTTCCGTTCCATTCATAATTATATTTCGTTTCGCATTGAGAATTTATTTTTCGGGAATTCCCGTGTGGGTCAGCGTTATGGACGTTTCTGAGCAGACGTGACCTTCAGCAACGTCGCGTAGGGTCATGCCCATCTGGAACTAATGGCGACATTAAGCCAAAGGGGTAATTAGTTCATTTTGTCCGCATCGGGGAAAGGGAGTCAGGGGGGGGGCGGGTGCTATAAAAGAGTGCGTCGAATGGCGCCGAGTGATTTAATCATCATATACGTTTCTTATGTAAAGTTCATTCGTTCTACGTTTGATCTTTTCGATGTGGTGACGGGCGCCAGCCAACAGCAGGCGTTATTAATACGTGTGGCAATGGTTGCTGTAATGGTGACTGGTAAATTGTAAATTCGGTAAAATGTCTATCGTCGAAGTTGTGCGTTTTCAAACGTTGTCTGTTATAACATTTCTAGTATCGCGTTTACTAGTTACTATTTATACAGATCTAGAACCTTAGTTATAAATCGCCGGTTCTATGAGTTTTTACACACAAAGGTGCGTGGTATACAAACTTTATTTTACTCATAAACATAGCATAACAGAAACAATAGACTTACCTTATAGTCTTTATACCTCCTATATTTAGCCGTGTGGTTGTAAAATGTACATTAAAAAACGTTATGAACATCTCACTATATACCTACAGACAACAATTTGTACCTGTGATAGTACTTTATGTACCGGTAATTTACAACAAATTACGATCTAGTCGTGCGGGGTATTTAATGTGTGGGTTGTGCGGTTTTGTTTCTACTTATTCTATAATCTGTGCGGGGTATACGCGTGTGCTTAGACCTAGAAAAAAATCTCTGTATAATTTTAGCGCCCATAGACTTTAAGTGCTATTTTTAACTTTACTACAAGACTGGTCATTTTTAGAAAAAGTCAAAAATTGTAAGAGATTATTATTTTTCAGGTTGCCTATGGAATTAATTGGGTTGTCTTCCTTGTTTGATCGGGTTGTCTTCCTTGTTCTCCACTTCAATTTCTGTAACAGGAACATATTCTCTATTAGTTGTGGTACATAGTAGCAGGGCAGGCCTAAGGCCACTGCAACCCATGCGGCCGCAGTGCGCCCCGAACTTCCATAGGCCCCGCGTTAATTTTAGGTGTAAATTATTAAATTAAATCATTATAACAGAAATTATTAAAATCTCCTGAAATCTAGACAAATTTGTCAGATTTAAGGTATATTCTACGAAATGGCAATTCTTGCTATGGAGCATTAGTAATGTGGAAATCAGAATTGTGATGATATATTATACTGAATGACTTCGTTGCAAACATGGCTAGTAAAGTAAAGTAAATTTGATCGGGATTTTTGTACTTAGTAAAGATTAAAGGATGAATAAAAAGTAAAGACAAATTTATTTTCTAATACAAAATCTTAATTTTCCCTGTCCCTACCAAGACTTGGCACCGCACAATTCGTTTTGCATAAGGTCCCCTTCATAGTAGACCCCACTAGATTCTTAACTTGGTTTCTTTGATGTTCAGATATTATGATTATTATCGTCTTACCCAAAACTTCTTCAGGACCACAAGGAATGGAGGCGGACAGAGCTTTGAACACTGACTCATCCTGTCGACAGTCAAAAGGGCTTACCACACGACCAGGCAGTAATCCTCCGGCCTCGACTAGATCGTGTGGTGGGCTAACTAACTTAAGATCCTGATATATAATAATAATTATAATAAGCCTCCCCCCCACCCACTTTTTACACACACCATTCGTGCTCTTTAGGAGAAAGCCTTTCAATACACAAAGATAAGAAAGATAGTATCTTCGATTGAATTAATAAAATCCGCCTCTGCATCAAAACAATTTCTACCATAATCAAAATGTTTCCCTAACACTTTGACGACCTTTGACCTTCTTCTTCTAATAACATGTTATCACTGTCCAGATAGATGTTCAGAAAACCCAAAAGATATGGTCAGGTGTGTTTGAATCACGCCAACATCGGGTGGACACCAAAACCATTACAAATTAGTCGAATCAAAATTATATGCAAAAATGGTTGGTAATCTTTCCAATGTCGCAGTGACACTGCTACTATCTGTTTAGTCAGAAGATACTGATTGTTGATAATGTATACCTGGAGGCAGTCGAGTCACTATAGGAGAGTGCGGGGAGTGCGGACCACAGCGGGTGACACCGAAGGTAGTCTGTGCCTCTGAAGGGATATACCATAAATTTAGAATTAAGATGAAAGGGTCTTAATGAAATCAGAACAAAGTCGCCGGAACGATGTGGGTGAAAAAGAAAAAGAGAAATTACGCCCAACAATAAGAGTCTCTATTGTGTTTGTGTTGTCCGTCTGTCATTTTCATATATATAAAACGAAAAAACAAATAGGCCTACCCTATAAAAATTTAATTGTATGGTGCTTTAATGAGTTGCTAAGGTCGGTCCTTTTTTTGAAACATCTATCAGAAATGATCAGAATATGTTCTGCCGAAGACTGGCGTAGACAACAAAAGGAGAACTTAATCGACTTCCGGCAGACAACGGTTTGGTCTGCTGGATTGTTTAGACACCTGAAAAAACAGCATTCGTCCTCAAGCTTGAAGGCATGGGTGGTGTGGAGGAGGGGGGGGATGATTAGCAAAAGTCGAAAGTTAGAGAGGAACCACTTCATTAAGTCCAATTTTAAACAGTAGCCTTTTATTCAAATTTTACCGAGGACGCTGAAAAAAGATATAAAAAAGGAGAAAAAAAAAAAAAAAAGCACGTCTACTACAAGGAGGGCAGATCAAGAGAGGTAGGGATAACAATTCCTAATGAGTTTTGCTAATTATCTTTCTTACTATTGACTAAAATGTTTCTGTTATGAAAGACAATATCATGTATGATAAACACTTTAAAACAATCATCATCCATTTTGTCTTGTCTGTTGTCAGTTTCTTTTCTATTCATTCTAAAATCAATTCGAATCTAAGACTAAGACTTCTAGTTAGTTGCCCTTTAGAAAAAAACAAAACAAAAACAATTTATGACACTAAAGGAAAGGTAAATTCTCCCGTTCAGACCGTGTGGTCAATAGGGCAGATGATGTTAAGGTCATTCGCTGGACTAAGCAATTTTCTTTTTTGGTGACATTTTATACCGAAACTCTTATGACCACGTGACCGGAAAAGGTTGGCCCCCACCTGCTAAAGTTCACAGAAGTTGTTTCATCAAATGATAAAAGTTGAAAGATCATATATTTGTTAAGAATGTATTGCTAATATAAGTGTTTTCCATTCATAATACATTCCTCTGTGGATCAAAGATGACTCTGATAATAATAAGGTATGTCTGTCATGCAGAGGCGGCCTGAGCAGTACGCTGGGCCCTGGGGCGATTTTCATACGGGGGCATTAAGTGTAATCTATATGCAGGGTATCACATCCCGCTAATGGGCTCGTCCGCCTCTAATGTCTTATTATTGATCAAAACAAGGTACCTTAAGTAGGTACTGGCAAATGCGTTGTTTCGAGATCAAAATATGTTAAGGTAATTGGTATCATTATAGATGCATGAAAAGTTTTCCAAAATATTCAGCAACAAGTCCACTTAGGGCGGCGCCTTCGACATAGTCACGGAGGGAATCTCCTATCGTGGGGACCCACTTAGGGCGACTTAGGCCGGCGCCTTCGACATAGTCACGGAGGTCACGATTAGGCACGGGGTCTGAGAGGTTTCACTCGCCACCCCCTAGGTCGCCTCTGAGAAGTGCAATATTTCACGTGGCTACGCAGACCTATATGTGATTTACATATTTTGACACATCTATTTGCAGACATAAATGTTGCTTGCAGGCGGTCAATTGAAATATTTTTTTTCGCAGATTTTATAAGACTTGGAGGCTTGGGCGGTAGCTTTCAATTGGTCTTAAATGTGTATTCCAAGGGCTTTGTAAAAAATATTCAGCTGTCTCAAACCACTTGATAACAGGCACTCGTTTCTGTGTCAGCAAGAGGGCGTCTTATGACAGATGCGATGTTGCGTAGAATAATTTAAAAGTACCATTTCAAGTACATTTAATTAGTTCATCTATATATGTAAACCCGAGGGCTCAAATGGTGAATTGTCAATGTTAAATACAAAATAACTCGATAACTCAAAAGGTTACATAAAAGGGAATATATTTAATTATATATTTGTTTGTACAAAAAATGTAAGTAGTTATCAGGCGTTCATTGCAGTAAAATTAATTACACAATTAAATTTAATAAAAAAAAGTAATTCTCAATCTGATTAAGAAATAGTTTTGTCTATTTGTATCCTTTGTATATATTTGTGTACATTATTTGTATCGTGATTCTTTTTGTATATATTTTGTATCCCGTTTCACTTCTCTTGTTGATTCACGTTGTTCCAAAGGCACGTCATAATACAAAGTTCAACGTCAAACATGTCATGGTCTGTTGGACAAAAATTATTTAAATGCAAAATAAGGGGAGATAACAAATAAAAAAGGAAAAACAGTTAAAGTTAATGAGTTGTATCCCTTTATCTTCCATTCACTTGTTAGTTCTTTGATTTTCTGAAGCTAGAGCTGCCTTTGAGTCTGTAAAGACAAGTTAGGAAAAAAAAAGCCTTATATAAAACATACAGATAAAGCTAAATAATAATAATTTATAATTTTTCGATACGCGAACTTATAAACACAGACATAAAAACTCTAATAAATATGACTTTGAAATACACTCATAGCATATGCATATAACATTCATGGAAGCGCATAGAAAGATAGGCCTACATATATCGACAGACTTACACAGGCCAATAACATATTTGAATTCACAATTCATACAGTTAACTAGGGTGTCATGTGGCCAGCACAACAACATTACTTTTCCCCAACTATTGTCATCAGGTTCCACCCATTAAAGGAGGTGCTGTGGGTAAGCGGTAAAGCGCTTGGCTTCCGAACCGGTGACTCTGGTGAAGACTGGGTTTTAATTTCGGAATCTTCTGGGGCCTTTGAGTCCACCCAGCTCTAATGGGTACCTGACATTAGTTGGGGAAAAGTAAAGGGGGTTAGTCGTTGTGCTGGCCACATGACACCATCGTTAACCGTAGGAAACAGAAACAGATGACCTTTACATCATCTACCCTATAGAATACAAGGTCTGAAAGGGGAACTTTACTTATTTTTTACCACCTATTAAAGCTGGGCGAACTCAGAGGCGCCCTAAAATATGCCGAACAAAAATTACCAGTCTAGTCTACACCAGGATTCGAGCCCGGGATTTCACGTTTTGGAAGCCAAGCGCTTTACAACTCAACCACCTCACCTCCTAAATTATAGTTATGACTACATACATGCAAACACATGATACACACCTATTCTTTATTGATACACACGTGTGGTAAAATTAAACAAGATTACAAAGAGAGTTTGTGTTGCCACACAAACTCAGAGGCGGCCCCCGTGGAAGACGGATCACTGTAGGATCCGCATATTCGCTGGTCGACTGAGGATGGCATCGAGCAGGGTATGAAACCGAGACCGAGAGATAATCAGTTTTGCGCGCTAACCGCACGACCAGGCATTGCTCTTAATCTAATGACAAACTGGTTACAAACTAATAGCCTACTATTGATAATATATCTACACATTACGGAATGACAACTACCGGATATGTACAATATGTCAGAAGAGCGATTTTAGATAATCTTTTGGTATTGAGCATTTTCATTTAGGCCTAAATGGAACTAGAATGAGGATGTAAATCTACCTAAATTAAACTACTAATTTAGCACTCTCAATATCTATATCTACTAGATCTAGATCTAAAATATATATTTGGGATAATGTAGATGTAATTTAGATAAGATTTATAAAAAAAACACTAGATAATCAATTAATAGACTAATTGCAAAATCTAAATATTAAAATAGTAGATTAGTTTTAGTATTTTATAACATTGCAATTTTGACATATTGACAATCTAGACTTAAGAAAAAAATCTACACTTTAAGCCTAGAAATTAAAATTATAGATCTTGATCTAGTCTAAATCATGGCTGTCTGGTAGTGCGGTTTGCGCGCTGGACTGTCGTTTGGATTCATCGATGGTCCCAGGTTCAAACACTGCCCGCTCCCATCCCCCGTCGTCCTACGGGAGGTTTGGACTACAACTCTGAAGGAACATCCGAAACATGTAAAACAACAAAAATTCTAAACTAGACCAAGAAATTCTAGATCTAGATTCTATAATGATTTTAATTAGAACTTAAATCTAAATATAGTTTTAAAAATCTAGATCTAGTGTAAGAAAAAAATCTAGATCTAGTGTAAATAATCTAGCTCTAGTGTAAAAAAAATCTAGATCTAGTGTAAAAAATCTAGATTAGATCTAAATCTATTATGTCTTTTTAAAATGCGAGTCACATTACGAGGTTTAATAAACATTACTATACCGAGTTGTTTTAGCATTTAAAGAATTTATCCCATATGACGTCAAAGGAAAAAAATCCACTACGTCACACGGCCTAGTTAGACTAAAACATATCATCTATACTAGCAGCTTGTTGAGTGTTCATAGACATTGGTGCACCGAGTGAGATCTTTTAGCATTTCATTTAAAGAATTAACTCCATATGACGTCAAAGGAAAAAAGTTCCATTACGTCACACGTCCTAGTTAGACTAAAAAATGTCATCTTTACGAGCAGCTTCTCGAGGGATCATAGACATTGGTGCACCGAGTTTGTTCTTTTAGCATTTCATTTAATGGGCTAGTTAGACTTTATATATATTTATATATAAAAGGATTAAAGACGCTTTTTTTTGTTTTGTCTGTCAGTTTGTCTGTCCGTTATGTTAATAGCGAGGGAAAAAAAGACTAAAAGCTATTGAAAATCTGATTAAAATTAATTTCCCATCCGAAACATCGCATTAGTTTTAAGTTTCTAGTATAGATTGTTCCGGATGTTTATATAGTTATAGTGAGAAAATAATAAGAATTCCAGATTAATCAAATGCCGTTAATTAAATTTCTGGGATGGTCTGTTATGAAAATTAGATGTACCATACCCTTATGGAGATTTTATCAAACCATACTTTGGTGTTAGGAAGTTGTTTTCCTTAAAAATCAGAGCATAATATTAACGATAATTAGATTTTTTAACGTTTTAGATAGAAAGTTTAATGTAGTTTAAGAGAGAAGTGCGATTTTACATAAATAGAGTTAAACTATTTTTCATAAAAAATCCGGAACAACCAATTTTCGTAAATGAGAAAATTATATGTTTTATTTATTAGAAGAGGGATTTCAAACATTTATTAGCGTTATTAGATTTTTCATATAAAATTCGGATCATTTTTGGCGTCGATTTGTAACAAAATTAAGGTAATGTTGGTCGATTTCTTTTTCCAAACAAAATCCGGAACATTCTTTACCGATTAAAAAACTTTTATTATGTTTCAGCAAGAAAATGAACTGTCAAATAAGTCTAAAAATTGATTTTCAATAATCGTTTCTAGTAAATTACTTTCTTATTTTAAAATCCTGAATAACCTATTGTTGATATTTTTGAAAAAAATATAATTATTTGACATAAATTTGTTTTTTATAAAACAATATCCGGAACAATTTTATAGTTAATGGAATATAAATCAGTATAGATATTTTTATTTAGCATTTATATGCTATTTACATTAAAAAACCGGAACAATATATTAAAGATCACGTGTTTCTTGCAACGTTTAAGCATGGAATTAAAATCTACTATAACTTAGAAGAGCAAACAAATATTCATTAGCATTGATTTGTTTTTCACAAAACATCCAGAACAATCTATTATAGATACTTTAAACTATTGCAATATTTCTGAATGAAAAATTAAAGGTTAAATCAGAATTACAATAACCTCTAGTGTTATTTGTTAATCTAATCGTGACGGACAGACCGACCAACAGAAAAAACGCACAAAAATAATCTTCTTTTATTCGGATGGGGGCACTAAACAAAAAATAAATAAAATCTGATTTTTTTAAAAAGTTTAAGGAAATGGTTTAGCATCTGATCATGTTGCTATGTTACGCTACTGCACGAAAGTCGCTGCTTAAAAAGTCCATTTTAAAAAATGTGCATGATATTTACATACAAAGTGCATTATTAGCCTTTATAAACAAACAAAAATGTTTTCTTTAAATTTTAGCATCTAGTTAACCAGAAAAAACATCTTTAAGTATTATTTATATTTGTTGTAAACATTTCCTGTACATTTTATAAATATATTTGACTTGGTGATACTGAAAATACACTCCTGGTTGTCACCATTGTTAACATATTGTAACATTG
The DNA here is from genome assembly GCA_036873155.1 of Biomphalaria sudanica. NCBI lineage: Eukaryota > Metazoa > Mollusca > Gastropoda > Planorbidae > Biomphalaria > Biomphalaria sudanica. The sequence continues at coordinate 746,128 of JAZGLO010000828.1, read as the reverse complement.
CCTCCTTTACATTTACGTAATTGTTTTAGAATTGGTGTATTTTTATGAAAAAATTGCTTGCATAATTATTTTTATAAATTAAACGGTTTGCTTTTAGAAAACCAAAAGTAGCCGTTGCACCTAAACTTTTCAAGCCGAATTTAATGATGAAATAATATTTTTCATATCTCTTCTAGTTTTCGAGATCTGAGTGTGACAGACAGACAGACGGACATTTTGCACAAACCTAATAGCGGCTTTTTCCCCTTACGGGGGCCGCTAAAAATTGAAATAGTCATGTGGTAACATCTACTAGACGGCCATCTCACACACATAGAGCCTAAATGAAACGTTTCTCAAGAACAACCTGAGACACATAGAGTAGACAGTAAGAGAGAGTGGCAGACACACGAAAAACACATTGAGAGAGAGAGAGTTGAGGGAAAGGCAAAGGGGAGGAGAGAGGAAAAGAGAAAGGGGTGGAGACTGGGAACTAGGGAGGGACAGAGCTTGAAAGAGAAAGGGAGGGAGAGAGAGGGACGAGAGAAAGAAGTGGAGAGAGGATCTGATGAGAAAGAGGGAAGAAGAGAGAGAAGGTGGGAGAGAAATAGGGAGATAGAGCTTATGATAGGGACAGAAAGAGAGAAGGAGAGAAAGGAAGATAGAGCCTCAGAGAGAGAAAGACAGTCTCAAGTTGAATGTAGCCTACGTACCATTGTGAACTTTGTCCTGTAAAATAATCATGTTAAAACAGTGTTAATATCATATATTTTTTTTTTTACTAATTAGTACTTTTAACCATTCCACAATCACATCTTTAAGTGGAAGGAAAAAGAAAGTACCGAAAACGTATCCCTCCCTCTCCTTATAAAGTTATATAAAAGGATCCGAACTCAGCACTTTCTGCTGACGGATCAAAAGTTGTATGCCTAAAATCAAGCATGTAATTTCAAAATTTCTTGAAAGTAATATTAAAATTAAAGTCTACACATACAAAAAAATAATAAAAAATATAAAAAATCCATTTATAGTTTTACATATTAAAAAGTTAAAAAAATATACCAATTTTAAAAATGTTTACTATAGATGAAACTAGCTGCATTATACCGTACATACGAATCGAATGAAGCTGCGGGTCAAAGTTTAATGCTAAACAATAGACTACATGCTGCATTAAATTTCACATTGGATGGAACCTATTACAGTTATTGCGAGTTGGAATTAATGTAGATTTCAATTACAGTTCATAGAACCATGCTGAACAGTGGAAAAGAAAGGCTTTCTCCCAACGACTAGAAATAAAGGGCCACATTACATGCAATCGCATTTGATTCTGGAAATGGAAGTAGAGTATGTAAGAACTACAAGAATTATATCCCCTTTTAACGTGTACAGATTTTAATATAGTGTTAATGTGTTTGCATATCTAATTTATTAAAAATTGATTTATCTTAAATTTGTATAGATACGCTTATTTTTAATGCTTGTTTTTAAAGTACACATTTCATTCAAATGGCTCAGCGGTCAAGAGTTTATATGGGACCTAAGTTCGTTTTAATTCAATTATATTTTTATCTTAATTCTTCAACCGGAATTATTTCTGTTAAATCTCAAATAAAACCTCGTGTTTGATTCAGAAATGATATTAATGTACATTGACATTTATGGCAGCTGGACATTTACCTGAATAAAGACAGGTTCTCCGAAGTCGTCCACACTAGAAATACAAAGAAAATATTATTTGTAATGGGTTATTTAGTACACCAGCGTTTCGCAACTTGTTGTACGCGCTCCGGTGTGACGAGAGCTTGAGGTACTCTAAGAAATTCTAAAATTCGATATTTGTAAACAATCCCCCCCACAAAAACAGATCAGTGTGTAAATCTACTAGTGCACGAAGAAGGTAAGCAGGAGATACTGGGAAAAAATTATCACGGGCTTAATTTTAAGATTGTTGAGAAACGCTGGTTTGGATTGTAGATGTACTTATAGACAGTGGCGTACCAAGGGTTCCTGTCGCTGGGGGCAGCGGTCTCTGTATCCACTCCTTGGTACGCTACTGCATATTAACATACATATCTATGTTAATTGTAATCTATATTTACATCTATGTTAAACCGACAACCACTTAGCGTTTGAACTAAACCCTGGTCTCGGAGCTCTATTTTGCGTCTGTTTTAGTTAATAATGGTTTAGCTAAGGTTAAATAGCATTTTAGTTTTATGTCCTTATTTGATTTGTACACATTTCTTTTACTAAACTCTCGTCATTATGTGGATTCCATTATAACTAGTAGTTATATATTAAAACGTATCGGGACACACAAGAATACACAGACAGCCGTGAAATACAATACAGGACCTTCAACACTTACCCTATACTTGTGAAATCTGTAGACAAGAATACAAATTTAGTTCATTAATGTTGTTCAAAAGAGAATAAAATAATAATAATTAATTCACGAGCCTTAATTTTGAATAAAAAACAACAACAACTGTATAGCCTAAGCAATGTTTCAACCTAGCCCTAAATGTTGATGTTTTATTCTTGTCTCTAATGACTGAGACTCAATACGTAGAAGGAAGTTCAGAGTTCGGTTTTCATTGAAACAAAAAAACTTTCGTAAGTACAAAATAAAAATAAAATGAAAGGAGATTGTGTCAGACACAAACTCAATGACGGCCTTTGTGGGTCAGTTGTTTCACATCTTACGCTATATTATGGGTAAATACTGATCAAAATGTATAAGTGCAAATAATAGACATACATAGCTTTAAAATAGGCATACAACTAACAGCATACATTTATAATTTAATTTGTACTTTATTTCTTTAAATTTGTGAAAGAAACTCTTTTCGGTTTCAGAATCCATCTTTCTTTTTGAATAGTTCTCTTCCTGGATATGTTTGCCTTGGGTATCCGACAACGTCTTTTGCAACAGACCTTATCATCCTGGTCACACAATTCAAAAATGGTTGCTTTTTCACATCTTCATTGCTGTTGTCGGGCATTAGATCTTCTGTACGTCAGAAATACACACGTTCTTGAAAATGCATGCTCTTACAATTGCTTATACTTTATCACAAAAATGTAATAAGGCCAGTGTTTACCAATATACTCCACATTTAAGTCTTCGAGTTTGGGTCATTTTGAAAGGAGGACTCGATCTATTAATTACGGCAGGAAAGGCCAACTTACGACGCGCGAGCCGTATCCGGAGGACAATGTAATCGTATTGAGATGCTGCAGATTTCTGCTAAGAGCAAGAAATAGTGATAAACAAAAACAGTCGGTCACAAAATTGGTAAACAATATTTGCTAATCGCACACATTTAATGACTGATCCAAACTAATAGATACAATTACATTTCGTATGAACTTTGTTTATTTTTTATAAAAATATTTTAAACATTCTTCTTGTTTTTTTTTTAGAGGAGATGCTGCCCATGACACAAATAAGAGCCGAAATTTATAACAGCACCACAGGCCGAAAAAAGTGTGGATGGCGGTGAAGGAAGAGTTACCCGACCAAGTACGTCCCAGCAAGCTAGGGTTGAAAACAAATAAAACTACTATAATGTTCTTACCTGCATTTAGTGGTCTCAGTAAGTCACGTATGACACTGTTCATGTTTCCAAACATCCTGCGTGATTTTTACAGTAATGTTAATGTGAACTAGAATCTATTAAATAAACGTTAATGGCAACAAAAAGCTCTTATCTTATCTTATCAAAATAAAACAACGTTCGCTATTATCATAGAACCAAAAGCTTTCATTTGTTAACACTAATTACCTTCCAATGACAGAAGTTCCGGCAATTTCCTGAGGGAAAATAAAAACACTAATAAACATTTTTAAAAAAAAGATATAAAAAATTCTTTGTTTTATAGTCCCTTCAGCCACTGCACGCCCCGTCTCACCGTCAATGTTCATCTTCTGTTTCTCTTATTATAAAACTCACTCTGTCTCCAGCTCCCATTCTCGGGTCAAGTTGAAACTTCGCACACAATTATTCAAGACAAGAATCAATTATAAAAAAAAGCAATCTGTAAATTAACTACCGGTAATTAATTACTTTGTTTGATATCGACAAAGGAAATTAATCCTCCAGTACTCACAGAGATGGCTAAATATGTAGGGTTTGGTCCCCTTATATAATTGTTCACATTATTTCTCCCTCACCCATTCTTAAATCAAGTTGAACTTTATAAGCTATTTATTGTAGAAAACATAAATCAATGAAAAAAATACAACTAACACATTAGTCACTTAGTTATTAAAAATTAATTATTTTGTTTGATAGCGAATAAGGGAAATAATTTCTATATTATTGAGAGATATAGCTGCGAGTACAGAGTTTTTTCACTTAGATAAAATTTATTTAAAAAAAAAGGATTTTAATATTTTGTTTATTTAATACTTGGAGGCGCGATGGCTGAGCATAAAACGTTTGGCTTCCGAACCGGGGTCCCGGGCTCGAATTAATGGGATTTTTCATTTCGGGATCTTTTGGCGTCCACCCAGCTCTAATGGGTACCTGACATTAGTTGGTCACATAGCCGTGGGTTCCAGAAACAGATGATCGCAAGGTCTGAAAGAGGAACCTTACAATTTAAAACTTGCACTCGAATTATCTTACTACTACAAATGTTCCTACTCACACTGTCTAAGAGACATGGCTCCCCGAAGTCATTCACTCTGTAGGAGAAAACAAAACGTTGTCAAGAATATTGTGTAGTAGATGTCACATTGTTTTAGGATAACCCTTAGAGCTACCAGTAGAGACATTCTTGTACCATCATTCAAGCATGCACTATGGAAAAAGACGCGATAAGCTGGCAGCTGGACCCTGCATTAATAAAGCTGTTTTATTTTGAAATACCTTAGTTAATTAACTCAGAAATACGGTTAATAGTTATTATTATGATGTAAAAAAAGATTTATTTATCTCTCCATTTCTCTGTTTTATCCATCTATTGCTATCTATCTTACTATCTATCTATCTATCTATCTATCTATCTATCTATCTATCTATCTATCTATCTATCTATCTATCTATCTATCTATCCCAACCTTAACCCTGTATCTTTCTCTCTCTCTCTCTCTCTCTACTGTACTGTATCCCTTACCTCACTTGTCCAGTATCTGAAAGTACGACAGAAATCTTAGTTTGACATTACGTCATTGTTATTGGAACGATAATGTATATATATATATATGTATATATATATATATATATATATATATATATATATATATATATATATATATATATATATATATATATATATATATAAACTCCATAGAGATCTATCTAACGCAAATTAAAAAAAAAAAAAAAAATACTTTTTCTTACGTAATTCGGATTTTTTTAGAGCCTCTGAGGTCATTTCCATCTGGCACAAGAAATTTGATGATTCTATTCAAGTGGAATGATAATGAATGATATAAATAGAGTCATTGTATATTTAAGTCAAAAATTAATGTAAACAAATTTCTATTTTTAATACCCACGTGACCCTATACCCTTCAGTATTTGTATTTTCGGGGCCTATCGTATGTGGCAGTGAAGAAATATTTGTTCGTAATTATCTCCAATAGTCTATTTATCATCTAGACATTTTTATAGTGCGCTACAGAATGGTGCTTCAAGACCAATCCTTTTTTTTTTCTAGTGTATGCCTAGTTCATGCTACTGACAATAATAAACATGAATAATGTATTACTTATTTGCGAAACTTTGCTAATAATGCAATCATTTAAAAATAAAAGCAAACACAAATGCAACAAAATATGTAAATAAATAAAACTAACTATAAACAAAGTTACAAGACAGTTTGTGTGGAAACACAAACTCAAAATCGGCCCCCGAAGTGGTACACTCAGGCAGGCTTCAATATTTTTAAGAAAGAACATCCGAATGCAATTATATATCAAAGACAAATGAGAGATAAGAATGGAGAAAGAAGGTTAACAGATCTTGTGTAGTACCCCAACGGTCCAGCAGATCAAAGGATAGGTGCAAGTGAATGCAAAGTTAGATGTGAACCTAGCCTAACTAGTTCCCCTTTCAGACCTTGGGCAGATGATGTAAAGTTCATCTGTTTTTGTGGCCTACGGTTAACGAGGGTGTCATGTGGCCAGCACAACAACCAACCGCCTTTACTTTTCCCCAACTAATGTCAGGTACCCATTAGAGCTGGGTGGACTCAGAGGCTCCCAAGGATTCCGAAGTTGAAAATCCCAGTCTTCACCAGGATTCGAACCCGGGACCCCCGGTTCGGAAGCCAAACGCTTTACAGCTCAGCTACCGCGCCTCCCCTGGCATAACTGTAGTGTTATAATTGATGTTATTGTTTTGAAAAAGCTCAATCTCTTATGCGAATCCTAAAAAAAAAAAAAGTAGATATATATATTTTCACATTATGCAAGCCAAATACAATTTAACAATAAAATGCAGTTTACAAGATTACTATTCGTTTTAAATTAGGTCTAACTTATAATGCATACTAAATTGTTTTTTCTCTTTAAAAAACTGCTTGCATAATTGATTTAAAAAATAAGTTTTTTTTGCTTTCAGAAAAAAAAAAGTAGCCGTTGCATCAGAACTTTGAATGGTCTAAAATATTGTGATGTCGGATTTCCAATATCTTTTCTAGTTTACGAGATCTAAACGGGACCGACGGACAGACGGACAGACGGACAGACATTTCACACAAAACTAATAGTGTTTTTTCCCCTTTCGGGGCCGCTAAAAAATACAAACACTTTCCCTTATTATCCAAAACCGAAACCATTAATCAACATTGTACACACATAAATCGAACAGTCTCAATGTAACAGTTAAACAGGCAAAAGAAAAAAGATTACTTTACCAGTAAAACAATCTTATCTAAGGGAAAGAACCGCTTATTACTGCCATTCTTCTGAAAATGGCAGGGTTTACCTCCCTATCTGCCATATAAATCAAAACTGATTAATTAATATTAATTGATTAACTAATTGGTTAACTTTTGGATTTATTCTTGTAATGAATGAATAATTATGCAAAATTTCAACTTGATCCGAGAATGTGAAGCTACAGGAGAAACGTGTCTAAACGTAACAAGGTATTAAATCCATATATACTTCCACATCTCTAATTAAGTAGCATTTATTCCACCAATTTCTAATTTAAAACAAAATAATTAATCATCAACAATTCAATAACTAACTGATTAATTTTATCATTGATTCATATTTTGTCAGGTACATGAGTAATTGTTCAAAAGTTTAGCTTGATACGAGAATGGGAAATGGGAGAAAACAAATGTTCCAACTTTTTACCAGACAGACATACAGATAGACAGACAGACAGATAGACATACAGATAGACAGACAGACAGACAGATAGACAGACAGACAGACAGACAGACAGATAGACAGACAGATAGACAGACAGAGCGAGTTGATATAAGCTTCATAGAAAAAAGTTAAATGCTTTAAATGAAAACAAGAAAATAAAAATATTTAACCAAACAAATAAAATGACTTTCACCTACAAGTCAACACGTTACAAAAGGACATATAAAATGAATTTCACGATCCTGTCCAGTCCTGTGCCTCGTAACTTTCTCGCTGTTGATTTGTATGACAACAATTAAATAATAGTTAAGAATTTAATTAAATTAAAATCCTACGTGGCTCAAGTATCCCACTTGATATCTGTATGTCTAATTCTTTTTGCTATTGGGTATTTCAAGATCTCCAAATAACAATTCAATCTATTTTTCACAACAAAGTTGCCCTTGATTTTTTCATTATTACTTCCCTTTAATTATTTAACTCCGTCTTGCGTTTTTCTATTGGGAATTCTTCACATTAAGTAATGAAAACGTGAGAAGAATATAAAACACTTCAGCGTTCTATTTTTAGCAGGATGTCAAGGGACTTTCCCTTACACCACTTCAAACTATCTCTGAATGTCAATTTTTAGTTTATACTGTACAAATGAAATGCCAACAAAACCTTACATCGCCACTTAGCGCAACTGGCTCTCGTTCATCATTTGTTGTTGTTTTTTTTGTATTTTGTTGCCAAAGGTTATGAGAGTGTTATGAAGCCAACACAACAACAGCCACCGTTTACTTGTCTCAAATAATAGATTCTTAAATGGCGCCAAATAATTCAAATAATTTCAGAAGAGAATTAAACACGATACTCTAGAGAAGCGCGTAAGCCCTCGACCACAGCACCTGTTTTAATTACTATCAAACCAACATTTTGTTTCATCATGATATAACATTTTACTAACATTATTTAATTAATAATAAAGATCCTAGAAGAAACTGAAATTCTTGTCTTTCAAGAAATGAACAATCAAATGAATAACAAGCAAAGTAAAAAATAATTCAAGTATATTTAAGGGAAGAACCGCTAAGTCACTGCCATATTTCTTGATAAGGTTGAACTCCCTTTTACTATATAAAAATTAATTAATTAACAATAATTAGTTAAATAGATGGTTAATTATGTCAACTGATTTTTGTATTGTCATCAACTATGAATAATTGTGCAAAAAATTTCATCTTGTTTCGAGAATGGTAAGTGGGTGAAAAACGTACAAAACCTGTACCAGACAGACAGACAGACGGACAGAGTTAATGTAAAAACCAAACCTCCATGTCATTAGTTACCTGGAGAGAAACACAAAGACGGAAGCAGCCACGTTTTATTTCTCTCCAATTCTGTACAATGATATGAGAACAGCGCACAGACAAGAAGTGAAGCCTCCTATGAGGCCTATGCTTTAGCAATGAGTGAGGCGATCTGTTCTTGTGAAGGGCTCATGAACATTTGACCGCTAATGAACTGGAGTGATTCATGAACACAAAATACGTCAGCTTTCCCCCTTTTTCCAAATACAAATGTTGTGTTAGTTGAACTATTGATATTGACCTTCATTCCCGTGACCTTTTGAAAACGTGACTTCACTTCAAATCAAAACAAAAGGGGAAAGTTTGGAGTAGACAAACGGATGGCTTTTTCAATTTCTACGTATCATTTCTCGTACATACCAACTTATATACACACACGTATACAAAAACACACATTCACAGGTACGCACGTACACATACATACACAGTCACGCTCACAGACACCAACAAACACACACTCACAGGTACGCGCGTGCACACACACACAGTCACGTACACAGACACCAACAAACACATACTTGACTAACACAAGCTGTCCTACAACTGTCTGTTTGAAAGTCCACACACACACACACACAGAGAGAGAGAGAAGGATGGTGGAAACATAACAACAAAACGTATTTGTATTTACGGCATGTGCCATATCAATCACAGAGTCATTGTCCCCTCTCTTTAGACCCGGGCCATGCTTCTCAGCCTCATCGTGTGGTGCTTAGGTGGAAAAGGTCGTTACAAGAGATTAGGTCGATAAGGAAGCAAAACTGAACAGTTGGGGTGCTTAAAGAAATGAGTCCATTGCACTGGTGGGAATGGAAGAAAGCATAAACAAATGTCACTATTCACACACCGTTCCCCTTAGGCCGTTTTTCTGGCGGACACCTGCACGGTTGATGTAGTACAGAGAAGTAATATTGGTGAGTTTCCACGGTGTACCCGGTCTTCGGCCTCACTTTTCTTGGGATACGAGCCATCGGTAATAGTGATATACAAATTTACATCTGCTTGGATCTTTGCCAGACAGAAGTTTGTTTCAGTCAGGAAATGGAGGCAAGCTTCCAAAGGCTTTTAAGTCCCAAGAGTCTTAGACTCAAGATAGTCTATTCCTTGGACACTTACGAAGATGATTTTATGTGACAGGAGACTATTGAGGTACTAAGTTCAATATATTTGTGTGTATGTGTATTGTTATAGTGTGTGTATATATATATATATATATATATATATATATATATATATTGATCCTCCCTTCTGTTGAGCACATTTCTCATTTCCTATGGACTCGAAGATGATTGTAAAGTCCAATGCCCGCTTTAAAAAGCCTGGCGCATATGTGGCATGGATGGGTTTGGTCAGTTGCAGATAGGCCTGCTTCTTCTCTCAGCTTTGTATTGTTTCGGCTCTCTTTCATGCTGAGATAGACAATTGTAGTCAAACTGAATTTCCGTTCGTTTGGATAAATAAAAAAATCTTACCTTTTCTTAAAAAAACAACAACATTGGCGTAGCTAGGAATTTCCTATCATTTTTGGCCCCGGTTGGGAGGGGCTTAACCTCTTTTGGGACCCCTGAATTTTGCGTAATATTTAATATTTAATGTAAAAAACACTCATTTCGGAGCCCCCCTCAAGTGGGGTACCGGGGGAAATTTGAAATTCTCCCCCACCCTAGCTACGCCTCCGTTAAAAAATATAATTCAAATATCTCCATTTGAAAATAATGAAACAGTTTTAAGAACTGTTATTAATAGATCCAGGTATAGTAATATATAGTTCAACGTAAGGACAGGTTTCCAAGGTGATGCACTCTGTTTATTTCCGGTTGTTAAAACTGAAAGTACCATCATCATCACAATGATCGTCATCCCCTCATCATCAATATGTCGAGTTTGGATTCAGCAAGTCGAAGACAAACAATAGATCGAGAGATCTTACGAGAGAATCCGCTAAAAGAATTCCTCTTTCCCTCCGAAAACCAGATCTGGATTGAAGGGATGTTATAAGGCAGTAGGGACGCTATGAGACTTATAATACTAAAGCTATTATTAATCTGCAGGGATATAATTAATAGACTGCAAGGGTATTGCAAACTATAGAAATAGAATAAGACTATAAAAATATCATTAAACTGTAGAATAAATATTAAACTTTTGGAGCTCATAAGAATTTGGTAAAACGTGGATTCCTTGCCTCATGAGCCGAATGACAAATTTAAAAGAAACTGACTAGAAATTTGTGTTCGCTGAGAGTTGAGGTTGTTACAAACAAACATTGAGCCGGATATAAACAGACTCAAACAATATCATCCCCTTCACTCAGTTTCTGAAAGCTTTATTTTAAACAAAAGCTATAATCTCAATAAACACTTCATTCACCAAATAATTTTTGTTTACATTTAAAACATATTCTATGAATTTATGTAGCTTTTTCAATTAGGGGTTTGTGGGAAAGTTTTGACTACACAAAGGGGCCACATCAATACGAGAGTCAACGAGCCTCTTGTCTAAGATTTTACTTGTGATGCTGGTAAGTGATACTGGTCTGTAGTTTCCTGGGTCAAATTGTTCTTCTCGTACTATAAGAATTAGGGATATTATCAATCTGTTGTAAAATGATGATTTGAAAAGGATTAGTTGAAGTCACTAGACAATACCCTACTCTAGTCAATAAGTGTGTTGCATCCATTCTCTCATCTTTCATCTGTAATGTTTTCCTAAAAAAATTTCATACTAAAACCTTTAAAAGGATTTTACTCCTAGATTCACTACAAACGGGAGGCTATTTCCTTTTTTTTCCACTGTGTGGCCAATTATATAGTAATTTTATTCCCAAAGATATATAAGAATTGACAAATTTCTAGGAATATCTTTAGATATTGGTTTTCTAATTACTCTTCCGAAATTCAGATTCCAGCCAGAGTAGGGCCTACTTTTTATAGGATACCTCAGCTTTTTAGCTTTTGACTTCAGTTGTCGAGCTGTTTACATCCTAGGAATCCTTGGGCTTTTGCCTCTTTTTTGGGCATTGCCTCTTTTTTTGGGCTATTGGCCTCTTTATTGGGCTTTTTTTTTTATTAACAAAAAGATGCATATTTTATTAGTAAGCGTACAAATTAAGTAGTTACATTTTAAAGTACAATGATTGGAAACATGGTAAAAGTAAATAGTTACATTTAGGTTATCATAATATTTTAACTTTTCAAATTGCTTTTGTATATGGCGTTATTTTTTTCCAATAGCATATAATGAGTATTCTTGAAATTTATGTGGTGAGAATGTCAACACTAGGTAATTAAATAGAAACAATCAAAGAGTGGAAGTAAAAACTTAAATGATATTAAAACTTTTTAAACATCGTAGTCACATTTTTTTCCACTTTGTCTACATTGCTTATGGTTGTTTCCTTTGTGCTTTGCTACATTACCCTAGTTCTTTATATTAACTTCTATCAAACGTGCATACACATCTATGTGTGTACACACTAATGAGAACATAGGCATTTAAAAATTTATATTGTTTCTTTTGTTGTCTCCCTTCATATGACAATTTTTTATTTCCTCCCTTGTGATTCGGAAAACTAATTCCTCATCATCAAGGTGGAAATCCTGTCTGCTAGAGTCAGTATCTAGGGAGTTTCTGTTCTGAGATCATTTTTCTGTGGCTTTTTTTTATAAATTTCCTATTTCATGTTTGCACATGATATAAATGGATGGCTGCCTGGTCGTTTGGTTTAAAAAAAATATAAAAAATTTCTTAAATATTTTATTTAAATTCTAATGATTCCATTATACTTTGAAAATTTGGGAGGGGGGGGGTGTATTTTGAAAACTTTAAAAAGAAAAAAAAAGCGGCGCGCTGAGGTTCCCATGGGTTTTTCCGTATGTGCCGCGAGCTGTTTGCAATATTGGTTTTGAGTTGAATAGGCGCCCTCTAATTAGATCTACATCTAGACTCTAGTTCCTAGTAAGTAGAAAGTCAACATTAAAAGTCAACATTAAAATATTGTCACTTTTATTTCAGATGGCTGTTAGTAGAGAGTGTAGATATAAATCTACAATAAGTTCTAGTTTAAATAAATTTTAATTATCTTCTATTAAGTGATTTATTTTTACAAAATTTTGAAGTATTCCATATTGGAATATTATCAGTGGCGTAGCAAGGCTGAGGAAGAAGTGGGAGAAATGGAAAATCTCCCCGAACCCCCACTTGAGAGGGGCCCCAAATAAGTGTTTTTTTTTACAATATTCAATATTACGAAAAAATGCAGGGGCCCCCAAAGAGGTCCAGCCCCTCCCGGGCCCCCAAATGATGAAAAATTTCTAGCAACGCCCCTGAATATTTTTACTATTATTTTGTTTTGCATTATTGATCATCAGTATTTTTAATGCAGCGTTTCTCAAACTTTGGGTCCTCCCCCTGTGGGTGGGGATGGCGAGTACCTTGAATTGGGGGATGGGGAGACGCAACTTCCTGACAAAAAGGGGGTGTCATTGAGTGTGTGTGTGTGTTTCCTGGTGGCGGTAAGAAGAGGTTAAGCGATTGATTGGTGGTTATGCATTGATGATGATGAAATTAGCGTAATGCAAATGTGAAACGGCAGACAATCTTGAGACATGAAAGAGTAAAGACGTTGTTTTGTGGTGACCTAGATTTCGTTTAAATATCAGTATATTATATTAATATGACATTTCTATCAAAAGTTAAATATGTGAATATTGTAATAACAGTTAGGCTATATTTATTTGTTCAAATGTTATTATAAGGCTTGTCTCCGAGTCCGAAGATTAGTGAGGAATGCAGTTTTTCCAATGGCTGCGCACTCCCAGATGTGACCTACATATTTTGTCACATCCAGGGCAAGCATAACCACTGTCCGCAGGTGGTCCATTTAGTTTTTCTTTTCGCGTCTGCGTTTGTCCTCGGCAGCGGATTTTCTTTTGGTCTCAAATGTGTATCCCGCGGCCTTCGGGAGTGAACTCCAACTGACTCGTTCTGAATCCGTATGTAACCAGGTGCTCTGTTCTATGTCAGCTAAGCAAAGTTGACGCCTAAGCTGGTCTTTGAAGCGTTTCCGTGGGGCGCCTCTGTTATGGCGGCCACCTTTTAGCTCACAAAAAACAAACAAACAGAAAAAGACTGTCTTTGGCATACATTCGTCTCCCATACGGTATACGTGCCCTGCCCAGTGTAACTGACGGGCCATAAGAAGTCCCTCTATACTATCCTTACCGGTAAAAATATAAAACGCCTTTATTGGTTCCATTGTACTAGCTGTTTGTAAGCGACAAACCAACGACCAACTAACAAGGAGAGAAGGCGTCGAAAAAAAAGTTTTATTTTCAGTTTAACTGATCTGAATATTAGTCTAATTACATGTTTAAAAATTAAAATATATTAAGTAGGAGATGTCATTTTATCTTCTAATAAGACCTTGTCAACTGTAGACTGCTTTTTGTGAGGTGCGTATGCACAATATGGGACAAAACATTTTGAAGAAAACATTTTAAAACATCTCCGCTAGTGTGAGTCTTCTGCATTTTTTGTCTCAGAATAGTCGAATTTCTTCCGTATAATGCAATTTATTATAGTGACGACTTGTGTGAAAAAAAAATTATTGATAGAGACGTCTTTACACGAATAATATTTGTTTTTTTATTATAATGAATAGTGCGTTCTGAAAGAAAGCACATCGATATTAGCCTTTTAAAAAAAATATCTTCTTACTAAGACAAAAGGTTAGAATACGCTTAGCGACGAGTCATGCCCAGAATTAAACCACTTGCCGACTTGAGCGAAAACCTGCAGCATCTTCAATTCTATCTCCATTAAGACATTTTTACAATGCTTAAAATGTATGTAGGCAACATTATTTTGGACAAAGTATTGCCTATAGGCCTATTATATTTTGCAAAGTATTTGTTTTATGTAAAAATTAAACTTAAAGTGTTTTATCTGATAAATTGTATTAAACCTTATAACTTAATTTTGCTATTACATAATTTCATAACATCGAACCGAGCCGAACCCGAACTTAAAACCTGACCGAACCGAGCCGAACCCGAACTATACTCGTCATCGAACCGAACCGAACTCGAACTTAAATCTGACCTAACCGAACCGAACCCGAACTTTAAAAGTTGGGTTCGATTCCAATCTCTAGCTGGGGGGATTCCAAGCATGCAGCAACTTTCAGTTAAATGTGATTGGTTAGAAATATTAATTATTGTACGATAATCTGTATTTTATTGGTCAATTGATTAACTAAGCGACAAGAAGAGATTAGTCACGTGGTAAAGCCCAAAGGTCTAAAAAGATTCTAGATATTACCGCCAGTCTCGTGTTGGAACTCAAAGGAAGATGACATGATCATATTATTGTGTAGATCATTTAATTTAGTAGATATATATATTTTATGTTTTTCACAGTAGATCATTGTAACTATTGTGAATAGCTTTTTCAAGTTCTGAATTAAAGTATTTTTATTTGACAAAGAGAAGTTTCTTCATTGATTATAATAATAACATACTTAGGTCGTCTTATCGACTAGCAACTTCTAGATGATCCTCTTATCAACTGGCAACTTCTAGATGATCAACTTATCAACTAGCAACTTCTAAATGATCACTATCAACTGACGATTTCTAGATCCTCGGGAACCACGATCATTGATTGTGCTGTTTAAATCAAGATAATCTCCACCGTGACATCTAGCACATAAAAGATCGTGACACACTGGAACGTTGTGAATCGTAAAAACTGAGGTTATATAAATATACATTTTTATTTTAAAATATCAATCTAAAACATTTTTCTATACTATTATACAAAATATTACTTCAATGTTCCTTTCCAATGAAGAAATGTATAAAAATTAAAACATTAGATTTGATATACGACAGTTTAGTAAAGAAAAGATATTTTTTTATGTAGTTGACATTTAAAATTGAAAAACTAGTAATTTTTATATACATTAAAATAGATTATTTTCGTAGTACAATGATATAGAGAACTCTATTGACACTTTAACAGCGAAATTTTTCATTTTTTGTCCAAAAAAATTTTTAATTAAAGTAAGTAGAAAAATTATCATCACATATACACATTCTATTTTAGCATTACATATTATACAATTTTTAACAATTAAATTATGTATCTTTAATTTTTTAAAACACAATAATAAAATGTTTGAACTTGTACTTTTGAATGACAACCAAATTTTAAATGTAAAACCTTTATATAAAATGTAAAAAAAATTAGAGTGTATTCCATTGACACATACGGCATTAGTATTCTAAATTATGCACTAATCTTCACTATATAGTTCAGGTTGACAGGGAAAAAAATATTAGATAGTACAAATAACACTAAAATTAATAACAAGGTATATTTACATAAAAAACAAAAACAAGTAGATTCGAAGTAAAAATTGTCCTCTCCATATGTATTGTAACATTTTTGTTTAATAAGGAATGGAGTTATGTACATTTGCCAACGCTTAGCTTTATCTAAGTTTAACATTATTTTAAATAGACTTATAGAAAATATCCATAGAAGTGTGGTGGCTAAAATGCATTCTTTCTTAGTCGCGCGAGAATTCAGAATATCGAGTAGTAATATAGATCCTTACGTGAACCTGGAGACCATGAGCCGTGAATTGTGGGACAGCTGGTAGACTAAAGCCTCGCCACCATGTTTTGTTTTTGAAGACGTGCCCAGACTCTGTACTAGAGTACCCTTCACCACTGGGTCATATGAGAGATATGTTTTTAAGGTGGAGGGGACAGAACGGACGATCTCTTTACCGCATCTACCTGAATCATCCAATGCTCAATGCCCCCATAGACGCTGAGTAAAATTTATTATACCCCTCCAACAGATTCGAACTCCCTCCCTGTGTGTTGTTGCGATGATGTAATACAGCGTTCTATCTTTCCGTTCACAGGAGGAGACGAGGACTGATGAAACGTCTGACAGTAATGATACTTAGCATTCATAAGCAGTCCCCCAACTGTTACTAGACATAGGTCATTATCTCTGATCCTTATTCAGGATCATTTTCAGGGGCGTTTCTAAGCTCGTTTATCTATATATACCAAGACAACAGCACAGCCACAATTGTTTGATTGAAAGGAAGAGTCAAGAGAGGAAAGTAGAGGTGCCACGTAGAATTGAGTTCATTGCACATGATCAGGATGAAAAAAATCTTCAACAGTCTTTCATGATATATGACACCATCCTTTGTCGAATGGTGGACCCTCTCTGAAGGGATGGTATATACAACAAAAATGAGTGCTCAGCCGCTTGGCCACCTAACAAATGGGGCTCAAGTTCGAATCCCGACTCAAGCAGAGTTGTGTTTGCTGAGCACCTAAAAGCAGCATGGAAATCCTCTCCCAGTTGAACTTTGACCCCGCCTGGTCCATAAGAGAGCTTAGGCAAAAGCGCACTGACATGCTATAAGCAGGATGCGCTTTGTAAAAGCAATTGTGAAAAAAAAAAAAGAAAAGAAAAGAAAAAGGTTTTGCTCTATGCTTTGTATTGTATAATTTTAAAAAGTCTCGTTAGAACTCATTCAATACGCCCCTGCGTTTATTAAAGAATACAATTATATGAGATGAATACACCTGTGATTGAAAACAGTCGTCTGCCATTGAAACAGGTGTGGATAATGTCCCCTCAATTCCAGCTATATAAGTACCCAACAGAAAGAAGCCGTGAAGAAAAGATTGAGTTATCTCCCATCCACTCGCCATTCACACACCGCACTGGGTAAGTAATATAGACAGGTTTATTTAGTTACACAATTGTATATTTAAACCCCCAGTGCATGAGAAGTTCTCTGTGTCTCACAGTACATTTATAAGTACTTTTTTCTAGATGGAAACAGCATCATTTGATATTCCTAGCAATGTATACTGATTATCAATATATATAATTCTCTTCATGGCTCAACAGTCTGGACACCAAAAAGTAAAGGAAAGATCACTCTTTTAATTCTGCAAGTCGGACTAGAGCTATCCAACGTATTTTAGCGGCGAAAAAAAAAAGAGGGACGGGGGGAGAACAAGTAATATACTCTGTATTCATCAGTCACTAAATAGCAGTGCCGGACTTAACCATTGTGGGGCCCTATGCGAAACAGATTTCGTGGGGCCAAGTTTGGGTAGGGATACGGATAATAAGTGAAAATTAAGAGTTTGGATTAGAAAATAAATTCGTCTTTGCATTTTGTTCATTCTTAACCACGCACAGAATTACTTTACGAGCCTTGCGTGTATCGAAGTCATACAGTATATCATACAAATTCTGTTTCCTTCATAGATCACGCTCAATAGCAAGAATTACCAAATGTTTCAATCTATCTTCAAGAATTGTGGATTTCAAGTAATTCTTCATTAGTTTGAGGCGCGAGAAGCTTCTGTCACCAGATTCCAAAATTACGAATATTGCATAATGTCATTAGCATTTTTAATATTGAATGACACCCCAAAATGACAATTTTTGTCTTTATATTTCAAAAAAAAAACATTTTAATAATTTCTGGAGATTTCCAGTACTTTTTCGTCTATTTTGCAATTTCAGGAGATTTCCATGAGCTCCTGTTTAATCAGGAGGCCGCGGGAAATCTTATAATTTATGAAATGGTTTAAATTAATAATTTACACCTCGAATAAGCGCGGGTCCTATGAAAGTACGTGACTGTCAGGTTCTTGTTTTCTTGTACTTATCAAACTATTATTAGATATTTCAAATGTGAATATTATTTAAAATTAATGTTATTTCAATGTTTGTTATTGTTATTATTTTCTGAACTTGTAATATTTTGGCCCAAGTTCAGCCTGACAAGCACACCATACACATACAGTTGTATATAAATTAATAAACTAAGTGTATGATGTTAAATAACAATAAAAATTTATTCCAGTGATATATTTACAAATTAATTGATGTATGATGAATGATAATAATAGTATCAATATCAATAGATATATGTGTAATAATATGTAATCTAAAATGATCCAGTTATTCTCTTTGCGACATATAAATGATCATTATTTGAACAATATCATTACCTTAATATATTCATTACAAGTTGTTCAAATAGACTTCCAACACAACAATTGACAATCCACATAGATCTAGCCTCTAGATCCGATACTGTTCACTGACGACAATTCTAAAAGTTTATAGTTCATACTATAACATCAGGTCTGACCAAGGCAGCCCGCAGTCTGGAATCTTGAACCTCAGACTCATGAAAAACCAACTTGAACACCAGACGACCAACTGAGATTAGTGAGATGAAGACCTCAGACCTGTAGACTGTAGACCTAAAGTTGTACTCTCAATATAGAAAATTGAGACTGGATAAACAAGTCTTGACACCAAGACTTTACACTGAGTCTAACACATAGACTTGAAACCAAGCTAAGATCACTACTTAGACTTGACGCTAAAACTTGAAATAGAGTCTTGAACTGAGACTACGACCAAAACTTAGACTTGTCGTTAAAACCCTATAGAAGATAAAACAAAGGATTCTTCTAATCATCTAGATCTAGTCTAATTATAGACTTACAAATACGAACGAATTCAAATAGAAAAACTATACAATGAAAAATAAAACTCACCCTCAACAGGGGTCAAGATAATCCAACAAGAAAAGGTCCAAGGCAAATGTTAAGGCTATCCAGTAACAATAACCAAGGAGAAATTCAAGAGCTCTCAAGACACGTCTATCTGTACCAACGTACAAAGCAATGGAGAGACTGTACTAGACGATAAATTACGCAAACCACACACACCTAACTTAACGTCACAAGAAGTTGTGACAAGCAACAAAAGCTCAGTCTCCCTAGTCTACAATGTAAAATATTAATAGTGTAATGACGTCATCAATATAGTGATCAACGCCGCACTAGCAATTAGAGAAATAATTCTACTATACAGTTACATTGATAACTGCGACATTGACCCACTGCGGTCGCATAGGATGCAGTGGCCTATTGCCGGCCCTCCAAAAAAGGGGTGTACGCTAAGCCGTGGGTCGACTAATTTCTTTTATTAAAGCTCTTCACAATTGACACGCCTGCCCCCCCCCCCCCCACTTCTAAATTATTCATATCTATACAAATCAGATTGAAAAATAAAAATAAAAAAAGGAGAATATTTTTTTTCCCCGTGAAAATAGTTGGAGAAAAGTAAAAAGTTCATTTTGTAGGGACTGACTCTCCTCGGGATTGTGCTGGCCACCGTTGACCTTTACATCATCTGCTCTATAGATCACATGGTCTGAAAGAGTAACTTTGCATTACTTTTTGTTCGTTTGTCATTTGTATAGCATTTATACTTTTAAACATTTACTTTCTTACCTGTTTTAGCAACATTTGTAGGATTTTTTTTTTTTTAAATGTTCACATTGGCAACAAGTGATACCGCATATGTACATGACATATGCTAATCCCAAACCTAACAATACACAAAGTACAAAAATATGTTTCGGTTATTTCTGTTTTGTTTTCCCTTCCATTTTTAGTATCCTGCAACCATGACATTCAGCGTTCAGTTCTTCCTATTGCTCCTGACACTGACAGCATGTGCCAACTGCCAGAAACGAGATTTAACCGAAGACCAGCTAAAACAGTTCGCCGGAGAGAGTAAGTCCCTACAAAATTAACTTTTTTTTTTTTTGAGTTTCTAGAAGGTGCTGGCTAATAGAAATATTTGAAATAGAAGTATTAAGGATTTGAAAAAAAAAGCTATTTTAAAAAATATAAATTGGGGAAAAAATTAGTTAGTGAGGTCCTTGGGTAGTTTCAGGACCACGAGTCGTTATAGAGTCAGATAAAGATAGTTCGGTTGTATTAGTATAAAGCTGTATCAGTATAAGGGTGTATTAGTATAAGGGTGTATTAGTATAAGGGTGTATTAGTATAAGGTTGTATCAGTATAAATCTATATCAGTATAAAATTGTATTAGTATCAAGTTGTATCAGTATAAAGTTATATTAGTATAAAGTTGCATCAGTATAAATTGTATCAGTATAAAGTTGTATCAGTATAAAGTTGTATCTGTATAAAGTTGTATCAGTATAAATTGTATCAGTATAAAGTTATATCAGTATAAAGTTGTATCAGTATAAATTGTATCAGTATAAAGTTATATCAGTATAAAGTTGTATCAGCACAAATTTATATATGAGTAAAGTTGTAACAGTGTAAATAAGAAACAGTTGTTGTTTTTTTTTGTGGGAAGCGTGGTCAAGAGGCTAAGTGCGCTTGAACGCTTGTCGGCTACCTAGAAGGGGGCTCGAGGTTCGACACCCGACTCAGGCAGAGTTGCGTTTACTGAGCGCCTAAAGGCAGCACGGAAAACCAACTCCTAGATACCCCCTCCCCCCACCCCATGAGATTGGACCAAAGCGCTCTGAGCATGCTATAAGCATGAAAGTAAGTAGCGCTATATAAAAGCTATAATAATATAATAATAATAATTATTACGTCAGTGAAAGCAGTGTGGAGTTAACGCTCCTGTCTTGGTATGCAGTTGCTGACTGGGAAAAGAGGAAGGATTCGGTCACATAGCACCTCTATGACGAAAGTTAATCGACTGATGATGAATACTGAATTGAGAGTTTAATTAATGTTTGTGTTTGAAGGAGTTCATTAGAGAAAGGAAAAAAAAGAACACAGAAGTGTCTTTAGTGTGTTTTAATCATTCCATATTTCCCTAGCAAGCAATTCTATTCATGACATTGAATAAACACAAAGGAAATAAGAATTGTATTGTAATAATAATAATAATAAGGTTTGTCTTCGAGTCCAAATATTAATGAGGAATAAGTATTTCCCGTGGCTACGCAGTCCCAGCTGTGACCTAGATATTTTGCCACAACCAGGACAAGCACAACCATTGTCCGCCGTTGGTCGATTAAGATTTTCTTTTCGCCGTTTGCGTCTGTCCTCGGCCTGTAATCCTCCTGCACTCCTCCGTAATCCTTATACAAACATGTTTAGGCCTACTATCGTCAATTTATAAAAACAATGTATTCTAATTAGGATGCTGAAGGTTTTATCTGGTTTTGCTAAAAGGAAACCCACCTCAGACCCCTCCCTCAGGCAGGTATAAATAGAACAAGTAAAAATACGGATTTCGAAAAGTAAAAAATACGAGTTTATAGTTGAGGGGGAAAAAAAAGGGTATGGAACAAAATAAGTTTAAGAGCTCATCACTCAAATTGTTTTCCCAGCAAAGCGAGACAAATATTGGTGAAACGAAAACTAGTATAAAAATGTATTAACTCCCTTAGATGTTTATATACGTATTTAAAAAAAAGTGTCATGTTTCTCGGTAAGTTGATTGTTGATTAGGGAAAAATAGGCTTTGTCAACAGAATTAAAATCTATCTTGGAGTCCATTCAGTTTTAAAATGGTTAGAAGAAGCTATTGAAAGTTAAGCTGTAGGCCATGTTTAGTCACGAGTACCCAATGTTATAGGTATATATATATTAATTTATATCTCCATTTTCTGGACGGTTGGTAGCGTGACTTCACATCTTATAGTTGATTGTTCTTATTTTTAAAAATTGCTCTTATATAGTGTATCTTTCATGCATGCTCCCGTGGGGAGTATCTGTACTAAGGGGACGCACTTTTTCCCAATCAGATCAAGTGTCAAGGTCAGGTGCTGATGTATTAGTTGCGCAACTTGATTAGTTTCAGTTTGCATCGTAATTAATTTCCCTGAATCTAAGGGTTAAAATGTATGTGCTTGAAGGTCATTATCTATGTGTCCAGTTGTTACGTAACGGTCTCGCTATCCCAAAATCATAGTGTTTAGTATCAGTTTAGATAACTTTTTAATGTGACTCTAACCATTGAGGTGAAATATTTCAAATATAAATAGAAAAAAAATCTATTACTAGTAGATATTGCTGATAGATCTAAAGTCTGTTTCGCCGTTGATATTTTATATACGACTAAATAAGTAAAATACTACTACTACTACTAATAATAATAATGATAATAATAATGATAGTGATAATGATAATGATAATAAAAACAATAATAATAATAATAATAATAATGTTACATCACCAGAAAATTCCTCGGTGGAAACTGATAAAGGGACTACGATGAATTGTGTTTCCCTTTAACGAAACTCGACCCTGGCAGCGCCAGAGAATGAATACTCGTTCTTTTTTTTATCATAATAATAATACTAATTTCCTTTTATTTTTCGTTTAAGATCTGCCTACTGAGGTGGTCCAGACATTAAAGCTATCCGAACGAAGAAATCCACTTAAAGGTCTCGCAGAGATAGGCAAAGAAATCCATCTTGGCCAGATCGACAACGGAGTTATTACCAACAAGTTACCGCAAAAATCTGATCAGTCTCTGCCCTCCTCCAGCCGGCTGGCAGCCTACAACAGCCTCCGGAAAAAAGTTCAAGCTGAAGTCGACGATGAAGACGATGCAAGGCCATCAGACAGCCTGCTTTTTGCGTATAACACGCTTCGTAGGAAGACCGGTCCTCCCAGCGCTGAACGCCTGTCCGCATACAACGCAATTCAAAAGAAACTTAAATCTTCTAAATTTGACACCTTAGTTTCTGCTTACAACACTGTGCCAAGGAAGGACACCGCAGCAGCCGCCGACAGCAAACTCTTTGCGTACAATACCTCGCCAAAGAAGCTTAGTGCAAGCCAACTAAGGGCATATAACACCATCAGAAGAAAAGTGCTCGAGGACAACTCTGTGGAAATAAATTCATCAGGCGATAGTGAAGAAAAATGAGCGTTAGCCTAGTGTTACATTAACAGAAAGTAAATCATTCTCGATGAGCATTTATCAATAAAGTAAATTATGTAATATACAATTTCTTTCTTGTTCATTACCCATGTTTACACTCAGGGCCGGTCTTAGGCTACTGCAACCTATGCGGTCGCAGTGGGCCCGCGCTTTCAAAGTCCCCGCGCTAATTCTATGTGTAATTATTAATTGCAAATTATATACGAAAAATTTGCTGCTCTAATTAAAATCTCCTGAAAACTCATAAAAATCTAATAAAAATAGACAAAATTATCATTTGTGTGTGTCATTCATTATAGAAAACGTCATTCCTACGCACGTTAAAAAAAATAAAAAGGCAATGTCAGCTTTCATGTAATAAAATGTAATGATCGGACAAATGTTCCCCATAACCGAAGTTCCAATACCGTATTTACTTTTATAGTCACTGGCATATAAATACGCCATAGGTAGCAAGATTCGTAAAGTAAAGCTAACTTGATCGCAATTTTGTACTTAGAAAAGAATGAATAAAATGCAAAGCCGAATTTATTTTCTAATACAAAATCTTTCACTTACTCTCCTTATTCTCACCTAGATAGGTCCCGCGCAATCAGTTTCACATAGGGCCCCGCAATTGCTAGGACCGGCCCTGTTTACACAACTTAAATCAACTGTCAGTCTGTCTGTCTGTGTGGCCAAATATTTGTACACGTTATTGCTCTAACACCCAATCTTGGATCAAGCTGAAATTTTGTACAATTATTTCGTTTAACTGACAACACAAGAATCAATTTATAAAAATAATGAACCAATTATTTGGTAATAACTTACTTTGTTTGGTATTTCAAACAAGAGGGAAGAAATTATTTGACTGAAGTGGTGGTATGAGGTGAATAAGGCCCCTTTATAGATTGTCGTTTGAGGCTTATTACAAATATAATTACATGACTAATGAAAATAATTGATACACTTAATTAGCTTTTTTAAAAAAGTTTTTTTTTTTTATTTTGTATTTTCCATGTACCTGTTTTAATCATTAGATTGTATGTTTTTATAATTCTTCACTATAAATATTGTCGTGTCGAAGTTCAAACCTTACAACGTTATCTTTTTGTAAGTAGATCCCCTGCAACGCATGTCCTCATCATCCCCTCCCCACCGGAATGAGAACTCCCAAGACGGTCCCAGAGAGGACGAACAAGGACAACCAGCCAAGGTCCCAGATAAGTGGCACCCCCGACAAAAAAAAAGTCCATTGTAAAAATATAACTTGAGATTTAGATCTAATGAAATAAACTGATATTTAAACCCAAACTCTAACTCACTACAAGAACACGTCCTTACTGTTTCAAACTGTCTCAATTCTTAGGTCGTCTTTTTCTTAGCATTACGACACATAATCTATTTCATCATTCTGAACAGCACAGCCACCAACCAATCGCCTAACCTTTCATCATTGACACACACACTCACACAAACTCCCTAGACCGAAGCAGTGCATGGTGGGTTTACTTGAAACATAAACCTGTTCATTCATTGTAAATGTTCATAAAACGGGGGTAAATCAATAGCAAGCCCTTCCCCCCCCCCACACACCCCTGGTGTATCCAGTGTACAGATTACTAAAGTATAAATCCAAGACAAATAATTTTGTCTGCAATGTTCGAACGCTGTACAATGAATATAAAACAAAATTAATATGTAAATAAAGAACATTTAAAGTAAGCATCACAAGCAAAGAGATTAGAGACAGGGTTACTAGACTGATTGGACCCAACATTGACCTACTAAATATTTCACAAAAAACGGAAATACAATATTGCTAGCCTAGTAATCTACTTTAGCAAATTCTTTATCCAACGTATTCTTTTATGAGAAAAGTTTAAGGACAAAGATAATTTACATCTTATGACGTCACTTTAGGGAGAACACACGCTGTGTATTATAGCGTTCTATGAGCTTATTACAAGGTCTTCAGCGCTTGCAAAGACCTTTTTTAGGGACGGTACCAGGAAAATGAAGAAGAGGCAGACAGAGAAAGTGACATAAAAGAAAAGGAGTGCCTGCCATTGAAAGAGGTTCCATACAAGGCAAAAGACAAAGAGGAATGGAGAGACGGTTGAAAGATCTTGCGTGGTGCCCAAACAACCCAACAGACTAATGGATTGGTGAAGCTAAAAGTGAAACAAAGAGAGAATTACTGAGAACAACCTTTAGTAAGAAAATCTGAAATTTGCTGACGCCTTTATGGCATCTAAATCAAATACTACGAAAGCTCTTAGAATGAAATTTTGGGGTTACAGTTACGGTAAGTCCACGCATGTAACAATCTCTTAGGCCCCAAGCGTATCGCTAAGGTCTTCTTTGTGGTCACTTCGTACGGGGTGGATAGGTTAGAGAGGGGCCACGAGCTTAAAACAATCGATGACGACAGTGGCCCACAATATTTCAATGTTTGTATAATGTTTTGTTTAACATTAAATAAAAGCTCAACAGTACTTGGGGTACTCCAGTGATCATCAAACTACGACCCACGGGCCGAAACCTAACCCTAACCATAACCCTAGGGTGGGAATCATTTAGTACTTGATCTTTGTATCATTGTTTCAAGTTTTAAACTAATGTCAAATTCTTGTTCAGTCCAAAGACCAAAATAATGTTGTTATTGTTTTCTTTTTACAACGGAAGCGCTAATCCAGTCAACGTTTATTTCAATTACTGTATTTACTTAGGAATCGTTTGTGGGCCTAACGCAACACTAGTAATTCCTGGAACACAGTTCGGAAAATACTGAAATATCTTATACAAAAGTTTACAAACTTCTATATAATAAATTAATATATCACCATTCAAAATACAACTTCCCTGACGTCAATTATGAACAGCTCTTTAATCGTAAAGATGACAAAAACGTTGCATGTGAAGGGAATACAATATTGCTAGTCTAGTAATCTACTTTCACACATTCTTTATCCAACGCACTCTTTTAGAATAAAAGTTTAAGGACAAAGAGAATGTACCTCCTATGACGTCACTTTAGGGAGAACACAAGCTGTGTATTATAGCGTTTTTGCTTTAGGGGATCTTTTGTTATAATTATTATAATCATAATCATATCTCTAGTAGCAGCACTCACAGAATCATATGTGTTTTAGAAGAATCAAATTTTTATTTGTTATATAATTGCATAGGTAACTAATCTAGGTTTCCTGAATTAGTGTTCCATAACATAAAAAGGAAGAATAAAAAGCAAAAGCAAAGATGATTCAACAGTCAATGATAAAAAAAATAAGAATCCAAGAAGTGTTACATAGGAAATCGTATGTTGTTGTTGTTTTAAGTTGTATGATAGAAGGAAAAAATACAATAATATATAAATACTATTCTACTTTCCAACAAGTGATGGGATCATACCGTACTGAGAAAGCTTAAAGCATGAAATTGCGTTAAAACGAAAACAATTGGGAACAAAATATTTCTAATCGCACAGATTTATTGTTGTTGGTTTAGATCTATTAAAAATTTAATTGCATGACTGATCCAATTTAATTGATACAATTACATTTAATATAAGCTTTTTTTTTTAAAAGTATTTTTATTTTATTTATGTTTTTATTTTCTTGTCTGTTTGGTATAAATTTTGGACACGTTATTTCTCCTACACCCATTCTCGGATCAAGTCCAAACTTGACATTGCTATCCATTATACCTAACAAAGCATTTAATTTATTTAAAAATTTAACCAATTAGTAATTAATTATAGGTAATTAATTATTTGTTTGATATCGCAAAAGGCAACTAAATTCTAGATTATTGAGAGATATAATAGTAAATGATAAGCTTATTTTTTCAAATGTATTTTTATTCTTTGCTTGTTTGCAACTACGCTCTGGGGGAATGCAAGACACAGCTACAAAACGTTCCTACCTCGGTCTGTAGTAGACAAGCATAAAGCCATTGTTTTTAAACCTTGTCCATAACATCATAAAGCAAATCCCTGAAATGCACTAAGAACACTAAGTCATCGTGTTGACTTAAGGGAGAGGCATTCATTATCTTCCACATAGACAGCCTTAGGCGATTGTTACAAACACCAGGGAGGACAAAGCATATTATGGTTTGCTTAATTAACTCTGACATAAACCTTTTTTTTTTTTCTTTACATGTTATTGTGAACTTTTGTTACTATGGTGTAGCTGGACTGTTTTTTGTGTTGTTGTTTTTTTACAATGTGCCTCTATTCAAGTCAAAACTTTCTGGACACTTTCTGGAAGCTGGAGGGTGAACACGGATATCTAAAACGGCTTTAACTATTTTCTTGTCAATAAATATACAATAAAACTTGATATATATTGCTGAGAAAAGAACTACTAGCTCGTTGGCCACACTAGACAATCTCTAGTTTGACCGTTATCATATTGAAAAGTAAAATATATATATATATAAATTTGGCTAAAAATTTGAGAAAAAGAAATATAAATTTGGCACAAAATTTGAGTAAAAAAGATCCATGGCGTAGTAAGCCGTCTAGTTCTAGATGTTTTTATAATGAAAGTACCAATAAATAATTACTTAAAATTATACTAAGTAGCTCTGGCCTAATAAGTAAGAGTCTTTAGAACATAGAGTCGACGTTGCAAAAGTACGAGCTCAAAACACGGCTTGATCATAGATTTTTTTTGTGAAATGATTTCTTTATATTTATATATTGGATTTGAAGTGGTATAATGGAGATGTTGTTTTTTAAAAGGATTTTTTAAAATATTTGTCCTCTTTCTAAAGATAACTTATTGTTGAGCATGTAGCCTACGAAATATTAAGCGTCACATATTAGGCCTACTATGGCCACTCAGTAATGCGAACTCGTATAGTCGTTGGATCCCTGATTGCGTGATTTGTTTTCTTGCTCTGTGTTTAATTTTTTTTTTTTTTACATAGCTTCTATTTTTATAAATTGAATATTCGCAAAAAAATAACAATTGCAACAATGAATTAAAGGCTAGAGTGTCCCCCCCCCCCCCCGGTGTACGGTCCCGCACTCTTTGCACCCCCCCCCCCCATCAACTCCAGATTTCTTTTTCTTCGTTCTCGTCGAGAGAAAAGTTTTTGTTTGATTTGTTATTATTGTGGAGTTCTGCTGGTTAGGCATTGAATTACTATCGAAGTAGGCTGGGAGAGTGGGGGAGGGTGGGTTTGGATTCTGGCGGGGTAGCGTGACACACTGTCAGCACAATTTTTCCTTTTCACTAAGTATGTGGGGGAACTATGATTAAAAAGGTGATCAGAACCGTGCATAAAATTATCTGTTATAGCCTTCAGACAGTTAACAAAAAGAAGACAAAAGTCAAGAAGTAACTTGATTTACTCCTAACATCAAAAACTTCAAACCACTCAAACTTTTCCACATTTTGGCTCTTAGCCTGGGTGTCAACCAATCTCCTGCTCCAAGCTTAGTTTCAACCTTCTGTACCAGCTATCTTCTAGTTCTTTCAGTCAGCCACCCCCCTCCCCCCTTTTCTTGAAAGACTTACCTGGTGGGTCAGAGTCTAATAATGTTCATATAGTTGTTGTTTCTTTACCTGAGATAAGAAACTTCTTATCATTTCTTCACATTTATTAGTTCTTCATCCCCCCCCCCCACCTATCCATCTTGACTACTTGGAACTTATTACTTGTTATACATGCATTCATCCTTGCTCTTACAGAGTATCTTGTGTTCAATGTCCCTTCAACAGTGACTAGAGAAAATGTCTTCGAATGACGTTCTGTACGATTTTCTTCTAGGGTGTACCTGGAGATGGGGATTATTACTCTACTGCTGGGTTGCACGAGTGTGTCGTTATATTGTATGAATAGATATGTCCACACCTATCTTGGTGATTCTTTACTTCTGCTAACGCGAATGTCTATTGAAGCTTATTACTTACACAACGGACACAATGGACTAAATACATTGAATTGAGATACTTGATAGGAGACAATAAGGTATTGAATAAATATACATTGGCTAGTGCAGCCCCAAAGGCACAACGTACACTCAAATATTAACATCATAAGATATATTTACTATTCCATATCCAGAATAAACTAAACTTCACAAAATACACATTGCAGCTGAGAACTACTTATGCATCCATACCCTACGAGGACCAAAAAAAACTACTGAGGTTTTCACTTCGTGGTCAGTCTCAGACCGATAGCTTCACCGTGCAAAAGGCACGAGATAATCAAGTGACTACGAAATAACTTCATGTCACAGTGAGTCTCAAACGAGTCTGTGACAGGGCTGTTTTAAAGTTTTACAAGGAATTAGAAGTAGTCCATCCCTCCCCAATCTTTTTAAGTTAGCCATGTTGATAGTCTTCTAAATTTACACGATATCTTCACACCCCCCGCCCCCTTTTTTTTCCCCTTTTTCACCCTTCGCCCTTTTTTATTTTCGATTCCGCCCTTCCCCCCCCCGCCTTTTTTTTTTCAAGGTTCATAAAAAAAATGAAATGATTACAAACAAAGTGATGAAGAAAACGAAACGCCGAGCTAGAATACAGGTGTTTGTGCACATTGATCTATTGGCCGAGCTAGAATACAGGTGTTTGTGTACATTGATCTATTGGCCGAGCTAGAATACAGGTGTTTGTGTACATTGATCTATTGGCCGAGCTAGAATACAGGAGTTTGTGTACATTGATCTATTGGCCGAGCTAGAATACAGGAGTTTGTGTACATTAATCTATTGGCCGAGCTAGAATACAGGTGTTTGTGTACATTGATCTATTGGCCGAGCTAGAATACAGGTGTTTGTGTACATTGATCTATTGGCCGAGCTAGAATACAGGTGTTTGTGTACATTGATCTATTGGCCGAGCTAGAATACAGGTGTTTGTGTACATTGATCTATTGGCCGAGCTAGAATACAGGTGTTTGTGTACATTGATCTATTGGCCGAGCTAGAATACAGGTGTTTGTGTACATTGATCTATTGGCCGAGCTAGAATACAGGTGTTTGTGTACATTGATCTATTGGCCGAGCTAGAATACAGGTGTTTGTGTACATTGATCTATTGGCCGAGCTAGAATACAGGTGTTTGTGTACATTGATCTATTGGCCGAGCTAGAATACAGGTGTTTGTGTACATTGATCTATTGGCCGAGCAAGAATACAGGTGTTTGTGTACATTGATCTATTGGCCGAGCTAGAATACAGGTGTTTGTGTACATTGATCTATTGGCCGAGCTAGAATACAGGTGTTTGTGTACATTGATCTATTGGCCGAGCTAGAATACAGGAGTTTGTGTACATTGATCTATTGGCCGAGCTAGAATACAGGTGTTTGTGTACATTGATCTTTTGGCCGAGCTAGAATACAGGTGTTTGTGTACATTGATCTATTGGCCGAGCAAGAATACAGGTGTTTGTGTACATTGATCTATTGGCCGAGCTAGAATACAGGTGTTTGTGTACATTGATCTATTGGCCGAGCTAGAATACAGGTGTTTGTGTACATTGATCTATTGGCCGAGCTAGAATACAGGAGTTTGTGTACATTGATCTATTGGCCGAGCTAGAATACAGGTGGTTGTGTACATTGATCTATTGGCCGAGCTAGAATACAGGTGTTTGTGTACATTGATCTATTGGCCGAGCTAGAATACAGGAGTTTGTGTACATTGATCTATTGGCCGAGTGTTGTAGCATTAGAATACAGGTCTTTGTGTACATTGATCCATTGGCCGAATGTTGTAGCATTATAATACAGGTCTTTGTGTACATTGATCTATTGGCCGAGTGTTGTAGCATTAGAATACAGGTCTTTGTGTACATTGATCTATTGGCCGAATGTTGTAGCATTATAATACAGGTCTTTGTGTACATTGATCTATTGGCCGAGTGTTGTAGCATTAGAATACAGGTCTTTGTGTACATTGAACTATTGGCCGAATGTTGTAGCATTAGAATACAGGTCTTTGTGTACATTAATCTATTGGCCGAGCTAGAATACAGGTCTTTGTGTACATTGATCTATTGGCCGAGCTAGAATACAGGTCTTTGTGTACATTGATCTATTGGCCGGGCTAGAATACAGGTCTTTGTGTACATTGATCTATTGGCCGGGCTAGAATACAGGTCTTTGTGTACATTGATCTATTGGCCGAGTGTTGTAGCATTAGAATACAGGTCTATGTGTACATTGATCTATTGGCCGAGTGTTGTAGCATTAGAATACAGGTCTTTGTGTACATTGATCTATTGGCCGAGTGTTGTCGCATTAGAATACAGGTCTTTGTGTACATTGATCTATTGGCCGAATGTTGTAGCATTAGAATACAGGTCTTTGTGTACATTGATCTATTGGCCGAGTGTTGTAGCATTAGAATACAGGTCTTTGTGTACATTGATCTATTGGCCGAGTGTTGTATCATTATAATACAGGTCTTTGTGTACATTGATCTATTGGCCGAATGTTGTAGCATTAAAATCCAGGTCTTTGTGTACATTGATCTATTGGCCGAGTGTTGTAGCATTAGAATACAGGTCTTTGTGTACATTGATCTATTGGCCGAGTGTTGTAGCATTAGAATACAGGTCTTTGTGTACATTGATCTATTAGCCGAATGTTGTAGCATTAGAATACAAGTGTTTGTGTACATTGATCTATTGGCCGAGTGTTGTAGCATTAGAATACAGGTCTTTTTGTACATTGATCTATTGGTCGAATGTTGTAGCATTAGAATACAGGTCTTTGTGTACATTGATCTATTGGCCGAGTGTTGTAGCATTAGAATACAGGTCTTTGTGTACATTGATCTATTGGCCGGGTGTTGTAGCATTAGAATACAGGTCTTTGTGTACATTGATCTATTGGCCGAATGTTGTAGCATTAGAATGCAGGTCTTTGTGTACATTGATCTATAGGCCGAGTGTTGTAGCATTAGAATACAGGTCTTTGTGTACATTGATCTATTGGCCGAGTGTTGTAGCATTAGAATACAGGTCTTTCTGTACATTGATCTATTGGCCGAATGTTGTAGCATTAGAATACAGGTCTTTGTGTACATTGATCTATTGGCCGAGCTAGAATACAGGTCTTTGTGTACATTGATCTATTGGCCGAGCTAGAATACAGGTCTTTGTGTACATTGATCTATTCTCCGAGTGTTGTAGCATTAGAATACAGGTCTATGTGTACATTGATCTATTGGCCGAGTGTTGTAGCATTAGAATACAGGTCTTTGTGTACATTGATCTATTGGCCGAGTGTTGTCGCATTAGAATACAGTTCTTTGTGTACATTGATCTATTGGCCGAATGTTGTAGCATTAGAATACAGGTCTTTGTGTACATTGATCTATTGGTCGAGCTAGAATACAGGTCTTTGTGTACATTGATCTATTGGCCTGGCTAGAATACAGGTCTTTGTGTACATTGATCTATTGGCCGAGTGTTGTAGCATCAGAATACAGGTCTTTGTGTACATTGATCTATTGGCCGAGTGTTGTAGCATTAGAATACAGGTCTTTGTGTACATTGATCTATTGGCCGAATGTTGTAGCATTAGAATACAGGTCTTTGTGTACATTGATGTATTGGCCGAGCGTTGTAGCATTAGAATACAGGTCTTTGTGTACATTGATCTATTGGCCGAATGTTGTAGCTTTAGAATACATGTCTTTGTGTACATTGATCTATTGGCCGAGTGTTGTAGCATTAGAATACAGGTCTTTGTGTACATTGATCTATTGGCCGAATGTTGTAGCATTAGAATACAGGTCTTTGTGTACATTGATCTATTGGCCGAGTGTTGTAGCATTAGAATACAGGTCTTTGTGTACATTGATCTATTGGCCGAGTGTTGTAGCATTAGAATACAGGTCTTTGTGTACATTGATCTATTGGCCGAGTGTTGTAGCATTAGAAAACAGGTGTTTGTGTACATTGATCTATTGGCCGAGCCCTCTAGGTTGTTTACAGACGTTGGATAATAAGAACATCTAGATAAGATTATAGAAATATTCTTGTCTTTCATCTTCTTTCTTTTCGTTCAGTTCTTTTTCAAAATTGTTTGAAATAATTAAAAAACTTACTTTTAACTTTGGGCTAAACTAGAGCACCCTTCGACGCCCTTGGCGCCTCTCTCTCTCTCCATCTCTTTTTTTTTCCTCCTACCCTCCCAGCATTTGTTCTCTACCCATTAAAAGCTACGGTCTGCGGACTTTTTCAGTTCACAGTACACCACTTTGAAGAAGATCATTAAGACCTACCTGTTTCAAAGTCTAAACATTTGTTTGCCGGCCCCACTTCCAAACAGCTAGTACAACTGAACCGATAAAGGCGTTTTAAATTTTGTGATAAATAAACTTTGAATAAATTCAACTAACTTCTTTGTGAACAAAACTCATTATAACTGTTATTATTCACGATTTAACTTAAGATGAGATATAGATCTAATAGTAATGAGATAAACTGATATTGAAACAAACTCTAGCTCACAAAAAATGTCTTTACTCTTTCATGTCTTCAGATCGTCTCACATTTGTACTAGGTACGATAATTTCATCATCGTCACTGCATAACCAACCAACCAATCGCTTCACCTCTTCTCACCACCGCTTGGGAAACACACACACTCCGTAACACACTCCAGAACACCCCTTTTGTCAGGACGTTGCGCTCTCCCCCCTCCATATGAGAGGAACTAATGCACCCCCCCTCTCTAATGAAAATGTTTTTTTAAATTACCAGTAATAGATCTGCTTACAGGGCGGGCCATTGGACTCAAAACAAAAATTACAAACAACCCTGCGAAAATTTAATGCCATAAATAAGAAGGCGATATAGAAAAACCCGTGGGAATCCCTCGGCGCTGCTATATTTTATTTGTTCTAGTTTTCAAAACAATTTCTTATGTACGAATATCGTTTCCATTTTCAAAGAATAATGGAATAATTAGAATTTATTTAAAATATTTTATTTTTTTATTTAATAATTTTAAAAAAAAAGTAGCCTTGGAATACATATATTAGACATAAATGGATACGAAAATAAGGGAATGCGCCGACTGAGGCTCGAAACTGTGACTCTGGATTCGACATTACCGCCTAGCGATAACGCACTAAGCGAACTTAACCTATAGACTATCGAAATGTCCAAAAAGACATTTTTCTGATCCAGAGTCATTTCGCCCGTATGCAAATTACCACCCCAGTGGTCAAAGGTCACAAGCCCCAGCTAGCCCCTCTCCTCACCTGGCAGCATCCGTTCACTAACAACTTTAATAGAGCCGACACAGACAGGCACGTAGTAGACAAACAATGGCTCTATCTAATTGTGTATCGAATCCAGAGTCACAGGTTGGAGCCTCGGTCGGCGCATTCCCTTATTTTCGTAACATTTTAATTCACTACTTTCTCTCTTATAAACTTGGTCCCTGGTGCTGCTATCCATTTATGTCTAATATATTTTGTTTGTTAACAGCGCTTTATAAATAAATTATTATTATTATTATTGAGCAAAGTGCTCCGATTGTTAAGGATTTCTAGCTAGATTATTTTTTGTTTAATACATAATAAACTTACGTTGAGCCAGGGGAAGGTTTTCATATATATATATATTTTAAAAAAGTAAAGTTCCCCTTTCAGACCTAGCGATCTATAGGGCAGATGATGTTAAGGTCATCTGTTTCTGGCCAGCATAACGACCAACCGCCTTTACTTTCCCCAACTAAAGTCAGGTGCCCATTAGAGTAGGACTGACTTAAGAGAATCCCGAAATTTAAAATCCCAGTCTTCACCGACTTTCGAAGCCAGGACCCCAGGTTCGGATACCAAGCATTTAACCGCTCAGCCACTAAATATATTTAAAGGAATTGAAAGTAAACATTTCTTTATTGTTAGTATTTTGGTAGATTATGAGTATGAGGAGCTTCTGGAATAAAGAAAAAAAAAAGCGGGGTTTTGCTAATAGTAGAAATTCATGTTGTTACGGTGTTTCACTAAAATAAAGGAAAGTTTGCTAAGACTATTCATTCCATTGGACCCATACTAATTTAATAATATTGTCATTTTAAAGGGGGGGGGGGGAGTTATTCCTGGCATTGCAAAGGCTGGGATTCGTTAGAGGGAGATAAAATTCAATGTAGTTTCTTTACCAGTGTTTGCTTAAAATCGTATAGTGAAGAGTTTAGTCTGCATCATCAGAGCTCATTGACTGATAAAATAGATCTTAGAATGAACAAGGTTTGGAAGTTTATACTATTGTGATTCTCCTTCTGATCGATTTAACAATCGGATATATTGTAATTTTTGTCATGTTCTAAATCGCTCAAGAATAGGTTGCATATATATAGGTCTCACTAGGAGATGTCAATGATTATTTTGAATTGTTCTTGTTTGTCGATTCTAATGCACTGCCTTGTCTGTTAACTAGGTAGTTAGTACACTCGATTACCTCCTGAGGTACGTATACTTAATATGGCATCGTATTGTTCTTCATCTGATCATGTGCCAAGACTAAATGCTGATGGATGAGTTTCGCAGCCTGGAAATGGCGTCCAAGATGACCAGATTCCTGCCATTATGTCCTGCCATTGTGTCCTGCCATTATGTCCTGCCATTGTGTCCTGCCATTATGTCCTGCCACTGTGTCCTGCCATTATGTCCTGCCATTGTGTCCTGCCATTATGTCCTGCAATTATCCCTACCGATATGTTCTCGTTCGACTCATCTTCATTTCCGCACCTTTTGTCATTTATCAATGACATCTGGATTCAGGATCTGCTTTTCGTACTTTCTAGTCGTGATAGCTTGGTCTTGTTTTGATGTGACAATGCCTTTCGCTTCAGGGTATTATTACAATTGATTTGATTCTTGGGCTACTAGTCGATCTTCCAGTGCGTTCTGGTCCAATATCGTCTGTGGCAGGGTCGGATTTAAATAATTGGACGGGACTTCGGTGGAGCGCAATATGCTCTTTGGAATGCTTTAAAACAGTGGTTCCCAAACTTTTTCCTCTTAACGGAACACTCTCCACATTCTGAGTATTTAGCGGAACAATTTATATATTTTTTTAGAAAGATACATTTACGTGGTAGCCTACTAGTTAATTATTCCAGTACTTCGTAAAAAAAAACAACATTTTTTTTTGTCAATTGTATATTTTTGAATTTATGTAGATGCCTCTTAAGTGTAATGTCAACCGTGTTGAAACTCCGCCTTTTGGGCTGTATCTCCAGACTTGTATAAGTATAATATTACCCCAAATTTATCCTCTTAACTTTGTCAGAGTTCTTATAAATATATCGGAAATTCATTCAACACATAAAACATTACCATAAATCTGAAATGTCCACAATTACGCCAGAAACGGATGTATGCAAACGCGACATGAAGCTCTTCAAAATCGACACTAGCATCTGGGAAGAGGTGGCACTGGATAAATCCACATGGAGAGAGAGCATAAAAAGAGGGTCTCGGATTGCAGATGCCATACACTACAGAAGCAGAAAGATGGGTGAAAATGCAACGCGCCTGGTGATTACATATGCCCAACCTGCGACCGCAGCTGTGTATCAAGGATTGGTATCTTAAGTCACACAAGAAGTCTCAAACGGAAAGGATAATCTCTCGAGACTTAAAATGCCACAGAGACGCCAGAAACTAGCTACACACACATTCCGTAACACGGAAGTACCCCATAGTCTGTTAAGACCTGGGCTGTAATGTAATGGTAACAAGGAAGTGTCGCATATTCTGCAGTGCTGCAACACCTGGTTTGTGGACCTGTGATGGTAACAAGGAGGTGTTGCACATTCTGCAGTGCTGCAACACCTGGTTTTTGGACCTGGCTTGTAACAAGTAGGTGTCGCACAGTCTGCAGTGCTGCAACACCTGGTTTGTGGACCAGTGATGGTAACAAGGAGGTGTTGCACATTCAGCAGTGCTGCAACACCTGGTTTGTGGACCTGGCTGGTAACAAGGAGGTGTCGCACATTCTGCAGTGCTGCAACATCTGGTTTGTGGACCTGTGATGGTAACAAGGAGGTGTCGCACAGTCTGTAAGACTGTTATGATTTGTGTGTGTGTGTGTGTGTGTTTCTATGGTGACGGTGGGAAGAGGTTAGCAATTGTTTATGAATAATGTAATATAGGGGGCATTGTCGTCACTTGGTCCTTGGTAGGACTTAAGAAAGAAGACTCCAGAACGTGAGACTGAAAGGTTGTGTTATTGTAGTGAGTTAGATTTTTTTTAAAGATATTATTTATAAAGTCTACTACATTTATTTCATTTGATCACAAATTGATTTGGTTTATATTATAAATAAAGTGTGATTTAGTTTGTTCACAAAAGGAAGTTATTCAAGTTATTTGAAGTTTTATTAGTTAAGATTCATTACGCCCACAACGGTTTAGTGGTCTGCCAGCAGTTTGGTGCTACAAGACAACGGCCGGTAACAACAAAGACCCAGTCTCCATTGGAGATTCAAATTCAAGCCCCTCGATTTGGTAGCCAAGCGGTTTTCGCTACTTTCCTTAAGCCCACTATCTCGCTCTCCCATGGTTCGTGTTGAATGCGCTCTGGACTGCCGTATCGACAGTCCCTGGTTTGAATCCTGCCCACTGCCATTTCCCGCGGTTTCATTAACAAATAAAAATTGTATATTTGAATTAGATCTAGAAAAAGCTAGATATTGACTTCAAGCCATCCCCTTATGCCAATGAAATGTTTCTTCTATAAACTTTAAAGCTGTTCCACTATTTACTAGATTTAGTTAAAACATCTGCGCGCGCGCTTTACGCATTACACTCCATCATGAAGTCTCACATAGTCCTTGAAGATTGGCGAGACGTTTTCTACCTGACGACCAAGTTAACCTTGGGTTTTTCTGTGTATTTTTTTTACCTTAAGTCTGAGCGTCGACACTTGTTCGCCCGCCTCGGAATTATGTTTAAAATTAAAAAAAAAAAGCACACAGCGTTGTGGCGACCTGGGGTGTCACGCGAGGAGAGAGAGAGAGAAGTCAGGGAAAAGCAAGATTTTGTGTAATATACTTATTGTAATGTACTTTTTGTGTATGGAGTGTGTACACTCGCTATTTCTCCCTCCCTCCTCTCAGTGGCTCAATCAATACTCCAGTTCTCTCTATAAAGCAGTTGACCATTCTGGATATGCAGTTCAGTGCTCAGGTTTATTTCCCTTTGGATACCAACATTAGGTTTTAATTATGTGTTAACAAGGGAAGCAACTGAAATCTAAGGTAACTATTACACATTGTATCTGGTGAAACTGTGTACAGTATTTCTCTCGTGTTTATGTCCCTTTGTTTACAATGCCATGTAACTTAACATCTTCATAAACAAGACAGCACGAGTCTTCCCCCATTTTTCCCGGATGTTTATAGTAGATCTACGTTCTCTTCTCGTATAGCAGAAACGATATTTCGACTTTTTGAGTCTTAGATACTCTCTGTCTATTGTCAATCAAAAACAATCATCGCCGTATTCTACTTTGTTCTCATTTTACATGTTGGAGGGTTCAGATCAGTAATCCTATATCTGAGATGAACCGCGGAGTGGTTTCCAGACCAAGCAGTTATCCGTATAGTTTTTGTTCGATAGGAGTGCAATATGGCTAGAGTCTTGTTCGGGCCTCTTGACATAGTCTGCAGTTTTGAAGGACATGGTCAGCATTCTCTGATGATGCTCTACAAGGGCAGGTTTCGCTCGTTCCGACATTTAGCTTCCGGAACATATGTTGTCTCATTCTGTTGTGGCTGATTCTGAGGTTCACCGTGTAAGATCTATCTACTCAAATAGTGAAGATTTTCTTACCTGGCGGAAAAACTATAAATAACAATCTTTTTTGGTGTATCCGGTGTACAAAATTAGGGACGCGTTGACAAGCTATCATTTTTATAAGGTATATGAAACATTGTGAGCACATTTTTTACAAATTATTATTATTATTATTATAGCTTTTATATAGTACTACTTTCATGCTTATAGCATGCTCAGAGCGCTATGGTTCAATCTCATTTGTGGACCAGTGTAAGAAGGTATCTGGGAGAAGGTTTTCCGTGCTTCCTGTAGGCAGCTCAGTAAACTCAGCTCTGCTCAAGTCGGGTGTCGAACCTCGAGCCCCCCTTCATAGGTAGCCAAGACAAGCCAAGTTCAAGCGTACTTAGCCTTTCGACCACGCTTTCCGCCACGTATATCCACTTACTCTGTCTGTCTGGCTGTCTCGGATCAAGCTTAAACTTGGCATTATTATTTATTGACACTGACAAGACTTGACAAAATGAATTGATATAAGCTTTGTTAAAACAAAAAAACGTGCCAGTATTTATAATACCTTGTGGCGATGACATTTATGTGTAATTCTAAACTTGGATCTAATGACACAGAATCCAAACGTATGCCTGGGACCATGAATGTGCGGTCCTTTTTTTTTTGTGACGGTACGCACCGGCACGGCGTACCGGCACCCTTTTCAATGTGGGAAAAAATTAAAACTTTTTAACTTGTATTTTAACCTTTATAATAAATTTATTAGTACTTAAAAGTTAAGCATCACTGAGTGCAGGCATCTTATTTTCTTTTTACAAAAAAGCACTGTGAATAAGTATTTATTTCATGTAGTCTCACAACGATTAAGGTTTAAACATTGTTCAGAAATTGTTCAAACTTGATGATCATTAGGTTGTCTAGGTTGTCATTAGGTTGTCATTAGGTTGTCTTTTGTTCTCTGTTGTTGGCACATGTACGTAAGCATCTATCATACATGTGCTCACAGCCCAAACGAATGAAGTCCTTGAACTTGGTATTCTTTTCAAAGTAACTGTCTAAAACTTCCGAGAAACACAATGCCAAATGTTTTTGTTGGTGTGTTTGCCAGCTGACAGATCAGCATGAATTTCTATTGGTTAATGTTTTTATGTTTTATGTCCAACAATGTATTTGGCAATTCAAAGCAAACAATGTTTCTGAATATTACTCATCATCGCTGTGGATAAGAAGTGTGTTCTGCGCCTTTAAATACAGACTGAATGTCCACTTTATTAATGTTATCGTTTTTTCTACATCCTTACAAAAAAAAATAGCCTCTACCATTGACGGAACGAGCTCCGTTTTCCAGATATCTATAACCGTCATCAAACCAACATTGTAGTCAAACAACTTTGCAGTGAGCTCATGAAGAATTTAGTGGACTAGATATAAGTAGATTACGATTACTAGCATGTTCGGTCTGACGATATTTTTTTCTCCCAATGAAACCCCGGGACAACCAATTACCACCAGTTGATACCGAGAGGCCCTGGAGTTCTGTTAGAATCACCACAGACTCAAAAGATAAAATATAGTATCTGTGAGTAATCTTTTCTGAAAATAGTGTCCAAAAACAAACATAGCGCCACTTACCTCTCCAACGTTGTTTGTAAATCTCACATAAATAAGCAATTAAAAAAATAACATTAATTGCCATCCTTCGCCTCCATGCGAACAATTTCCTTTCTTTACAAAATAATATTAATAATAATTTAAAAGCATTGACATAGTTAAAACCTATAACTACTTTTTGTTTGTTTAGGAAACCTCAGTATTTGTGCTACTGTTCATTTTTAGCCTTTTCATCCTGGGAACCCTTGGGCCATCGACCTTTTTTTTTCTTTTTCTTGCCTCTTTTTAGGCTTCTTGATTCTCTTTTTGGGCTTCTTGCTTCTCTTTTTAGGCTTCTTGCTTCTCTTTTTAGGCTTCTTGCTTCTCTTTTTAGGCTTCTTGATTCTCTTTTTGGGCTTCTTGATTCTCTTTTTAGGCTTCTTGATACTCTTTTGGGGCTTCTTGATTCTCTTTTTAGGCTTCTTGATACTCTTTTTGGGCTTCTTGCCTCTTTTTGGGCTTCTTGCTTCTTTTTTGGGCTTTTTTTGTTTTTGTTTTAACCTTTACCTATCCTTTAGTCTGGGGCATCATGCAATATTTAACGATCGTCTATCCGGTCCATTTTTTTGTTAATTTCATTTAAAATTTAAAAACAGTTAACACACTATTTTATGTTAATTGTAATACAAAAGAAATTATATAAAACAATTTCTTATGAAGAAATTAATTTAAGACACATATATTCCAACTTTTCCAGTATGATCCTGGAGTAGGCTGCTGCAAAAGTTTCAGAAAA
The DNA here is from genome assembly GCA_036873155.1 of Biomphalaria sudanica. Classification (NCBI taxonomy): domain Eukaryota; kingdom Metazoa; phylum Mollusca; class Gastropoda; family Planorbidae; genus Biomphalaria; species Biomphalaria sudanica. The sequence continues at coordinate 704,498 of JAZGLO010000828.1, read as the reverse complement.
TGATGATATGGACAATATTCTTTAACATTTCGTTCTCGATTCAAATTTGTCCAAACACAATAAGTTTAAGGACCTACGAGTAATTCAAATGTATTTCTCCTCAATACTTTGTTGCAACAATTTTTCCTTTCAAGAACCCAGGACGAAGGGTCTCTATCACAAGGAACTCTTTGCGGTCTGTTAGAGTTACAAAAGTATAAAGAGAATAAATCAATTAGGGTTATATATAAGCACAGAATATATATAAAATTATGCATATGAAAAAAATGAAATACTTCCATTTTTGAATACAACTCATTTTTTTTAAAGGAAACCTCAGCATTTGCGCTATTCAGTATTTGCTGTGTCTTCTTAGGAATCCTTGTTTCTTAGGCCTCTTTTCTTTTCTCTTTTTTGGGCTTTATATGCCTATTTTTTTGGGCCCTCCTGCCTCTTTTGTGGACTTTTATTATTATTATGTTTTATTTTGTATTTATAAGTTCTCACATTTCGCAAATATTAAATTATAAAGAATTAAAAAGAAAATTTTGAAATATGATTAGCCTATACTTAATTAGTAAATAAAATTGTGAATCTTTTTTTTTCTCTTCTTTATGAAACCTCTACAAATTTTTAACTTAAACAATACATAGATTTTCGATTCAACATTAACTTGACATAAATATTTTGTTAATATTCAACTTTCTACTAATACAACTTTACCAGATATGACTTATTACTGAAACAACTTAGTGATATAACTTTAAATTCAACTAGTGGACCCGCAACTGTTTCAGAACTCATTACAACGCCTTTACAGTTACAACGCTAGGACCCCGACTAAATTATTTTTCCCCAATTGTTACTTAATTAAACCATATTTTACAGAATCATAACAAACTTCTGTTCTTAACATTTTATTTGCTATGACCTCCTAGAAACTGTGACGTATTCGAATTTTGTTCCTGACCTCTTTCCCTGATTGGATGATTTATAATTAATAAGTAGCACGTGTTGTTCTGCAACTTCTTTGACCTGACCCCTGTTTCTGGAAAGAGGTAGAACGGGGTCACCGCTTTGATTCGTGACAGGGATCATCTGAGAAATTCATTCAACTATGACTTATAAAAAGGAGCCAGCTTGAAAGAAGGCCGTTTCTGTGAACACATTTATACCTACGTGCATGGAACAATATCCATAAGCGTTTTGCTTTTTTTTTTATATGCACATTGATCTCTAGTCTTTCCCTTTGAGTCCCTTCCATGAGACGTAGGGCACTACTCTCTATATCCTCATTCAGGTGGACATCGTGTCTGATAGAGTCCGTTCCTAGGGAGGTACTGCTTAGCGCTAATTTTTCTGTGACTGGATTTCACAGTTGTCTATAAGCGGAGTCTACAACTTACTGAGAAAATGCATTCAAAGCGAGTGTGTAGTAATGGCGAGCGGGTAGCCTTTAAATCTACTTATAATTTCATTTAGGGTTTATTTTTTTTAATAGCCATTCTTTTTTTTTTTTTAATTCAGACCATCATTGGTAGATACTGACCCAATGCTATCAGTTTTAATGTAATAGTGAAGTTTTTAATAAACAATTTTATTGTTATTTTGCTGCTGTTAAACACTATGCATAAGTTTAGTAAGCAGTAATTGTACCAATAATTAAACTTTATGGTATAACAGTTGAATGAACTAATTAGACATGCAATAATTACGTGTTTTAAGTTAAATTCATGTTAATGTGCGACTTCAAGATCCCTAATAGCAGATTGACAAAAAACTATTTTCTTGAAACAGATATGTTTCCATGCATTTATTTCTCTGACTCTGAAAGCTGACATGTGGGCACGCGTTGGTTCAACCTGAATCCGTTTGTTTCTAACTTGCTCCAATTTTTTTTGCCTACATTTTGCCTTGCAATCGATTACAAACAGGGATGCTCAATCTACGACCCCTGGGCAATTTCTGGCCCCTGACTCGGTGCTATCCGGTCCATTGATATTCCTGCCCGTCTTGCATATTGAACCAGCAGACGATGTTTTCAGGGCATTTCCATGGTGACATTATGTGGGAAATGTGAAAATGGTTCTCTGGCCGGAAAAGAATGAACACCACTGACCAACTGTAGAGGTCAAGGTCACATTTCATCTCTTTCTCATTGACCCATACCTGTTTTTTATTTATGTCAACCTCTTTCTTTTACTCTGAGCTGCGGTCAATGATGTACGAATTAGTACATAAGTAAATGGCCCCAGCCATATCTGAGAGTCCATGTCTACTTTTAGTATTAGTAGGTAATTGGAGGCCTTAGGGTGCCCTCCAAATGAAATTTAAAAAAAAATAAGACCGAAAAATATGCAATGAATTATAAACCGTCAGTATCTATATCTAAATCAGCAAGTAAGTTAAATGCATATAGTGCCGACATCAATACCATACTATATGGACGATTCATGATCACCAGACTCAATATAACTTTTCGACACATTTCACCAAAAGCAAGAAACAATGGTCTTCTAACATATGAAGTCTAACAAGTAGATCTAATAGTTGGCGAAAAAAGCTTGAATCATTGCAGAGACTTAGAGCTAAGCAAGTCTAGTTTGCCGAGGCCTTAGGCCGGCCCTGCTGTTAGAGTTTACATTCGTCTTTTAAGCACTTCGTTCGAGATTCTTGTTTCTATTTCTTTTGGTGACATTGTGCATGAGATTTAATCGACGGATATGAGGGCACCTGAAATATGAGAGAGCTAGAGAGGAGGGAGTGAGGGAGAGCAAGGGACAGACAGACTAAGAAATAGAGAGAGTTTCAGACAGAAAGAGAGACAGAAACGAGAAAGATAAAGAAGAACATGCAGATAGAGAGACGAGAGAGGGGGGTAGACAGACAGAGATAGATAAGTGAGGAGAGGTTTGGATTAACAGACAGAGAAATAGAAAGAGAGAGAGGGAGGGAGAAAGAGGGCCAGACAGACAGAGGGCTATAGAGAGAGTCAGACAGACAGAGGGCTATAGAGAGAGAGAGTCAGACAGACAGAGGGCTATAGAGAGAGAGAGTCAGACAGACAGAGGGCTATAGAGAGAGAGTCAGACAGACAGAGGGCTATAGAGAGAGAGATAGTAAGACAGACAGAGGGCTATAGAGAGAGAGAGTCAGACAGACAGAGGGCTATAGAGAGAGAGAGAGTCAGACAGACAGAGGGCTATAGAGAGAGAGAGAGTCAGACAGACAGAGGGCTATAGAGAGAGAGAGTCAGACAGACAGAGGGCTATAGAGAGAGTCAGACAGACAGAGGGCTATAGAGAGAGAGTAAGACAGACAAAGGGCTATAGAGAGAGAGTAAGACAGACAGAGGGCTATAGAGAGAGAGAGAGTCAGACAGACAGAGGGCTATAGAGAGAGAGAGTCAGACAGACAGAGGGCTATAGAGAGAGTCAGACAGACAGAGGGCTATAGAGAGAGAGAGTCAGACAGACAGAGGGCTATAGAGAGAGAGAGTAAGACAGACAGAGGGCTATAGAGAGAGAGAGTCAGACAGACAGAGGGCTATAGAGAGAGAGAGAGTCAGACAGACAGAGGGCTATAGAGAGAGAGAGTCAGACAGACAGAGGGCTATAGAGAGAGAGAGTCAGGCAGATAGAGGGCTATAGAGAGAGAAAGACAGACAGAGGGCTATAGAGAAAAAGAGAGAGTCAGACAGACAGAGGGCTATAGAGAGAGAGAGTCAGACAGACAAAGGGCTATAGAGAGAGAGAGTCAGACAGACAGAGGGCTATAGAGAGAGAGAGAGTCAGACAGACAGAGGGCTATAGAGAGAGAGAGAGTCAGACAGATGGCTATAGAGAGAGTCAGACAGACAGAGGGCTATAGAGAGAGAGAGAGTCAGACAGACAGAGGGCTAGAGAGAGAGAGAGTAAGACAGATGGCTATAGAGAGAGTCAGACAGACAGAGGGCTATAGAGAGAGAGAGAGTCAGACAGACAGAGGGCTATAGAGAGAGAGAGTAAGACAGATGGCTATAGAGAGAGTCAGACAGACAGAGGGCTATAGAGAGAGAGAGTAAGACAGATGGCTATAGAGAGAGTCTGACAGACAGAGGGCTATAGAGAGAGAGAGTAAGACAGATGGCTATAGAGAGAGTCAGACAGACAGGGAAATAAAAAGAGAGAGAAAGAGACAGAGAGATAGAAAGAGAGATTAAGACAGACAGAGAAATACAGAGAGAGAGAGAGAGAGAGAGAGAGGGAGGGAGTGAGAAAGAGAGGCCAGACAGACAGAGAGCTAGATAGAGAAAGAGTCAGACAGACAGGGAGAGACAAAAAGAGAGAAAGAAAGACAGGCATAGAGATAGAAAGAGAGAGAAAGAGAGACAGACAGAGAGATAGAAAGAGAGAGACAGACAGTGAGATAGAAAGAGAGAGAGAGACAGACAGAGAGATAGAAAGAGAGAGACAGACAGTGAGATAGAAAGAGAGAGAAAGAGAGACAGACAGAGAGATAGAAAGAGAGAGACAGACAGTGAGAAAAAGAGGTAGACAAAGAGACAGACAGTGTGATAGAAAAGTAAGAGAGAACAACATAGATTGGTTGACAGGGAGATAGAAAGAGAGAGAGAGAGAGAGAGAGAGAAATGAACAGACGGAAATGAATATAGAAAAAGAGAGACAGAGAGCTAGAGAGAGAGAGAAAGACAGTGAGAGAGACACAGAGAGAGGTACAGAAAAATAAAGATAGAAAGAAAAAGAGACAGACTGACTTAGATAACGTCTGTTAATAAATCAGATTACATGTTTATCATTTCTGTGAGTAAAACAAACCTTTTTATTCTACTAGATCCATGACTTCAAGTCAACAATTCTTTTTTTAAAAATATTTTTGTCTTCTTCAATATCGATGGCTCCAGCGTGACTTCATTGCATAATTTTAATTCATGGCTTTAAAAAAAAACTATAAAAAGCTAGATTTTTGGTGTATCCGGTGTACATAATAAAGTGTTGAAAAGTGATGTTTATTTTTAAAACGAAAATGATAATTTGTGTGCACGTATTAGCAAATCTCTATAGCATAAAATAATCTCTGTACAGAGGAAGCATTACACCATAGACTTATATATTATATATAATGTACATATATTATATTACATATAACGTCTATGCACTACACTCACGCCATGTAACTTATACATTGTTTTTAAACAAACAACTCGGGCTATTAAGTACAAGTAGTACTCTACTCCGCAGAGAGTTGAACAACTGCCGCGCATTAAGATGTTACAATTCTAGATCGATTCTGTAGTGTTGGGTTTGTTTGAAGTCTTGTTCGCATTTGTGGAGATTAATTTAGTGTCCTTGACATTGGTTAGTGTTATCGTGAGAATCTCCAATCTCATCAATTTTGTGTTTCCTTCAACATATTTATCAATCTTAGTTTTCGTGATTTCATGCTAACAGTGCATGTCTGAAAAAACCTAGATCAATCTATATTTATTTTCCCACAATTAAACCAATAAAATAAAACCACAGCAAAGCTCAGTGACAGCCAGCCTGTCTGTCTGGGTTTTCTTGGTTTATTTCATGTATTATTATTTTATGTTCGAAAGCCTAATACTAAAACATAGCACAAAACCATAATGTTATGCACTCTTCCGAAGTAACCTGGTCATTGTTTTCTGCAGAGCCAAGCCAGAAATTAAGCCGCTTCTCTCTAACGTATGGTCATGAGCCGAAAACTTAATTTCCATTTTGTGTAGCACTCTACAGTTAAAGAGGCATTGAATTATCATTTAGTGTATCTCTTGACGTCTGCTTTACCTGTCGCCTATCAAAAAATCGTAAAATCTAAACCCAGAAAAACTTAAACTTGAAAAAAAAATCTGGATAAAGATTTATATAACATTTATATCTCTCCCTTCATGATTTACAGATTTTTTTTTATTCTGGGAATGTGCTGGAAATGACAATAGAACAAATATTGCTATACAGCTATATGTTTTAAAGGGAGGAAAATCTATAAACATTAGACGTTTCTCAGATTCTGTTTGACTTTCCCAGACTTGCCATTCCCCGTTTCTACAGGTCTGGGAAACCACTAATTCTCGACCTGTAATGTGATGTACATGCACTAGGCAGGGTTTCTGTCCAAGGCTTTTGCAAGAGGGGATTTAAATCTCTCAAGCAATTACTCCAATGGAGTTTGATGACGATGATGATAATAAATAATTTTTGGTGTATCCAGAGTACAGAATATGGAAGTATTGATAAGAGAAGTATTTAAAAAAAGGTTAAAAAAAATTACTTTGCACTATTTAGCACTGCAAATTTAAATCTTCACGTTCGTGCACCTGTATCACAAAGTAATGTTTTTTATTTCGTTCACAACGGGAATTTTCCGGCGGACAATGGTTATGCCTGTGCTGAGTTAGGCAAAATATGTAGGTCACAGCAGGGGCTGCGTAACCACGGGAAATAATGCACTTCTCATTTATCTTTGGACTCGAAGACTTGTCTTATTATTATTATTGTTCTTGATTTTTTTTATGCATTTCTAAAAGTCGCGGCGGAGGTGCCAGTGATGTCCATTCGGCAAGAGTGCTGGCCACATAAAATAATAACGCTTTCACAGCACAAAGCTACTCGCTACCCCTTGATAAAACATTGACCTAGTGTCCTAGGCTATCTCAGTTATTTTGACCTATCTTTGTGTAATGTATTATTTTTGTTTTACCAAGATTATAGCAAGTCAATCTGTCCGTCTGTCTGTCTGTCTTGTGAAAATCTTGTACACGTTATTTCTCCCACTTCCCAGTTTCAGATCAAGTTGAAACTTTGCACAATTATTCATTGTTCATGACAACATATGAATCAATTTAAAAAAGCATTAATTAGTTTATCATTATATAACAAGCCAAATCTAAAAAAAATAAATTCTTAAAAGAAAACAAAGATTATCTAACGGAAGAACTCCACATTAACAGCTATATATAAACTGTAATATTTATTATACTCTATGCTATCAAACAAAATTTTAATTACCCTTAGTTAGTTTACTAATTTTAATATATTTTTTGATTGATGAACAGTGAATATTTGTGCAAAGTTTCAACTTGGTTCGAGAATGGAAAGTGGTACGTGATCAAAATTTGTACCAGACAGAGTGAGTTGATATAAACTTTGTAACAACAACTACAACGTATAAAGCTAAGACATATAGAAACTGTAATAATACGTGTAATAGAATTTCCTGGTAAAATGTCAACCAGAAATTTGTTTTTATTTAAATTAGAGGCTAGACTGAAGAGAGATTACCGCAACTTCACTTTAGTACCAGTTTATTTGTTTGACTGTGTGTGTTCATCTGTGTGTGTCTGAGAGAGTGTGTATGTGTGTCGAGGTGTGTGTGAGGGTGTGTGTGTGTATGCCAGAGTGGCTCAGTCCAAATTTAAGTGTGTGTCAGGATATGTGAATGTCTGAGTGTAGCGTTGCGTGTCTCCTTGTGCGTCTCCTTGTGTGTGTCTGAGGGACTGTGTCTCAGTGTTTGTGTCACAATGTGTGTGTCTCATTTTGTTTGTGTGAAGTGTCGTGTGCGTCTCAGTTTGTTTAAGTCTTTCCGTGTGTGTGAATGTGTTTACCATTACGTGTATATAATTGTATGTGTGGGTGTGTCTCGGTGTCTATGTCAGTGTGTGTATATGATAGTATGAGTGAATGTGTCTGGATATCTGTGTCAGTGTTTGTTTACAAATGTATGTGTGAGTCTGTGTACATTTAGTTAGTATTTGTGCTTGTGGGAAGGGGGCACGCATTACTGGAGATTAGTGACAATAACAGTCATGACCCATGGCCTACAGGTAGGTTGCATGTTTAAAACACATTAAATGAACATCTGGTTGCAGTTTTTTTAAATCCACCTATTTGCAGGTCCTAGTACTTTGTCTAAATGAATACAGATCTAGATGTATCACTGCTTTATTTGTTAGTTTGCCAGTTTTAGTTCCAAACGGTTCTCAAATTTTCTAATCAAAGTTGATTACTAAAGTCGTTTCCAATCGCTACAAGAGGACTTACAGAGCGACGCTAATTTGACTGAATTATTGGCTGATAATACATTATTATTCAAAGAACTTTTTTTAGAGTCAGCACAGTGGCGTAGCTAGAGTGTATCATGCCTGGTGCGGTAACTCATCTTGATGCCCCCCCCCCCAAAAAAAAAAACAACTAACTAATTAATAACATTGCAAAACCTTACTTTTTTTTCAAAATAATATGTATTCATTAATCAAATATTGTTAATTCTTTCATGACCTTAATGACCTTTCATGGCCGCAGCATTATCATAGCCTTGACCCCTGCAGTCCATTATGTCTAAGCCATCCAAACGCAATTTCTCTACAATCATCTCTGCGATTCCAGCAGCATGCTTGTCCTTTGTGTCGATGAAGTCAACAAAAGACTCACGAGCCTGCACCCCGTCATTCTCCATGACAACATACCGTAAAATTTGGGAAATTTGATCCAGCTTTGAGATGTCAGGTGTACTGTCAAAAATAAAAGAGAAATATTTGGCTTGTTTTACTTGCTGTATGGTTTGTTTTTTTAGCGTGATCCCCCAATATTGTAATTAATTCATTTTGTATTTGTGGAGACATGTATGTATTCGGTCTGAAACAAAGCTTAGTTCGAAGCACATGCTCCCTCAAGAGTGGATCGTACTTTGAAAGTAATTTTGCTAACTCTCCAGGTTTTCGTCTCTTGTATAATCAAATCTTGGGCATTGTTGTCAATATTGTTCCCTACTCTCAGGCAAACTTCAAGTTCCCTCCAAGCAAGCGATGACTGAATGTGAGCTCTGCTGGTCTCATGTTTTTCTATTTTCGTGGATAACCTCCACCACTCATTGAATCCATCTTTGGATTTAAATGAAGATTTGGTACTTGATCTTGTTGAGAAGAGTATGCAGGAGAAGCAAAATAAGGATTTCCTTTTTTTTTTTGGCGAATAACACATCCACTTTCTGAGAACTTTCTCGCCGTTTGACATTTGCCGGAAAAACCAAGCCTTTGAAAGCTTTCTAGTCTTTCCTTTTGCTGATTCTTGATGTCTATACGCCTCTCTGAATTGACTGTCCACATGCTGAACTGTTTCAGAACCTTGTGTGAGAAGGTGTATGCGAATAGTATCTGTGATGACATCAGGCCAATCTCCAATGTCGTTCAGTCTAGAGTTTATTATCCTGCTTTCTGTAATGTTTACACTGTCTGATGGTTCAGCTTCTTCAGTAAGAATTTTTGAGTACATGCTTGTGTGCTGTCCTTTAGTCTCTAGAACCTGCGGTATTGAAGTATTTTCTTCTTTTCGTGATGTCGGCCTCATAATTTTTTTCTGGATTCAATGATAACCGTCTCATCTTGCTTTGTTGCTTTTAATTGTTCAGTTAATTCATACCCATTAACAGCTCGCCTATAGTCGGTGGACTCTGGCAATGATGTGACTTGAAATTGTCTCGATGCTTCTTTAGACTTACGAAATTTAAGAAACGCACCTCACTGCGGTAAAGAAACTGCTTTATGCGGATGACATTGTCCTCTGGTCAACCGGCAAGAAAGCCGACCAAATACAGGCAGCATTACAAGCAGACCTCCAAACCACTTCCTCGTATTGCGACAAATGACAGATTCAGATAAACGTTGCCAAAACGACCTGGTCCCTGTTCAGCCTAGAGATCGACATTCTTAAGGCTCTATTCGAGCTTCAACTCGGTGGGCTGCAACTCCAACGTGAAAACACGCCAAATATCTAGGGGTAATCCTGGATAGAAAGTTGTCAATGTTCCAGCACGTCCAGGAAGTTGAAAGAAAAGCCTCGGAGAAGTTAGCGTTACTAAGAAAGCTGGCCAGCACAAAGTGGGGTGCCAAAGCTTACATGCTACGCACATTGTATTTAGGGGCAGTCAGATCACAAATTGAGTAATATATTTGTAAACTCAATATCTAGATTAAACCAATGGACTAAACAATGAAGTAAAAAAAGGTTGGTCTATCTACTTCTTCTTCTTTATATTACAGAGCATTGATCAGTGTAGTAACAACATGTACCGTGTGTCCGAAATAAATCTAGTAAATTAGATTCAAACTGTTCTATAGCTTACATTGTATGGAAGAAATAGTCAAGAAGATGAAACAAAATAGCAACATGACTAGTTTATAAATCGTTAGTTCATGTTTAAAATACAGTAGTTTAAGTTTGTTCGTGTCCATACCATTAGTCGTTTTTACTAAAACGCTTAGGGAAATAGGAAATTAATACACACTGAGGGAATTTTGGTGCCCCTCTCCACTTGGTGCCCTGTGCAGCCCGCACCACCCGCACATTGGTAGCTACGCCACTGAGTCAGCATCAATAAAGAACCAATTCGTACTATGTGACGTTCTTGTTTTATGTTTAAACTGTAGGTAAAGAGTATATTCACATGGTCCTGCGTGAACAATAAACAATAAAAAAAAGTAAATAAATAAAAATAGTTAAATTATAAAAATACGATAAAAAACTAAAAGCTTACAAAAGCTTAGTCATACATCTTGATTCTGTGGGATTTATTTACCATTCTCAACATTAGACAAAATTAAACAATCAGAACTATTGAATTAATTATTTTTTTTATGTTGTTAAGTTTCAGCTTGATTCCAGAATGGGAAGTGGGAAAAATAACGTGTTCAAAGCTAGTACCAGACAGACAGACAGACAGACAGCGTTGATATAAGCTAAAAAGCTAGGACACTCCACCACCTGTTGTCCTATGTTAAGAGTGTGTTTGGATAATTCAAACCTTAAACTATAAAAAGTTTCTGAGCTATATATAAAACAAGGCTGTTCCTAACCAATGTCTGGGCTAGGCCTAATGAAACCTACACAAGTGAAGGTGAAAAAGACAACAGAAATATCGGTGACCAGACACCTCATCATACGAGACATTTCATCATGCGAGACATCTCACATCATACGAGACACCTCATCATACGAGACATTTCATCATTGCAACATTTCATCATTATAGCAATTCATCATTTAGGGTTAGAGTTAGAGTTAACTTGCTCAGTATGTTAATGACTTAATTACACCTACATGTACTTATGTTAGCAAAATGCACTTTATGAAATGATGAAATGTTTTGGTGATGAAATGTTGCAATGATGAAATGTCTCGTATGATGAGATGTCAAGGGAACCAGAAATATCACCCACGATTAAATTAACGCTTGAAAATAAAAGGACGCAATTGTCTTCTTTTGTTAAAGGATTGTCTAGGGAAGAGAAGAAATGTGTATGATCTCAAGTTCAAAATCGATACATGGCTTTCTCAGAATTTCCCATGAGCATTTTTTTGACATCTAGATCTAGATGTTGGTAATTTTATATTAGTTTCATAGGCTACATGCTAAGTGGGCTACTTCTAGGCTACATATTCTAAATAGTTTTGTGTGGCTACATGTTTTAAAGTCCAGCTATCTTGCTACGTCTTTAATAGTATAGCTATGTGGCTACGTCTTTAAAAGTATTTGAGATACATTTTACAAGAACATTTTTTTATCTTTAAAGTACTGCTAGGTGGGCTACATGTTCAAAGTACTGTTGTGTGGGCTAAATTGCTTTTTTTAAAGAATTTTAAAAAGTTATAAGTAATGACGTTTGTAGCATAGGAGCCATGTGGCTGTGTGGCTGGAGCTCTGGTAGCGTCCCTATAATTTTAAATTGAAACCTTATTCAAACCAGCAATTAAACTCTGAAAGCCCAAAGCTCATCCTGTATTTGACCAAACCTGTTGAAAAATGTAAATACTTTTATAAATCTCAATGTCGAGAACATGTATAAATATACAAAAATTCACCTGTCCGATAAAATATACTTAACAAGGAAATGACTCTAAAATACCGTAATTATGAAACTTAGAATTCTCAATTGTTTTTCATTTTAGTTGGCAACAGTAACGTTTAAATTTGCGTCACTGTCCTTGTTTAGTTTATCTCAGAATCTCTAATTCCAATTCACTATCTAAGCTGGAAGTCCTAATACTAACCAACGACTTTTTCTTGTTCAAAGTGACAACTTTTATTTGTTTTTGTGATAACTTCGTCATATGTGTGTGTGTGTCACGTGACCGTGTCTAATGTCTCTCAAGTGCGCATTTCTAACCAACGTTCTAGTGTTCTGTTCAGGTCGGATGTTCCTTCGGAAAATTACACCCTAGCCCAAAATCTTCCCGAGCGCCGCCCCGCAGGGTGACGGTTGATGGACAGGGTTTGAACCCGAGAACGACAGTCCAGAGAGCATACCACACGACCAGGCAGCCATCTATATATAGACTGCTCATATCATGGGCGGATTGGCTATAAGGGCATTCGGGCAAATGCCCGATGGGCCGGTACCCAAATGGACCGGTAGGGCCACCTAAAGGGCTTAATGAATGTCAATATAGAATGTATTTACATGTCAAAGGATTTATATTCTCTTGTAAGAGGGGGCCCTCTGAGCGTTGTGTTAAAAAAAAATCTTGTACAGACTCTACAGTGTAATATTATTTTAATCTAACACATTTTCCGAAATACTGTAATAGCCTACATCCGTAGACAGTGCTACTAGTAGGCTCTATCCTTTTACAACCTACAATCTGCGATTAAAAAGTAACATGAGACCTATATTTCTTATAAAGATACAGAGTTTCATTTTTTGCATGCGTTCAGTTATCGATACTTTATCAAACTTAACAGAATGATTTTGAGGACAGGTAGATATAGAATTGGATGTCCATCATAAGATATAGAGTTTGTGGGCCGGACTGTATAGAAATGCCCGGGCCTATTGTAACAACCAGTCCACCCCTGGCTCATATATAAATCAAATCTGTCAACCCAAACAGTCAGTTGTTGTTATCTGTTTTTGAAATGAATGCACTTTTCTACTTCTTTTTTTCTTCTTTTAATTTTATATTTACTCACTCCGTCTGTCTGTCTGGGAAGAATATTTTTAAAAAATTTCTCCCTTTTCCCATTTTCGGATGAAGTTGAAATTTTACTCAATTATTCATAGTCGATAAGAATAGATGAATCAATTTTAAAAAATAACCAGTTAATTAATCAACTAGTGGTAATTATTTAATTTTGGTTTTAAATAGAAAAAAGGAATTCACACTTACAGTATTGAGATATATGGCATTCATCGTGCAGTTCTTCCCCCTATATAAGCTTTTTTGTTAATTTTTTTATAGTTTATTTGTTTATTTATTTGACAATAGAGTAGATGATATTTGTTGACCTTGACAAGTAAATTTGACTCATTCCTTCGCCCGTCCATTCCTGCTGGGGTACTAGCCGACAACTAGACCGGATCTACAAATGAGAAAAGCCCTTACTGTTCTGGACAGGGAACATTGGAGAACAATCGATGTTTGGATCCCTTGTGTAGACTTTCTTTTCATGTTCACTTTTGGATTTTCTTTTGAAGGGATGTCAATTTGGTTCGCTAGTCTATCAAGGTGAAGTAGAACTGTATACAATTTTTTTGTTTAAGATTTCGAAACGTCGCAACATGAGTTCTAAACTCCAAACAAAGTGTTTAATTGTGAATTAATTGCTTTAATCTACGAAAGCTTCATGTGGTAAATTTTACATAACGCAATGTGCGAATTTTTGGAATAGTGTCTATCTATCTCTATTTTATACATGACAAAATACGTAGGTCATAGCTGGGGCTGTGTTGCCACGGGAAATACTGCATTCCTCATTAATATATATATATATATAGTTTTTTTTTATAGTTCGTCCCTCGTGTTTCGATGATGACCACTTTTGTCATCCCTGGGTCTGAGGGCTTTGCGCTGAGGTTTTGTGTCTCTTTATATGCCTGTTGAGACCTATGTGAGCCCGGAATGTTCGGCTGCACACTGGGGAGGTTATTCCAGCTGGAGCTAGTGTCATTGGCGCTTTTCTTCTGCCAGCGTTTTTCTCTTTTCCACAGCAATTTGTGCACCAGTTTTCACAGCGCGACGCCATGATGCTCTGTCACGTGTTTCTGTCTCCCCGGTGGCTGGGTCAATGCTGAAGGCTTTCATGTGCTAATTTTTGCATAATGCAATGTGCGACTTTTTGGAAAAGAAGACTTCTATATAAAATATATGTTCCACTCACATAAACTTCTATCTTTAGGCAAGAGGTAAATTCGTTTTAAGTTTGTAATCTATAATTCAAACTACAGGACATTTGATCTCATTATAGCGTTATGTAGGTGAAACACTAATGCTAAGCCCCCCTCCTCTCCCCCTCCCCCTCCTTTTAAAACAAAATGATTTATTATTTATTTCATGAGAAATGTCAAGAACGACTTTATGACAGTTATTAATAACCTGCCAGAGTGTAGCAGACTGGAGCCTAGGGATTGACAAATGTCCCTCTAACCTTCATTATTCCTATATGTATAGAATCAGGCAGAGACCAGTTCATACTTTCAACGTAATGGTCCCTAAATTAAATAAACGTACAAAAATGTATTACGTTATACAAAAATGTTCTAAACAAGGTGATGAGAAAATAAATAAAAGTGACAGACAGATCACATCTATACAAAAGTGACTCTATAGGACGTAACATTTTTTTAAATGATTTCCAAAGACAAACAATGAAATTAATTTTCCCCAATATTCACATCGCACCCCACCTCCTCACAATTCTCTGACAATGTAGAGCAATGCAGGGAGGAGGGAGGGAGGGAGGGAGGGTCAATGCAGGGTCAATACAGCGTCAATGTATAACTATTGAAATAAAGTTTCTAAATTTATCAACTAAAAAAAAATCGGTTATGATAATGAGAGCTGAGAATAGCAGAAACTATCAGGTTCAACAACAGTTCTAATTACCTATTTTCTGTTGACAGTGTATAGAGAAAACAATACAGGGGAAAAACATTCAAATGTTGTTTCTACATTGATCAACCTACACATATATCTTAAAGAAAAAAAACGGTTTCCACAGTATGTTTAAATAAAATAGTAATCAAAGCATTCATATTTCATTTATCATTGAAAATGAAAATAAAGAGAAAAATAATATTGGCAACTATTGGGATCGAACCCACGACTCTGTGTCAATTGAGATAAACAGGCATAATACTATGTGTGAAATTTCAACGTAAAATAAAGGATTCAATTTTTCTAAAACTTTCGCTTTTGACCAACTTACATATTTCTGATGAGTTATACCTTTTTACCAACTTACATCTTTTTACCAACTTACACCTATTTACCAACTTACACCTTTTTACCAACTTACACCTATTTACCAACTTACACCTATTTACCAACTTACACCTATTTACCAACTTACACCTATTTACCAACTTACACCTATTTACAAACTTACACCTTTTTACCAACTTACATCTATTTACCAACTTACACCTATTTACCAACTTACACCTATTTACCAACTTACACCTATTTACCAACTTACACCTATTTACCAACTTACACCTTTTTGATGAGTTATACCTTTTTACCAACTTACACCTATTTACCAACTTACACCTATTTACCAACTTACACCTATTTACCAACTTACACCTATTTACCAACTTACACCTATTTACCAACTTACACCTATTTACTAACTTACACCTTTCTGATGAGTTATACCTTTTTACCAACTTACACCTATTTACCAACTTACATCTTTTTACCAACTTACACCTACTTACCAACTTACACCTATTTACCAACTTACACCTATTTACCAACTTACACCTATTTACCAACTTACACCTATTTACCAACGTACACCTTTTTACCAACTTACACCTATTTATCAACTTACACCTTTTTACCAACTTACACCTTTTTACCAACTTACACCTATTTATCAACTTACACCTTTTTACCAACTTACATCTATTTACCAACTTACACCTATTTACCAACTTACATCTTTTTACCAACTTACACCTATTTATCAACTTACACCTATTTACCAACTTACACCTGTTTATGAGCTTACACCTACTTACCAACTTACACCTATTTATCAACTTACACCTATTTACCAACTTACACCTATTTACCAACTTACATCTTTTTACCAACTTACACCTATTTACCAACTTACACCTTTTTACCAACTTACACCTAGTTACCAACTTACATCTTTTTACTAGAACACATAATATGTTGCAATATCATAAACCACTTAGACAAACATAATGTCCTCACCCCATACCAACATGGCTTTAGGAAATACAGATCATGTGAAACACAACTAATAGGACAAATTGATGATTTTTCAAAAGGTTTAGATAATAGTGAACAAATAGATGCTATCTTACTAGATTTTTCCAAGGCTTTTGACAAAGTTCACCACCATAGTTTGCTTAAAAAATTAAAATATTTCGGCATTAATGGTCCACTGCATCAGTGGATTAAAGATTTTCTGATAGGGAGAGAACAAACTGTAATAATAAATGGCTCTAAATCAACACCAATAACAGTAAACTCAGGTGTACCTCAAGGAACAGTCTTGGGTCCACTACTATTTTTAATTTACATAAATGATTTACCAAATTGCATTAGTTCAGGAACAAAAGTCAGATTATTTGCAGACGATTGCATAATATATAGAACAATAAAAACAAAACAAGACACAGATATTTTACAAAGAGAATTAGATGAATTACAGAAATGGGAATCAAATTGGAGCATGTCTTTCCACCCAGAAAAATGTCAGTTGTTAAGAGTAACAAAAAAACTAAAACAAATTAATTCCACTTATCTTATTCATGGCAAACCAGTAACACAGACTAAAAACTCAAAATACCTAGGTGTTATAATAAAAGAAAAACTGTCATGGAATCCACATATTGATGAAACTATAAAAAAATCAAACAAAGCATTAGGGTTTATTAAAAGAAATTTGTATAAATCAAATAAGAACATAAAACTAAAATGTTATTTAACCTTGGTTAGGCCAATAATAGAATATGCATCCACCGTGTGGGACCCCTCAACTCAAGAAAACATTAAGAAACTGGAACAAACACAAAATAGAGCAGTGAGATTCATAACAAACGAATATTCACATTTGACTAGGGTAACACCATTAGTAAAATCACTAAATTTAGAAAGCCTTCAGGACAGAAGACTCAAAAGTAAAGTAGCAATTATACATAAAACACTGAACCATAATCTTCAAATACAAAAACAAAATTTAATAAAATACTCTGAAAGACACAAAAATAAAGGCACATTCCTCGTCCCATATGCTAGGACAAATTTGTACAAATACTCCTTCTTCCCTAGTGCTATTAGAGCATGGAATGGGTTGCCTGAGCTAGCCAGAAAAACCAGTGACTTGGCAGAATTTAAGTCATTGGTTAATATGCATGACTAAATGCATGACGCGTAGGACGTAATCATCTTCTTTTTTGAAGTAACGTCTGTATTATATAAGATAAGATAAGATAACTTAAGCCTTTTGGACAACTTTTGTCAATGAAAAAAAAGCGTAAGCTTACGATAGGACTGTGGAAAAAAAAAGAAAATCAATCATTCTAATAAGAGCCGTAAATAGTTGAAACTTTCAGGTTACACAAAACCTTTGTTACAATATCTCTATTCAAGTCGATCCTTGAAGGAGGAACCTGGGTGGGTGGACAGCTGATCTCAAAAACGGCTCTAACGATTGTCCTAGATTTAACAGTTGATGTATATCGCTGAGAAAAGAGTCACTAGCTCGTAGGCCAAATGGGGGAAAACTCTTAGTTTGACCGTTATAGTTTTCAAAAAAAAAAAAGAAAAAAATCTAAATTTAGCTAGAGACTAAATCTAGGTCTATAGCTAACATGACGTAGTCAGCCGTATTACCGTAATTATGCAATAACTGAGTAAATTTAAAGTTGCTTAAAATTTTATTGAAGTTGATAAGCGTTGCTTATATTTTTACCTAAACATAATATAGATTACATCAAGATTCTAGATCTAGTAGAAAATCTAGACTAGATCTTAAGATTTTTAAATCAGAACTTTAGGTCTAGTGCTTGATCTAGATGTCAATAAAATGAAAATACCAATAAAAAATCGTACACATATGCCTTCCTCGCTGGCCGAATTAGAAAATCCATAAGTTCTAGCAATTGACGGTGTCACGGGTTGATTTAAACCTATCCCTTATATGGACCAGTTGGAAAAAAAAAGGGGGGGAAGGGGTATCTGGGTGCATTTTACCGTAATTGGTTATTAAATGCATTTGCCAAAAAAAAGTGTGGGGGGGGGGACATGAATTCGAACTCGCACCTCATGCCTCCTCGGGCCAACGTGCTAACCACTCTGCTAGTGTACTCTAACAATAACATTGGGCACAACTTTCGCCTTGGTGTAGGGGGAGGGCAGGGAGGATGTGACTTCCCCATGGAGCAGAGTTACGTTGTAGAAGCGGTTGTGTGTGGGTGGGGTGGGGGGTAGGGAGTAAATCCCAAAGGTAGCTCCGAGAATACAATTATCTAAGCCAAAAAATACTAATGAAGGCGTTAAAGTGCACCCCTTGTTTCTCCTGGTACCTCAGCGCCCTGTCACTGCTCATTAGAAGATGCACACGTTTTCCTGCTGTGGGCCAGACTCGCGGGGTGCTCAGCATTAAGTCGACATGACAGACTGTCCACGTAAATGTCTTACACCTGCGCCTCTCAGTCACTTGCGTCCTCTTTGGTTTTCTAATACCTTAGTCTTGGTGCTTACCAAATATATTCAATTATCCAAATTGGTCTACAGATACATATACAATATAATATCTACAAAGCTATATACCCCAAGTCTCTTTCTTTCTTCGGTTAACAACTTAATATCTTATTACATTATAACAAGCAATCAAGACGGAGATAATGATGAAGATTTTAAAAAAGTTTTTGCTAAAGAGCATAAGTACCACGTGATTAGTCTGTGTTCTTTAAAGAAAATGCCACGCCCATTTATTGTTTCCCGAGACCGAAGCATCCTTAGAATTAATCCTTAACCTGCAACTTGGGGTGCGCTCTGACGTATGCGCAGCCAAAGAGTTCCACTCCTACCGGACATAGTCCGTCCGATCCTTTACATTGCCAATCCAACCTTTCTTCTAGCGGTCTGATTGCTTGTAACTTTCGCGATCCCTTCAGGACAATTTTGGCCAGTGAATGATGTCTAATTAAAGCCCGAACCATCAATGTTTACGTCGCTTCGAAGTGTTCAGAACATACAGACGTTTTTAAGCATTATGCTATTGACGTCAAACACACATACATACACACCAGAGGCTTTCACAAAAAGATTAACACGGAAATAAATGATGTCGTCTGCTGTCACATTGACAACTTTCGAATTCGCTTTGCTTTCGAACTAGAGACAATGGCGCATGACGTCATCTCGTAAAGATAAAAACACATTTCTTATGACAAAGTTTATACTAAATCGGAGGTTATAATACTTGAAATGAATGAAACTTCTAAAATTTCAAGTGGCACATCTGAATTAGAAGAGAAAAAAATTAGCGCACGAAAGCAACAGGTTGGCCACCCATGTACTAATCACTCTGTATGTCTGTATGTCTGTCTGTAAAAAGTTTGTACACGTTATTTCCCCCACACCAAATGTCGGATCAAGTTGAAATTTCGCACAATTATTTCTTGTACCTGACAAAACAATAATTAGTTTTAAAAAACACAATTAGTTAATTAACTATTGGGAATTAATTATGTTGTTTGGTATCAAACAAAGGAAAGAAATCGTACTAGACAGATGTGGTGATATAAGTAGAATTAGTTCCCTTGGAGGAGGCTGGAACCCTGAAGGGAGAAGTTTTTTTTATGCATTTAAAAAGAGATCACGGTAACATTTACACAGATACCCCCTTCTACCCTTTCCCATTCCAAACCTGTCCAGACAAGTGATAGGATCGTAGCGCATTGAGAAAGCTAAAAGCATGAAATTGCTCTAAACAAAAACAATTGGTAAAATATTTCTAATCGCACAGATTTATTATTATTAGTTTAGATCTATTATGATGATGGTGGCCTATTCAACCCGAGGCGGCTTAAAGCAAAATTAAAAAACAAATGCAGCAGTAATCAGAGACTTGCTATTTGCTGACGACTGTGCCCTAAATGCCTGCTCTGAAAACGATCTGCAGAGCATCGTCAGTGACTTCTCAAGAGCATGCTCAGACTTTGGCCTTACCATCAATACGAAAAGACTGAAGTCTTATATTTACCTGCTCCTGGGAAAGCCTACTCGGATCCAAGCATCACTATAAATGGACAGGATATAAACGCAGTGGACAAATTCACATATCTTGGCAGCACACTCTCCAGAAATGGAAAAATCGATAGTGAAATCGACCTGCGTATCGCCAAGGCCAGTGCATTCTATGGCAGACTGTCTAAAACTGTCTGGAACAGACGTGGCATCACCACAAACACAAGCTAGGGGTCGATAGAGCCATCATCCTCCCCACATTGCTCTATGCCTCAGAAACATGGACAGTGTACAGTAAACATGCAAAGAAACTGAACCACTTCCACATGACATGTCTGAGAAAATTACTAAATGTCAAATGACAAGACAAAATACCAGATACAGAAGTTCTTCGAAGAGCCTGTCTGCAAAGCATCCACACAATCCTGATGCAGTCCCAGCTGCGATGGGCAGGTCACGTCTACAGAATGGAAGACCACCGCATCCCTAAACGACTCTTGTATGGCCAACTAAGCGAAGGAAAGCGCTCGCAAGGCGGTCAAAGAAAGCGCTTCAGGGACACCCTCAAAGCTTCTCTGAAGGCGTTCAGCATAGACCCAGGCACCTGGGAGACAGAGGCACATGACAGAGCATCATGGCGTCGCGCTGTGAAAACTGGCGCACAGATTGCTGAGGAAAAAAGAACAACGCTGGCAGAAGAAAAACGTCAGAAAAGAAAAGCAAGGCAAACGACACTAGCTCCAGCTGGAATAACCTGCCCAGTGTGCGGCCGAACATTCCAGTCCTCTTCCTTCCCGAATGCTATTAGAGCATGCAACGAGTGCGCTAATTCAATGACTTAGCACCATGATTAAGAGGTAGATTACGCGTAATTATCTTTTGTTTTAAAGAAACGTCTGTAATTTATAAGATAAAATCTCTCATTGTAATGTATAACTCATGGAACATATGAGCTGCCACTAGGCTTGGGCACTAGTGTGGTTTTTACTATCGAAAGCGATAATGGCTATGTAATAAAACCTTTTTATATTACCAACCTTTATTTGTGCTTCTGCATGCTCAGAGCGCTTTGGTCTACTAAAGCATTCAATCTTATTTGATTTGTGTGTGTGGATAGATGGACGATCCCAGGATCTAGAAGACGATTTTTATGTAATATATATATAGCTTCTCCTTCGTGGTCGAAGATAAGCACATTTCTAATTTCCTTTGAACTCGAAGATGACTGTAAAATCATATCGTTGCTTTAAAAAGCCGGCCGCATACGTGGCATTGGTATGCTAGGTCAGTTACAGATAGGCCTGCTTCTTCTCTCAGCTGTTTGTTTGTTTTTGGCGCTCTTTCACCCTGGTCACTCTTCCTGCTTCAAATGTTGAGACTCCGAGACTCACAGCTTCACGCCATGAGGAGCGATCGAGAGCAAATGCTTCCCAGCCGTGAATGTCGATATCGCATTCCTTGAAGAAGCTCTTGAGAGTATCTTTATAGCGCTTGTATTGACCTCCCTGGGAGCGCTTTCCAGTACAGAAGTCGTTTGGGATGGCGATTGTCTGGCATGCGGACTACATGTCCCGCCCATCGAAGCTCGGACCTTTTCACTGTCGCATTGATACTGTTCATGTTGGACAGCTTTAAGATTTCTATGTCTGGTATGTGGTCAGACCAACGCACCTTAGACAGCGTAGGTGGAAAGATGAACGATCCCAGGATCTGGAAGATGATATCCGTTTACTCTTTTGTGGAACGCTATAAAAAAAAACACGCTAAATATGAAAAATAATTTTAAAAAAAAACACTTCCATATCTCTCATTGCTGTAAAGTTTACCTCCCCTTTTCTACATGCATCAAAATTATTTAATTACCACTAATTAATTAACTAATTTGTTAATTGTTTTATTAATTCATATATTGTCTTTGAGTTTAAATAATTGTGCTCAATTTCAACTTGATCCTTGCATGGGAAGTGGGAGACAAAAAATGTAAAACCACTCCAGCAAGACAGACAGAGGGCATTGATATACTATTTGTAATGATTAAGTTCATGTCTAAATCATGAACACCTAGCCAAGGCACCTATACGCTTTACTTAGCATACGAAAATATAAAACGGAATGGAGAAACTTGTAATGATTCCAACATTCAACTAAAACGAAACGAAAGTAGACTTTAAAAGAAAAGATGAGCTTTCCCTTTAGTTTCCATTCTTCAACTCGGTTGTCGTTTGTTTACGGTCGTTTCCGTTTCTCCTTTGTCTTCAACGACAGCCACCATAACACGAGCGTTGTACAGTAACTGACACCACTGTGACGAGACAGACTCGTTGTATTTCTTTGGTTCACCGGGTCAGTAGGGAAGTTTCAAAATGAAGTTAATCACAGTAATCTGCCCCTTTGTTTAATTTTTAATTTTGTTCAAAGGAGAGGAAAAAAAAAGAATAAAACCGCTTTTGAGAAATGTGGAGGCGATGTAATGAAAACACAAAAAAAAAATATTTTAAATAATTAAATAAAAAAAAATGAATAAAACATTAAGGGAAAAAAAGGGGGGGGGGATTTGGAGAAATATTTTAATGAATAGAGGAAATAAGCTATGTCAAGGACATTATAGTAAAAGATGACTGTTGCCAACTTGATTGCATAGTTTATCAATAACTTATCAATAGCTTGTCAATATATGCTTATCAATACATGGTACTCTGTACAGCGGATAAAGCCTCCATTTATGTAAATAACCCTACAGAGATAAAGATTTATTAAATATTTATTGCAAAAGAAAAAGATACTATAAATATTAAAGAGTGATTTTAAAATCTTTCTGGATTTAAACTGAGGCTGTTGTATGGTTGCGACATCCCAGATTCTATAAAGTCAGGTATCCCATTACAATACAGTATGAAATCCTCCCGTCTAGACACAGCCGAGTCGTCTATCTACAGAAGTTTTTGTTTCATTTCGCTAGATGTCCAGCGAACAAGGCTTCACATTTGACACGCCGTGACGTACATTGCATAAGAAACGCGAACATGGGCATGCAAGACCTTCCAATGACTTAGTTCTGAAACAAACAAAACACGCGGTGAAATACAATAGACGAACTTTTAAAAAAGAAGCTTGGACGAGGGGACACATCTTCTGATATTAAAATGAGGATGGTTGATTCCTTCACAATGAACGCATGACCCAACAAACAAATAATTGGTCAGACTAAAATGCATGACAATGAAGTAAACAGCTATACATGATAGTATAGGATGTGATAGTATGTATCACTTGATAGCATTACGACGTGATTGCGCCCATTACACGCACCATGTGATAGTATGTATCACTTGGTGGCATGCACGACGTGATCTTGTACACAACGTGACCATGTGATAGTATGTATCTTTTGATAGGATACACCACATAGCAGTGTGTTCCACGTGACAGTATGTACCAAGTGATAAAGTGCACGGCATGATAGTGTATACCACTTGAAAGCAGACACCACGTGACAGTATGTACCAAGTGATAAAGTGCACGACATGATAGTGTATACCACTTGAAAGCAGACACCACGTGACATTATGTACCAAGTGATAAAGTGCACGACATGATAGTGTATACCACTTGAAAGCAGACACCACGTGACAGTATGTACCAAGTGATAAAGTGCACGACATGATAGTGTATACCACTTGAAAGCAGACACCACGGGACATTATGTACCAAGTGATAAAGTGCACGACATGATAGTGTATACCACTTGAAAGCAGACACCACGTGATAGTATGTACCAAGTGATAAAGTGCACGACATGATAGTGTATACCACTTGAAAGCAGACACCACGTGATAGTATGTACCAAGTGATAAAGTGCACAACATGAAAGTGTATACCATTTGAAAGCAGACACCACGTGACATTATGTACCAAGTGATAAAGTGCACGACATGATAGTGTATACCACTTGAAAGCAGACACCACGTGACAGTATGTACCAAGTGATAAAGTGCACGACATGATAGTGTATACCACTTGAAAGCAGACACCACGGGACATTATATACCAAGTGATAAAGTGCACGACATGATAGTGTATACCACTTGAAAGCAGACACCACGTGATAGTATGTACCAAGTGATAAAGTGCACGACATGAAAGTGTATACCATTTGAAAGCAGACACCACGTGACAGTATGTACCAAGTGATAAAAGTGCACGACATGATAGTGTATACCACTTGAAAGCAGACACCACGTGACATTATGTACCAAGTGATAAAGTGCACGGCATGAAAGTGTATACCATTTGAAAGCAGACACCACGTGACAGTATGTACCAAGTGATAAAAGTGCACGACATGATAGTGTATACCACTTGAAAGCAGACACCACGTGACATTATGTACCAAGTGATAAAGTGCACGACATGATAGTGTATACCACTTGAAAGCAGACACCACGTGACATTATGTACCAAGTGATAAAGTGCACGACATGAAAGTGTATACCATTTGAAAGCAGACACCACGTGACAGTATGTACCAAGTGATAAAAGTGCACGACATGATAGTGTATACCACTTGAAAGCAGACACCACGTGACAGTATGTACTACGAGAGAGTATGCATTACGTGATATTATGAACACGTGGTAGCATGTACGGCATACACCACACATTATTATGTACCACGTTATAGCAGGCACACACATAAAATGCAACAAGTGACATTATGCACCAAATAATAGTATCCATCACTAGATATCATGCAGCTTTAGATATCATGCCCATGTGATAGTATGCATCACTAGATATCATTTCCTTTTGATATCTTGGCATTGTGAAAGTATGCATTACTAGATATCATGCCCCTTTAGATATCTTGACCACGTGATAGTATGCATTACTAGATATCATGCCCCTTTAGATATCTTGACCACGTGATAGTATGCATCACTAGATATCATGCCCCTTTAGATATCTTGACCACGTGATAGTATGCATTACTAGATATCATGCCCCTTTAGATATCTTGACCACGTGATAGTATGCATTACTAGATATCATGCCCCTTTAGATATCATGACCATGTGATAGTATGCATTACTAGATATCATGCCCCTTTAGATTTCTTGACCACGTGATAGTATGCATTACTAGATATCATGCCCCTTTAGATATCTTGACCACGTGATAGTATGCATCACTAGATATCATGCCCCTTTAGATATCTTGACCACGTGATAGTATGCATCACTAGATATCATGCCCCTTTAGATATCTTGACCACGTGATAGTATGCATCACTAGATATCATGCCCCTTTAGATATCTTGACCACGTGATAGTATGCATCACTAGATATCATGCCCCTTTAGATATCTTGACCACGTGATAGTATGCATCACTAGATATCATGCCCCTTTAGATATCTTGACCACGTGATAGTATGCATCACTAGATATCATGCCCCTTTAGATATCTTGACCACGTGATAGTATGCATCACTAGATATCATGCCCCTTTAGATATCTTGACCACGTGATAGTATGCATCACTAGATATCATGCCCCTTTAGATATCTTGACCACGTGATAGTATGCATCACTAGATATCATGCCCCTTTAGATATCTTGACCACGTGATAGTATGCATCACTAGATATCATGCCCCTTTAGATATCTTGACCACGTGATAGTATGCATCACTAGATATCATGCCCCTTTAGATATCTTGACCACGTGATAGTATGCATCACTAGATATCATGCCCCTTTAGATATCTTGACCACGTGATAGTATGCATCACTAGATATCATGCCCCTTTAGATATCTTGACCACGTGATAGTATGCATCACTAGATATCATGCCCCTTTAGATATCTTGACCACGTGATAGTATGCATCACTAGATATCATGCCCCTTTAGATATCTTGACCACGTGATAGTATGCATCACTAGATATCATGCCCCTTTAGATATCTTGACCACGTGATAGTATGCATCACTAGATATCATGCCCCTTTAGATATCTTGACCACGTGATAGTATGCATCACTAGATATCATGCCCCTTTAGATATCTTGACCACGTGATAGTATGCATCACTAGATATCATGCCCCTTTAGATATCTTGACCACGTGATAGTATGCATCACTAGATATCATGCCCCTTTAGATATCTTGACCACGTGATAGTATGCATCACTAGATATCATGCCCCTTTAGATATCTTGACCACGTGATAGTATGCATTACTAGATATCATGCCCCTTTAGATATCTTGACCACGTGATAGTATGCATTACTAGATATCATGCCCCTTTAGATATCATGACCATGTGATAGTATGCATTACTAGATATC
The DNA here is from genome assembly GCA_036873155.1 of Biomphalaria sudanica. Lineage (NCBI taxonomy): Eukaryota > Metazoa > Mollusca > Gastropoda > Planorbidae > Biomphalaria > Biomphalaria sudanica. Next base: position 677,920 of record JAZGLO010000828.1, on the reverse strand, counting down.
ATGCCCCTTTAGATTTCTTGACCACGTGATAGTATGCATTACTAGATATCATGCCCCTTTAGATATCTTGACCACGTGATAGTATGCATCACTAGATATCATGCCCCTTTAGATATCTTGACCACGTGATAGTATGCATCACTAGATATCATGCCCCTTTAGATATCTTGACCACGTGATAGTATGCATCACTAGATATCATGCCCCTTTAGATATCTTGACCACGTGATAGTATGCATCACTAGATATCATGCCCCTTTAGATATCTTGACCACGTGATAGTATGCATCACTAGATATCATGCCCCTTTAGATATCTTGACCACGTGATAGTATGCATCACTAGATATCATGCCCCTTTAGATATCTTGACCACGTGATAGTATGCATCACTAGATATCATGCCCCTTTAGATATCTTGACCACGTGATAGTATGCATCACTAGATATCATGCCCCTTTAGATATCTTGACCACGTGATAGTATGCATCACTAGATATCATGCCCCTTTAGATATCTTGACCACGTGATAGTATGCATCACTAGATATCATGCCCCTTTAGATATCTTGACCACGTGATAGTATGCATCACTAGATATCATGCCCCTTTAGATATCTTGACCACGTGATAGTATGCATCACTAGATATCATGCCCCTTTAGATATCTTGACCACGTGATAGTATGCATCACTAGATATCATGCCCCTTTAGATATCTTGACCACGTGATAGTATGCATCACTAGATATCATGCCCCTTTAGATATCTTGACCACGTGATAGTATGCATCACTAGATATCATGCCCCTTTAGATATCTTGACCACGTGATAGTATGCATCACTAGATATCATGCCCCTTTAGATATCTTGACCACGTGATAGTATGCATCACTAGATATCATGCCCCTTTAGATATCTTGACCACGTGATAGTATGCATCACTAGATATCATGCCCCTTTAGATATCTTGACCACGTGATAGTATGCATCACTAGATATCATGCCCCTTTAGATATCTTGACCACGTGATAGTATGCATCACTAGATATCATGCCCCTTTAGATATCTTGACCACGTGATAGTATGCATTACTAGATATCATGCCCCTTTAGATATCTTGACCACGTGATAGTATGCATCACTAGATATCATGCCCCTTTAGATATCTTGACCACGTGATAGTATGCATCACTAGATATCATGCCCCTTTAGATATCTTGACCACGTGATAGTATGCATCACTAGATATCATGCCCCTTTAGATATCTTGACCACGTGATAGTATGCATCACTAGATATCATGCCCCTTTAGATATCTTGACCACGTGATAGTATGCATCAAGACACATGGCAAGAGGAAGACAAAAGAAATGATGGATTTCTCGAGTGAATCGAAACTTGAAAAAACAAATAGACCACAAAATTCTCCTATGTTGTTTTTAAGTCTTGCTTTCAAAATCTTAAGGATGAAGTATTTTTCAAAGATTCTCAATTCTTCAAAACAAACAAACAAATAAACAAACAAAAACATCAATATATTTGTAGTGTCAGCGTGTTCTTTTGTTTGATTGTAACAGATATTAACAAGTTTTAATATTCACTAAGTCAGCTTTATTTTTAAAGAATTAATCCTCCCGGTTATAAATAGCTTTAATCCAAGAAGTAGATCAACACTATGTAGCCCAGGTCATGAGAACATGTCTGGATGGTTTAGATTGCCTCCTGGCAAAGCTAAACCGACAACACCTTAGATCTCTGTCGATTTCTGTTTTATTTAATTATTTTTTTTTAAAATCATGTGTCATTTTTATTGCGCGTGATAGGCTAGTGGTTCAGATTAACGCTTTAGAAACAACTGTGTGTGCGCCATAAAAATTGAGGTAATTATTAAGATAAGGATTTAGTAACATTAATTGTAATAGCGACAGTAGACGTAGGACCTATATAGCATACACATACATTTTAACGGACAGTGACTCAGAACAAGACGAATCGTTATAAAAGGCCTGAACACTGACCTGCAACGTCCCAACCTGTGGGAAATTTAGACCAATAGCTCGTTGCCACGTGACAGGTCTGTACTTTGGACAGAATCACAACCTACCACCCTCGGTCCTCGACCACTGTTAAAGATACATGTGAATGCGAAATCCAAGAGCCTAAATACCTATGGTATTGTGTGGGGAATACACTGATCAATAGCATGCCGAGGTACACGCTAATAACCCCGCCAGCTTCACTCTGGATTAATTACAAAGGAACAGAACATTTACCAGACGAATTTTGAGACCTTGACGTGTTAGATGGACAGACAAACAACACAAAACAAGTCGCGTTTTTTCCGTGTCGGGAGACGCTAAAATTAGCGTTGGAAAAAGCGTTAATAAATATTATTCAACGAATTAATATGTCATCTTTTGTTCATGCCCTGTATTTTACAACAATTCATGTGTAAAGAATATTGTTTCGTTAATTAATTTTGTAATGTTTATTGCTTAAAAAAAAAGAATTATTCCAAATTTATCTTTTCCTCATCATTTTCGTGTTTATTTCATAATAAAAAAAATAAGTTGTGAAAGATGAATGACCATTACAACAGACGGACAGACAGAAAGACTACACAACACATATATTTTCCTTTTCACTTTCTGTTGCCGCTGAAAAAAAAAAGATTCATTTTTTTGTTAATGAAATCTACGAAATTAAGAAGAAAACATTACTGAGTTTATTCATCCTGCCGGATGTTGATGTATCCACAACGAGGCTGGTTCCAATTTTAGTACCGAATCGAGGAACATTATGACACCTCAGATAGAGCTTGGAATGTGTTTAAGTTGTACTGAAGATCCACAAAACATTTATTACCATCTAACTTGGGATATCTAGCATACTGGTGGCTGAGTGGTAAAGCGCTTGACTTCCGAATCGGAGGTCTTGGGTTAGAATCTCGGTAAAGACTGTAGGTCTTAAAGGGGAACTTCACTTTTTTGTATGTAACATACTAGAAGGCGACCCAACATTGAGACTACTAAAGGACCGGAAAATATTGATAAATAAATATGAGAAAAACAATTATTTAAAAGCAAAATATCGTTTAAAAAACAAAGCTTTTCTAAAAGGAAGAACTCTGTCCTTAAAACTATATCTACCAATAATGCAGTAGTTATTTCCTAACTCGTTATCAAACAAAACAATTAATTATAATTAATTGGTCAATTAAGTATTTTTTAGCGAAAGGGGAAAAGACGATTTAAGTTTTATGTGGAATGTCTGTCTGTCCGTCCGTCCCGTTAGATATCGTAAACTAGAAATATATTGAAAATCTGACATCATGATATTTTAGGCCTTTCAAAGTTCTGATGCAACGGCTACTTTTTTTTTCTGAAACTGAAAAATTTTAATATCAACTATGCTAGCAGTTTTTTCATAAAAATACACCATTTTTAGAAACTATTCACGATTAATAGCAACAAACACAGGAGGCTATTTAGTAAGGGAGATGACTATTTTGTCTATTTACCATATTTTTTAATTATTTATGCAAACAGTTTTAGATTTTTTTGTGAAAATTTTTTTTTCCAAATGCATTGCTAAGTTATGTAAGTTCTATCGTTCTAATTACTACATTTACAACAAATTGTCATTTTTTTTCAAAGAGAAAAAGTAGATTTCATATGCATATAAGTGGAACATAAATTAAATCAACAATCATATGCTATGTTTTTTCATATTATCGCGTGAACCTACCTAACAAAACGCAGACACATATTTCTTTTTTTTTTTTTTTAATGAAATATTTTTTTTATGAGGCTTTGAATATAAGATTGACCCTAGACAATTAGCTCAAAAAGATAATCATCATATGAAATCAGTAAGTACAGGTTCACGTCCAGCTTCACATTCACTTTCACCTATCCTTTGGTCTGCTGGACCGTTGACGCAGCACACAAGATCTGTCAACCTTCTTTCTCCATTCTTCTCTGTCATTAGCCTTTGATAAAATTTCATTTTGATGCCTGGGTGGACAGCTTTGGGGGCCGATTTTAAGTTTGTGTTTTTGTAACCTTATTGTTTATTGATTCAAGTTTTGTTAGGTACAATAAATAATTGTTTTAAGTATCAACTTAATCGGAGAATGGGTCAATGAGAAATAGCGTTAACAATTATTTAGGGGACCAAACCCACCAAATTTAGACATATCTGTATGTGACGAACACACTTGCAGGGGATTATATTCTCAATACTTGACAATTCAATGAAATGAAGAAAGAAACATCTCTCTGTATTTACTTCAAACTTCTTTAATAACTTCTACAACTTTCACATCAAATTAACTTCTTAATTCAATAACAACTTGACTTGACATTTCATAAATAAAACTTAAATGATACATGAAACTTCACTTAGTATAACTTCAACTTCAAATACTAAAACTTTACTTAATGGACACGCTAATATCATAAAACTTTACTTAATGGACCCGCTAATATCATAAAACTTATTACTAATCGAAGACTGATTGAGGACCAACGCTCTACAAGAACTACTACTATGCGAGGACCCCGTCTAACTCACTTTCCCTTAATTTATACTTTCTTTGATCGTACGTTCTAGAATCCTGGAACCTTCTCCGATAATTATTTTAGTAACTTTGACCTTCTAGAAGCTGACGTATGCTATTTTTTCCCTTAACCTCTTTCTTCGATTGGATATCTAAAATTAACTTGTTTACGCTGGACACTTGCACTAGTTTGAACCCGGGCTTCTAGAAACTGGTCGAAATAGGTCACAGACTCGACTCGTGACATTACCCCCTTGCCTTTTTAGCATTTTGTATGCAATATACAATGCGTAAAATAATTTTATTACTATTCTAATATATGCACACAAAAAAACTAAAAAAATTCATCCATTAAAAATACAGAGCTCAAAATTCAAATAATTGCTCCATTACATTTACATAATTCAAAATTCAAAATATTGTACACATTTAGCATATATAGTAAGTATCACAAAAAATACAGCTTAGTTCCATACAGCACTATATGATATTTGAGTATGAACTTTTTCTAGCTTTTGTAACTCAAGAAAATATCAAAATTATACAACTTCACAATACTGAAAAATATCTGTCATCATACTAATCTGCTAATACATAATTTCTGAATATTAACTTATTTTTCAATATATGAAATCTAAACATGTACAATGCCAAATTACTCATTTCTAAAACTATTATAACAACAGTACTAATGTAAATATACTAAGTAATAAACAATTGCATGACATAATTATTAAAATAAATATTGACACAGCTGTACAGTCATGTTAGATTTACAACTTTCTTCTTTCCAGGTACTTGAAACAATTCTAGTCTGTCTGTATATTTCTTCTGTTCGGGCACTGGAAACAATTCTAGTCTATCTGTACATTTCTTCTTTCTTGGTTCTTTATAGTTCAAAATACGTTTAACAATATTGTCCTGTGTTTTCAGAGAGTTTTGTTCAACTCTGCAGTTGAAAAATGTCACTTTTGGTTTCAATACAAATTTGCTTAGTTAAGCTACAAATGTACGTTGTTTCAATTGGTACAGAATGTCTCTCAGTTCATGAATATGTTTCATTCTAGCTTTAAGCAACATACAACTATTGTCCTTATAATATTCTTTGCTTTTCATATGTTCAAATAAGAACTGTCCAAAATTGACACTAAATCTTTCTTTTAGTGACAGTTTACGTTGTAAAACGATTGAAGTAGAAAACATTGAGTTCGAATGTTCATGTATACATGGCACTAATAAATCAGTTAAGTCTTTCTGCAGTAAATCTCTATTGTGCAAAGTTAGAGAATAAACATTTGAGTTGGCAAGTTTGTCAGTTTTTAAGTTAATCTCATTGTCTATTAATGTTGAAATGTCAGGAACATCATGAAATATCTCAGAATATCCTTCACTTATATTCAATATGTCTTTCATATTTTTCAACTTTAAATGATCTATGTCAATGTCTTTGATAGATTCAGTTTGTTTTGATGTCGTTGGTAATAGTTCATTTCTATTGTCTTCATTTTCTTCTTGAATTGTTGCTAAGCATGTAACATTGTCTTCTAGTACTTTTGATAAGTTTTCTGTATCTGTATCCTCGTTGTATCTTTCAAGCATATGAACATGAAACACTTTGATATATTTGTTAATGTTGATTTCATAAGTTACGTTTGAAATCTTTCTGGTGATAGTAAATGGACCTTGCCATGTATAAATCAGCTTGTTGCTCATGTCAGGTAACCATAACTTCACTTTGTCTCCTTGTTTAAAATTTCTAAGCTTTCTGTATTCATTTAATATTCTTTCACTTTGAATATTGACTTCAGCTTCTTGAGTTTTTTCACATGGCTTTATGACTTTAATATTTGTATCAAAAACTTGTTGAAATGTTTTCTTTTCTGATTCATCTTGTTTTGATTTAGACAGTGATTCATTTGAAACATATTTTTTCATCTGTATTTGGTTGACTTTCTATGTAAGTACTTATATTACTTTGTTGCTGAGTCATATCACGTTTGTTGCATGAATTGTCCATCAATGTCGGACGACCTTCTGTCTTAAAGTTAAATGTAGAATTGTTTAATTCATCAACATTTGATTCATTTTTTTCTGGTATAATATTTTCAACAGATTGGTAACTTTGTTCAACATTCGTGCGTTGCTCTTGAACTGTGGACTTAGGATTGTTCATTTGACAAACTTGACATTGATTAACATGTTTCTTAACATCTTTTGTAATGCTCGGCCAATAAAATTTGTCAAGAATTCTTTTCTTTGTCCTCGCTACACTTGCTAGTTTAGTATGTAGAAAATTGTGATTCTTTTCAATGATGTCTTGAGTATATTTCAGTGGTAAAATGATTTGTTCAACAAACTCATAGGTATCATAATTAACACTTTTCTTCACAAGGATTCCTTCTTTGAAATAAGGTACATGAAGTCCTGGCTGCTTTACAATTGTTTGCGCCTTCTTGTACATTCTTGTCAAAGTTGTATCTTTCTTCTGGTCAGCTTTAAATTCTTCATTATTAACTAGTTGAAGTTCAGTAGTATTCTTGTTGTACTCATAAACAATGTCACAAGGTCCTTCAGTAATGTTTGTCTCTTTCTCTTCAGTTTCATTTCTTTCTGTTTCTTGTATTTCTTTAAGTTTTCTGTCTTCTTCTTCTTGTATTTCTCTAAGTTTTCTTTCTTCTTCTTCTTGTATTTCTTTAAGTTTTCTGTCTTCTTCTTAGTGTATTTCTTTAAGTTTCCTTTCTTCTTCTTCTTGTATTTCTTTAAGTTTTCTGTCTTCTTCTTCTTGTATTTCTTTAAGTTTCCTTTCTTCTTCTTCTTGTATTTCTTTAAGTTTTCTGTCTTCTTCTTCTTGTATTTCTTTAAGTTTTCTGTCTTCTTCTTAGTGTATTTCTTTAAGTTTCCTTTCTTCTTCTTCTTGTATTTCTTTAAGTTTTCTGTCTTCTTCTTCTTGTATTTCTTTAAGTTTTCTGTCTTCTTCTTCTTGTATTTCTTTAAGTTTTCTGTCTTCTTCTTAGTGTATTTCTTTAAGTTTTCTGTCTTCTTCTTCTTGTATTTCTTTAAGTTTTCTGTCTTCTTCTTAGTGTATTTCTTTAAGTTTTCTGTCTTCTTCTTCTTGTATTTCTTTAAGTTTTCTGTCTTCTTCTTAGTGTATTTCTTTAAGTTTTCTGTCTTCTTCTTCTTGTATTTCTTTAAGTTTTCTGTCTTCTTCTTCTTGTATTTCTTTAAGTTTCCTTTCTTCTTCTTCTTGTATTTCTTTAAGTTTCCTTTCTTCTTCTTCTTGTATTTCTTTAAGTTTTCTGTCTTCTTCTTAGTGTATTTCTTTAAGTTTTCTGTCTTCTTCTTCTTGTATTTCTTTAAGTTTTCTGTCTTCTTCTTCTTGTATTTCTTTAAGTTTTCTGTCTTCTTCTTCTTGTATTTCTTTAAGTTTCCTTTCTTCTGCTTCTTTTTCTTCCTGTCTTCTTTTGTCTTCTCTAATCCTTTTTCTTTCTTCTGCCTCTTTGTCTTCTCTAGGTCTTCTTTCTTCTGCCTCTTTGTCTTCTTTACGTCTTCTTTCTTCTGCCTCTTTGTCTTTTTTACGTTTTCGTATATCGTAATTTATTTGTCGAGTGCACCATTCCTCCATTCTTTCTTGTGGCATGTTACCGTAAGCGGCTATTTTGATGTATTCTTTCCACAAGTACGAGACCAATGCCATTGTAATAACTTAATAACTGTACTATTTATAAGTACTGCCTACACTAGCGATGACCGACACCTGTCCACAGGTGAGAGGTTAACTATGGCTGACCTAGTTAAATATCGATCGGTGTCTCCTCGTGAGGAATGCAAGTGGTCAGTATTTGTAAACAAACTAGTGTACAACTAGCTTTAGTAACGTTGCCTTCGCAGCTTAGTAAATGTAGCTTTCACAGTTTAGTATATGTAGCTTTCACAGCTTAGTAAATATAGCTTTCACAGCTTAGTAAATGTAGCTTTCACAGCTTAGTAAATGTAGCTTTCACAGCTTGGTAAATGTAGCTTTCACAGCTTAGTAGATATAAAATTTAAGGTACTGACCTTAAAACAGATGATCTTTCCCGTTTCGTTTCAAAGATTGCACGTCTTGTTGAAGTATTCTGAAAGAGGCTTTTCTTATAAGGCTTTATTTGAGGCCTTGTCGTTACGAGAGGCTATGATTTATTCGTTAGAGGCTTTTCCTTTTAAATTCGTAGAACTTGTTAGAATGTGTCGACTTTATTATTTGAAAATGCAGTATGTGATGCTGTCTTCGTCGGTACCTTTTTACGTCAGGAGGTGCCAATATATGTGACGCCTTTACTCTTCGATGCTCTTTGTCGGAGGTGCCATAAATGTGACGATGGGCCGAAGGATTGTATTAATAAGTTGACGAATTCATAAGAAATGAAGAAAGAAACATCTCTCTGTATTTTCTTCAAACTTCTTTATTAACTTCTTTAACTTTCACATCAAATTAACTTCTTAATTCAATAACAACTTGACTTGACACTTCATAAATAAAACTTAAATGATACATGAAACTTCACTTAGTATAACTTCAACTTCAAATACTAAAACTTTACTTAATGGACCCGCTAATATCATAAAACTTATTACTAATCGAAGACTGTGTGAGGACCAACGCTGTACAAGAACTACTACTATGCGAGGACCCCGTCTAACTCACTTTCCCTTAATTTATACTTTCTTTGATCGTACGTTCCAAAATCCTGGAACCTTCTCCAATAATTATTTTAGTAACTTTGACCTTCTAAAAGCTGACGTATGCTATTTTTTTTTCCCTTAACCTCTTTCTTCGATTGGATATCTAAAATTAACTTGTTTACGCTGGACACTTGCACTGGTTTGAACCCGAGCTTCTAGAAACTGGTCGAAATAGGTCACAGACTCGACTCGTGACACTGTGAATACTGAAGTATTAATTTCCCTTCTTGCTATTAAAGAAAATGATGAATTATCATTAATTCATTGTCTAATTGTTGTTGTTCTTTATTGATTCATGTCTTGTCCTTGTCAATGAATAATTGTGCGAGGCTTCAGCTTGATACGATAATGGGTGTGGGAGAAATAACGTGTTCACACTTTTACCAGACAGACAGAGTTGATTTAAGCTTTGTAAAAACAAACCAGCCTACTTCTTGAGCAGCATACCTTGATTGACATTCTCCTTTCTACTACCCCCCTCCCTACCTACTCCATGCTTTTATTTTTTACAAAGCATCTATCAACTCTGTATGTTTGGTACACATCTTGTACACGTTATTATTCCCATTTTCCATTCTCTGATCAAGTTGAAACGTTCCAAAATTATTCATTATCTATGACAACACACATATAAGTAAAAAAAAACAACAATTAGTTAATTCATTATTTTAATCATTAATTAGATTTGTGTTATAATGGGAAAAGGAAATAAATACTGCAGTTTTTAGAGATATGTATGATTTCTTTTTTTTAAAGTATTTTTATATTTTGCTTATTTTTGGTTTATTGGAATTACCTTAAGTAGAGGAACCAGTGGCGTAGCTAGGAATTTGCCATCATTTGGGTGATCAGGGGGGCTCGAACACTGCATTTTGCGTAATATTTAATATTTAATGTAAAAAAACACTAATTTGGCTGCCCCCTCAAGTGGGGACCAGGGATATTTTCGAATTCTTTCCTTTCTTCCCCCACCATAGCTACGCCTCTAGGAGGAACCATGATGGGTCTTTATATGCCCTCTTATTCAAACCACATTTTTAAAGATGGCTTTCGTATAGAGTGTCCCCCATTCTAAGAAACGCTCAGTGCGTCTAGTTCAATCTTTTGGGGGCAGGGGTGGGTATAATGGGTTGGGTTTTCGATTATTCGCTTGGCAAGCACACCTAATAAAAAAAAACTACTGGTCTGCATCGGGATTCGAACTCAGAATCTCTGGTTGGGTAAATGGAAAGTTTATATCAATCGGTCACACATCCATTGACTTGTGGATCTTCAGAATTTATCCAAGTTTAGTATACAGAAATAATTTTTAAGGAGAATTTTTTTTTTTGGATACCTCAGTTTTTAGTTATGAAATTTACCAACAATTAACATCATTGAGATCCTGCATCTTTATATTGTTGTTGTTTCTTTTACTTTCTGGTATGAGTATAATGCTTTATGGCATTTTTATGTATACAGTTTGGTGGTTAAAAGCAAATGGTGAGTTTGTATGGCTAATTGAATATTTAGCTTTATTATGGTTTAGTTTAAATGAATAATTTAAATCACTTTTTTTTCCAGTTAATGTTACAAAACATATGCACGTCTTGAGCGTTAAATTTATCTGATATATTGGCGCCGTGTTCGTGTGTTTCATGAATTCATAATGTCATAACTCAAAACACGTATCTCGTTTTTTGTGTTTTTTTTCATCTCGTTCTTGGAAAACTTTGCATAACACACATCAACCCACTTTCTCTTCTTTGTTACATACATACTAACACAAACACACACATACACAGTAAGCCTAATACACTTTGTCAAGTTTTCGTCAGAATGTCACCCCTTGTGAGATTGATGCCCTCGTGTAAGCCCCGAGGCCTGGATTACAACCAAGTGACACAAGCCATCCAGCTGCTTTATGCCCTGGTATTGATATCCATCAAGGATGTGGCTATTTTTACACACCTTAACCCAATTCATGCACAGACCCCAGGGCTTCTCAAAATGTGCATGAGCGTCAAACGTCGTGTACTGCCAAAACGTGCAACATCATGAATCAGCAGCAATCATAATTGTAATAAATTCATTAGCAGCAAAATCAGTTTTGCAAGAAAGTAGCACTCGCCGCAACGACCAAGAAGCATCTTCTGTTGTTATTTCCAATGCATATTCCGAGGATGCGGATAGACTTTTCAACTCATTTGCAATGCAAAATTGATGCGATGTATAAAAGTTAATAACTGTCGTTTGTGTGTCAATGTCTTATTGTCATGAAGGAAGTTGACGAGGGTACACAGCATATAATGATGATCTAGCAAACGCAAGTGTGAACAGAATAGAACCACTGCTTATTGTGGGGCACTTGTTCGGGAAGGGCAATGACCACATGCTAAGGGCGATATTGTTCTAGGAACTGAAAGTAGGACGTAAGAGAGACGCCCTCTACAGTCCACTGGCACATCCAAAACTTTGGATCGGGGGGGGGGGGCGATTTGTTTCCAAACCGTAACCCTAACGCCAAGTAAACCCTAACCCTATGTATAAACGTGCGTACAGCACATACACACACACACACATATATATATATTTATAGGCCTTTATATATATATATATATATATATATATATATATATATATATATATATATATATATAGCTTTTCTCTACCTTTGGCGAAAAACAAAACAACTGGGGCAGCGCTATAAGGTTCTCTTGTGGGGTTCGTGTACCAACCAACATGTTTGGATAATAAGCGAATCTATTCGTTTGGCAACTAGCCTGTGTCCTTTATTATGGCAGAATGGCAAAATCAGGGATGAGACAGCCAAGACTTTGATGTGAATCTCCGAAAAAAAAATTACCCCTTTCAGACCTTGCGATCTAAAGGGCAGTTAATGTAAAAGTCATCCACTCAAGGAGATTTAAAATATCAGTAATCACCAAGATTCGAACCCGAGTCGTCTCGGTTCGAAAGCCAAGCAGTTTAACATTCAGCCCCCCCCCCCGAATCTCAAATGCAGAAAATTAAAATTTTTTGACTAATTTAAAGATAACACAAGTATATATATAAAATACTTATAAAAAACACAACAAAGTTTATATTAAGCGTAATTGTATGTATCAATTAGTTTTATAATAGATCTAGACATCATTTAAAGCATTAAATTTTTTTTTAAAGAGAGAACGGCCTGATTCGAACTCATGGCTCAAGCTGTCAGGTTTTTCAAGCTAACACGTTAACCACTCAGCTAGTAGAGAGCATATGAACATGGAAGATTGTATAATTATATATTGTTTCTATTGTTAGGTGCTTCCTCGATTGTGTTGTATGCAGATCAATTAAACGGAAGTAACACTCAAAGAACGAAAGTCCAATAACACAGGGAAAGTCCAATAATAGAAGATAGTCGAAACTGATAGTGAATGTATAACTAGACCTTTAATAGTAACGAAGTTAACCGTCGAATGTCGTCAAGCTAAATGTCTAAGTCAATAAAGATGCCTCTCTCTAGAAAAGCCTTCAAAAGTTTTCTGTTTAGATTGCTCTATCCTTCCTCAAAACTTGGTCTAGTTTTTCTTAGTCGCGTCATTGTCTCTAAGTCAAAACTTTCCGTACTTACGAAACAAATAAATAATTCCTAGTCGTGCCATAACACTATAGTCTCGTCCTATTTTTCATGTCAAATTGACTAAAACTCAGACGACGAGCAATAAAGGGGACTAATTCAGCTTATACCATTTCTTCAGTCAAGTACAATTTCTTTCCCTTGTTCGAGATACCAAAAAAATATATAATTACCAATAGCTAATAAACTAATTTTTTATATTTTTTTTATTGTTTCTTGTGTTTTCAGATAAAAGAAATAAAAAGAATAAAGATTGATAATAATAATAATGAAAATAAAAATAAAAATAATAAATATCTATTACAGTGTAAAATATCTAGGTGAAATATTTTACTTATATTTTTATTTTTATTAAGATAGCTATTTTTTGCCCTCGAGGCTGCAGACGCCTCGGCAAACGTTATGAGTTTATTTCTCAAAAGCTAAATCGAGACCAATCGTAATAGTAGGTCCGAACATTGACCTGTGACGTAGCAACAAGCCATTGGTCTCCATTGACCACATGATGTCACGTCACAGGTAAGTGTTCAGGCCAACTATGACGATTGGTCGTGGCTAAATTCACATACCACCTAATTAAACGGAAAGAATTGTCTGAAATGTGCAATATATGAGTGTCAAATAACCGAGGTTTTACTGTAGATTTTAAAGAATATATATAACTCATTTCCTGACCAAGAATTAATTACCTCGGTTACGTCAAGTAAAAAAAGTTCAACCATTTGTTTAAAAACATTCTGAATGACAGAAGAACCATGACGATAGTATCAAGTTCACCACGCAGGGGTTGTCGTCCTTTGTTTGAATCGTTCTCATTAGTTCTTATAGTCTTATTTTCTTGTTATATAATGTCACTATTTCTCATACCAGCCATGTGTGAACTCAAACTCTCAATCATTAGTTCCAAAATTGTTCGTGCATCTGAGTCCATGAGGACCACTTCTTTTCCCTCGGAGGGGATGAGGTATTAACTCTGCATTTCTGTGCCTCAGCATGTGGTTGATGAGGCCTATCTGGACCAGGAATGTTCGGCTGCCTACTGGGCATGCCATTCTAGCTGGCGCCTGCATGCCTGCAACTAATTAAAGAGTACGCGTTTTCTTGAGGTCCAAAGCTTGTCTTATGTACACTATTATGAGTTGTCCTGTTCAATGAAGGAATTTGAGATGGAGTTACTGCCCCTTTAAAATGATAAGCGTTTTTCCAAATGTCGAAGTCAAAATTTTTAGGTAATTATAGGTTTCTACTCCACGCTATTAGCAAAGTTGTCAAGTTTTGTACAACTATTTTTTTTTTCAGAGCATAACGGAATAGCTCACAAAAGTCAATAAGAGCTAAAAATAAACATAAGCTTCAAATTATTGAGAATCCAGATATTTCTTGAAGATTTATTCTGAGATAGCAGGGCATAAAAAGATGTAAAAGTGACCATTCAGGCTCCGTGGTTTCTTTTACTTTTATCTCAACATGATCACTGTGAATGTATCATGTAAGTTGATTTAATACTTTGTCTCTACATTTGAAGTATTATATGTGATCATTTATTATTTTAATGGAATTATGTTGATAGGCAATCTTTCCTCTCCAACGTCCCTTTGGATATCATGACACTAGATTCACTTCTAGAATGACGAGTTTGAAATGACCACACTATTCCAGCGTCACACATTGGTATACATACTGGCTTATTTTTAAATTCATTTATCAGTAATTTCTAATCAGGTAGATCGTTTTCACGAAAAGCTTTCGTCAACATTTATAAGTCAATGTAAAAGTTTGATCCGTAATGATTGCAGTTTTGATGCGGAGACCATGGCAGTCTGTGAAGCCTTAAAGGTCATTGACTCTCAACTCGACAAGGGACATTTGAGGCCAACGCAGATTGTTGTGGTAACTGACTCAAAATCTGTACTACAGGCTTCGCAAAGCCATGGACCATGGCCCCCACAATATCGGCACTGTCATCATGGCCTCACACAACATAAAGCAGCGCTTTGGCAACACTATTGCAGACTCCTTGGCCCACCAGGCAGGGTGAACTCCACCAACTGAACAGGCTGTAAGTTCTCATCATGCCCTGGCTATAATTTTAAAAAAACAGAAATGGAAAAGTGGTTTGAGTGCTGGGACAAGTGCCAATAAGCTCGCGGAGTCTTGTAGCGCATGAGGCGCCCTGACCGCACTTCCCGTGGTGGAGGCTGTCCAGGCCTGAGGAAGCTATTATAGCACAGTGCAGGACAGGCCACTGTTCTGTTGGCTCATATTTCTCACGGCTATGGCCAAATTTCGATTCACGGTGCCCCCGCTGCGGGGAAGAAGAGGAATCCGTGCGTCATATTCTGTTTGACTGCCCTAGACTTGCTGACCTCCGCCTCGACAGGTCTGGGAAACCAAAAATTCTCGACCTGTATGGTGACGTGTATGCACTACGCAAGACAGCAGGGTTTCTGACCAGGACTTTTGCAAGAGAGGATATATATATACTAGACATATTTTACCCGCGACCCACGGGTCTTTATTTGCGCATTACTGTCGATATAGTCACGAAGAGTGTTTTTAAAACATTTAAACGAAATAATAATGTAATAAATAAAGCGAGTGTGTAAATGTAAAAATAGTATGAATGAAGCCATCAATCAAAATAGCTAATCTACTTAAATCCATTTTTTCAAATTAAAACATTTTCTTGTAGGCCTACATATATTTGATTAAAATTTGGAATGAATAGACTTAATTTTGTATGTTTATGTGTTAAAGTATAAAGTGATTGATTGATTGATAAAGACATAAACAACAGGATAGCCAAGGCAATGGCCACCATGTCACGGCTGCAGAAAAGAGTCTGGGACAACATATTGCTGACTAACAGTACTAAAGCCCTAGTCTACCAGACCTGTGTGTTGAGCACCTTGCTGTACGGAAGTGAAACATGGTCAACCTACTCATGGCAGGAAAAAAAGCTGAATGTTTTCCACCTCCGATGCCTAAGGCGGATCTTTAAAATAAGGTGGCAAGATAAGATAACCAATGAGGAAGTGCTACAAAGAGCAGGGTGCCAGGACATCCGCTCTGTTATCAGCAGCAGACGCCTTGGCTGGCTTGGCCACGTTCGTAGAATGCCAGAAGGTCGACTTCCACAGGACATCCTGTATGGCGATCAAATAGAAGGCAGGAGAGCCGCTGGTCGCCCACTTTTACGTTATACGGATGTATGCAAACGCGACATGAAGCTCTTCAAAATCGACACTGGCAACTGGGAAGAGGTGGCACTGGACAGATCCTCATGGAGAGAGAGCATAAAGGAAGGGTCAAAGATTGCAGATGCCATACACAACAGAAGCAGAAAGAAGGGTGAAAATGCAACGGCGCCTGGTGATTATATATGCCCAACCTGCGATCGCAGCTGTGTATCAAGGATTGGCCTCTTTAGTCACACAAGAAGTTGCAAAGGGAAAAGATCGTCTCTCGAGACACAGAGTAAAGTATAAAGTAGATCTTGAGGTAGACATAAATCTAGATCTAGACTAATCTAGAGTTAAAAATTGTCTTTTATAGAGTTCATTCTGTGCTGCGAGAAATCTTTGCTATGCGCATGCGTGACCTTTTTTCATGAATGTTAATTTGATTAAAATATGAAATGAATGGACTATAATTAGTATGTTCATGTGTTAAAGCATAAAACTATCTTTGCAAAAAAAAGTTTTATCATCTTAGAGTTCAATAAGAGGTTTAGACCTAGGAATAGACTCAGTAGAGAGATGTGTTAATGTGTAACCATTTGGTAATGTCTAATAAAAGAATGTGCAACGGGATACCTAAATTCGCAGATATAAATAACGAATTAATGTAAACATGCTTTTGAAACATAATTTTTAAGGTTAATTTTATTAAATAATGAAATCAATAAGCTATATTTTGTATTTTCATGTGTCAAAAAAAAAAATCTATAAGTGCATTGTTTAGTTCTTAAAATTAAATCTAGATCTAAATCCTTTCGATCTTTTCTCATGTCAACATTGTAAACATGGCCTAGATCCATAAAATACTATAGCTGTATTAGATTTGGTTTTTTTTTTTTTGAGGGTCTTAAGTTTTTTTTAGGGCCACAATACATAGGGCCTACACTACAATCTAAGTTGGTACCCAAGGAACATTTCTGCCAAGTTTTATCAAGATTGGTCAAGCGGTTTTTATTTCTATACGGGAACATACATACATACTTATATATATATATATATATATATATATATATATATATATGTATACATTAGTAATGGTTCCCGCCCCCCCCCCGGCCACCTTTTTTTTAATCATGATCAAAATACTATTTTAAGCTTTATGTAATAAGTACACGCGACAGAAGTGTGTGAATTGTAATGAATGAAAATGTGTTCTAATTAAGTATTTTAAGTGGGCTATGCTTGGAGACTGGGAACAAACAAAAATGCAACAAGCTGCACCGCAACTGTCCCTTCTCCTTCTTTATCGTCTGCTAGATGAATGTGACAGTTCATCCTTCATATGTCAGACTGACATTAGCAGGCGATAGACTGTCGAGATAAAATGAAAATTGTGAAGAAGAAGCCTCCGGCGTTTGTAGTATGAGACTTGTATGATGACTTCTATTATATTTAGAGAGAGAGGGAGAGAAATGTGAATAGCTTTGTTCACTAGGAGTTATCGTACATGCTTTCATTGCTGTGTTTTGTCTTTAGTTTTCTACAAAGGAAACAGTGAACGCTTTTCTGTTTTAAAGGCAAAGTTTCGACATTTTTATAACCTGTGGTAGGCGATGGGTAGGTTTGTGAATATATTTATATATTTGTATATAGATAGAAGGGTGGACAGACAGACACATAGAGAAACACACAGACAAACAGACAAATAAATAGAAATGCAGATAGATAGATAGATAGATAGATAGATAGACCGACAGATAGATAGATAGATAGATAGATAGATAGATAGATAGATAGATAGATAGTAGCTATTTAGAACTTAGTAATTCTACAACTATCCCAACAGTTTTAATAATGTTTTCAGTATGTTGTTAGAATGCAAAGACATAAAATATTCAAATTACATTGATACCTTTTTTTTCCCAGAGATTTAGGATTTAAAAAAAAACAAAAAAAAAAACAACTATCCAATTCATACACAAAAGTTAGCTAGACGTGTGATGACTCTGGATAGTTATTTCTTTGGTCGAGCTCTATCCGCCACAATCCCCGTCGTCATGTGGGAGGTTTGAACTGTGATGTAAGAAACATTCGAAACCTGGCAAAAAAAATAATAATATTTATATTGAATCCAACTTTCAGTTTTGTGAGAAGGTGCTCAGCTATTGCTAACAATTTTTCAGCTTTTAAGAACTTGAAACTTTTTTTTTTCAGATTCAAACGACGATTTAATCAATTTGGCCGAGGAAATGTATTCCAGTTATTCAACTAATGGTTTGAGATCGCATCATTATGTACAACATTACATCTCACTTTTTAATCCACCCAGACAGCTACAATAGCAGTCATTCTTTAGCCGCCAGGCGATAACTTCAGACTTGAGTACTGACGTGCGCCATTTTGTGCGCGTGTACTCGATGACGTCAATACCACGTCAAACCTTTTGTCTCCAGACTTCATAATTCAAATCCAAATACTTTGCTCAATTGTGTGTCTCCTTCAAGTGACGCCAAGATATTGCGATGGAAGAAAACTGGCCTACGGAATGCCGATGCCGCTACACACCGGCGGCGACACGGCATTACAAAAGAGACTTGGCGATAGCAGCCATGAACCCAAGGACTAGCTTCAACCACACATTCCGACTAGGGGGGAGGATGGTGACGCCGCTGGGAGCCAGAGCCTGGATTATTACTCTACTAACTTGGATATTAGCCGGTGACGCCCTGGGAAAGTCCATAGGAACAGAAAGATACCCAGGTGAGAAACGTTTTAACTGTTACATTGTCAGCTACTGATTGACCATACAAATCCACGAATGTGTTGAGTCTGTCAACAAAATGTTAATGGATTTTTTTTTAAAGTATAGAAATAGTTGGCCACGTTCTTTGTATAATAGAACAACGTCGACATTGGGTGCTTTCAGGGAACTGCCAATCATGTATGAGTGCTGTTGACGGTCGTTGACTTGTAGCACCAAACTGCTGGTAATTAACTAAACCGCTGTAGGCGTATTATATCTTAACTTATAAAACTTGAAATCACTTGAATAACTTCTTTGTGAACAGAACTAAATTTAACGTTTATTAAAATATAGACAAATGTTAATTTGAGATGAAATGAAACAATGTAGTAGACTTTAGTAACAATATAAAAATATTATTTTTTAACAAATTCTAACTCAAAAAACAAAAGCACGTCTTTTTACTCTATCAATCTGGAGTCGTTTATGTATCTAGGACAGCTGACGACAATGTCACTTATGTTGCATCATTTGCAATCAATCGCTAGCCACTTCCCTCCGTCACCATAGAAACACACACACTCCATAATAATGATTTGAATGAAAAGCCTTGCATAGAAGAACTTAACAAAGCCATAAACATACATCCAATAATTAATATCCTTGCAGCAGCGGCAGTGGTCCGGAAAATTCTTGGAATACAAAGTGCTTCTTTATTTATTCTTCGTCAAGATATTGTGATTGATATACTGACTTATGATCTCATTATACAAGCTGCTAAATTGTTAGTTGCTCTATTATATCGTCATGTGGGCTGGAAACTTTAAGATCTATAAGGAAGTGTGGATGTTACGAGCTTATAGCCCTGAAGTACAGTTTGACTCCATGAATGGAATGCCCGTTAAGTGACAGAACCCAAAAAGACTGTTTGAATTATTAGATCTTGCATCACGTAACAGACTCAATAGATGGACGTTAGACATGCAGTTAAAAAGCGATAGCAATAACATTCACAAGACAATCTTTTCACGTTACCCTTTTCAACTGGTCCAGACAAGTGTATTGAAAAAACTTAAAGCATGAAATAACGCTAAACATAAACAATTAGTAACACTATTTGTAATCACACAGATTTATTATTGTTAGTCTAAATGTATTACAAATTTAAATTTAATTACATGACTGATCCGAACTAATTGATACCACTACACTCAATATACGCTTTGTTATTTTTTCAAAGTATTTTTATATTTTCTTGTTTATTTATTAATATTAATATATTGTTTATTCTTTATATTTATTTATGTAAGCAATTAGGAGCAAACAAATGATGTCAATATTACAAAGTAAGAATCACTCATTCAGAGCTCCGCGTAGTGTTTGTAAGGAGCAGCCTTATGGTGCATCACTGAGCTATGTAATATTTATCAATGACTCAAAGACTAATTGAGCTATGTAATATTTATCAATGACTCAAAGACTGATTGAGCTATGTAATATTTATCAATGACTCAAAGACTAATTGAGCTATGTAATATTTATCAATGACTCAAAGACTGATTGAGCTATGTAATATTTATCAATGACTCAAAGACTAATTGAGCTATGTAATATTTACCAATGACTCAAAGACTGATTGAGCTATGTAATATTTACCAATGACTCAAAGACTGATTGAGCTATGTAATATTTACCAATGACTCAAAGACTGATTGAGCTATGTAATATTTACCAATGACTCAAAGACTGATTGAGCTATGTAATATTTACCAATGACTCAAAGACTGATTGAGCTATGTAATATTTACCAATGACTCAAAGACTGATTGAGCTATGTAATATTTACCAATGACTCAAAGACTGATTGAGCTATGTAATATTTACCAATGACTCAAAGACTGATTGAGCTATGTAATATTTACCAATGACTCAAAGACTGATTGAGCTATGTAATATTTACCAATGACTCAAAGACTGGCTACAAAGCGCCCCCTGTTCCTTTCACAGCGTCACGCTATTTTTAATTGTATACCTTCAATGAATTCAAGCCCAACTTCCTGTGTTTGTAAAGGTTCACATTTGGTCAATTACGACCTAATTATACAACAATCTCCCTCTCTGACTGAATCATCTGTCAATGTAAGCTGGAATTCAGATTGCAAAGGTTCTTAAAACTGCATACATTGCTACATTAATTATGTTTATTTTTTAAAAACTATTTTACTATTAATTGTTTATCACACACCTTCGCTATACATCTCCATTCGTTAGTCGAACTACTACTGGATTAAAGAGAAGTTAATTTTAATTCGTTACATATTTATTTCTTTTTTAGACTTTCTGTGATTTTCACGTGCTTCTTTCAAAACCTCTAGTAGCCGTTTCATTCTTCTTCTGTTTCTTTCTCTGAGAACTATTTCTTACTTCCCCTCTTTCTTTCTGAGAACTATTTCTTACTTCCCCTCTTTCTTTCTGAGAAATATTTCTTTCTTTCTTTCTGAGAACTATTTCTTACTTCCCCTCTTTCTTTCTGAGAAATATTTCTTTCTTTCTTTCTTTCTGAGAACCTGTTTTTTCTTTTTCTCTTTCATTCTGAGCAACTCGTTTTGATAATCTTGACGCTGGTGGCTAATTGTTCTATCGATACCGCCCTTTCGGGAAACAAATGATCTATATCATTATCACTTGATGTGACGGGCGTTGGTACATAGAGCGTTAGGATCGATCTTTTTTTTTTTTCAAGGAGTGTTCTAATGTTCAACTGCATCGATATGCCTTGTTTTACTGCAACAGACGTTTTGTTTGTTAAATCTATACATATCTTTTTCTCTAATTTCTCTATCTATCTATCTATCTATCTATCTATCTGTCTGTCTGTCTGTCTGTCTGTCCTGTCTGTCTATCTATCTATCTATCTATCTATCTATCTATCTATCTATCTATCTATCTATCTATCTATCTATCTATCTATCTATCTATCTATCTATCTATCTATCTATCTATCTATCTATCTATCTATCTACTCATCTTTTTTGTTTATTACTATATATCTGTATAATTATAAATAAAAGAACAAAGAAATCTTGTAGACAATTTGTTCCTGAACTCAAAGCTCTAGAGTTGTTACAATCATAACCGTGTTGAGGTACTATTATGTATGTCAGTGATTTGTTTTTTATATAAAATCCTTAAAAAACAACAAAGATCAGCATTACAGCTATAGCTGTCAAGAATGTAGAAGCTGTTTCCCTTTATCGATATCAAATAAAGTAATTAATTATAAATATATTTGACCATATCTATCTACGCTGAATGATTAATTTTCCTCGTTGGTATCAAACAAATGATTAATTACCAGTAATTAGTGGGAGAAATAAGGTGTTCAAATTATTTTCCAGACAGACAGACAGACAGTAAGATAGTATGAGCTTTGTATTTAGTGCATCAACTTGAATGCTCTCCGCTACTGATAAATTCTGGGGTTTGCTTCCTCTCAAAGTGTCGTCGAACAGGTTTCCAACATTAGAATCTTATGAATGTTTAAACAACGCATACACCACACAGGTGACACAATAGTCATACAAACACACAAACAACTTTGAGTCCATCACTACCACCCACCAGGCTAAACCGATTTTTTTAATGACCTTCAAACTGGACAGAGTTTACTGGAGACTCTTGGAGAAAAAAAAAAGACTCGTTTGACAGCTTCGACTTCAAAACAACCACCAAAAAATAAGAAATAGCAAGGAAAGATTTTTAAAAAAAAGTTTTAGAACCTTAAAAAAGTAGCTTTGACTTAGGAACAGACATCTTGAATTAACGTCACATACAATGAGAACTGATCTACTGCTCGTCTTTGTCAGTCCTCCCCCAATCATCACCCCCTCTCTCGCTCTCTCTGTCTCTCTCTCTCTGTCTCTCTCTCTGCCCTTCTTCCTTGCAACACCTCACTTTCCCTCCTCACGACAAGACTTACTTTATAATAGTCTCAGATGTCACCGAACACGGGCAGGAACTTATTTTTTTTTTTTTTGTAAAATGAAAAATCCGAAGATAGAAGTAAAAACTAAAACAAAAACAAGTAAAACACACACACACACACCACCACCACCACCACCAAATAACAAGAGACTAGCAACAAAACAGAATGGTGAGCTACCTCTATGATAAGGCCCACGAAATTGATTCTCAAATTTGTACCTGCTAGATCCTTATGGAGTGGCGTAATAGTAATAGTAAAGAAATTCAAAAACGAACCATGAATTTCATACCAATGTTTCATGAAAATGTTTTACTTGTTTTAGTCTTTTTAGTCCTGACTTTTTTTATCCTTCTGTTTAAGAGAGCAAGATAATGTGATTGGTTGATCCTGCTTCACCTTCCCCTCGTCAAGCCAAGTTTTCATGAATATATAGTTGTTAGTTCGTGTGCATGGTTTGCATTACATCTAAATCAGTATCACTTCATGGGATCTCAAAATATTTCTTTTTATTAAATTCTTATTGAGCACAACATTTGGACATTGACACAATATTTGGATTTGGCACAAAATTTGGGCATTAGCACAATACTTGGATTAGGCACAACATTTGAACATAGGCACAATACTTGGATTTGGCACAACATTTCAACATAGGCACAATACTTGGATTTGGCACAACATTTGGACATAGGCACAATACTTGGATTTGGCACAACATTTGGACATAGGCACAATACTTGGATTTGGCTTAGTATTTAAATTTGCACAATATTTAAATTTTTCTGAAATACAGATAAAATTATATTAAAAACAACTTTTCCTAAACTTAAAGTATTAAGAATGACGCCATACTTGTCCATTTTACCCCCTTCAATGTTTCTGATAGTGTCCAAAACTGTATCTCTTGTAATATTTACGGCAGAATTTACTCACGGAATCACAGCTGACGTTATTAAAGGAGTCACAGAAAACATTACTTAGGGAATCACAGCAGACATTACTCAGGGAATCACGGCAGACATTTTATATAGTTCGTCCATCGTGGTTCGATGATGACCACTTTGTCATCCAGGCTGAGGGCTTTGCACTGGGGTTTTATGCCTCCTCATGTGGCTGGTGAGACCTATGTGAGCCCGGAATGTTCGGCCGCACACTTGGCAGGTTATTCCAGCTGGAGCTAGTGTCGTTTGTCTTGCTTTTCTTTTCTGGCGTTTTTCTTCTGCCAGCGTTGTTCTTTTTTCCTCAGCAACCTGTGCGCCAGTTTTCACAGCGCGACGCCATGATGCTCTGTCATGTGCCTCTGTCTCCCAAGTGCCTGGGTCTATGCTGAACGCCTTCAGAGAAGCTTTGAGGGTGTCCCTGAAGCGCTTTCTTTGACCGCCTTGCGAGCGCTTTCCTTCGCTTAGTTGGCCATACAAGAGTCGTTTAGGGATGCGGTGGTCTTCCATTCTGTAGACGTGACCTGCCCATCGCAGCTGGGACTGCATCAGGATTGTGTGGATGCTTTGCAGACACGCTCTTCGAAGAACTTCAGTATCTGGTATTTTGTCTTGCCATTTGACATTTAATATTTTTCTCAAACATGTCATGTGGAAGTGGTTTAGTTTCTTTGCATGTTTACTGTACACTGTCCATGTTTCTGAGGCATAGAGCAATGTGGGGAGGATGATGGCTCTATAGACCCCTAGCTTTGTGTTTGTGGTGATACCACGTCTGTTCCAGACATTTGTAGACAGTCTGCCATAGGATGCACTGGCCTTGGCGATACGCAGGTCGATTTCACTATCGATTTTTCCATTTCTGGAGAGTGTGCTGCCAAGATATGTGAATTTGTCCACTGCGTTTATATCCTGTCCATTTATAGTGATGCTTGGATCCGAGTAGGCTTTCCCAGGAGCAGGTAGATATAAGACTTCAGTCTTGTTCGTATTGATGGTAAGGCCAAAGTCTGTGCATGCTCTTGAGAAGTCACTGACGATGCTCTGCAGATCGTTTTCAGAGCAGGCATTTAGGGCACAGTCGTCAGCAAATAGCAAGTCTCTGATTACTGCTGCATTTGTTTTTGATTTTGCTTTAATTTGCCTCGGGTTGAATAGGCCACCATCAAATCTCTATGATATATTTATCCCATTGTTTTCTCTATTTGTGAATGCATCTGTCAGCATAGTGGAGAACATGATACTGAACAGTGTAGGTGCTAGGTCACAGCCTTGTTTCACCCCGTTTGATACTTCGAAGGGCTCTGATGATTCTCCAGTTTCTTGGACACGAGCCTTCATGCCATCATGAAATAGTCTCACCATGGTTATGAATTTTTGTGGACAGCCATACTTTGACATAATCTTCCAGAGTCCTTCTCTGCTAACAGTGTCGAATGCCTTTGTTAAGTCGACATATATTGAGAACAGGTCAGTTTTTTTGTTCTTGGCATTTTTCCTGGAGCTGCCTTGCTGCAAAGATCATGTCAATGGTTCCACGCTCTTTTCTGAAGCCGCACTGGCTTTCTGGTAGTAGACCATATTCTATGTGTTGCATGAGCCGATTTAGTAGGATGCGTGAAAGGATTTTCCCAGCAATATAGAGAAGAGATATTCCTCTGTGGTTGTCGCAGATCTGGCGGTTTCCTTTTCGCTTGTATAAATGAACAATTGTGGCATCTTTAAAGTCTTGTGGTATTGACTCTTTTTCCCACATAATTAAGAAGAGCTTATGAAATCTTTCAATCAGGGCTAATCCACCTTTTTTGTAGACCTCTGCGGGAATGGGGTCAGCTCCTGGGGCTTTTCCGCTTGCGAGCTGTTGAATGGCAAGATCGGTTTCCTTTAGCGTAGGGGGGTCATCCATTTTTTCATTTATTGGTGCTTGCTGTAGCCTGTCTATGGTCGCTTCATTTATGATGGAAGGTGTATTGAGAACCTTTTCGAAGTGCTCTGCCCAGCGTTTTAGGATTTCTTCCTTGTCTGTCAATAGGATTGTCCCATCAGCATTTAATAGAGGGGATGAGCCTGACTTTGTGGGTCCATAGATTTCGTTTATGGCATGGTAGAAGTTCTTCATATCGTGCTTGTCAGAAAATTCCTGTATTGTTTCCACTTTCTTGCTAAGCCAGGTATCTTGCATTTGGCGTAGCTGTTTTTGCACATTTTTGCGGATGTTAGTGAATGCAACTTTAATGGACTGGGAGTATGGGTTGTTCAGATACAATTTGTGGAGCTTGTGCTTTTCATCTAATAGTTTTCTGATCTCAGTACTGTTTTCAGACATTACTCAGGGAATCACGGCAAACATTACTTAGGGAATCACAGCAAACATTACTTAGGGAATCACAGCAAACATTACTCAGGGAATCACAGCAAACATTACTTAGGAATCACAGAAAACATTACTCAGGGAATCACGGCAGACATTACTGAGGGAATCACGGCAGACATTACTCAGGACTCAGGGAATCACGGCAGACATTAATCAGGGAATCACTGCAAACATTACTCAGGGAATCACGGCAGACATTACTCAGGAAAGCAGACATTAATCAAGAAAATCACGGCAGACATTACTTATAATCAAACTTATCTGCGGGAACATGAGGGTTGAATCGTAAAGCGCTTGTTTTGCGAACTGAGAGGTTCTAGGTTCGAATCTCGGTAAATACTGCGATTTTTAATTTCGTGATTTTAAGAACGCCTCTGAGTTCACACTATTCTAATGGGTACCTAACATTAGTTGGGTAAAGTAAGGGGGTTGGTTGTTGTGTTGGCCTCATGACAACCTGCCTACAGACACTGATAACCTTTACATTATCTGCCCCATAGATCGCAAGTTCTGAAATAGGATACTTTCCATTTTTTGCTACCGCAGGGCGACATGACCGCAGTGATGCGAAATCCCTTTATTTTGATAGATATCGGAACCTATGATATATACTTATTAAAAAATTGACTAAATAATAAACTCATGTAAATATGTTAGGCTCCCTGATATTAAATCAGCATTGTCATTTAATCCTAGTTGTTTTTCTCTGATAGTATCTTAAAGCGCCACTTCAAAGGATATTCCTTCTTTCTCTTTGTCTCACTCTTTATGCTTTTTGTGAAAGTCGCAGTTCTTGTGAAAAACCTAAGACAGCTTCTTTTAAAAACTAAAGGGAAGTAATGCCACCAGACTGTTCAAGGCTATTGTGATCTCACCTTCTTTCATTTCTTGACCCCCTTCCTTTTTTTCTCCTTCTCTCCCCTGCTCTCAATAGCGGCCAATATAAAGGGAGCGAATGACTGAAGGCTAAGGTGGTGTAATGTTTCTTATTAGTGTTATATATAGACATCATTGTTTTGTGTTTACGGCAGCTAGTGGAGTCTAATTAGATCAAGAGATTCAGAGAATGACGGGAAGACCCATATATCTGTTTGCTGGAGCCGGAAATGTCAAGCAAGGACAGGAATGGAGGAGTAGGGGGAAAAACTGAACTGGCAGAAGCGATAACTGTGGAGGGACGAGAGAGGGTCCACATGGCCGGAGGGGACCAAGGTTGGTTAAGGTGGATCGACGAGTCCAGTGGAGACCAGTCGTCATAGAAGGCCTGAACACTTACCTGCAACGTCACAACAAGAGAGTTTACTACATTTAAGTTAGTGAGGATTCTTGACCTAGATTCTAACTATTCAAACAGCAAAGATGCCTTTTATTATATAACAAAACAAAAACAGAACAAAAATAAAACAAGGCAAACCCGGGTAAAAACATAGCTAGTTTGAAATATAAACCATGTAGATGTGTACCATAGACTATAATCACCAGATATATATATATAGTCTATGCTATGTACAAGTAGGTCAGTTCATTGCTTGGGGCTCAATCAAGTGTTATAATGAAGGGTAAGGGGAAACAAACTAATATTCCAGCCCACCCCCAGGCCAAAAGAAAAAGTGATAGACTATACAAATAGCCATATCCATAATTTTCATTTACAAATGTTTACTACTTTCTATATGGGATGGTGTATGTATCTTTACAGCATTGAAATCATCCATTTATAACATTTTCACTTTCTTATTTTTTTCCCTTACTCTATCCACATTTTAAAGTTATGAAAAAAAAGCCTTGGCCTTGCTCTCGTCTCTTTGTATTATTTCAAACAGAGTTGTTTTTCACTCTCAAAGATTAGAGAGTTACTTCGAACAGAGAAAAAAATTCTTTTCAAATCGAAGCGGAGACATCTGTGGTCTAATTAACTCCCTTGACTGGTTTCTTCTGACTATATCTTGCGCTATCTCGCCTTCTGTTCGTCCAGTGGACAGTAAAAAAAAAGAAATTGTGTTTTTGTATCATTGTTATGACTAGTTCATATTTCGCTGTTTTGGTGGCATCCTTGAATCAAAGTTACCCGCTCTTGACTTGTGAGTTATCCTTCTTCGGCTTCGTGGTTATCGATCGCGACAGTTTCTGCACACTAAAGGACTTCGGTTTAAAACCTGTCTGAAAATAGAGAAAAAAAAATCAGTGGAATAAGCGAGACAAGGTAGATGGGGGGGGGGGGGGGGCATAGAAGGTGCGCGTGTTATAAGCTCAAGGGGAGACTATGACTGTACAGGTGCTATAAGCTCAAGGGGAGACTATGACTGTACAGGTGCTATAAGCTCAAGGGGAGACTATGACTGTACAGGTGCTAGGAATTAAGCAACAACTTTTTTCAGATAATTAAAGAGCGGCCTTGACCTGGTGACCTTGAGCAGTCTAAAGACAAAACAACAGCAAAATAGACACATAGACTAAAAACTAGACACGCTGTAATGTGTGCGCGGTAGAACAATTTGACCAGGACTTTGGACATAAAAGCTTAGAGGAGTTATGTCAATGACCATAATTTTAATTTTTTTCATCTGCTTAGTTCTTCCATATAAAAAAACGCGAGTGTTGTCCCTTTGGCTAATTCTTCATATAAGACAAAACAATCGATATTGTAGCTCAAAACAATAATAATAATAATAAGGTTACAAAAGACAGTTTGTGTGGAAACACAAACTCATAATCGGCCCCCGAAGTGGCCCACCCAGGCAGGCTTCCGAATGAAATTATATCAAAGACAAATGAGAGATAAGAATGGAGAATGAAGGTTAACAGATCTTGTGTAGTGCCCCAACGATCCCGCAGATCAAAGGATAGGTGAAAGTGAATGTAAAATTAGATGCGAACCTGGCCTAACTAGTTACCCTTTCAGACCTTGTGGTCTATAGGGCAAATGATGTAAAGTTCATCTGTTTTGTGGCCTACGGTTAACGAGGGTGTCATGTAGCCAGCACAACGACCAACCGCCTTTACTTTTACCCAACAAATGTCAGGTGCAAATCAGAGGCGCCCAAAGATTACAAAGTTGAAAATCCCAGTCTTCACCAGGATTCGAACCCGGGACCCGCGGTTCGGAAGCCAAGCGCTTTACCGCTCAGCCGCCGCTCCTCCCCTGGCCTAACTGATGTCTTATACTTGATCTAATTATTTTGAAAAGGCTCAATCTCTTTTTTTTTTTTTTTTTTTCAAGAAATTACAATTCATTTAATAACTACTATTTTGACAACGCTAAGGTTGTCAATTGTAGTCAAACTGAATGTAAGTTATCTTATCTTGTAGACATTTTCAAAAAAATTAAACGAAGCAAAAAGAACTCTGTGGTGTAATTGTATCCAATTAGTTTATGTTTCCTTTTAAGCACTTGGCATTTGTCGTTGTCACTTTATGGCTAAAGGGGACATAATGTATTGAACTTGGTGGTAGTACGAAGAGGGAAAAGTGACAGATTTTATCCTAAGCCTCCATTCTGTCTCGTCAAATAATATTTTAGACATATAATAATATTTAATTTTACACAACAGAACAACATCTTTTCTATGAAGTAATACAGAGAAAAAGGACTTCCTTGATAATTAGACTCTGTATTATTGCTTTAACAGTAACAATCTTCAACATAAATGAGTTCATTAACAAAGTTGCACAGCAACATTAACAATCTCTCAGGAAATTGACTTTGAAGCAATGCTATGTTCCCAGGTAATAGCAAGTAATTAGGCAAGGCAAGCTAATATAGGGTTTTATACAGCTGCCCTGTATGCCTTATATATTTAAAAAAGACTGATCAGGGAACAAGTTAATCCCTCTCACGACAATTTTTTTAAGATGCAAGAGGGCTACTTTGACATCATCAAGGTGGCCCTTGGGTCTGTTAGAGTCATTCTGGGATAGTTAACCAAGCAAAGGTACTGCTGTATCACAATTGTTCAGGGTTCTGTTAGGGTCATGTGTCAATTTTTCAGGATAGGGATGTCGATTAAAGATTCTTTTTACTCTCATTACGAGGGGTTTAAAAAAAATAAATTAATAAATAAATAAAAAATAGTTAATTTGTCTTAAAATATTACATTATTCATAAAAGATTCTTGACTTTCAATTGTCTGCCCTTGTCTATATTCTTTAGAATTATTGGTTTTGGTTAGTTTTGTTTCTAGTCTTTCTGGCGATCCCGGCCTCCTCGAGGCGGACCTTGGTAACGCTGTGAACGCCTCTAACAGCGGCCAACGGGGATCCCCTCTGTCCACGGCTTTAAAGGCCAAGTGGATAGAGCTTGCAAAATCCAGGATGTCCAACCCAATGTGTGGGTGCCTGGTTAAAAGCTGGATAAGGGTGCGCCGGAATGTGAGGCGCGCCCCATAAACGCCGTAGGCTCTAGAAGGTACGTTCCCAGATGCACGACATTGCATCCAGTCGCCTCACTGATGGCGAACTTTCTGGCGGTGAAAGAAACGAGTCTAGACAACCTCTCATTATACCACAAGGTATTCGCGGCAAGCGTGACATTGGAAGCTAGCTCAGCAAACACGAGTTCCTGGGTAGGTAGCATTGATCCCACCTGAGGAGATCGAATCCAACAGTCTAACATGCAACCAGTTTCGCCCACACTCGGGTAATTTCACTCATATGGCTTCACAAAATTTATCTATTAAACCCGAGTATGGACATTACTCATTGGATAGGCCCCGTTCTACCAATCCTGACGACGGGTTGGTGTTCGAAAAGTTAGCTACCGTCGTTGATCTTCAAGATGTCCGCCCACTAAGTTCACCAATATTGACAGCAAAAACTAACAAAGGGTTGTTGCCGGGTGACCAACGCCCCTCGATGCAAGTCGAGCCAAGCTACCCTACTAAAACCACGGACGGGGAAGTCGTGACCCCCACACCAAATGTGAACAAGAAAAGCTCAAAAAGTACACTCAGGAGGGACGACACCTCCAGGCCCAAACATGGTAATGGTATTGGGCAACTCAGAATCATATCATTTAATGCGAACAGGCAACTGAGACTCAAGAAGCCTGAAATTGTAAGACTGTTTTCGGAACTCGAGGTCGATGTGTTCTTGGTGCAGGAAGCTGGCAACGCTGGTAGGAAATGGAGTTGTGTGCCCTCGCTCTCGGGCTTCACGGCCTTTACCTGTTCCTGTGTAAAATGTCAAAAGTTAGTCACTTTTGTCAGGAATCCTTTGCTTGCTCGTGTGAAGGAAGCCGCCTCACGGGGATGTGGTGAGACCGACACACTCTTGGTTGAAATATTTAAGGATGGACAGAGTTTTGAATGCCTAAATGTCTATAATCCACCGCGAAGTGTCCTTACACTCGATAACAAAAGCCTCTCCAGCACCAGAACAATAGTGGCGGGTGATTTCAATGCCAAAATCCAGGTCATAGGTTGTAAAACAACCGATCTCTAGGGACAGAAGGTAATTGACATGTGCGATGAAACAAATTTGGTTCTTCTCAATGGCGTTGATTTCCCGAGTACATTTATCCACTCCGGGCATGGAGGGGAATCGAAACCAGA
Source organism: Biomphalaria sudanica (assembly GCA_036873155.1). Taxonomy (NCBI): domain Eukaryota; kingdom Metazoa; phylum Mollusca; class Gastropoda; family Planorbidae; genus Biomphalaria; species Biomphalaria sudanica. The sequence goes on along the minus strand of JAZGLO010000828.1, from coordinate 646,259 downwards.
TTTGTGCCTGGTGTCTGCGGACATAGTTGCTTAGAGTCGACTGGACGTCCTGAGAGACTTGGGATCGGATCATCTACCACTAATGGTCTCAATTGATCTCAGTACGACAAAACAATCAGCCTGCCCTAGACGTAAGTGGGTGTACGCTAAGGCGGACTGGCAACTTTTCAGGAGTTCATCGGATGCGCTCCTGGAAAAACTTGATATTGATTTTGAAAACATTGAAGCAACTTACAGTCTCTTTGTGAAGGCTCTTTTATCGGCGGCTCGTAGGGCCGTTCCGCGAACCAGTGGTAAGCGCAGGTACCGATCCTTTTGGTCTCGAAAGTTGGCACGTCTTGTCAGGCAACGAAAAGAAGCACGAAGAAGGCATGCCCGACAAAAAACCGAAGAGACGAGACGAGCCTACAATAAACTTACGGCATTGGTAAGGGATACAGTGTCGGAAGAATCGCTTAAAAAATTGTCGGACACTTGTGCGAACCTGGTCCTTGCGGATGGACGGCAGGCATGGAAGTTATTAAACAATTTGGCTGGAGTGGGGGAACCGAGGGTAGCGGAACCCCTGCAAACGCCTGGTGGCCCTGTTGTTACTGACAAGAAGAGAGCGGGGGCTTTGAACAAACACTTTGCTGGAGTCTCTAAAGCTCACCCAAAATCTTCCGTGTCGATGGCCCTTGACCATGTTAGAAGAGCCAATGAAAAACGCAAATGGGTCGACGGCAAGGCTGGGACGGAAACATTCTCGGAGCCCTTTACTATGATGGAGGTGGCTTTCGCTATCAAAAAGGCTAGGCTACATAAGGCAGACGGCATCAGTGCTGAGATGCTCAAAAATCTCGGAACGATTGGCCTCCTAAAACTGCACGGCTTACTAAATCGGACATGGATTCAAGGGGATTTCCCAAAGGCATGGAGATTGGCTACCATTGTTCCTATTCTAAAAAAGGGCAAGAATGCGAACAGCTCTGAGAGCTACAGACCAATTTCCCTCACATCGTGTGTGTGGAAGGTTGCGGAGAGAATCATTAACCGACGGCTTACGTGGTACCTTGAGTCCCACAACCTAATTTGTCAGGAGCAGGGTGGTTTCAGACAGCGGCGTAGTGCAATGGACCAGGTGACAGTCTTTATGCAGGAGGTGGCAGACGGTTTCCAGAGAGGCGGAGGGGAGAAGAAGGGTGAGTCGACACTTGCGGTCTTTCTAGATTTGAAACAGGCATACGATAGAGTCTGGAGGCAAGGATTGTTGCTTAAGTTGATGGACCTTGGGGTAAACTCCAATATGTACCGGTGGATCAAAAGCTTCCTAACGAACAGGTTAGTTCAGACACGTCTTATCAAATAAGAAGGTACTTGAACAGGGGTTGCCTCAGGGCTCGTCACTCTCGTGCACACTTTTTCTGGTATTTATCAACGATTTGACCAAGCGCCTAGGGTGTCGCTCACTACTTTTTGCGGATGATCTGTTAATCTGGAAAACTGGGAGATCTGCAGTAGCTCTAGCTGCGGAGATCCAACGTGACCTAGTCACGATTTCTTGCTACGCACGGTTGTGGAATATGGAGGTAAATTGTGCAAAGACAGTCTGGACCCTCTTCACTCTTGGCAAAAATGTCCACAAAGAAAAGATTTCTCTCTCAATCAAGGGTACAGAATTAAAGATGGTAACTAAGCCGAAATACCTGGGAGTAACCCTGGACCCTAAAATGGGTTTGTCCTATCATGTGAGACTGGTACGAGAACAAGCCTCGGAGAGCCTTAAGGTAGTCAAGCGATTAGCCACGACCAAATGGGGAGCCAAAGCGAACGTGTTACGGCCCTCTATATTGGAGCAGTAAGGGCAAGAATGGAGTACTCGTCTCTTGCACAAGTCTATGCCTCACACACGTCTCTAGCGGTCTGGACGCAGTGCAGAACCAAGCAATTAGACTCATTTGTGGTGCATTTCGTACGACGCCAACTGCGGCATGCGAGGTCATGACAAATCTCTCACCAGTGAGACTACGAAGGGAACGAGCCGTTATGATCGCTTTCGAAAAATTCAAACGGCTAGAAGAAGGCTGCCCGGTCAGAAGTCTGGCTGACAACTGGCAGGGCGGAAATCGGCTGAAGCGGAACTCTTTCATGCACTCGGTGCTGGAATTGTCCAAAGAAGTCGATTTACCTCAGAACAGAGCTGCTCTCGCTTTGCATGGGGCTTCTTCTCCGGCGTATGCTCCTGGAATCCCGGAGGTGAGGAAATCGCTGATTGACCCAGAAATTAACAAGAAATGCACAAAAACTGTCTTAAGAAACACAGCTAGGAAAACTGTCGCCCAATACCCAGCTGGATCCATAAAGGCGTACACAGATGGTTCCACGAGAGAGAACCTTGGGCAAAAAACCTCTGGGTATGGTGTGGTGGTTCGATTCCCTGGCTCGGCCGAGAACGATGAGATTCTGGGTGCGTGTTCTGGCAGGAGCAATTACGTAGCTGAAATGGTAGCAATTCAAAATGCAGTAGAGTACATCGAAGAACGACTTAACGAGCAAACAGCACAACCCAGTCCTATTGTGCTATTCACAGACTCTCTGTCGAGCCTACAAGCCATTGAAAGCTCCGCCGATACGCTCCCGGAACCACTGGCAAAAACACTGGTGTGCGTGGGACGCCTCCAAGAAAAACACGAAATTCGGACGACATTCCAATACATACCAGGTCATGTAGGAATCGAAGGCAATGAGAAGGCTGACTTACTAGCCAAGCTCGGGACAAAGCTGGACCCTGTGGACGAGCCACAGACTTTTGAGCAGGCGCGTGTGATAGTGGACGAATGGGCAAGAGATAAATGATGCAAAAGCTGGGAAAACGGTAATACGGGCAGGGAAGTTTGGCAAAACTTAAAAGGGCCCTCAAAATCGGACGAATGGTGGCAGCTGAATAGGGAAGAACAGGTGATAATCGCTAGGTACAGAACGGGACACTGTCCAATTGGTTCCTATTTTGCTAAATTTAATCCAAACTTCGATTCTCGCTGCAGGCATTGTCAAGACGACGTCGAGACAGTAAACCACATCCTTTACGAGTGCGCAACACTACATCCTAAACATGGCCATATGAGTGAAGCAAAAACTGGTTTGCATGAAGAGCTGGCTCTGTACGGAGACAGAGAAGTTCTGAGAAGAACTGCCGCTTTCCTTGTCCGTGTTATCAGAGAATAGAGTTCTCAACACGGTGCCCTAGTGCGAAGAGACTCACACGGCTCCATTCAGTTACGTCTTGTTTTCTTGTTCCTTTGTTTCCCAGCATGTCTAGGATGAGGCTGCCGCTAAGATATAGACATTGTCATAGTGTTCTTGTTACGTTTCCACGGGCTTGCCGTGTTCTGAGAGTGTAGTACAGACACAGTTGATGTTGACTTGTGACATGCTCTCCGATCATGTGATCAAAGAGGACGTAACCGCGAGGGAGAAATAATTCTTCATAAGTGTTGACTTCCCTTTAAAAGACAGTTCTTTAGTTGTTATCCATAGATAAATAAAGTTCAATTTGATTCCTATCCCGCATCTCTCAGCCCAAACTCTCTTTAACCCAGGCACATACACACTCTCACACACTCGCATAACCACTTAAACTAATTGACATAATACCAATAGAGTAGCTTTACAGATTGATTACAGTATTTAGATTTTTTTCTCTTAAGTCTGACAATTTAGTCAAGGACAATAAATTATACAATAATTACAATTTCTAGCTAAACAGTATAGTTATCAATTCTATATTCAATTATTTTTCTAAATATTAACGTATAAAAGGGCGGGAAATCATAAAGTAAAGTTCCCCTTTCAGAACTTGCGATACGTGGAGCAGATGATGAAAAGGTCATCTGTTTCTGTGGCCCAGTATTAACGAGGGTGCCTGTAGCTAGCAACCATCTTTACTTTTCTCCCCACTAGTTTCAGGTACCCATTAGAGCCAAGTGAGCTCAAAGGCGCCCTACAGATCTCGAATTTAAAAAAATCCCCAGTCTTCACCAGGATTCGTATCTGAGACACTCGGTTCGAAAGCCAATCGATTTACCACGCAGCCATCGCACGGGGTAATCATAATTTCATGTAAATCTATCGTTCTCAGTGGGACTGAGACGTAACAGCGCAGAGAATTGGATACATTCTGTTATCAATGAAGTGGAGTTCGTCCAGGAAATACATGTCTGGAACAAACGAAAATAAAAAAAAACTTGACTCAAGGCTCATGTTATGAAAAAAAAAACCTCTATTGATCATATCTTAAAAGGCACATCAAGGGCATATCTCATAGCTAGTAATGGAAGGCAAATTAAATTACACTAAAATGAAGAAGTGTCTGCTGTAGCGGTTCTACAACTGTTTGCTGTCGTATAACAGACTAGCAAATTTGTAAGTCTGTAGATTGACACAAGGCTACAATGATTCTTGGTTGTGAATACGTACAATTGTGTACACGTTATTACTCCCACACTCTCTGATCAAGTTGAAATGTTGTTATTTCTTTTACCTGACAAAACCATAATCAATTTAAAAATAACAAATTAGTTTATTATTTTATTATTTTTTGTGGACATCTGCGACACTGCGTTTCTCGTACAAGGCAAAAGAAATTTATTACATTTATGTATTGTTTTAGAATTGGTGTGTTTTTAGGAAAAAATCGCTTGCATAATTAATTTTATAAACTAAACGGCTTGCTTTTAGAAAACCAAAAGTAGCTGTTGCACCTAAACTTTCCAAGCCGCATCACATGGTGAAATAATGTTTTTCATTTCTCTTCTAGTTTTCGAGATCTAAGTGAGACAGACGGAGAGACGGACATTTTGCACAAACCTAATAGCGGCTTTTCCCCTGAGGGCCAGTGAGAGGCCGCTAAAAATAGTAACCAATTAAACAATTTATCACTGGTAATTAATTATTTTGTTTAATAGCAACAGTGGAAACTATTACTTCAATATTCACAGATATGGCTAAATTTGGTGAGTTTAGTCCCCTTAAATTATTCTTTACACTATTTCTCCCTTAAGCATTATCCGATCTGTTATAAGTTATAAAATGGTTTAATTTTAACCATGGTTTTTAATGGTTTTAATTTTAAGTTTAACCTTGAATTAGCGCGGGTCCTATGAAAGTGCGGGGCACACTGCGGACACATAGGTTGCAGTGGCCTAAGGCCGGCCCTACGAAATAGCGGCGTATGCTACGCCGCCGGTTGACTAGTTTTTTTTTTATATTTTGCTCGTTTAAACTTTAAACCAGGATGTCAAATAATTTTTGGTGAAACTATTGTTGTCACTTGTCAGTAACCAATTTGTCTCAGAAGCCATTTCGTGTTCAAGTTACGGTGAACCGGTTGTCTGAGAACTATTTGTCGGTTGATACGAATCGTCTTCTGAACCATTGATCGGGTGAACCATAAGTCTGCTGATTTTATTGTGTTGCGAACCCCGTGTGGCGTGAACCAATTGTCTATTAAATTAAATTAATTCTCGTGTGAGTCAATATTATTGGCCAACTATAATATATATATATATATATATGTACTATATATATATCATTATCGGGTGAGCCAGTAGGTGAGTGAACCAATTGTTGGCTAAACTTATGGCAAGGTGAACACTTTGTCAGGAACGAAGAAGCCTTGAACCTGTTCCAAAGTCTCATGCCCCCCCCCTCCGCTCTCAGTACGCATGGAATAACGTATACAAGAAGAACATTCCTAAAAGCTACTTTTACCTCGACCAGGTTGTGATAGCCTACACAAATACACAATCGCTTATTAAAATGTTAAATGTGTGGCACTGTGGTACAAACTCACTTGGATAACTGAGGGGCTTGAGTTCAAATCCCGACGTCTTTCTTTGACTTCTTGACTTTAACTTTGGATTCCACCTAAAGACATGACAGAAAACTTTCCCCAGGTACACCCTCCCCCTCAGATAATGGACACTTGCAAGGCATACAAGTGCCAGATCCTGGTATCTGTCAGAACACAATCAATTACACCTTTATTGTATTATGATAATAATGACGCCGAAGCTTATTTTGTATAGCTTGTGGCCTTATGAGGCTTCATTGAAAGGCCAGTGCATTATGTCACACATTTCCAAAGGTTTCTTATCCCAGTTCGTATTTATTTGCATAGCTGCATTTTAATGATCAGGGACTTCTGCTATTGTTATTGTTTGTATGTCTTTGTAATCAGATTACCCGTGAACTGAAATACATTTCACAATTTCAACTAATACGCCCCAGCTGAATGAATCAGCAGACGATCGATGCCAGGATAAAGGGATAAGGATTCAAGTAGGCCTATTTGTAAATGTAGATTAAAATTGACCATTTTATATTCGACTCTATGCTCAAGTTTTACAATGTTAACAAAATTCAGACGATACTTGGAAAGAATTGTTAATATATTTTGTATGCATGTATGCATGTATGTATGTATGTATGTATGTTACTATAGAAACCAAAACCGTTTGACCAATCTTGAAAAATTTGGCATAAATGCTCCTTAGATCACGGCAGAGACGGTAGTGTATGCTAAGCAAGAGGGTCCTAAAAAGTAATTTAAAAAAATTATCTCTATTGAAGAAAGATACCGTCTATCATATCTGGTCAACCGATTATCACAGTATTTTATATTAGCCATGAATATGTCGGCTAAACAGGTGAACCCCATTTTCATACTCTACTTTCATTTTCGTGTGAATATTAGAAAGATGTAAATGGAACATCTCGCCATGTTTGACATAGAACTAAATCCAACTCACTAGATCAGTGATGCACAAACTAAGGACCGCGGATCATTTCCTGCTAGTATAATATAATTACCAAGCTATAAGAATATGCACGAATTTCTAAAAAAAAAATATATTACCATTTTGGTTGAGTTGTGGGTTTGAGAAACTACCTGGCAAAATAAGGGCCCTTCATTTTGTCTAATAATAATGTCAAAGTATTTTTGTTGGTTATCTCCCTGGAGCAAGCTTTGGTTTCTGGTGGTATGGAGTAGGGACTGAGGTTGAGTGGAAGGGAAGGGGAGCGTAGGGCGTGTTGACCTCCAAGTATGAAAATGCTAAACATCTTTCCTTCAATTACTGGACAGACTTTGTAGAGGGGAGATAGTTAAATTAAAAGAGTGTGCAAAGTGATAAGGTGAAAAAGAAGCGAATAGAAAAAATAGTTCCAACATAATAGGTATATGGCGTATGAAGACAGGGAGTATAGAAGGGGAGATAAGTGAATGAGGACCAGAAATACATGCAACCACACTCGTCTTCAGAGAAACACACACACACACATAAACAATCACAGAAACACACACACAGAATTACCTACTCACAACGAATCACTGAACCACTTGCACAGACTTGCTTACACTAAAACAGACATATACAGTAATATACACACACGAACCTACAAACACACATAAAAGACACAAACAGAAACATTTAACACAGAAACACGCGAGCATGTGTATTTATACACAAACAGACCTCCGTACACACTGAAGTACACATACAAAATAAGGTACACACATATACGTTTTCTAAAAACAAACACATAAAAGATTCTCGCTGACAGAGACATTATACACAGAAAGACAAAAACTGAATCACATACATACAGAAATAAGCGCACTTAAGTTTCTCGTCTATCAAATTATATTCTTGCCATCACCGTATTGACTCTGCTGCCCCCCCCCCCACCCTCTCTACCTTTTTTTCTTCCTTGTATCCAGCTGGAGCCCCGAAATCACGCGGGGTGAGTGTTCCCCAGATTGAAAAGCGCTTCACTATGTTATCTGACCTATGTGGTCGTCACAAATTAACCTAAGCCACGTGATTTAAACGGCCTCAGCAAATAGTAATGGATTAATATTAGACTAATTGAGACAACCATATAAACACGTGAGAAGGCTGCATGAGTAGCTGAGTGGTTAAGCGCTTGATTCTGAACCCGGAGTCCTGGATTCGAATCTCGGTGAAGGCTGGGATTTTCAATTTCGGTATTCTTAGGGCGCCCCTAAGCTGGCCACATGACACCCTTCTCGTAAACCGATGGCTAAAGAAACAGATCATCCTAATATCATCTGTCCTATAGGTCGCAAGGTCTGAAAGGGAAATTTTTACTATATAAACGCATACACACGCTCCCGCAAACACACATTGAATGTTTTCCAGTTTTTTTTTATCCTTTGTGCCCTCTACATTGATCACAAACTTCCCCAGACGCAGAAACATATGTGCACCTTTACTGGCACCCTACGAGGGAGCCTCTTATTTAATTAGACGACCATGTCTGCAGACAACAAACTCTTTTCCTAGGACGCCTTTGCTTCAAAACAAGATGTCCGGTCAGACAGGAAGTGTACTATCGTGTTCTCTGTGATATAATGCCATATTTTTCTCTCCGGCCATTAGACATTTTAAAGAAGCTAATTATCTAACCTCTAAAGAAACCCTAGCCTTCTGTTATGCTACCATTTCAGGGTTGGTCCACGTATTTAGACTGCGGACCGCATCGTAGTTTCTCCGCTATTCTTTACATTAGAGACTGTTGGAAATCTTAATAATCAAATGCCATTAACTATATTACGATATACGAGTTACTTAACAACATTTGAAGTACTTTACGACATAGAAAAAGATTTAGGACATACGAGGTACTTTACGATATATTAGGTACTCTAGGATATAATAACTATTTTATGACATACTAGGTAGTTTAAGACATTCGAGGTACTTTATAACATATGAGATAATTTATGATATTCTATGTACTTTACTACATACAATGAACTTTAGAAAATACATGGTCCTTTAAACATTACAGTTACTTTATGATATATAAATTATTTTTACGACATTCAAGGTACTTTATCGCATGAGGTACTTTTTGACATTGGAGGTACTTTACAATAAATTTTGGTATTTTATTGGTATTTACCCCATACTATTTGTATACGACATACTAACTAGTATACGACATACTGGGTATTAGAGCCTATATCAATTTTACAAATCCCCCTTTTTTTACAACATTAGAACAAAGACAGACTGCTCTCTGTTTGGAGGCCTAATGTGCATGGCCTAATGTGCATGGCCTAATGTGCATAATATACCGCAGAGAGTTTGTTCTATTACACTCCATTATTTTACGATGATGCGGCCTTTAAAATGAGCGTTGGAAATGTTTATATAACGAAATGTTTGTTATTGTCCTAGTTTGATATAAGGAATAGAGAGTACTGTTTAATTAGTAAGCTATAACTAGAATGGAATCAGTGGCGTAGCTAGGGTTTGGGGAGGAGGGGGGAGAATTTGAAAATTCCCCCAGGTTCCACTTGAGGGGGCCTCCAAATTAGTGTTTTTTAAATTGAAAATGTAATATTAAGCAACAGCAGGGGCCCCCAAAGAGGTCAAGCCCCCCAAACGATAGAAAATTACTAGCTACGCCCCTGAATGGAATACTGCTACGTCTCGTATATCTAAAGGGTGGATCCTAACAATGCCAACTTAGAACCTAATGCTGTATGCGCTATATGCATAATGTCGCCTTATGGCAACGTTATCTGGGCGTCCCTCAATTCTCATTATATAAGATATGACAGTGGCGTAACTAAGGGGGGGGGATGGGGGGAGAATTTTAAAATCCCCCCGGGCCCCCGCCTGGGAGGGGCCCCCAAATGGGTGTCCGAAATTTATTTGTAAATACATAAATTAATATATTTGATTGACAAATAGTGTCAACGGGTGTCTTTTTTTTTCAACATTTATGGATTAAATTTATCACAAAGACTAAAACTAGATCTAGGTCTATCAGTACGTTGACTTTGTTGACATTTAAAAAAAAAAATTTCCCACAGAGATGAAAGTCTTTTTTTAAAGTTAGTCTTCCATTTTAAACTTTGTTGCCTCGAATAAAACTGCATGATATACAGCGAATTCCAGGTATTTTGTTCCTTTACTAATAATAGATCTAAATGGCGAGTATTGTATGGCTACACTAATTAACCTTGAAGCAAAATTTACAGAATCGAGTGTACCAGATCTAAAAATTATTCTTAATAATGCTAAAATAGTCCATTATTCGGGTTTGGCGTCTATAATTTCAGAATGAAACTTCACACTCGAGTTATTACCCCTCTATTCATCTTTCCTCAATCCAATGGAAACTCTCTTTTTATTTCCATCTAATCCTTTTGCTTTCGCACAAAACAGAAACAACAAACAATAACGTAATATCATATAATATTAGCACATCCTTCCTTTCAAAGTTATTATCACACCCTTCCTTTTAAAGTTCTTAAGAGTGATATCTACTAGCACGGCCGGCCCTAGCATTTGCGGGGCCCAATGCGAAACGGATCGCGCGGGGTCTAGTCTGGGTAGGGATAAGCATAATGTCAAAATTATTTTTTTTGAATTAGAAAATAGGCCTACTTTCGTCTTTGCAATAAGTTTTTATCAAATGAAAGCTCGCAATGCCACTTTTTATTTATAGGCACCCAAAATGTCTATTTCGTCTATTCTTCAGGAGATTTGAATAAATTCAAAAAAAAGTTCAGGACTTCATCGTATAATTTGCCTTTTCTTGAGATTTCCTGGAGGCCCTGAAAAATCAGGAGGTCGCGAAAACCCTGTTATTTTATATACTGTTATAAACCTGGTGGTGGCACAAAGAGGGGTAGTGGTGTGTGTGTAGTCAGCCGACGCAAATCGCCCCAGGCCAGCGCTAGACGAGCGGTCAACCGTGACGAGTTACAACTGTCAGCCGAGTCGAGTGTCAACAGGACGGTTCGGGAAGGATCGCCGTCGTGAACAGAGCTCAGGAGCGTCACGAGAGTTGTAGTCATCTGACCACCTAGAAACGTCGAGCGGCGTTCTGTCCGGTTCGAGAAGGCCAGTAGGGACCCTATATAAGAGCAGAGGTGTCGCAGTCAGGTCGGTCGAGAAAAGGGGCTCAATACAGCAAGGTTCAGAGCCCGGTTCACTACAGTCCGGTCGATTACAACACAGTTCAGCGGTGTGGTTCTGTACGGAGCATTACGACGGTTCAGTGCGGAGTACTGTCAAGTACAGTTGAGACGACTGGCGTCTTGATCTTGGTCTGCGATCGAGTCCGACACAACGAGCCTAGTGTGTGAAGTCAGTCCTGAACTGTTGAACCCAGTGCAAGCCCGGAACGAGATGGAGAGGCCAGTGCAAGAGTTGATACGGCGGAACGGTGTTATCGGAGAGATATTTGTACAGTGTACGTGTTGCCAATTGTACAGTATTGGCTGTTATTTATTGACATTAAAGTGTTACGTTATTTTGGAGCCCGGAGTTGTCAAGTTCTTTAAGTTGGTGGTGTATGGTGCAGTTTGCAGACAGCCTGGATAGTGAGATTCGTAACAATACGTTATAATGGTTTAATTTAATAATGTACACTTGGAATTAGCGCGGGGCCTATGAAAGCGCGGCGCCCACTGCGACCGCATAGGCTGCAGTGGCTTAAGGCCGGCCCTGTATACTAGGAACTTTAACAATTCGTCCACTTCTGGTTGTCTTGACTGGCACAAGTTCTCTAGACGTTGGTCTATAACTGTCTGTTTCGTTTGTTCCAACAGTTTGCAGTTCATTGTCTTCATCGGTATCATAATACCCAGAGATGTCTTCATCGAAACTCTTATTCAAAAAGTGTTGATTACTTCTGTATGTTTTTCCATCGTTTGTCTTTATGATGTAAGATCTGCGTGCTGAATGATTTTTATGACAACTGCTTTCTGTCATGTTTGACTTAGACGAACTCTCCGACAGAATAATCTTTAGGTAGTCTTGCTTTTGCATTGTATTTCACTTTGCTTTTCATCTGTCGTTCGTCGACTAATGTCTCTGCATTTTCAGCTACCGAAGGTTTTAATAGTTTGGGATCAGTTGGAATGATTCCCTGAGTCTTCTACTCGTCAGCCGTTGTCCACTTATCGGAGTATTTCTATACTCGAGCATAACGAGATATGGATCTTTCCCAGTTTTGTATGCTCTGAATCCTTTTGCTTTCGCACAAAACATAAACAGAATCTTCTTCATGCAGTGGAAAATTAAGAATGTTTTGCCTATCTGGAATTCTGGTCAAAGCTCCTGCGCCCAATTTATATAGTTCAGACGAAACTACAAAAGTCTGGACTGCATATACGGGAAGCTGCTAAAGAAATTAGTACCCTTTCATGCTTTCTGCAAAATGATGAGAAACTGACAAAAACCCAATCCATCGAAAAAGCAAAAGAAGGTAGTGAATACTATGGATTCCCTGTAATCAAACCAACCAGAAGAAAGAAAAGACTTAATGGGAAGTTGAATTCTAATGTAGGACTGTCAATAGAACTGCAATTCAAACGTGTTGCGACAGAAGTGCTGGACAGATTTCATATGGAGATGAAGGGCAGATTTCAAAGGCTGGAAAGAAAATGGATACCTTTGGGTTTCTTCTTGAACCAAGACACCTGTTAGATGAAGACCTGCTTATGACAAACTGTGCTACTTTTCCTGTTTGTATGATGAAATAAATGAAAATCGCTTTTTCAATGATGTCATTGATGCACGAGCACTTTTCATCAACAAACCAGTAATACAATCACCAATAAACATATTGAGGAAACAGGCTTCATATGGGAATTACGTGTGCTCAAACCTTGCAACCTCCTCCGACTACCGCTAACTCAGGACACTTCCATTACGTCATGTGAGAGATCATTCTCAAAGCTCAAGTTCATCAAAAGCTATCTCAGGAGCACAATGACACAAGAAAGGCTTACCATGGCTTTAATGTCAGCGAAGTCACAAATACTAGAATGTATCGGTGTATTTGATGCTATAGATGTCTCTGCTGCACATAATGCACTACGTGAAGCGATATCAATTGAGATTTGTCACTTGTGCATAATTTAACTAATAAACAACGGTATTATTCATTAAAAGAGTCTTGATGATTACTTTTTGTTAAGTTTACTGATATACTGAACCAATTTGATTTGGGGCTTATATATTTTTGCGTACATTATCTCATGTCATATGTCGAATGTCAAAATGAAAGGGGCCCCCAAATAGGTCAATCCCCCTGGGCCCCCAAATGCCTAGTTATGTCCCTTGGGTGTTGGCCTTTGAAATTAAGACACTGGATCTCTTCGTTAGGCTAACAAATTGAGTTTCAATTTAGCTTGAAACCTTTGTGAATATAAACAACACAATCCCTTCTCCGAGAAATGCAATTATATGTATTTATTTCAAGAGCAGAAAACTGAAATTAATAAAATTGTTTATTAAAATGCAAACCTTTTTATACAAGGCTTATATCAACTCACTCTGTCTGGTAAAAGTGTGTACACGTTATTTCTCCTACACCCATTCACGGATCAAGTTGAAATTCGCACAATTATTCATTGGCATAGACAATATATGAATCCATTTAAAAAAAAAAAACGTAATTCATTATTTTGTTTGATGCAACAATGGAAAGTAATACTTCTATATTTACATATATGGCTAAATGTGTTGGATTTAGTCCCCTTAAATAACTGTTAACGCTATCTCTCCCACACGCATTCTCCGTTCAAGTTGATACTTTAAACAATTATTTATTGTACCTAACAAAACATGAATCAATAAACACAAATACTCAATCAATTAATTATAGGTATTTAATTGTTTTCTTTGATATCGAATAAGGGAGATAACATATACATTATAAGTAGATATTGTTTTAAGGACGGAATTCTTCCCCTTTAGATAAGTTTTTTTTTTAAAGGATTTGTTCTATTTTACCACCTTACACGCTGTATGTAACTCCCAAACAATTACAGCCGAATAGATCCCCACATTCTATTTTAGGGTGTGGAAATACCCGTTTTGTATGCATTGTGTAAGCCGAGTGACGTAACACATTATGATCAACATAATCTATGCAGATGACATGTTGAGTTTCATCCTTAGCAGACGTATAGATATGAACCTCAGTCTTCTTGATTAGGGCGCCCCTAAGCTATTTGGTTTGTTTTAAAATAAAAGTTACCTTCTGCCTGATGCGGCCTTAGCAGTAAGGTAGGCCCCGGTCGAGTGTCATATGTAGTCTATAAATACCGTATAACGGGCTCGTCAGCCTCTAATGTTATAGGCATTATTATCTTTATAAAATAGTACCTTACGTAGGTACTGTATTATATGGTAGTTTGACTACATTACTTACTGTATTGCAATTGTTTTCCTTGTAAGATTTTGTCACCAGTCCTCTAATAGTGCTATTAAAGCATGGAATGGGTTGCCTGAGCTAGCCAGAAAAACCAGTGACTTGGCAGAATTTAAGTCATTGGTTAATATGCATGACTAAATGCATGACGCGTAGGACGTAATCATCTTCTTTTTTGAAGTAACGTCTGTATTATATAAGATAAGATAAGATTGATTGAGTGGCTTTTTATCAACGTAACTATGATTCAGAAACAAGGGAATCCCCAATCGCGGGACGGTCAACCTCTAAAGCATCTTTGCTGGCCACACGATATCATCATAACTGTTAATCTCACACCCGACCTCCTTCACACCACAGACAATTAGGACTAGAAAATAAAATTTAAAAAAAAAAGGTCAAGATGATTTAAATACTCTTCATGATTTGTTAGTGAACTAACATTTTGAGAATCACTGACTTATTTTTTAACGGCCTTCTAGAATCTCAAACTTAAAAAGCTCCAAAGATAACTTGAATCTATTCGGCGTCCTCTTGTCCTAGTGTCCTTACTTCTACTTTAAGAATAAATATGTTTGGAAGGACATTTTTCTAGTCCATGGAAAGGTCAACCGTCTTCAGACACGACGGGCGCCAATATCTCCAGTCGCCCTGACACCCCGCTCACTTCTTGTACCATGCTGTCTTGTTCCTGACAATATTTACATCGTGAATCGATTACTTATCAGGGGAATAGATATCTCCAGTAGCTAACTATACACTGTGATATAAAGCGTTGTTCTGAGTATAATGGTCCCTTGACAAGATGACCTTTCGATTGGAACGACAGCCAGAGAGCTTAGTCTTTAGATTGAAAAGTCTTTTGTATGCACAGACTTAGTTCTAACCTTGTGTATTTTTTTTTATTCCTGATTATTACTAGATCTATCTAATTGTATGTCGGTTTCAATTCTACTTACTGTACTTATCTCCCTTTATTTTGATTTTAAAATGAGTTTGTCTCCCTCCACAAGATGACTGAAATGTAATTTGTTGAATACAATCTTGTGAGTACGTATTGTACTGATAAAGAATAATCTAAAATTGATATATGCTGACCAACTTTAGCCAATCTTCATTAGCCAATCTTCGTTTAGACCAGTGGCTCCCAAACTTTTTTGGCTTGTAGACCCCTTGTCATGTTTTCCAGGATTCGGTAGACCCCCTGGCCCCTGGTTAGCTAATGTTGCTGAATTAAATTTTTTCTGATTTATGAACTTCCAATGTTGTTTTCTTTCAATGATGTCTAATGGACATTAGGAATTTGGTGGCCACATGCATGGGCGTAGCTGGAGGTGAGGTTGGGTTGCAAAAATCCCACACCGAAAAAATCCTGGCTACGCCTATGACCATATGTAAGTTAACCTAATAAAATTTATGAAACAAGTCTGTTAAAAAAAGCAATGTAAATCCTCCACTGAATTAAATTTCGTTTTAAAATAAGATCTTTGACATCCAAGAACTTTGATACATTGTCAAAAAAATAAATAAATAAAATAAAGCTTTTCGACAACCATCACACTTCAGTGTGAAGGAAAAACTGATGAAAGTTCTGGTCATTTTCTCAACACATTTGAGCAAATTATTTGATGTGTTGCTTCTTTTAACTGCGTTAATAACAAATTGAAGATATTCAAGCATCTACCATTTTTTCACTATCCACAATAAGACCCAACCATGAAAAGTGCTCCATTCGTTGCTACTGGCATTATAGTTAAAGGGAGTGCTTTTTCTGTATAGTAGTCTTTCAAAAACATTCAACATTGATTATCAGTTTTTGCAAAAAGAAGCTTTTCGTGGATTTCTTTATCTATAATAAAACAAACATTGGCCAATAAAAGTATTTTATTACCAGACAATATTGACTCGTTTCACTTGTATTAGGAACTCAATTCATCAATAGACCTTTGCATTGTTTTGTTGCTTAGAGGAATTCTGTAATACTATCAGGTGTAGGTTTGTGGACATAATAGGTTTAAAAACTTCTTCATCGCATGCCTATTGTGTGATTTGTTTCCAAATTTCGCAATAAGTAAAAGATACTTTAAGATACTTGCAGACCATCATCTTCTCTTTTTGATGCCAAAGCAAAGATTTTGTCAACTAGAGATCTTTTCTCAACTTTATTATTGATTGTTCAAAAGCGTTTTAAATCTACATCTTTTTTTTATTAAGATGGCATCGTCTGAAAAAAAATCCTCCAACTTAGGTGGTTTTCAAGTGTCAGTAAATAACACTTTGTTGCATAAATTAGAGATAGGCAATATAAGTTCGACATGGAAAGAAGCTCAATGTTCACACATAAATACTACTGTGAAATTTCATGATTAAATATGACTATGTTAAATATAAATTCCCTGTAGACTAAATTAAGCTATTTAAAAAAGGTTCTAAAATAATTTTTCAAATAATTTATATTTGTATAAGATACTTGTTAATTCCATTATTTTAAGATTTCAATTCAAATCACGGACCTACTGAAATCGTGATTCACTCTCCTAGACCCCCATTTACATCTCATAGATCCCCCAATTCCTTTTTTCACTTTCGTAGACCCCTTGGAAGTCGTCGTAGACCCCTGGGGGTCTATATAGACCACTTTGGGAATCACTAGTTTAGACCATTCCTGTAGGCTTGGAGCTGCCAACAACTATCACCTTAGTCGCAAAAAGACAACAGTCACTGGAATAAAGGGTTTTAGAGCTGGCGCCTCTGGAGTACTTGCTTCTCAACTTAAGTATTATGTTTTTAATCAGTGTTGGCACGCACATATCTGTATGTTACTTCCTATCTTTCCTTTCTTTGAATTCTTAAGAAAAATACAAATTGATTTGGAAATGTGTGTGTGTTGTAATGGGAAATAACCATTATTACCCGGATTTACTAAGGAAAATGGCAATGGACACATTAAAGACCTACCCGGCCAACGCCATTTATTGCTACACAGACGGGTCGGTCATGAAGGACCCCGTAAGAGCTGGGTATGGGGCCTATATCTGCTACCCAGACCTCGAACCAGACAAGCTTTCAGGCACATGCGGCCTCGCTGCATGTAGCTTTGATGCTGAAATCTCGGCAATAACATATACACTCAAATATCTGCTCCAAAAATTGCGTGAAAACATAACCGTTGCGACTACCGTTGTAATGGTTACCGATTCCCAATCCTGCCTCCAAGCCATGGCTGGCTTAGGGGGAAAGTCCGAACTGGTGGAAGAGGCATTAGGCGCCGCAAATAACATCCGCCTATTTATTGGAGCTGTCATCTTCATGCAGTGGGTGCCCTCGCACTGCGGCGTGAGGGGCAATGCCGTGGCTGACGCTCTAGCTCGAGAAGGAGCGCTGGCCGTACCCACTTTCGAATCACCAAGTACGTTTAAACAGGCTACCACAGTTATACGAGAGTGGGTGCATGAAAAGTGGTTGAAATCCTGGGATGACTCCAACACTGCCAGGGGAGTCTGGCAGCACATGCGACGCCCAGATCGAGAGGACCCGTGGTGGAGGCTAAAAAGGTCGGAACAAACAATAATAGCGCAGTGGCGCACGGGACACTGCCCAATAGGTGCGTACTTCGCCCGGTTCCGACCAAATTTTGATGCCCGTTGCCGACACTGCGGGGAATCAGAAGAGACGGTGGCGCACGTCTTGCAAGAGTGTCCGCAGCTCCGCGAGCTGCGGGAAGACGTATCCAGTGGTTCATTGTGTTTGTATGGAAGCTATGAGGCACTACGCCAAACAGCAGAGTTCCTTACCAGGGCACTACGGGAGTCCTAGGTCTCCCTGCCTTGTCACCAATTGGAGTTCATCTCAGGTGCTGTATATAGGTTATATTTTTTTTATTTGTATTTCTTTGTAAATGCTGAGGAGATTAAAGACAGTGATACGATCAACGAATGATTTTTAGCTTTTGAACAGGACACAATAGAATAAAACAGCACATGTTACGGAAGGAAGAAATCGGAGCTAGAGAAACAGGCCGTTGCGAAATGTACATCAAACCGTTTTAGAATTATATTATATATCTCTAAAGGCCTGACATGGGTTACTAAACGTCTACTGTACTCATCGAATCAGGGAGGGAGATGCGTAGGACGTAATCATCCACTTCCTTGCAGTAACGTCCGCAACCCATAAGAAGAAGAATCCTCCAACTCTATAATAAGAAAGACAAAAAACGAGAAGTGAAAAGCACAAACATAAACTTCAAGATTCGGAAAAGGAACGCCCGAACAGATCCCGATGTAGTCATCGGCTAACTGTACACACAAGTAAGGGTCCATGTACACATTCGCGATGTGGCTAGCCAGATTAACCGGGTTAGATGTCAAGACTGAAAGATGTCAAGGCCAAATGGGTAAAATGTCAGAGGTCAAGCATTTAGTTGTCAGATATTCCAGGTTTTAGGTCTGTGATAAGAAATGTTATCAATATAGATTTTAAATTATCAATGGCATTGTAATTGTGGATGAAGGATAACGCACAAATGAGACGATTGGAACGTCACACTGACTTTTATGTAATCATACAAATAATAGGAGTCTAAGTACATGAGTATATAATGAGTACGTATTTGATGTATAATTGGTCTGTGTGTATGTGTAAAAGTTATTTAAAAAGTAAGAATAACAAATCTATTTGGGCAGGGTGGAAACGATCGTAGAAGGGAACGATGAGCTGTTGTACGCTTTGTAACATGACAAAGAGATTTAGTTAATAGGTAATATGTTTAGTTGCTATACCACAATGTTATACTTTACTTCATTATCTATATACCTTAACAGAGTGTGAAACCGGAGGGGCAGAACATTCCACTACATGCATAGAAATGAGAACCTTTCTAAATACTAACACTGTGCTTGCTTATGTTAATTCTCATATTTCTTGTTATATACACAAATAGATACTTGACTCTACAATAATTTCATGTAGGAAAAACAAAAAAGCCATTAATTGTTGTTTCTTTGCTGTAAACAAGACACACCGGGCCAGTTACATCCCTTGGGCGACAGTTTTCACTGTATGTTATAGATAACCCACTAGCCTAGTTTTTAAGAGAAAGAATACAGTCGTCATATTTCGTAACAGCTCAAGACAGTTTGTGAGTCTAACAGTTCATATATACCATTGCTGTACTTAGAAACACACAGAAGGAACATTATAAAAGAAATAATTACGATCTCTTTCTCGCTTTTAAAAGTATGTTTACACCTTCACTCAATTCACCCCCCCCCCCAAACCTCCCTCCTACCCACCTGTTTAAAGCAGTGTAGATAGCTCCATAGATAGATAGGTAGATCCATAGATAGATACACAGATAGATACATAGAAAAATACGGCCTGTAGGCCAAATCCTGCCCGAGACGTGGTTTAATCCAGCCAACTGAAAAGTCGGTACAAAGTGCAAAAAAATCCCCCTACCCTATCCGCAAAAAAGGTTTAACTATGTTTAAGAAAAAAAACTTTTCACTTATTCACTTTTTCTCTGATGGAGTTGTCACCATGACATTGAACATTTTACATTTCTGAATTAGGAGAGCCGAAGAAACTAAACAAAAAGTTGTGTCTGAATTTAGAGTCTACTTTGAACATTTGAACGGATCTTTCTTTTTTGTGAAGCTTGATAATAAGCCAACATATTTGTTTTGTAAAGTGTGGCTGTTTTATAAAATGACATCATCTAAACAGCATTGTAAAACAAATATGACGTCATTCTTGGTTTGGGAGACGATTGTTAAACTACGTCTAGCGATTGGAGTAGCCTATCAATGGGAATATTTATCAAAAAGAGACAAGAAAATGAGGCGTTGGTAACGCTATCTACAATGTTTTCTCATTTTTAAGTAGATCAATCATTCGTATATTTCCATGGACAAATGAAGCCAATTTATAAAGCGTCGAGAAAAAAAAAGATCAACTTCCAACATCACATTAATTAATGTAATACTAGATCCATGAGTTGATAATTAAATTGTTTCAGATCAATTTCATTTCGTTGTTTTGTACATTTTCGGTCATGTGGCCCGCCTAAAATTAAAAAGGCCCGCAGGTTGAATTATGTTGGGCATTACTGGTTTAAACCAAACCAGATATTTTAAATGATCAGTATCGAGTTTCATTAACATGGAGGAGCTACCCATCACTCAAGTTATGCTTTAAGTTCCACGTAACCTCGTAGACGCTGTGGCTGAGAGGCAAAGCCCTTGGCTTCTGAAGAGGAAGTCCCTAGTTTGAGACTGGGATTTTTAATGTCGGGATCTTTGGGTGCATCTGAGTCCACCCAGCTCTAATGGGTAACTGACATTAGTCGTGGAAAAGTAAAAGTGGTTAGCTGTTGCGCTGACCACATGACACCCTCGTTAATCGTGGGTTACAGAAACATATGACCTTCACATCATCTGCCCCATAGATCTCAAAGTTTGAAAGGGGAATTTTCTTTTTCCACGTAGACTGAGGATGTGTTGTGGGCGGTGCAGTCTCTTTAATTTTATTCTTACAACATCCAGATTTGTATGTGTCAAAGAAGTACGCAAATAAAGAAATTTTAAAGTTATTACAATATTAGTCTGAATGAATTTTTGTGTAGACAACCCCGCCCACCACTCCCCCCCCTCCCATTCCCCCCCCCTCGAAAAAAAAATCATTACCATTAAAAGTCTTAATTTTTCCGATGCGAAAGAGCTGCTGTTAGTTTTGTAAGACACCGGAACCGGAAATGATGGGACAGGATGGTTATTACGACAATGTCTCATTCTAAGTACGACAATGTCTGAGGTAGAACAACGTGTTGAGCTCACGTGATCAAACAGAAGTGTTTGGCTGTCATGTCATTGTCTGTGTGGTTACCAGGAAGACTCGATTCGGCTGGACTAGCAAGCGGTACAACAGACGTAACGACAGAATGGCGCGTCTGCTCAACCAAGGATCTAGAGGTTGTGCTTCTTGGAAGTCCCTCTGGACATAAAAGGATACTTGAAGTTTGCTAAGGGTAGGGAGTTTAAAACAAATTATTTAAAAAAAATGGTTTAGATGGATTGTTAATCAATAAGAAAGAAAGACAAATAGATACATATATACATTGATTGATTGATTGATTGATATAGATAGATAGATATGTAGATAGATAGATAGATAGATTGATAGATCAATTGATTGATTGATTGATTGATACATATATACATACATACATACATATATTTATACATACATACACACACATACATACATAATACATTCGTACATACATAGTACAAACATAAATACATACATACATACATACGTTCTTTCATACATACATACGTAGATAGCTCCATAGATAGATAGGTAGATCCATAGATAGATACACAGATAGATACACAGATAGATACACAGATACACAGATAGATACACAGATAGATACACAGATAGATACACAGATACACAGATAGATACACAGATACACAGATAGATACACAGATAGATACACAGATAGATACACAGATAGATACACAGATAGATACACAGATACACAGATAGATACACAGATACACAGATAGATACATAAATCAAGACATTATTTCATCGTGCAGTTCACTTGAATGATCTTGTTACCTGTAGTCTCCATACTGTGTGTTTGCTTGATTGTCTCTGTTTAATTCTTTCTTTCTTCTCTTTCCTTCCCAACATGCCTGACAGTCTGTCAGTGTCAGTGACAGTTTGACAGTGTCAGTCTGACAGATTGTTATATCTTTACGTCAAGAAATCTAAAAATAACGCTGTCACTTCCCCCCCCCCCAAAAAAAAAGTTTCGTACACAATCACACAACTTAACGTCCAATAAATAACAATCGCGAAGTGAACCTTGCTGCTTACTCAGAATTTCCAGAAAGTCATTTAAAGTCAGGCTCACGCTCACCTGGT
This sequence comes from Biomphalaria sudanica, assembly GCA_036873155.1. Classification (NCBI taxonomy): domain Eukaryota; kingdom Metazoa; phylum Mollusca; class Gastropoda; family Planorbidae; genus Biomphalaria; species Biomphalaria sudanica. Next base: position 624,077 of record JAZGLO010000828.1, on the reverse strand, counting down.
TACTAGAATATACTAGAATATACTGGCTAATATACTCACACTAGGAGGCATTCATCAGAGAGTTACTCCCTGCTGATTATTTCCATTTTTTTTTGTGTGTTTTACTTTCATAAGTAGGAAAAATACCCTAACAATGTCATTGGTAGATTTAAAAAAAAACAAAGCTTATATTAAGTGTAGTTGTATCAATTAGTTACCCTTCTCAAGCCTCCTGACCACTGTGCCAGCATTGATAAATTCTTATGAAAAATAAGGTTTTATAGTTATCTATTGTTAGTTTCAAACTTTTCTCCCTACAAAGTATAAAGGGACTAATTCAAATTATACCCTTTATCAGCCAAGCACTATTTCTTTCCCTTCTTCAAGATACCAAACAAAATAATTAATTATAAATAGTTAATTAACTAATTGTTTAATTTTTAAAAATTGATTCTTGTTTTGTCAGGTAAAAGAAAAAATTGTGCAAAATTTTAGCTTGATCCGATATCGGGTTATTTTTGGAGATATTACGTCTGTCTGTCTGTCTGTCTCTCTTTTGGATTCTTTTACCCTTTTTTCTCATACTTTCCGTTCGCGGATCAAGTTGAAACTTTGCACAATTATTCACTGTCGATGACAACACATAAATCAATTTAAAAAAATATTTTATTAAGTGCAATTGATTAATTTTGTTTATATAGAAAAGGGAAATATTTATTGTAGTATTGAGATGAATTGCAGTTTGTTTGTTTTTCCTTGCATAGGTACTAAGATCTGTGTGATCAAAACCTATTTAGATAAGTTTGTCATTTTAGCTCGTTTATTTATGAAATAGATTGACAACTTAATTAATCTCGTAGGTGGGCCTATTGACACTGGGCTTTGCTGCTGACCGTAAACATTACATATGTGTCAGACGCGAATAGTTCAAATTTTTAGTAAAAGAAATTACAAAAGTTAATTCTCTATAAAAGAAGTTAGAAAGGTATATAATATAAATCCACAAACCTATATATACTACAATAAATGTAGATATTTGCTCTCTAGTTACGATTTATTTAGGTAGGTGCTGTTTTATTATTACACACGGGCATATGTGATTCGTGAAACATTCAAATAAATAGTAACCACTGCACTCATCATAATCTTTGGAATCAATGGCATTGTCATTAAGTAGACTCTATATCTAGATATACATTTCAGATCGAATCTAGATTTCTATCTGTCTTGAGACTAGATTGTCAATTTAAAATAAGAACTGAAAAATGCAAAAGATATATAAGAAAAAGGGTACTTCCGGCTCCATTTACTAATTCTAGTTTAAATCCAAGAGACGAAACGCGTTCTCGAATATGAAACATTGACTTTTTATTTCGTATTGTCATTATTTCATTTACTAGTTGTTTGGTTTTGTTTTTGTTTTGACTCAAGGGAAGATTAGGCTCATAAAAATATTCATTATAGTAAAAGTTAAAAATACAATAAATCAAGTTAGATATAATTTTTATGCTTGCAAAATTTTGTGGTCTTTGATATTTGTGAATTTTCCAATTTAATTCGCTTTTTACAGTAAAAAAAATTTCCTAAAAAATCAATAATAATAGAAAAATGTTACTGACAAAAGTACGTTCAGCTGTTCAGGGGTCGAGCTGTTGCTTGCTACCAACTTTTGCGTCAGCACAAATAAACTCTTCCAGAAAATTATCAAACTGCCTTGTCTTCTAGGACGTAGTTAAACTGTTTTAATATTCGCTGCCCAAGAGGGTAATCAAAAAAGCTGCATAGCGTTTGTTTCACAATGTACATGTATACTATTTGGATCGTATAAAGGACTCTGTACGAACTGACATAACGATATGGTGCTATGGATACGAATGCATGTAGTTACTAGGCTGCTACTCTTAGAAGGACAATGTATCTAACTAGACAGCCATTGGTAAACAAAAGTCATAAAGTAGTAATTATGAATGTGTCAGCAAGTATATACATTTATATATCAATAATATTCTTTTTTTAAACGATAAAGAGAAACATTCATATAGAATTCCAATATTTATTAATGTGTTAAAATTTTTTTCAGCTTTTTTTTGTGTCTTTTGCTAATTATTATTGAAATATTACCTATTCGCTCCCTTCTATTGAGTTGCTCCTCTTGAGTGATGACCAATTCTGCCCGACTGACCGAGGAGAGCTTTAATTACAATCTGTGCGCTGTCACTGCCTGGTATCGCTGTCAGTGAAATTAATGTCCCAATGTGTCATGAGTGACCTGTTGTTGTTTTTTTTTTTTCGTTTCTTACCATTGAGCCTCGATTACTATTGTATAGATTGATCGTGTCCTATTTATGGCTACACGGTACCCATTTTAGGAGAGGTTCTGAAATACATAGCATTGAATGAGCAGAGATGAAGATAAACTATGAATTCTCTATAACAGGAAAAAGAGCAGAATATCTTCCAACACCGATGCTTAAGGCATATTTTTTAAAATAAGGCGGCAAGATAGAATAACCAATGAGAAAGTGCTGTGAAGAGAAGGGTGCCGATGTATCCCAATCTGTTATCAGCAGCAGATGCCTTTTCTGACTTAGACATGTTTACAGAAAACCACAAGGTCGATTCCCACAGGACATTCTGTATGGTTATCTAATAGAAGCAAGTAGAGGCGTTGGTCGCCACTTTTGAGGTATACTGATGTATTCAAACGCGATATGAAGCTCTTAAAAATCGACTCTAACAGTTAGGAAAAAGAGGCACTGGATAGATTCCCATGGAGAATAAGCCTAAAGGGTCCTGGATTGCAGATGGCGAACACAACAGAAGTAGAAAGAAGGGTGCCCCAACCTGTGACCACAAACTGTGTATCAAGGATTGGCCTCTTTTGCTACTGTTGTGTAGGACATCTGCAATCCTAATCATTTCCGTTATTCTCTCTCTCCATGTAGATCTATCCAGTGCCATTTTTTTTTTCGTAATATCTAAATTGCCTGAAAAGGCTGATACGAATTAGTCATATATTCCCCACTCTCAGGCAACGCCTTGTCTTGGCTTTGTCACCTCAGCCTTATGGAGGGACTAACGAATCCCCAAAGTCATTCTCTACGGGCAACTTGCGACTGGCAACTGGTTTTTTTCTCTTCCCCCCCCCCACACATACACGATAGATGCAATCAAACGGGACCTTAAAACATTGGTTATCCATGCTGACTATTGGGATGACATAGAGCCCTAGATCGCACTATGAGTAGAGAGGTGGTTGCAATGAAAGCTAATGACGGAAATAGCTGGTTCCTCTACCACCAAATCCAACGTCATCTACTACTGCGTCAATGTGGACAGGACCATCTCTCCGGAGTAGGGCTCTACAGTCGCACGGAATAGTGTTCAAAGAGATGAGGCATTTTCGTTCTTGGACTGATTAGTGCGACAGTCCTGCATAATTTTATGCTTTGTTTCTACACCTGTATAGCTACAGGGCAGAGCTAAAAAGAGAAAGATAGGGCGCTAAGGGTGTTTTTGTTTTTAAGTGACAATTTCCGATGTAGTTATAGATCCGTTGATAAACATTAATATAATAAAAATGTAACAAAATTAATAGACTAGTTATCATCTTCGAAGTTTTTGCCAGAGACATCTGCCACAAGTTTGACTGTAAACGTTCTTTAAAATGAAGATGATATTTCATTACGTATTCGCCAATGCGATTCTGCCCATCTTTCTCATTTTAGAACAGTCGAATTTCTTCCATGTGTTGAGCCTTTCTTCAGTCCACTTCACTTTCTTCAAGACGATCGCATACCTCCCTTCCTTTCTCCAAGTGGGGTAGTGGGCTGAAACTGAGGGGAGTTTGATATGACAATTAGCTGCAAAAATAATACGAAACAATGCAAAGGTGTAGTTCTAGACCACATCACAACTCTAGGAAGCACAGCATCAAATGACGCATCGCTTTCAAGGGAAGTTAATATCAGTCTGGCCAGGGCCAGTAGTGCGTTTGGACACCTCCAGGTGAGAGTTTGGCGGAATAAATCGCTCAGCCTGTCTACAAAAATAATTGTCTCAACCCTTCTATATGGATATGAGACATGGGTATTTTACAGAAAGTAACTAGAACGCTTTCACCAAAGATGCTTGCGCTCCATCATGGACATACGGTGGCAAGATCGCACTACAAACAGCGATGTTCTTGCGAACGCCGGTATGGACAGTATAGAGGGACTTCTTATGGTCCGACAGTTACGTTGAGCAGGACATGTATGGCGCACGAACGTATGCCAAAAGCTCTTTTTTTTGTTTGTTTAGCTGACAGGTAGTCGACGTAACAGTGGTACCCACGGAAACGCCTTAAAGACCAGCTTAGGCGCCAACATGCTTTAACTGACCTGGTGAAAAGTGGCTTCCGAACGAGACAGCTGGAGATCACTTACAAAGGCCGCGGGATACTTATTTGAGACCAAAAGAAAATCCGCTGCCGAGGACAGACGCAGACGGAGAAAAGAAAATCGAAATCGACTACAGGCGGACAATAGTTATGCCTTTGCTGGATGAGGCAAAAAATGTAGGTCACTGCTGGGATTGTGTATCTACGCAAAATACTGCATTCCTCATTAATCTTCGGACTCGAAGACAAGCTGCAGTATTAGATTTGGAAAGAAATGTGGGGGGAGGGGGTGGAACGTTGATCATCTCAATTTCTAGAAACCAATTAGTTCACAACGACCGATATACGTCCTTTCAATTAGCGCCTACTGAACGTCTTCTGGTGCACGCTGCAATGTTTCTGACAAATAAACAAAAACATTCTGGACAGACACAAGCAGGAGAGAGAAGATTTATGTCACGAGTTGTTTTCGACTTTTAGATTTAGGTGTTTATTTGTTTAACCTAACGTTATTTATACCAGTATTTACTAGCCTATCGTCTGCGTCCATGACTGGAGGGTTTGTCAGCAGGCCGTCCAAGGGACCCAAGGAAACGATTCGGTTAGATCGACTTCCATTTAATGACATCGCCACAATACTTTCACTGACGAATTTTTATACCTGCCCATTACAAAAATATTAGGACATTTTTTTTCCTCAGAATTTTTGGCGCAAAATGTTTTAGTCACTTTATCTACGTTCATTTAAGCATGATTTAAAAAGAATGATACCTATACAATCATTCAACTTTCGGTCACTAGTCATTAAATTGTGACCCTTTAATATTTACATAAGATTTTTACTAATTATTAAATTTATACTACCTTAACAATTTTAACTGTGAATAGACCTTGTTTTTAATGATTTAACTGTATGGAATTTAGCTCTTGTAAAGGCGAGTAATCCTTGATGGATCACGGGCACGACATGACCTAAATTGTGCCGATGTGCCAAAAACTCAAAACTCAAACTCATAAAATGGTGTCCTGGCACGATTAGGAATGAGTTATTTGTTTCGTAAATAGGGGAGACGTTTTGACTTAGAGACAATGACGAGACTACTACAAACGAGAGTAGAATTTTTAGAAGAATAGGGATACGTAAACAGACTAGGTTTTGACGGCTTTAGAGAGAGACAGGTTTTATGGAAGTAGACTAGTAGAGATTTAGCTTGATCAAATTCGACAGTTCTCTTTATTATTAAACTTATTCGACATACTCAATCAGCGTCGATTAACTTATAGTGTTGGCCTTTCGACTGTGCTATTTGATTCCGTTTGACTTAGTTGCATAATACACAGCGCGGAAGCGCCTAAACGTGGTTAGCATAGACTTTGAGACCCGATCTCTGTAACTGACTCTTAAAATCCGTCTGAACCATTTTTGTTGAGCCACAAAATGAAACAATGATTTACTAAAAGTATGCAATTTTCTAAACACAAAAATGATTTATTTGACTTATAGTACCTCTAACTGACAAAAAAAAAAACAACTGATGAATGTTTCCTGTGCGGTTACCACACGTCGCCAATAATTTATAGAAGGGAGGGAAGCCACTATCACGGTCTCGGGTAGGAATCTGACCTTTGACCTTTCATAGTTTGTATGTTTGACTGGGTGTGAAATGAAGATAATTACATCCTATCTGACCTTTAACCTTTCATAGTTTGTATGTTTGACTGGGTGTGAAATGAAGATTATTACATCCTATCAAACCTTTGACCTTTCATAGTTTGTATGTTTGACTGGGTGTGAAATGAAGATTATTGCATCCTATCTGACCTTTGACCTTTCATATTTTGTATGTTTGACTGGGTGTGAAATGAAGATTATTACATCCTATCTGACCTTTGACCTTTCATAGTTTGTATGTTTGACTGGGTGTGAAATGAAGATTATTGCATCCTATCTGACCTTTGACCTTTCATAGTTTGTATGTTTGACTGGGTGTGAAATGAAGATTATTTCATCCTATCTGACCTTTGACCTTTCATAGTTTGTATGTTTGACTGGGTGTGAAATGAAGATTATTTCATCCTATCTGACCTTTGACCTTTCATAGTTTGTATGTTTGACTGGGTGTGAAATGAAGATTATTTCATCCTATCTGACCTTTGACCTTTCATAGTTTGTATGTTTGACTGGGTGTGAAATGAAGATTATTTCATCCTATCTGACCTTTGACCTTTCATAGTTTGTATGTTTGACTGGGTGTGAAATGAAGATTATTTCATCCTATCTGACCTTTGACCTTTCATAGTTTGTATGTTTGACTGGGTGTGAAATGAAGATTATTACATCCTATCAAACCTTTGACCTTTCATAGTTTGTATGTTTGACTGGGTGTGAAATGAAGATTATTGCATCCTATCTGACCTTTGACCTTTCATAGTTTGTATGTTTGACTGGGTGTGAAATGAAGATTATTACATCCTATCTGACCTTTGACCTTTCATAGTTTGTATGTTTGGCTGGGTGTGAAATGAAGATTATTGCATCCTATCTGACATTTGACCTTTCATAGTTTGTATGTTTGACTGGGTGTGAAATGAAGATTATTTCATCCTATCTGACCTTTGACCTTTCATAGTTTGTATGTTTGACTGGGTGTGAAATGAAGATTATTTCATCCTATCTGACCTTTGAACTTTCATAGTTTGTATGTTTGACTGGGTGTGAAATGAAGATTATTTCATCCTATCTGACCTTTGACCTTTCATAGTTTGTATGTTTGACAGGGTGTAAAATGAAGATTATTGCATCCTATCCCAAACCTCCCACAAGATGGCGGAGGATCGCGGCAGCGAAGGTTAGAGTCCAGGATTATTAAGACGACTTTTACCAAGCCCTTCTAATACGACCAGTCACACCTCCATAGTTCGCAAATACAGTAGAACGTCGTTTATCCGACTCAATTGGGACTGGACACCGTTCGGATACGCGATTGTTCGGATAACCGAAAACCGAAGCGATCCATGCAGTATATGCAACCGGACACTATACGAATATTGAAAATCATCACATGCGGGACACGTGCGTGAAGAACGAGCAAAATAGGTGACAAATGTCGCAATTTTACCTTTATTGTGGAAAATAATCACTTATTTTTCGTATTCATACAGTATATGTGCATCACAGTACATGTGGTTGATAAAAAAAAAAAAAAAAACTGGTCCGGATATTTGACGCTCCGGATAATAAACGTTCGGATAAACGACGTTCTACTGTATGATTTTAGGAAATAGTCAAAGTTATTAAAAAAAATTTTTGTGTCAAGTGGGGGGGGGGGGGGGAGAGGAAAAAATGTATACTTTATAGTCTATAGCATAGTATAGCAACTAAAATGTTTAGTAAAAAAAGTTTAGTTTAGTTTGTAAACTAACGTCCGAACCTCTCGCGACAAAACGGCCAGCGACAAAATGGCCCGCGACAAAACGGTCCCACTTTTCCATTCACACCCATCCCTCTTCAACTCCGTGAAAAATGTATTGCACAAAGTCATGAAAAAATTGTTAGGAATTAGCTGTATGAATCTCCTCAGCTATTTTTAGCTTTGTACCATGTGACATATGAGGTAGGGGGAGATAATTGGTTTAAGTGGGAAAAAAAGGTAAATAATAATTGCTTTTGTTTCTTTCTTTTCTGTTTTTTTCGACACATTCAAATTAATACACCTGGACATGTTTCAATTCTAGTTATCAAAGGCAAAAACAACAACAACAACAAAAAAGCCTATCTTAGGAGAAGAACTCCACACTTACTTATAATTATATTTCTCATTAATGTGGAAGTTATTTCAGTTTTTCGATATCAATCAAAATAATTGTTTATCATTAATTATCTGACTTGTAATGCCAAAAGAAAATTTGCTGACGAGGACAAACGCAGACGGCAAAAGAGAATCTAAATCGACCACCTGCGGACAATGGTTATGCTTGCCCTGGATGTGGGAAAATATGTAGGTCACAGCTGGGGCTGCGCACCAACGGGAAATATTACATTCCTCACTAATCATCGGACCGAAGACTTGCCTTATTATTATTTTATTATTATTAATATTTAAAATTGATTCATGTTTTGTTAGGTACTATAAATAATTGTTCAAAGTTTCCACATGATCCGAGAATGGGTGTGGGGGAAATAACGTGACAATAATCAAAGGGGACAGAACTCTACTTATTTAGCCATATCTGTAAATACTGAAGGATTAATTTCTTTTGTTAATATCAAACAAAAAAATTAATAACCAGTAATTAATTGACTAGTTGTTGAATAATTTTTTTTATTGATTCATTTATTTTCTATGCCAAAGAATAATTGTGCAAAGTTTCAACTTGATCCGAGAACGCGCGGGAGACATAAACTTTATTACCAGACAGACAAATGGAGTTAATATAAATTATATAGAAATCACACATAACCACATTGAAATAATGCATCATAAATGCACAAATATATAAACCAGTTTTTAAGCGAGATGAGAATGGCACTTCACGTTACGCACGATCATGTCGTCAATTTACATATACATATTCATAGCTACATTAGGTCTTCCGGAAGCTTTTCCTTTTGTTTTTAGATTTGACCTTACATATGCACATACACGTTCACCATATTTCAAACTTAATTTAAACGATATTTCTTTTTAATTCATATATTTGCATATACGAAGGCACATACTTTTTAATTTTTTAATTTTTTTTTTACTTGGAGACGGGACATAATTATTGAATGCATTTATTGTCTCGAGCAGGACAAGAGACATAATTAGCGAAAAGAGAATACATTATTATACATCCTAGCGATAACTTTTAGTGGCTGAGTGGTAAAGCACTTGGATTCCGAATCGGGAGTCCCGGGTTCGAATCATGACTGTATTTTAAATTTCAGGATTTTTAAGGGGGCATCTAAGTCCACCCAGCTCTAATGGGTACCTGACATTAGTTGGGGAAATGTAAAAGCGGTTGGTCGTTGTGCTGGCCAAAGTGACACCCCTGTTAACCGTCGTCTACAGACACAGATGACCTTTACATCATCTGCCCTGTAGATTACAAGGTCTGAAAGGGGGAGCTTTACTTTTGGCGATAAATTTAGGCTGCATCTATTCATTCTATATTAAGAATGAAACAAGTAACCAACAATACCTGAAATAAAAAATGCAGAAATGTCGAAAAGATAATTCAAATCTAATTTCTGATTCGTATGCGTTAGTGGTGATAAAATTTGTAGGACACAGCTGGGTCTTCGCATCTACTTGAAACAATTAAGTGTTCCCTTTACCTCTGTAACTCGATTACTTCTCCTTATTACTGTTTTAATTGTTTGTATGAACATAATCGCACGGTAACAGCGTGACCTGTCATTGGCTGACCTTGTCCAACAGAACCAGGAATTGGTGGATAGGTCATGGACGCCTACATCAGTAAACACACAAATGAAAGAAAGAGGGCCGAGCAATGTCGGAAACACCGCAAGTTAATGCTTAAGAGAGAAATAAATAAATTTCACTAGTTTACCTGCAGCACTTTCATTAGATTCACATTTCTTTAGATTCACATTTCTTTAGATTCACATTTCTTTAGATTCACATTTGTTTCATTTAACCATTTTGTTTTTTTTTTTAGTTTGGGAAAAGAAGGACATTTCAAAGAAAATCTTTTATCTTCACGCGAGAACTCACATTTGTTATTAATAAAAACATCTTCATTCTAGAGCGTTGTTTTTATGGAACAGACTCAAGCTACAAGAACTCCACGGACAATAGGAAGCTTTGTACACTTTGTATGTACACTAAAGGTTGAAGTAGTTCTGGAAGGTGATTGCCGCCCTACGCATGAGGTGTAAAGGGTGTCGTCTAATCTGGGTCTTTAGAGTTTGTACTGATCAGAAGGATTGTTGCGTGTTTTTTGTACGCGTAGTATTACTATTTATGGGGCTCGGTGGCTGAGGAGATTTGTATGAGTTTTTTAAAGATTTTAATAATTTCCAGAGATTTCCAGGATCTCCTGGCAAATCAGGAGGCCGCGGGAAATCTGTTATAAGTTATAAAATGGTTTAATTTAATAACTTACACCTAGAATTAGCGCTGGTCCTATGAAAGTGCGCGGCCCACTGCGGTTGCATAGGTACAGTGGCCTAAGGCCGGCCCTACAAATTAGCGGCGTATGCTACGCCGTGAGTCGACTAGTACATGTTTAATCCAGAACAGTCTAGTCTCAGTCACTATTACAAAGATGTTGCTTCTTTGAAAGCCTAGCCTCAACTGTCCGTTTATCTATATCTAATCTACAGTCTCGCTTTGAATTAATGTCGTCATAATCGCGCAGTCACCTTAGTGCGTCTCTTCATTGTTAAATTTGAGGGCAGGTCCGGACTTAGGGAAGTGAAATATTTGTAACCACACTGAGACGACTTCGAGCCGAAGCGACCTCGTGATAATTGTAAAGAGTTTACCAATTATTATTTCTTTTACTTAAAACGATTAGCCATCTATATCTCCAAGTATTTTGCACCCACATATTAACACACCTTCGAATTCAGCTGTCGATTTATGACAAAGCTCCACATTTTTGTGAAAGACTTTCAATGTTATGACATTTAAAATGATCAACATAATGATCAGAATTGTTTTCCTACTTTTCCTCGAACTTTGTCTTTCAAGAATAAAATTGTAAAGAGATAGTTTTCTGGGGGAAGGGAGATAAGCCTAGTCTGGAGACGAGTTGAACGAGTTCTCTTTCCGAACCCACTTGTCTCTTCTTGAGAAAACAATTTCCCCGCAGTTGTTTCCCCTCCCTGTTACGATCATTAAACTGTCCCGCCATTCTGTGCTGCAGTTGTCATGGACGCTGAGCTGACCCCATTTCACAGGCACGAGTTACATTAAGTAACAGGGGAGTAGAAAACAAAAAGTAAAAGTTACAGATGTTGTAACGGTAACAAAAAGACCAAAAAAAAGTGGCGCAGACAAGGTAGAAATGGAGTCAGTAAAAAAAGGGAAATAATAAAGAATGAGTCAGCGTGTCCTAACCAGTCTAGTGAGTTTATCACCGACCAATATGAATGTCCTTATTAATGCTTGTATGTCTATTTGTAAGTGCGCTATTTGCTTCTAAGTAGTTTGACTGATGAGGGGAAAACGTGTAGACAATATATTCAATGCTGCAAGTTTAGAAAAGGTCGCATATTAATTCGTGTATCTGTTTATCGCACACACAAACAGACACACAAACAGACACACAAACAGACACACAAACAGACACACAAACAGACACACAAACAGACACACAAACAGACACACAAACAGACACACAAACCTTCATAAGAAAGAGTTATAAGGCAGCGTTTGAACCCCCTCATCCCATAGAGAGAATGAGACTCTATGTCAACATTACAGAGAGAATGGGACTCTATGTCAACATTACAGAGAGAATGGGACTCTATGTCAACATTACAGAGAGAATGGGACTCTATGTCAACATTACAGAGAGAATGGGACTCTATGTCAACATTACAGAGAGAATGGGACTCTATGTCAACATTACAGAGAGAATGGGACTCTATGTCAACATTACAGAGAGAATGGGACTCTATGTCAACATTACAGAGAGAATGGGACTCTATGTCAACATTACAGAGAGAATGGGACTCTATGTCAACATTACAGAGAGAATGAGACTCTATGTCAACATTACAGAGAGAATGGGACTCTATGTCAACATTACAGAGAGAATGGGACTCTATGTCAACATTACAGAGAGAATGAGACTCTATGTCAACATTACAGAGAGAATGGGACTCTATGTCAACATTACAGAGAGAATGAGACTCTATGTCAACATTACAGAGAGAATGGGACTCTATGTCAACATTACAGAGAGAATGGGACTCTATGTCAACATTACAGAGAGAATGAGACTCTATGTCAACATTACAGAGAGAATGGGACTCTATGTCAACATTACAGAGAGAATGAGACTCTATGTCAACATTACAGAGAGAATGGGACTCTATGTCAACATTACAGAGAGAATGGGACTCTATGTCAACATTACAGAGAGAATGGGACTCTATGTCAACATTACAGAGAGAATGGGACTCTATGTCAACATTACAGAGAGAATGAGACTCTATGTCAACATTACAGAGAGAATGGGACTCTATGTCAACATTACAGAGAGAATGGGACTCTATGTCAACATTACAGAGAGAATGAGACTCTATGTCAACATTACAGAGAGAATGGGACTCTATGTCAACATTACAGAGAGAATGAGACTCTATGTCAACATTACAGAGAGAATGGGACTCTATGTCAACATTACAGAGAGAATGGGACTCTATGTCAACATTACAGAGAGAATGGGACTCTATGTCAACATTACAGAGAGAATGAGACTCTATGTCAACATTACAGAGAGAATGGGACTCTATGTCAACATTACAGAGAGAATGGGACTCTATGTCAACATTACAGAGAGAATGGGACTCTATGTCAACATTACAGAGAGAATGAGACTCTATGTCAACATTACAGAGAGAATGGGACTCTATGTCAACATTACAGAGAGAATGAGACTCTATGTCAACATTACAGAGAGAATGGGACTCTATGTCAACATTACAGAGAGAATGAGACTCTATGTCAACATTACAGAGAGAATGGGACTCTATGTCAACATTACAGAGAGAATGAGACTCTATGTCAACATTACAGAGTGCATACGCGTTAAAGTCGCAAGATTCAAAATAATTGATGCCATTCCATTCACCATAAACGAGGTATAAAAAATGTTTTTCTTGTTTTATATTGAACTTGTATTTTGCACCAATCCTTTTATTTATGTGTCACCTACCACACGTTTCAATGACATAGAAGAGTATTGCTGTATTGGTCCTCTAGGGGACCAGGTATTTTTGTACAAACTAAACAATACAATGTAATGGCACATTATATGTGACGCGGTCTATTAGTTGATCCTTGCTATGCTTCAACGGATACTCGTGACCCCACCCTTGCCTTAACACTGGCCTCACCCATTTCGAGCAATATAGGTCATCACTCATCGTGTTGAAAAAAAAAAAAACAGAAAAAAAAATTCTCCAATGTTGTTTTATTTTCTAGTTGTGTTTAACTTGAAGAATAATTTGAAACATTTTCCTGGATATTTGTACTGGCAGAGACATCTCTTTCATCTCTTTTTGAACTTCCATTTCTTTCCATTGGATGTACTTTGCAACTACAGGACGTCATGTTTTGTCTGCGTTTCCTACCTATGTTGAATATTGAAATTTATCAAAAGGCCTTTGATTTGTCTGCAATTTTTGTTCCGTTACTCTATTGCTACTTACCAAAAGGTCTTTGATTTGTCTGCAATTTTTGTTCCGTTACTCTATTGCTACTTACCAAAAGGTCTTTGATTTGTCTGCAATTTTTGTTCCGTTACTCTATTGCTACTTACCAAAAGGTCTTTGATTTGTCTGCAATTTTTGTTCCGTTACTCTATTGCTACTTACCAAAAGGTCTTTGTTTTGTCTCCATTCCTGCTATTATAATAGGCCAAAGTTGTTTTTTTAGTGACGGCCAAAGAAAGAAAGAAGCATGCTTTGTGAGTTTGTTTGTTTAAAATAGGGTACTACAATACGTACATCTTGACTACAGTGATGGGATGCTCCAGTTCAAATCTCGACGAAGTATAGGATTTGTAGCTTCCATATTTAACTCGAGCTTTGCTGTGTTTGCGAGCACCTAATGGCATTAAGGAAAACTTCTTCCAGCTACCCACCTCAAGTCACTACATGATAAGTAATTTGGACAAGAGCTCACTTGAGGAACATGAAAACAAAAACGCACCACCAAACATATAAACAAAAGCGACCTGAGAAACATATAAACAAAAGCGAACAGAGAAACATATAAACAAAAGCGAACAGAGAAAAATGGAAACAAAAGCAAACAGAGAAACATAGAAACAAAAGCGACCTGAGAAACATGGAAACAAAAGTGAACAGAGAAACATGGAAACAAAAGTGAACAGAGAAACATAGAAACAAAAGCGACCTGAGAAACATGGAAACAAAAGTGAACAGAGAAACATGGAAACAAAAGCGAACAGAGAAACATATAAACAAAAGCGACCTGAGAAACATATAAACAAAAGCGAACAGAGAAACATGGAAACAAAAGCGAACAGAGAAACATGGAAACAAAAGCGAACAGAGAAACATGGAAACAAAAGCGAACAGAGAAACATGGAAACAAAAGCGAACAGAGAAACATGGAAACAAAAGCGAACAGAGAAACATGGAAACAAAAGTGAACAGAGAAACATGGAAACAAAAGCGAACAGAGAAACATAGAAACAAAAGCGAACAGAGAAACATGGAAACAAAAGCGACCTGAGAAACATATAAACAAAAGCGACCTGAGAAACATATAAACAAAAGCGAACAGAGAAACATGGAAACAAAAGCGAACAGAGAAACATAGAAACAAAAGCGAACAGAGAAACATGGAAACAAAAGCGAACAGAGAAACATGGAAACAAAAGCGAACAGAGAAACATGGAAACAAAAGCGAACAGAGAAACATGGAAACAAAAGTGAACAGAGAAACATGGAAACAAAAGCGAACAGAGAAACATAGAAACAAAAGCGAACAGAGAAACATGGAAACAAAAGCGAACAGAGAAACATATAAACAAAAGCGAACAGAGAAACATGGAAACAAAAGCGAACAGAGAAACATGGAAACAAAAGCGAACAGAGAAACATAGAAATTAAAGCGAACTGAGAAACATGGAAACAAAAACGTACTGACAAGAAGGCACTAAGTACTACGAAAACCAGAACCCGGGCACTGAATAACTTGAGATTTTACTGCACAAATCATAACAATAAAATCTATTTTGTTGACACGTCGTATATTACTCTTTTCAAACTGAGCGTAAAATGAGGACACTGCAAACTTAAGTAGCTTTTTTTAAAAAAAATTAAGAATGTTAAGTGGTGACGATAATGTTACATTGACCTTTAAGTGCAGACATCTTCACCTGGTCTACATTGCATATAATTTTTAAAGATGTACTTACAAAACTTTACACACACTACCTATCCCTAAACACAAAAGAAACTGTCTTCTACCCCCCCACCCGAACAAACACACACACACACACATCCGTATAGCCCGCCCACACAAAGGACAAAATAAGCGAAGACGAAATAATCGTACAACCCGCCCCCTTATATAACCCGCACGTGCAAAGCCTGACTAGCCATAAACTAGCGGTACATAAGGTTGTTGCTCATCAGAAGTCTGTCCCTCAAGACGCAATCGTGACCCAGTTGTTGTTCCAATAAGCGACACGCAGAGTGCAACATGAGTAATAACATGAGTGCAATACGAGCCCTACGGTCGTATCTGTACTATTCTGTACACAGTGAACTATAGGAGGTATAAAAACCCACCGGTATGTCCATAGTTTCTGTTAAATTTTGTAAATCTCGCACCTCTGTATACCCAGCAAGCTGTCATTCGTTTGTAAATACATGTATAACCCGAGGGTTATATGTGCGAAAATATGGTAGTCGGATAAGAGTGAAAAAAAAACGTTAACTAAAGCTTAATGACCTTATCATCAGGTCCTCGGGGATCTAAAAGTCATTCTTGTCAGAAAAAAAAATTAACTAAAGCTTAATGACCTTATCATCAGGTCCTCGGGGATCTAAAATTCGTTCTTGTCAGAAAAAAAAACGTTAACTAAAGCTTAATGACCTTATCATAAGGTCCTCGGGTATCTAAGTCATTCTTGTCAGAAAAAAAACCATTAACTAAAGCTTAATGACCTTATCATCAGGTCCTCGGGGATCTAAAAGTCATTCTGGTCAGAAAAAAAAACAACTAAAGCTTAATGACCTTATCATCAGGTCCTCGGGGCTCTAAAAGTCATTCTTGTCAGAAAAAAACCCATTAACTAAAGCTTAATGACCTTATCATCAGGTCCTCGGGGATCTAAAAGTCATTCTGGTCAGAAAAAAAAGTTAACTAAAACTTAATGACCTTATCATAAGGTCCTCGGGGATCTAAAAGTCATTCTTGTTAGAAAAAAAAACATTAACTAAAGCCTAATGACCTTATCATCAGGTCCTCGGGGATCTAAAAGTCATTCTTGTCAGAAAAAAAAGTTAACTAAAACTTAATGACCTTATCATAAGGTCCTCGGGGATCTAAAAGTCATTCTTGTCAGAAAAAAAAACATTAACTAAAGCTTAATGACCTTATCATCAGGTCCTCGGGGATCTAAAAATCATTCTTGTCAGAAAAAAAAACATTAACTAAAGCTTAATGACCTTATCATCAGGTCCTCGGGGATCTAAAAGTCATTCTTGTCAGAAAAAAAACCATTAACTAAAGCTTAATGACCTTATCATCAGGTCATCGGGGATCTAAAAGTCATTCTTGTCAGAAAAAAAACCATTAACTAAAGCTTAATGACCTTATCATCAGGTCCTCGGGGATCTAAAAGTCATTCTTGTCAGGAAGAAAAAAAGACGAAGAGGCGGACAGAGACAGCGATGGGAGGACAACATCAACGAATGGACATGCCTGTCATTGATAGAGATTCTATTCAAGGCAAAAAGAGAGGAATGGAGAAAGACGGTCGACAGATCATGTGTGGTACCCCAACGGTTCAACAGACTAACTAGACTAAAAAATAATCTAATACAATAAAACAATTTACTTTTGACTTTTTTCGTTTTTTCAATGTCCAAATTGTTCTAAAAAAAAAGTGACTTGCAACTTATTCGTTTTACTTTCCTGTAAGACAGAGCATTAGATACTACTCAGACTGCATGGACTTAAGGAACTCTTGGAATTCTCTGTAAGACCGCTGGAAACAAAAGTAGTATTTATAATCCTTACTATTACATTGAAGACTGGTTTCATACTTCGGAAAGTTAAACAGAGAAATAAACACCAGATCACTTGATAGAGACATAAGAAAACAATAGACAAAATAGACAACACCAAACTAAGGGAGATGTGTGGACAGAGAAATATAGAGGTGCAGATCTTAGATCGTGGAGATGGATTGGTCACAACTTTAGAAAAGATACTAACAACAGAGCTAGACAGGCCTTAGAGTGGAGCCCCCAAGGCACGAGACGCAGAGGATAACAAAAAAAAAATAATAATTTGGTGACGCAGTGTATTAGATGAAGCCAAGGGGACAGGAAAGAGCTGGGAAACCTTTTAAAAAATAGCAAGAGACAGTGGAGAGTGGCTTGTTTTTATGCAAAGGAAAGATAATAATGATGAGTAAGCCCACTGGAACAAAAGCATTTACAAGCCTTACTATTAAATTGAGGACTGGTTTTATATTTAGGACAGTTTTGCAAATAATAAACACCAAATCAAGTCACTTGATAGAGACACAGTTAACGTGCAGCGAAATGTTGTGGCAACAAGTCTGATATATCATACATATTTGAATTAATATTTAGACTTATGTTTCAACTTGTATTAAAAAGTTGTATATTAATTGTTCTTCTACAGAAGAATGTTTAAATTTTTAATCTATTTTACAAAACTTGTGGCAGGCCGGATTAAATCTTTCTGTGGGCCGGAGTTGGACCGCGTGCCGTATTTTGCACATCACTTGACTAAGGGTGAAGTGAATGTGAAGGTGAAGTGAAAGAAGGCAAAATAGTAGATCTATCTATCTATCTTATCTTATCTATCTATCTTATCTTATCTATCTATCTATCTATTTATCTATCTATCAATCAATCTATCTATCAGACAGAGGGAATTGCTATAGGCTTTGTAAAAGAAAATACGTTTATATTACGTAAAATAGTATCTATTAGTTTGGATCAGTCACATGATTAAAATTGTACTAGATCTAGACTAACAATAATAAATCTTTGCGATTAGAAATATTTTGAACAATTGTTTTTGTTTAGCCCAATATCATTCTACATTTGAATTATGAAGTCTCTTTAGATTTAAACAAATGATATTTATGGTTAGGCTTACCAGACGTCCGACAAAGGAGGCCTCGTCCTCCTTTATGGGGTCGTGTCCTCCGTCCGCTAGACGTTGCCCTAAAGTGTAAAAATGTCCATCCAACGGGCGTATTCCTTCATATCCTACGGATTACTTGTGCAAACTCACCAACAGACAGCAAGTAAGATGACAATATTTTTGACAACCTTCCTCTTGAACAGTTTTTGTTTTTTTCAAATATGTTCAAAAGAAATCAGTTAGTCAAAATACACCAAGACCTTCTATTGTTTATTCGACATTCCGAGGAATAATACTAAAGTTGAAAAGGAATTTTGTTAATCAGCGTGAAGTGGGCAAAAAAGGGAAATAGACCCTCCAGTGAGAGACACTTGTCTCACAATGTACAATCTGAACAAAAATGTCATGCATGGAGTGCCACTAGTGCTAATAATGTACAACTGGGAAATGTTGAGTCTCGAAATACGATACTTAATATAGATCTTGTAAAGTTCAACAAACTTTCGCTGAAAAAAATCCTAGTTTTTTTAAAGTTTACTTTTTCATTAAATACAGGTCATCCTGGTTTTTCAAGTTTACTCTGTCTTGTTTGTGTGTGTGTGTATGACTTTGACCTCTTTTTTGCCCACCTTTGTGTCTGCTTGTGACTGGTAAGCCTTTTTATGGTAATATTAATGAATGCATTATGAAGATTTTCCTTTGATTTATAAAATTTAAAAAATATGGTAATTGTAGCGTCAGTGTCGTACTAGAAAATTTATTATGAGAGTACGGTGGTAGTGAGCAAAATTTTATGCATTATCTTCTTTATGATATTCTTACAAAAAATTCTTAGCGGTTTACAGGATTGCAAAAAAAATTCTTTCTGAAGAAAAAAAGCAATAAAAGGTTTAAATACCTACTTTGTAGAGAAAAGAAAAGGAAATAAAACATACAATCTAATTCTTTCACTAATTTTCGAGAAAAAAAAACAACATAATTTACTAAATAGGCCAAAATCTTTCTCCAGGGAAGTTGTGGCCCTTGAAAAAATGTATTAGCCTTTCCGAACATATCTTCAAAGCTAAAATAAATTTTATGCCTTTAATTTAGTCATTACTGCTTGATGAGCCTTTAAAATAACATAATTACATGCATACTGCATTAGTTCAAAGCTATTACATGAAATAAGTTCAAAATAGGGTTAAAAATTTTAAAAGAATTTTTTCTTCCTATATTAATGTAAATAAAGTAAAGTTTCCCCTTTTAGACTGCGAATTATAGGGGCAGGTGATGTTAAGGTCATCTGTTTCTTTGACCAACTGTTAACAGGGTGTCATGTGGCCAGCACAACGACCAACCGCCTTTACTTTCCCAACCCAAGTCAGCCATTATTAAAACGTAGGGCTCAGAACTATTATAAAGTTTACAAAACATAAAGGTCTCCTTCCAGTAAAGGGATTATTATCATTCCTTCATGAGCCAGAGTACATGATCAGTCATCTTTGACCTCTCGCTTGATTTGACGTCAACGACGATGTTAATGCTGATGTAGCCTTTCAATTGTTTACAGTTCGATCGATAATAGGTTGGTCTGTTGGCGTGGTTCGTCCGAATGTTGACCCTTCTTTCATTTTTCTTCCTTCATCAAGCCGCCTTACTTTTCACCACCCCGTCCTATTTCATGTATCCCCCCCCCTTTCTCTTCAACCCATCTATTACATCGGTCTGTTTGTGTTTTTCAAGTGGGTTACTACTTTAGTGACAAAAATAATCTAAAACTCGGGCGGTGTCTCGGTGACCGTGGTTCTTTCACTGAACAAGGTCACATTGAACTTTCTCGCTTGTGTTCATCAAATTAGTTGGTTGGGTTTTTTTTTTCCTTCTGTTGTGATTGTTTTGTAATTATTTATTATCTCAAG